>JAPQWN010000010.1:14975777-15575777 GCA_028538565.1 Umbellularia californica
TTTCGACAATGTTTTATCACAAGTCTTCGTAGGATCGACCTCATGCTTACAATTTATTATACTACATAGTAATCTTGTGCGCTTACAAGTTTTAGTTGTGTGCATATTAAGTAGCTTAATTCTAGGTTACTTGGTGCATAACATGTAGCAGCCCACCGCCAAAATGCTAAGAAGTGGGCACTATGTCGTAGAACCGTAGTGGTGCGTTTTGAAAAAAATCGTCAAAAAAATCCAGAATATTGGAAAATGATAGAAAAAGTTTTTTTTTCGCAAAAGTAAATAAGATAAGAGGGCGTAGCAGTCCCCTCATTGTATGAGGACTTGTATAGTTGTATGAATAGAAAATAGTAGTAATGATCATTTTTTCACATACATTCATATTGCTTAGTTACTAAGATAAAGGGGCACTACTTTCTATTAGAAAGAACTTTGGTTGGGCCCTATTTACTATTAGAGTGAAATTTGGCTGTGCTTTTTTATTTTTAGTTAGTGTGAAAGTTGGCTATGGCCCTATTTCCAATTAGAGTGAATTTTAATAAAGGCATTAATTTCAATTAAGTAATATTTGGCTAAGGCATGACTTTTTTATTTTAAAATTTGGGCCTCATGACGGAGCCCACCAGTGGTTATAAAGATAACAAGTTCTTCAGCTTTTCTTTTTTTGGATGGGTCCATTTAATTTTTTGGAATGGTTTTTCTAATGGTTTTATAAATTTCTTTGTATGATTTTTTAAAATCATTTTTAATGATTTTTAATGGTTGTTTATTGAATGGATTGGTTTTTTAATGGTTTTTTTAGTCAATTTTTTAATGGGTTCTTTTAATGGTTTTTTAATTTGTTATTTTAATGACCCAATTAGTTTTTATTTGTGCCTTTCATCGGGTGGGCTCATCGTGGGGCCCAAAACTTACCCCTCAGTAAAATGAAAAAGGGACGTAATGGGCATTTGTTGCCCAAGCTTTCGTCCATCGTCCAAAACATAAGCATCCATCGAGAGAGATTGCGAAAAGGGAAAGAAAAGAGGAAGAAGGAAAAGGAGAAGGAGAGGCTGCCGCTGCTACCGGCCTCCCACGTCCAGGTATGTCCACTGCAAACTCCTCTCTCTCTCTCTCTCTCTCTCTCTCTCTCTCTTTTATTTTTCCCTTTTTTGTTTTTCTTGAAAAGGAACAAGCTCTCAAGAACTCAAGCAAAAAGAGAAAGCAGGGCGGTTTGAACCCAGCCGCTATGGAACTATAGCGGCAACCATGTGTAGCAGTTGCTATGAGCCACTACAGTTGTGAACGGAGATATGTTGTAGAAGCTACACCCATAGTGTATCGGCCGCTTTTCTCATCCATGGTTCGGACCTCCTGTGTTCGATCGAATGTCTCCATGAACTTCATAGCCTAATCTACCACGCAATCTTCAATTACATTTGCATCATCTGCATCACTAAGAAGTGGGCCAATCCCTTTAAATGATGTGAACTTGTGAGCTTGATGGTTGGCTATCTCTTCTACCTTTAACTTCATGCTGTACCACTTCGTTGATTGTTTCAAAGTTATGAACAGCCAAGTGATGCCGTATGTTCAATCTAAGGCCATGATAGTATACTTACGTGCTACGACATCCTCTGGTTCATCCAAGTCGCATCTTGCTTTGACTAGAAAGAATTCCTCCATATCATCGCTCCTATACATTAGAAAACAAGTCACTTAGATAATAAACCAAAAGGAATCTCTTTTGAATCAAATCTCACACTTCTACCCATGTTTCAACTGGATTTTATACTATGGCACTTACGTTGTCGTTGTAATTGTCCACCAAATAGATGCATACTAATGCAAACTGGCAGCCACCAGTGTCACCTTGTGCCAATCTGTGATAGGCTTGTGAGCAAACACATTGCCCACACGCACTAGCCGATCCAAGAATATTTTTCGTTACATTAATTTTAATACCCACATTCTAAGGACCTGGGTTACGTTGAGTTCGGAAATTAGGTTCTTCTCAATGATTGATGTCCAAATGATTGCGCTCGATATCTTTAAGTCAAGCGTCTATTCGAGTTAATAGTTGTTGAATTTGTGGAAGACATGCAATGTTATTCCTAATTTGATTGATATCCACTGCAAATCAGGCATTGCTTGTAGTGAGCTCATCAAACAATTGGTTGTGCCCCATTCTCAATTCATCCATTTCTTGTGTCGGATAAAAAATTGACTCGCTCATTTGTTCCAAAGTCAAAATGCAGATTTGGGACTAGATTTGCAGGAAACAAGGGCTAGGGTTTGGATAAGATTAGTTAGAGTTTGAGAGTACTTTGATGAGGGGAAACAAGCCAATTAGGATTTTATTCAAGTAGTTTAAGTAGAAAAACGGCTTAAGAGATTTCCGGAAGGAAAATTAGGGCTGGTTTTGGGAGTGATAGGTTTTTGATGACAATGCCCAAGGGGGTTATGGCTTGGGATTACTTTGGCTTATAGGTTTTTTTTGCCACGGTATAAATACTGGAGAAATTTGTAAATACTAACAAAAAATGAAAATTCGGAATAAGGGTTGAGGTTAAGGTTTTGTGCTCAACTTTAAGGGATTTTATAGGAAAACTTTGGGTTTTTTATTGGGTATGAATTTGGGTTGTTTTGAACTAAGGAGTTGGAGGGTTTGATAGGGTTTTGAGGTTGGACTTGGGGGGTTCTCTGGAGTAATGAAAATGGAAGAAAATTTTGAATAAGAATATAGAAAGGACGGAGGAAGAAGAAGATCAACTAATAAATTCTTCCCATGTCCTCAACCTGGATGATGCTCTTCGAGGATTTTTCTCTAACATCAAAATTGATGTAAAACCCTAAAAAGGCTTGGATTTGAAAAGTGCCAAAGTATGGAAAAGATGTCTCCATGATACTCTCACAAAGAGGAACAAACCTCTAAAGGAAACTCAATCCACAAAGTTAAATTCTATTAATCTCCAAAACTTCCTCTAATGTATTTAATGCAATACCAGAGTTAGGATGTAAGTGCTGGAGCACAATTACGGTTCCAAAGAAAAATCACTCGAAGAACAAACAATCTCCAATGAAAAATCCACAAAGGGAATTTTATTCACTCAATTCTAATCTGAGATCATTGATCTCTACAATGTTCTATTTATAATAAAAGAAACTTAAGCCATATGAAAGAATTCCTAATCAAACTAGGAACAAATAATAATCCTATCCAAATTAGAAATTAACCCTAATTACGATCGTTGCTAAACTTAAACTAATACTAATTAAAAATAAGAGAATTTCATGGGTGGTTCCCACATGTGGCCCACGAGTGTATGGCAACCGTGTGCTGCAGCATCAATTCTCCCAGGTGGAAAAGAGTTCGTCCTCGAACTCGACTCTTCTTCTTGATGTTACTTTTGTAGATAGTGTGTACATGAAGCGCATCCTTGGTGAGACGAGAACTTGACCCTTGCGTTGGTGGTGTTAGCTTCAGAGGACGGATGTGACTTGCTTTTCACCATGCATGATTGTGTATGTGTTGTCGCCCATGCCATTAGTGCCATTCTTATCATACATCAATGGACGACCCAACAAGATATCACAACTATCTATGGGTATCACATTACACCACACAGTATCTCCATAATCTTCACCAATTGAAAAGGTAATTGGACATGCATACCAGACTTGCACTTCATCACCTGTCATTAACCATCTAGTAAAATAGGGACGATGATGCTTCCGAACTTTCAGCTATAATTGATCCACAAGAGCTTGGGAGATAATATTCTGACAACTTCATCCATTAATGACGACTGTGCATTCGTGACCATTAACTGTTCCATTGGAGCGGAAAATATTTTCTCGCAACCACTTCGTCTTAGTTGTCGAGGGAGTGTCGGTGAGGATCATGAGGGATTCACCTTCAACTGCATAATAGATATCTAAGCCTTCGGTCTCCATTGCAACCTCTTTCTCTTTAGGATCATCTGGAGTATCAGTCTCATCACTTTCATTCTCAATGAAGTGGAGGCATTTGGGACATTCTGCTACACAATGCCCTTGTTGTTTACAATTAAAGCATGTGAGCCTATATTGACCTTCGGGCTTGGTGAAAACTTTATCCGATGACGCACTCGATTCAGAACCTGCAATGGAGGAATTCTTCTGCATAACCCATTTAGCTGCATTAAGTTTTTGATCTTAATGATTTGCAATTCCTTCAACTTTGAGAGCATGCTAAATAATCTCATCAACATTATCAAAATGCTTGAATGCGAGGATATCTTGAATGTCAAGTGTAAGCCCATTAAAGTATTTTCAACTAATACCTCATCATCTTCATTCAAACCACAATGGGCTTGTATGGTTAGAAACTCCTCAGAATACTCAACAACGGTCTTAGATCCTTGTTTCAAATATTGAAAACATGAACGCGAATCTCTGGAGTAATTGACAGGCATGAATTTTCATTTCAACAGATTTTTCATCTCGGTCCACGTGTCAACATGGTCAATTTGTTGGTATCTCCTCTTCTTTTGCAACTCGGCCCACCATATCGCAACATAATTGTGAAATCGAGTTGCCACCAGTGTAATCTTATGACCATTCATCATTGGTATATGTGCAATAAAATTTTCAACGCACAATAACCAATCCAAGAATTCATCTGGCTTCAATTTCCCATCATATTCAGGAATCACAAGTTTAATACCCAAATCATGATCAACATTAACGGCATGTGGATCTCGTTGATTCTGATTATGTCCGCCATTATCTCGATGATTATCCTCACGCCGATTAGTTTCCAAATTGGTTAATCGGGTTTCAATCACTTCAAAAGTCACTCGCATTTGAACTTGCACTTGAGCCATCATTGCAGATAGTTGATTATCAGTTATCGATAATTCTGCAATGGTTCCCCTCAAATCATCATCATTATTAAAGAAAGACTCCACTTCTACATGCTTCTTGAGAGGCATTTTTGTTTAAAGTAAATTTAAAAGTTTTGATCGACCTAATGTGTAAATCTGCTTCCACGATCACGTTGGTGAAAACGGATCGAAAATCTGACGCTAGATGAGCCCGATATCGTAAGAAGAAATCTCAATCGTTGATCGAGTCAAATGTGTTGTTTGATCAGATTTTGTGATGTAGTGATGATGTCAGCAAAATCTGTTGGGCCTCAAGAAGGGTCGGATTGACTAGACTTCAACCCGGATCTGAACTTGGCCCAACCCGGGAATGGGATGAATTGAACTCAGGTGTGTGTCACACGTGTGACTCACCAATTGATGATGTCTCATTCGCTGTGCAAGAGAAGAGAAATAACTCAATTAATAAAGGAGAAGGCTTTTCCTTCTGCTTGCTGCTGTTCGTCGACAAAGGTGAGAGGGAGAAACTTGCTGTTGTTCGCTTGCTGCTATTCTTCGACGACTTCAAGAGAGGAGAGGACGGCGGACTCTGGCGAAGGCGCTCGGTTGGGGAGCTGGCGACAAGCGTGGCCGAGACTCAGGTGCTAGGTACCACTCTTCTCACTAGCCTCCTTCCTTCTGCTACTTCTTTCTGCTTTTTCTTTGTTTCTTTTTTTTTTTTTTTTGCTCTATGGTGGGTTGTGGGATGGATTTCTGTGGGAGTAGGGTTTGATTGGGGCAGAGGTTAGGCATTGATGGATGGATCGGTGCTGGTGATGGGGCAATTGTGTTGGATGGAAGTCGGAAGATGGGCTTCAAGGGCTTGGGTGACTTTGGGGATTGTAATAACCTAGGCCAAATTAGGCCCATATTCGTCTGACCCATAAGGCATTGGGTTGGGTTGGGCTGTATTAATTGTTTTTAGCTCGTTTCCAACCCATTAGAACCATTTTTTGTTTATTGTTAAGTTGTTAGAACTATATTTCCTTATGAGGAGGATACCGTTCAGGAACCATGGGGATTTCCCAAAGGATAGAGATCGGACCTTATCCCAAAAAATTAAGAACCCTTATTTTGCCTTCTGCATTGTTTTCCGATTGTTCCATTTTTGGGTTAAAGAGGAGGGGAGAAGAAAGAGTGCAAAAGGACTTTCTTGGGAAACAACAAAGAGGAATCACAGGGAGGAAGAAGCCGAAAGATCTGGTGGATACAATACTCAAGGCCTCATATCAATCATGTCACAATCTGTTATACTAAGAGGTGAGTAATATTTCTGAATATACAGAGAAATATGGGTTTATTGTTTGTTTTCACTAGTAATGATTATACTCAAAACGATCTAAGGGAATGGAATCTGATCACTGACAAATGAAGAAAATTCCATTCTCTTCTTGGTATGGGGATCTAAAGGGGTTTGACCCGAATCTGTAATATCCTGAGTTACCTGGGCCCAGGATTAGTTTGGCTCAGGTAGTACCTTAGTTGATTACCTATTATGAAATTAGAAGTGTTGCTTATTATGGAAATAGAAGTTGCCTCATGTGAAAAGTTTTAGAAAGGAAGGAGTTGTATGGCAACACTAATTAGGAAGAGGAAGAGGAAGTAGGAATAGGACTTTACGTTTATAAATATATACACCCAACGATCACCTTAGTGTATTATTCAATTTCCTCATCCTTGGTTTTGGAGAAATTCTGAGAGAGAGACTTGTGGCTGCAATTTAGGAGAAGGGGAGGAAGGCTGACTGATGTCCTATTCGCGTCCACACATTGCAAACGCAATAATCACGTACCAGAGGTAAGTGGATGTTCCTAATTATCTAGATGAATTAAGCTAGATGATTATAATGGGTATGATTCAATTACTCTGTATGGATAAGTATACTATGATCTTCCTAAACTATAGAGTAGATTTAAAATTTGTTTTGGACCAAGGAATTGTGAATGAATGACTGTTTGAATGATATAAATCATCTGGAGTGAAAATCCTTGGGCATCCATCCAATTGGGCATGCAGCTGATGAAAACAGGGATTTGACAATAATGACTTCATGGACGTTAAAGGACTGTGGGACCGCATGGCCCACTTGATGAGGCATCTGGACCATGGATCCAAAGGAGGACCCATGGTCGATTCAAGAGGAACTGTACCCAAGGGAGGCGGGCCCCGTTTGGGCCATCATCCAATGGATTTTTAAGATTTTGGCTTGAAACTGACGGAGAAAGGAGCTGAAGGTCGATATCCATGCTGGGACCCACTAACTAAGTGGACCAGAGATTAGGACCCCACATCTTGAAGAGGACCCAGGGACGACCTGGATGGTGGTGGTCCCATGTGGCCTGGGCCTCGTCTGCCCAGATATCCAGAAGCTTCAATTTTGTTAACCATAAGGCTTATTCTTGAATTCTGTTAGTATTGTTGAGACTGTGGGGCCCAGTAAAGATGTCTGATGGTTAATCCAATCCATTAAGAGTAAAGCCTATCCCTGGACAACCTTAGACATTAGGTCTGATCTTGGTTTGGTCCAGTGGGACCCACTGGATTTTACATTAAGAGGTCCAAACATGAACTGTTAGTTTATTTTATGTTTTGTGTACTAAGATTAATTCTGGAAAGAGGTTTAATAATCGAGAAAGACCTGAATTTTGGTGTAGAAATATTAAATAACTTCTTACTTTGATGAAGTCAAGTTTTGAGAATTATGATTAACTGTGATTAGTTATGATTAATTGTGATTAATTATGATTAACTGTGATTAATCCTTTAAACTGTGAGCAATTAACTTTATGTTTAGTGTGGGACGCCCCTATATCACTCAATATTATTATGATAAGAAGCGAGGCAGTGATTAGTAAGAGGTGCATAGGTTGGGCCCACGTTACTGCATGTGTGTTCAATTATATTATTTAATATTCATATTCTAGTTGTTATGTGATATTGTGTAATGGGTCCCAGACGTGGGATGTTGGACTTTGTGTCCGAGCCGTTATAGCGGCTGGTCCTTAGTGGACAAGAATGACCATTACGATGGCTGGTCCTTAGTGGACGTGTCTGATGGAACAGGGTTATGGTGACCAATATGCATGTATACGATAAGGCCTTTGAGGCGTGGTAATGTGCATGGGCACGGATTTGTATGTGGATGTATTTATAATGATTTTTGACTTATTGATTCAGATTTGTTGATTATGTGATATTATGTTGTATACGGCTTGTGTAATTAAGAAAATTCATTCACCAGTAATACTGATGTTGTGTTGCCCCCCTTCAGGTAATCAAATTGCAGGTGGGCCAGAGCAGATTAACGATCGGCACGTAGATTTCGTCATGCGTGGCTGAAAGGAGAGAACTAGAAAAACTTAAATAGATGATGGAATTATTAGTACTTGTTTAGGGAAAAGTTATTTAATGTTTTAAGCACATTATTGAATTTGAGGCAGGACATAACAAGTTGATTACTCAGAGATTTTTTTGATATTTATAAATGGGAAATATATTTTGAAACTAAATGCCTGATTCCTTGCGAATATTATTTGATGTGTGCATGGTGAATATTGTTATATGATCACGATTCGGATATCCAATAGGGCCCCGGAATTTGGGTCGTGATGAAGTGGTATCAGAGCATAAGGTTTTGGGCAAATAAAAGAATTTGTAACCCATCAGTCACGTGGTGAGGACGTTTCAGTGTCAAGGGTAGAGATTACGGTAAGATGTATTGTTAATGATCTTTTAGCTCATAAATTCTTCCCTTCTGCAGAAGGAATAAGAAAATGGACAATGTTACTGGAAATGATAATGCGAACAACAATGTTCGGCCAAACAATGGAACTAAGGAGATGTCGGAGTATGCCAGGCAAATGTTTGAAAGCTTTATGAAGGCATCTGCGCAAGTCCAAGAGCAGATCCCCGTTGTTTATCACCATCAAAGTGAGAATGGCGAGGGACACAGCAATAACAGAGATGGTCCGGGAGAAGGTAACAATAATAGGGGCAGGAATCGTGAAAGAGATAACTTATATAAAAGATTCAACGAATTTCGCCCCAAGAGCTTTGAGAAAACAAATAATCATTGGGATGCAAATAAATGGGCAGAACATATGGAAGGCATCTTTGAAGTTATGGGATATACAGAACATCAAAAAGCCATACTTACAGCATTCAAATTAGAAGGTGATGCGAAGGAATGGTGGAAGGCAGCTAAGAGGTCATTTAATGGGCAAGAAACAGAGATCACTTGGGCCTTCTTCAAACGGGAGTTTATAAAGAAGTTTATACCAGATCATATTAGGGCTCAGAAGAAGAAAGAGTTTGAGACCTTAGTGCAAGGAAATCTGACGGTGGCGAAATACGCCCTCAAGTTCACTGAGCTGTCACATTTTGCTAAGACATTAGTGGCGACAGAAGAAGAAAAAATGGAACGATTTGTGAACGGCCTTAGGCCAAACATCAAAAAGGACGTGAAGCTACATGAATCGAAGACTTATGCTGAAGCTCTAAGAAGAGCTTTTGTCTCAAAAAAAGCCATCAAAGATATAAAGAGACAGACTCAAATGATGTCCACTAAAGGGGAAACAGATTACTCCAAACACCAGTTCCCCAAAAAGAAATAGAAAATTGGAATCAAATCGGTCTACAACCACTGTGGGGGATCCCATGAAACAGAGCAATGTCGGAAAAGACCTGGAGTGTGCTTTGGGTGTGGAAAGGAAGGTCATAAGGTAAAAGATTGTCCGGAAGCCAGGGAAAGAAATCAGGCTAAACGGAAAGGTGGATGTTACTGCTGTGGTCAGGAAAGGCACCAAGTTAGAGACTGCCCCAGTAAACAGGGAAGGAATCAAATCCAGACACAAGGACAAGCACCTCAGCAAAATCAGCAGGGCCGCCAATAGGAGCATCCACAAAACCAGCGTTACTATTTAACAGAACCAGACACATCAGCCCCGTGGAAATCAGTAGAACCCACACCAAGGACAACATGACAACCTTGGCAGGAACAACCAAGGAGGGAATCAGGCGGGACAACAGCAGAACGGATTCTTTGCCAGATGTGGAAGCAGCCAACCATGTGGTCGAGGGTATGGTTTTAATTTCCAATTTTGAAGCTAGTACTTTATTTGATTCTAGTTTCAACGCATTCTTTCATCTTGCATACTTTTACTGCTAAGATAGAAAATTTCCCCTCAACTTTGACTAATGCATTAGTGGTGTCTACACCCACGAGTGAGCAAATATGTACTAGAACCATATTTTATGACTGTATGATAGAAACTGGGAAAGCCCGAATGCCGGCTAATCTGGTATTGTTACGTATAGACGACTTTGATGTTATATTGGGAATGGACTGGCTTACTAGGTATCGGGCCATTTTAGACTGCTTTAACAAAGTAGTTCGGTTTAACTTGGAGGGATTTTCTCATGTTAGTTTGGTGGGAAAAAGGATACCTGTTAGGTCAATGGTTATCTCAGCCATCAAAGCTGGTGAGTTACTGAGGAAAGGGTGCAAAGGCTTCTTACCCTTCATTTTGGAGGATAAACCGAAACCAAGTTTAGACGATATCCCCATTGTTAGGGAATTCCCTGACGCGTTTGTGGATGACCTGCCCGGGTTATCCCCAATTCGAGAGGTTGATTTTACTATTGAAATAATGCTGGGTACAGCGGCTACAACCCCTATTTCCAAGGCACCCTATCGAATGGCTCCTGCGGAACTGAAGGAACTCAAAGATCAATTGGAGGAACTATTGGACAAATGATTCTTCAGGCCTAGTGTGTCTCCATGGAGAGCACCGGTGTTGTTTGTAAAGAAGAAGGATGAAACCCTGAGAACGTGCATTGATTATAGATAGTTGAACCAGGTGACTATCAAGAACAAGTACCCTCTGCCCCTCATTGATGAATTATTTGATCAATTGCAAGGTGCGAAATACTTTTCCAAGATTGATCTAAGGTCCGGCTACCATCAGCTAAGAGTGAGGGAGGAAGACATTCTCAAGACGGCGTTCCGGACGCGGTATGGTCATTACGAGTTCCTAGTCATACCTTTCGGGTTGACCAATGCGCCAGCCGCCTTCATGGCACTAATGAACCAAGTTTTTCAACCCTATCTGGATAAATTTGTGATGGTATTTATTGATGATATCCTCATTTACTCTAAGGAAAGGCAAGAACATGGCAAGCATCTGCGTACCTCTTTGCAGCTATTGAGAGACAGCCAGCTATATGCCAAGTTCAGCAAGTGTGATTTCTGGTTAGAGCAAGTAACATTCCTGGGCCACATTATTTCAAGAGACGGATTATCTGTAGACCCTACCAAAATAGAAGCGGTTATGAATTAAAAGCGACCTACATATGTTTCAGAAGTTCGAACTTCTTAGGCCTAGCAGGTTATTATCGAAGGTTTGTATAAGGATTTTCTACAATTGCTGGACCGTTAACCAGACTCACAATGAAGGATGTTCCGTTCACTTCGGATGAGAAGTGTGAAGCTAGTTTCAGAACATTGAAGGGTAAACTAACATCGGCACCAATACTCGCCCTTCCCGCTGGAAGTGGAGGATTCATTATCTACTGTGATGCGTCATTACAAGGGCTAGGGTGTGTTCTCATGCAACGTGGAAAGATGATTGCGTACGCTTCCAGACAGCTAAAGGTCCATGAACAACATTATGCTACGCACGACCTTGAGTTGGCAGCTGTAGTCTTTGCATTGAAAATTTGGAGATACTACCTTTAACGTGAAGAATTTGAAGTCTATACAGATCATAAGAGCCTCAAATATGTATTTTCTCAAAAAGAGCTGAACTTGAGACAACGAAGATGGATGGAATTCCTGAAAGACTATGACTTTTCTATAATTTATCATCCAGGAAAGGCGAATGTTGTAGCCGACGCCCTAAGCAGGAAATCAGCACAGATGGATTGTTTAACCGCCGAGTGGAGACTGCTTGAAGAGATCAAGGACTTAGACATTAATCTATGGACTAATGGTGAAAAATTACTGTTAGGAAGTTTCAAGGTCCAACTCGAATTAATTCAGAGGATAAAAGATCATCAAAGGGATGACAAGGCACTAGTGGAAATCTTTGACAAAAATGGACAAGAAACCAGATATCTCAGTTGTTAGTGGCATACTATATTTCCGAGGCAGACTTTGTGTACCAAATATCCGGGTAATCAAAGATGAAATTTTGAAGGAAGCACATCACACAAGATATATTATCCATCCGAGGAGCACCAAGATGTATCAGAACTTAAAAGTCAGATTTTGGTGGATCGGCATGAAAAATGATGTTACTGAGTTTGTTGGACGTTGTTTTACTTGTCAACAAGTGAGGGCTGATCATAGAAAGCTGGGGATTGTTGTAGCCATTACCTATACCAGAATGGAAATGGAGCATATTACTATGGATTTTATTTCAGGGTTTCTCAGAACCTCACGACATAATGAAATAATCTGGGTTATTGTGGATCGGTTGACCAAGTCGGCACACTTCATACCATTGAAAGAAAGAACTACGATGGAACACTTGGCCAAAACATATGTCAGGGAAATTGTACGGTTACATGGCGTTCCAACATCAATAGTATCAGACAAGGATACCAAATTTGTTTCATAGTTTTGGAAAAGCTTACAAAAGGCTATGGGTACGAAACTAAATTTTAGCACTGCATATCACCTCTAGACTGATGGACAGAAAGAGAGGACCAATCAAACACTAAAAGACATGCTTCGCACTTGTGCTATAGATTTCAGAGACAGTTGGGATGAGCAGTTACCGCTTACAGAGTTTGCTTATAACAATAGCTGCCATTTGAGTATCTAGATGGTTCCTTTTGAGGCACTGTACGGCAGGAGCTGCCGCTCTCCGATTTGTTGGGAAGAAGTGGGCGATAGGCGGGTATTAGGCCTTGAATTGGTGCAAACTTCTACAGAAAATATAAAGAAGATCAGGGACAGATTGAAGACTGCCCAGAGTCGTCAAAAGAGTGATGCAGACAAACGCCGGAGAGAATTGGAATTTGCGATAGGTGACTTAGTATTCCTAAAAGTTTCTTTGACGAAGGGAGTGATGTGATTCGGCAAAAATGGAAAGCTAAGCCCGAGATACATTGGACCATTCAAGATTACATGACGCATGAGCGATGGAAATGCTTACGAACTAAAACTACCATCACAGCTTGCTGGAATCCATAAGGTGTTTCACATATCAATGCTGAAGAAATATGAACCAGACCCTTCTCATGTGCTAGAGCTTGCGCCGATGGACTTACAGCCCGATTTATCCTATGAGGAGAGACCCGTTGCAATCTTAGACACCAAGGAAAGGGTGTTGCGACGACGAACAGTCTGACCAGTCAAAGTGCTCTGGACATATCACGATCCAAAAGAGGCTACGTGGGAGACCGAGGACCAAGTCCGACAGAAGTACCCTCATCTTTTTGCCACAGGTATGTTTTAAATTTGGAGAACTAAATTTCCCAAGGAGGAAGTATGTAATATCCTGAGTTACCTGGGCCTAGGGATGGCATTTTTAACCCGCCCCGCCCCAACCCGGAGTGCCCGCCCCGCCCCGTACGGGTTTTCCCCGCCCCGACTTTTAGACGGGGCGGGGACGGGGCAAAAAAACATACCCTGAAGCCGGGGTGAGGAGGGGATGGGTCTGCCCAATTCCCCGCCTCGCTGCCCCGCCCCGTGCCCCTCCCCGTTGATCCGCCCCATGCCCCGCCCCGTAACCCGCCCCGAAATTAATAATCTTCTAAAAAATATAATAGTTTTTAGATTTCTTTTATAATAAATAAACATATTTATATGTAAATGTATATATTGATTTTATGTTGTTATTAAGGGTTAAGTAGATTGATTGAAGAATTTTTTTAAAGTTAAATATGTAATTGATTGAACCCTAGACATTATAAAAGCATATAATATTATCCCATTCCCTCTAATTCAAATTTAATGAAATTAAAGTTGTTAAAAATCTATCTAAGCTTATTTTACTTTAATCATTTTTAATGTTAAATTGCGACATGATAAATCATATCAAATAAAACGAATATAATAGAATGATAGATCATGCTTTAAGCTTATAATAACATATATGATTAGATAGTAAGGTAAATTATAATTGGTATGATTCTAATCATACTAATAACAATATAATTATACTAATTTGATATAGCATTAGCTGCATTACAAGATGTATCATGCTATACGCTTATAATAACTCATGTGATTAGAAATAGCAAGGTAAATTATAGTTAGTAACTTAATATGATTCTAATCATACTAACAACACTATACATTATACTAATTTTAATTATATGTGTAATTAACCTCTTTATTAGTGAGTGGAGTTCAATATCAAAAATGAAGTGAAACCATGTATTGATGGAGTTCATGATATTTTAGAGAGATATTGTCTTTTTTATAAAAAAATGTCTCAAAGCATATATGATATTTTCAAGTGTATGTTAGTGACCTTTAAGGGTTTAGAGAAAATCTTATAAGAATAAATCTCACTTTTAGGTAAAATTTCAGGTAAAGGAAAATTTATAATATTAATATTAGATAATTTTAAAAATTTTAAACAATCTAATAGTGCCCCACACTTATAAAATATTTATGCTGGGAGATCTTTTTATTCTATTTTGGGAAAAACGTCATGGTCCCTAGGAAGACTGATGTTTTGAGAGGGGCCTGAGTTTCGGGCATATGAGTCAGCATGGTTGAGGTTTTTTTTTATTAATATTATTAAAGGCATGGAGACAACATAGATGAATCATTCATGTGCTTTTTACCATGTAAAATAAATGAATTTACCTTTTTCTTTGTAGTCAATCCAAAATTTAATTTATTTTGCCTTGAAAGAAAAATTATGAAGTTAAGAAAAATTCTCTTATTTGGGTCTTGATTTAGAATGGAGAAAAAGAATACATGTAGCCAACACCGTCACAGCTGGGAGCCTCGGACAAGGCTTTGATAATTGATAATGAGGGTTTCAATATAATATGTATTTTCAATATAGCCAGGCCCGCTATAGGAGGTTCCAGAATTGAAAGCTATACAATAAATAATGATTTAATATTCATATGACAATACTTGAAGTTCATATATAAATTCTATTTTTTTTAAACAAAATTACTGGTATATGTTTTTAGAATTTTTTCTACATTTGAAGAATTTTACAAATTTGAATTGAAAATTGTGTAATTTTCCTTTTGGTGGGTGCTTATCATGTTTTCATCTTAAACAGGCAGGGCATATTATGATTACACCCCTAATTCATGTGATAAAGATTTCGGAGCTTTTATTGAGAAACACATGAAGAAATAATTAGGCCCAATCCCAATTGATATCCAGAAAAATATTTCAGAATTTCAAAGGATTCTAGAATTTCCAAGCCATGAGTCCAATAGATATCCAAACAAAATGTTTGATCATCGAAATTATTATTTTTAAAATAAAGTTCCATTAATTTCACAATACCAAAAGATTTCAAAATCCAAGAGATGGAAATGAGCTCAATGTATCCTTTAACATTTTTCTTTTAAATAAATGATAAATAATATATAAGTTATGATATATATAGTAACTAGTAAGTAACCCTAGCCCCTCACTCTTTTTCTCAACTCCCTGCTCTCAGACATAAGTAACCCTAGCCCCTCTCAATCTTTTTCTCAACTCCCTGCTCTCAGACGTGAGTAACCCTAGCCCCTCTCACTCTTTTTCTCAACTCCCTGCTCTCAGACTCCCAGAGTCCCAACCGACGGTTTCAGCTCTCTCTCTCTCTTTCACCTCCTTCCCACCAGCAGCAGTAGAAAGCAAGAAAAGGAGAGAGAGAGGCCTTTCGCTCATCTCGCTCGAGGGTACGTTTTCGATCTGAAATCCTTAATCTTATGCAGATTTTAAAGCTAATATTTGTTGAGTAAGAGTAAAGACGGCGGCAAAATAAGAAAAAGATTAGTGGTAATATAGGAGATTAGAGTGGGTTCATTAAAACCCATGACAACTTGCAGCAGTAGCAGCCATACGCTGGTGGCAGTAGGGATTGAAGTCTATATCCTTACCTGCTTGGAACATTCAACAGAAACAGCTGCTATACTGGTGGAAGTAAGGATTTCAAATATTTATTCCTTATTTATTTGTTCATTTATTTTGACATTCAACAGCATTAGGGACTATGTGGATACTAGGAAAAAAATATATAGAGTTCTGGAGACGTGCTATTTTGTGGCTCTGTTTCTCAAGTCATAAGAAACATATTTTGGGCATTTTTTCAAATGGCCCCATCTCTTGTTGAAAACATAGGGATGGGATGCAATGCTCTCTCTCTCTCTCTCTCTCTCTCTCTCTTGTGTGAGGTTTCTTTTTAATTTTTTTTGGGTGTGTGTTGAGATCTTTTTAATTTCTTTATATGAGAGCTCGAGGGTACCCATGTCTTTTAGTGTCAAGGCTGACAACAGCATGAAATGTTTGTATGCAATGTTTGTATTATAAATTTTAATTGAGCAACTATTTTGTCTATTCAATCTCTGGGAATAGTGGTTTTGGTAGCATGAAATGTTTGTATTATGAACTTTTTCAAAGGATAAAGTAATGTGGCCTTCAAGATTTCCATCCATCACCCAGGTTTTACCTCTTGGTCTCTTTTATGGTTCTTTTTGCTGTTTTGTTCTTTATGTGATTTTTATCAGAGATGGCAGACTATCTTTTCATTTTTCTGCATAGCCCAGACAATGTTGGTAGTGTGAGGAATTTCCATATTGAAGACATTATTGATGCATCCCCTGCATTTTCCAGGGCTGAAGTTGGAGGTTAGACACTTTCAAAGGCCTATGTTAATGACAGGGCTTGTGACTCTTGTCACTAAGTTTTTTGCTGAAGGCATCATGGCTACATTTGCACTGTATTCCCTACAAATATATCAATCTCTGGTGATCATGCAATCTGTGTGCTTGTGATGCATTCTCTGCTGAATGCAGGAAATTCAGAACACACCACACACAGGCCTTCTAGACTTTGAGAAATGAGCACTAGAATTGATTCCTCAAAGTTGATAGTTAAAATGAATAAGAAATACCCATTTATGGTTTTACTCTATGAACTTAATAGTCCTCCACATGCTACTCACCTGGCCCAGACCAAGAATTACACAAGTCTACCTACATTAGATTTATCCAAACTATTAAAGAATGTCCAACATATATTTGCATATTTTCATGATTTACAAGAATCAAGCCCACCAAAACATTATTATTTTTTTTTAGTCTCTTTGTTTTTCACTTTTCCCCTAGAATTTGAATAATTCATGTAATATCTTTGCTTTATTTTTTGTTTTTACTTAATTTTTCAATAATATTTTCCTTAGAAATCTTGATAAAAACACAGTCTAGAATTATTGGAATAATGTTCCAAAAGAGAAAATGTCCCAATTGGGCAGGACCACACCTTTTGATACTTGATTATGAATATGTCACATGGTTGTCTCTGTAATCAAGCTCTAGGAGTTGAATCTTGCTTCATTAAGGTAGTTCTGGTGGGATGAGGGGATAAAGTTCTAGATGTCTCTGTTTGTAACCATTTATATATATAAATTGGACTCATTGAAAGCAATTACTAAAAGAATTATTGCAGATTTCGTCAAAATGTCTTCATCATCTTCACCTGGAAATGATGATATGGTTAGTGGATCTCAAACTTCTTCACCAATTTCCGAAAGTACGCAATCACCTATGATCCCTTTTGAAGAGAATCAATCCAATGATTCTTCAAGTCTTGTCGATTCTGATCAAGTTGAAGCTAATGATGATGGAAAGTCAAGATTGAAGTCGGCTATGTGGAGTCATTATAAAAGAATATCAGTTGATGGGGTTTATAGGGCAGTGTGCCATTATTGTTCCAAATCCCTTGGTGGAGAAACTAAAAATGGAACCAAGCATCTACATGACCATTTTAAGAGATGTCCAAAGCGAAAGTATAAAGATATTGCTGATATGAGACAACAAGTTTTGGTGAATCAACAAAATAAGTTGGTGAAAGAATGAGTTTGATTGCCCATCACTTTGATCAAGAAGTATAAAAGAGGGAACTTGCAAATATGATTATTTTGCATGAGTATCCTCTTTCTATAGTGGAGCATTTTGGGTTTAGAAGATTTGTATCTTCATTGCAACCTTTGTTTAAAATGGTTTGTAGAAATACAATAAAGAGCGAAATCTTCAAAATCTATAATTGTGAGAAAGAGAATGTGATGAAAAAGTTAGATAAAAATCGAGACAGAGTTGCCATTACAACTGATATGTGGACATCAAGTAACAAAAAGAGGGGGTTTATGGTTGTAACGGCACACTTTATCGATGACTCGTGGAATTTACATAGTCGAGTTATGAGGTATATACTTCTTTTTTTTATATATTATTTTAGATTGTTTGAACTTAATTATTGAGCAAGTAGATTTTTTTAAACTAATCAAACTGAATAATTACTTATGTTTCAAGTTCATTTATGTGCCTTCTCCACATACAAAGGAAGTTCTTGCGGATTCACTTTTGGATTGCTTGTTGGAATGGAATATTGACCGGAAGTTGTCCACAATGACCGTGGATAATTGTAGTACAAATGATGCCATGGTTAAAATTCTTTCGGAGAGGCTTCAAAAAAGTTCACTTATGTTGCACGGGTCCTTGTTGCATATGCGGTGTGTCGCGCATATTCTTAATTTGATTGTTCAAGATGGGTTGGGTGTAATTAAGGTAGCAATTGAAAAAATTCGAGATAGTGTGGTATTTTGGACAGCATCAACAAAGAGAAGACAAAAATTTGGAGAGACAGCGCAACAGTTGCATATGGAAAAAGCTAAAGAATTGGTTATGGACTGTAAGACTCGTTGGAACTCCACATATCTTATGTTGTCTACTGCTGTGATGTACAAGGATGTTTTCTTTCACTTAAAACAACGTGACTCATCCTATGATTGCATGCCAAGTGAGGAAGAATGGGAGGTTGTAATAGATATTTGCAAGAAACTAGAGTTATTCTTCAATGTGACTAAGTTGTTCTCAGGTACCACATATCCTACCGCTAATATTTATTTTCCAACAGTTTGTGAAATTAAAATATCATTGGCGGAGTGGTGTTTGGATTCTAATGTTGTGATTAAGAATATGGCATTTCAGATGTTTGACAAATTTAATAGTTATTGGAATGTCATTAGTGGTATCATGGGTGTAACAACTGTCCTAGATCTAAGGTATAGATGATGTTGTTGGAATTCTACTTTCCAACAATTTATGGTGATGGTGCAGATGATGAGATTAGGAAGATTAAGGGAATTTATGAGGATTTGATGCATGAATATATTTCCCAAACTGTGGACACAGATAGCCACGACTCATTTACATCAAATCCAAATGTGGTAAAAAAGACAGCCTTGCAAGTTTTGATCAGTTTGTTAGTAGTAGAAAGAAGGGTTCAATTGGAAACATGAAGTTAGAGTTGGACCACTATCTTGAGGATGATGTATTGCCTCGGTCTCCTGATTTTGACATCCTTGCTTGGTGGAAAACTAATGGACCCAAGTATCCCAATTTGCAACGTATGGCAAGGGATATTCTAGCCATTCCGGTGTCAACGGTTGCTTCAGAGTCGGCCTTCAGCACTAGTGGTCGATTGTTGAGTCCACACCGTAGTAAACTTCATTCAAATACGGTTGAGGTGTTGATGTGTGCTCAGAATTGGTTAAACAATGAAATTTCACCTAGAGATGGAGGTATGCAAAATTAATATTTAAATTAGTTACATGTTATTTAATTGAATTTCTCTTATTTTTAATATATTTTTGGTGTTATTAGGTCATTCATTAAAAATAAGTTCAAAGGATTCCATCACGTTTCAAAACATTCTCGATGACATTGATGATGATGAAGGAGAAGAAAGTGATCAAACTATGCTTGGATGATACCTTCTAATGTAATTTTTTTTGTTTCACTTTCACTTATGTAACTACTTGGGAGTTTATATGGTGATTATTGGATTCATTAGATTTTGATTTTGCGTGGCCGTGAGGCTGACAGAGGACAACTAGTTGTTGGTGCATTTGTTGCTTCGAAGGGCGTTGCAGGGTTCTTTTTTTTTTTATCCTATTTTGCTGGTGCAACTTGTATCTTTTATGTGAACAATCATGTACTCTATTTGAACTCTGTTTGTGGTTGCTTAAAAATTCTATGGATAGATGTTGTAATGTGTATGGTTCATAACATTTTGTGCAAAATTATTCCCTTGATGATAAAAACAATATTTTTGTATGTTTCTGCTGAAATTATTTTTTCAGGAATTAGTTATGGGTGCAACTAATCAACTGGATATATTGGATCCTACACTCTTAAGAAAAGGTCTTTTTGACAAGATTATACAGGTTGGTTTACCATCTAAAGATGGCAGGCTAGCCATATTAAAGGTAGTCTCTCTTTGGTTGCTGATGATAATGTATACCTGTGTATGTGTTTTGGATTATTGTAATGGTAGAAGTTCTCATGCATAGTTTATACATATTACAGGTGCATGCTTGGAATAAGTTTTTTCGGTCAGAAGAGGAAAAAGACATCCTCCTCCAGGAAATTGCAGAGCTTGCAGTAGATTTCACTGGAGCAGAGCTGCAAAATATATTGTAATTAGTTTAGAACTTTTTGCTTGTTTCTGATTGCTCACTAGAAGATACGTTGTTTCACCATTTTGGAGCTATTTGGCAGGAATGAGGCTGGAATTTTGACTGCTAGAAAGGATTTAGACTACATTGGACGAGAGGAACTGCTGGAAGCTTTGGAAAGGGTAAATATTGTCTTCTTTTCTTTCATGCATGCTGATAAAAAAAAATGCCTCACAGTTATTCTGATTTTGTTTTTTTTTTTTTTTTCCTTTTCTATATTCGTCTTATGCTTTTGTAGCAAAAGGGCACATTTGCAACCGGTCAAGAAGACAGCACTGAAATTCTAGAGGAATTAAAGCTTAGATTAGCAGCATATTGAGAAGCAGCAGTGGTTGTTCTTGCATGCTATTATAATCTCTCTTATACTAAAAGATATTTTTATGTTCCTTTTTCATTTAAATTCTTTTCAAGTTGTCTCAGACTAATAGACTTAATTCTGCTATACGACATTGTGAATATGTTGGGACTTTCACATGCAGATGATTGAAATGAGAAACCATAACATAGATCAAAGACCAATGTTTGCCTGACCTTTTCTTATAGACCAATCCTTGTCGTGTTGATTTTGGATTGTTTGTAGGCCACAGATCATGGTAAAGAGATTTATCTGCACCGATAATGTCAAGGGATGGGACTGCAAGGTGTAATTCCTTTCATGAGAAGAAGACAATAAAACAAGGAAAGAAAAAGTCTCATATTCAACAACTAAAGTATGAGATAACAGCTCTCAGACATCTTGCCTGTTAAGCATTGTTCAATCATTTTACATTACCTCTTTTGTCAGACTCAGAAGACTTCACTGCTTTCTTGCTCCATGAAACAGATGGGTATTTAAGTAACAAGTATGTTAGCGTGAAGCATGAGCATCATTCAAAGAAGAAAAAAAACACTAGTATTTCACGAAAGCCAAAAAAAACACTGCTTTGGGAGGTTGCATCCCAAAGCAGTGGTGGGATGTCACAAATCGGGGCGGAGCCCCTCGGGGCCGGGGCGGGGTGTTAAACATACCCCGAATTGCGGGGCGGGGCGGGGACGGGGCGTATCCCATGAGGTTTGGGGCGGGGACGGGGCAGCCCAATTCCGCCCCCGACCCGCCCCGTTGCCATCCCGTGGGATGTCACAAATCGGGGCAGGGCCCCTCAGGGCCGGGGTGGGGTATTAAACATACCCCGAATTGCGGGACGGGGCGTATCCCATGAGGTTCGGGGTGGGGATGGGGCAGCCCAATTCCGCCCCCAACCCGCCCCGTTGCCATCCCTACCTGGGCCCAGGATTAGTTTGGCCCAGGTAGTACCTTAGTTGATTGCCTATTATGAAATTAGAAGTGTTGCTTATTATGGAAATAAAAGTTACCTCACGTGAAGAGTTTTAGAAAGGAAGGAGTTGTATGGCAAAGCTAATTAGAAAGAGGAAGAGGAAGTAGGAATAGGACTCTATGTTTATAAATATATACACCCATCAATCACCTTATTGTATTATTCAATTTCCTCCTTGGTTTTGGAGAAATTCTAAGAGAGACTTGTGGCTGCAATTTAGGAGAAGGGGAGGAAGGCTGATTGATGTCCTATTCGCATCCACACATCGCAAACGCAACGATCACGTACCAGAGGTGAGTGGATGTTCCTAATTATCTAGATGAATTAACCAAGATGATTATAATGGGTATGATTCAATTACTCTGTATGGATAAGTATATTATGATCTTCCTAAACTATATAGTAGATTTAAAATATGTTTTGGACCAAGGAATTGTAAATGAATGACTGTTTGAATGATATAAATCATCTGGAGTGAAAATCCTTGGGCATCCATCCAATTGGGCATGCAGCTGATGAAAACAGGGATTTGACAATAATGACTTCATGGACGTTAAAGGACTGTGGGACCGCATGGCCCACTTGATGAGGCATCTGGACCATGGATCCAAAGGAGGACCCATGGTCGATTCAAGAGGAACTGTGCCCAAGGGAGGTGGGCCCCGTTTGGGCCATCATCCAATGGATTTTTAAGATTTTGGCTTGAAACTGACGGAGAAAGAAGCTGAAGGTCGATATCCATACTGGGACCCACTAACTAAGTAGACCAGAGATTAGGACCCCACATCTTGAAGAGGGCCCAGGGACGACCTGGATGGTGGTGGTCCCATGTGGCCTGGGCCTCGTCTGCCCAGATATCTAGAAGCTTCAATTTTGTTAACCATAAGGCTTAGTATTGTTGAGACTATGGGGCCCAGTAAAGATATCTAATGGTGAGTCTAATCGATTAAGAGTAAAGCCTATCCCTGGACGACCTTAAACATTAGGTTTGATCTTGGTTTGGTCCAGTGGGACCCACTGGATTTTACATCAAGAGGTCTAGACATGAACTGTTAGTTTATTTTATGTTCTGTGTACTAAGATTATTCCGGAAAGAGGTTTAATAATTGAGAAAGACCTGAGTTTTGGTGTAGAAATATTAAATAACTTCTTACTTTGATGAAGTCAATTTTTGAGAATTATGATTAACTGTGATTAATCCTTTAAACTGTGAGCAATTAACTTTATGTTTAGTGTGGGCCGCCCCTATATCACTCAATATTATTATGATAAGAAGTGGGGCAGTGATTAGTAAGAGGTGCATAGGTTAGTCCCATGCTGCTACATGTGTGTTCAATTATATTATTTAATATTCATATTCTGGTTGTTATGTGATATTGTGCAATGGGTTCCAAACGTGGGATGTTGGACTTTGTGTCTGGGCCGTTATAGCGACTGGTCCTTAGTGGACGAGAATGGCCATTATGATGGCTGGTCTTTAGTGGACATGCCTGATGAGACAGGGTCATGGTGACCGATATACATGTATACGATAAGGCCTTTGAGGCGTGGTAATGTGCATGGGCACAGATTTGTATGTGGATGTATTTATAATGATTTTTGACTTATTGATTCAGATTTGTTGATTATGTGATATTATGTTGTATACGGCTTTTGTAATTAGGAAAATTCATTCACCAGTACTACTGATGTTGTGTTGCCCCCCTTCAGGTGGGCTAGAGCGGATTAACGATTAGCATGTAGATTTCGTCATACGTGGCTAAAAGGAGAGAACGAGAAAAACTTGAATAGATGATGGAATCATTAGTACTTGTTTCAGGAAAAGTTATTTAATGTTTTAAGCACATTATTGAATTTGAGGCATGGCATAACAAGTTGATTACACAAAGATTTTTTTTTATAATTATAAGTGGGAAATATATTTTGAAACTAAATGCCTGATTCCTTGCGAATATTATTTGATGTGTGCATGGTGAATATTGCTATATGATCACGATCCGGATATCCGACAGGGCCTCGGAATTTGGTTCATGACATTAAGATAATGAATAACTTCTTGGATTGATGTGATGATGAAGGCTTACCTATTAATAAACAAGATGTTATTATTCCTTTCTAGAAAAGATAGTTTGATGGAAATCCAAGACAGAAAATCTAAAAATTTTCTAAACCAGTCGACAGAGATAAATTCTGTTGATTGGGATAGTGGGACCATGTGGCCCATTCGATCATGGATCTGTCCAAGGGATTTAAAAGCAGACCCTTGGGTGACAACAGCGAAGATGGACCCATTTGGACTGGGCCGCATCTGGCCCCCATCTGAAATCCAAAAACCTATGCATCGGTACTTTTGGGGATTTTTGGGTTTATTGGTGGATTGGGTTGTGGGACCCACTAGTTCACCTAATCGAAGATCAGGACCAGCCATCCACTTTTGGGCAACCAAAGTGGGCCAGGTCTGAGGTGGATTGAACCATGGAGGGCCCACCATCTAGAGCCACCAGTGTCTGGGTGAGGGGAACCTACTACTAGTTTATGTTAACAGTATTGTTTACTGGCTGGATTTCTAGAATTTTTTTTTTTACGTAACATGATGGAAGTATTAAATCCATGCTAGTGTTGGATTTCATCTCTTGAAACAAGTTGTAAAAAAATGAAGGAACAGGGAGGAAGGGGAAGTTGCAGACGGCAGTGGCTTTAAACCCAAAGTCGATAAGATTGCAGAACCCGCTGGTCCAACTAATCGAAGATCCGGACTAGTCCTCTGGAAGGTCCCTAATGGGCGACCAGGATGGCCCCCATGTGGATTGGACCACTAGGGACCCACTATTAGTTTATATGGTCTCGATCCATTAGATGATGAATAAATTGATTAATTTCTTTACTTATCAATTTATTATTGCTTTTCTTTCACGAGATGAATGGTGTTTTATTACTTATTTGCACATAACCAATACGTATGACATGATGGTTCATGAGATGAACCGGAGTCTATAAGTTTACTAAATGCATTATATGTGTATGGATGAGATCCACATACGGGTAACATGTATAGCAAATCGTATACTTAAATATCTTCACAACCAGTGATAATGACTGGACGTCTCATCTGACAAGGTTGCAGTACTTTGATTATTATGAGATAGTATGATTTGTCTCGATCATCAAAATATAAGATTCTAGATCATGGTACTGGTACATTGGATGGATTGAAGGACCATGAGAAGCATTATGAAATTTTGTCTCGATCATAAGGTCTGCTCTCATAATTCCCTAGCAATAGGCTCTCAATCCTGAGACATTAATGAACTCAAGTTTTTATCTATTCATTTGCTTTGAGTCACAAATGAGTGAGGCCAATTGTAGGTCAACACCTCGGTGTCTTGGGTATGTGGTAGTAGGACTATGGGAACATTGAATGATCAAGAAAGAATCTATCTCTATTATCCCCTTGTGCTAATTAAAGGATTTGTCGCGACCCCGGACCGGGTTTGGGGACCAATCCGGGATCGGGACTAATTGTGAAGTAAATAAGAAAAGGTATGTTTGATGCCCAAGCGTACACGGGTTAATAAAAGAACACACATTACCCGTGCACGTGATTTCCCACAGGTGTCCGCTGTGAGGATTTTCCAACGCACATAACCATATAGTATAATTGCGGAAGCGTGTAGTAAATCATGCATGTATTTCATTTCCAACATGACAAGACTGATTACATTTGAATAACAAGTATCAGGATGAGCAATGTTCGATAGCGTAACCCAAAAGTACATATTAAAGTTTAATCAAAAGATGATTTAATTGCAATTCCAAAAAATAGAGGCCAATAAAGGCCAATATAGACAAAACAATATCCACCAAAAAAATATAAATCCAACCACCCCCAAAATGTTTCGCATCTCGACAACCCAATGTTTACATAACATCATCAGCATGCCACTCAACTAGTGGTTGCGGTTCTCCGACCGCCTCCTCTGGCTCCTCCTCGGGGAAACCAACAATGGGACCTGAGTACCAAAGCAAAGGATCAGACACGACGGTCTGGCAGGTGGGTGAACAGATATAAACATTCGATAATAAAAACCTTTACCTTGGAAAACATATAAACTTGTTTAAACAGTAACTTTCAAGAAGTAAATGAATCATTTAATTAAAACGCATATGCAGTCACAAAACATGTAAGGTAATCAAGGAAATCGGGAAACAATCAAGATGGCATCCATAAGAAGCTAAATCCTCTATCACTGAAGTGACAAGAGTATCGGGTGTTGACCACAGTCACCGAAGTGAGGAGGTGCAACCAATTTACATATACATATACAATAATACGGGACGGGACCACGGTAGCAAACCGGGTGTCGGGAATCACGGTAGCGAACCGGATATCGGGAACCACGGGAGCGAGCCCGGAATCGGGACGGGACCACGGTTATTAAACCGGGATCGGGATCCATGCTGCAGCTGGCGGGACGGGAAGGGATCTCCAAGTCAGTGGATCAGACTGACAAGGTTATCCAAGCTTAGTGGTGCCGACTCATAGGTCAAATCACATAAATCGAGACAAGTATAAAACAAATCCAGTGCATGACTATAAACGGGCAAGACGGGGTGCTCAAGGGTACATCTGTCATATCATGTCGAGCATGCATTTCGGGACTAATAAAAAAAGAGTGCAAGTACAAATACAATGCTTTCGGAATCGATAAATCATAATTCATAAATTTCTGGAATAAACAGTTGAAATAGACTTTCAAAATATCGGGGTTTAAAACTAATTAAAGGTGAATAGGGATCTCGTATGTCTGTATAATAAAGAAAACTTGGTACTCTTAGAATTTGGAAGACATGCCGGGTTCCTTATACACTATAGAAGCCTCAATGATTAAATGATTCTCTATGACGTGGTTTCTCTCTCGAACGGGCTCCCAACAAACCTATCATCTCTGCTTCGAACACATTCCCAGATGAGCGGTGCCCATTGCTCTCATAAAGGTTCACAAGCAATGGGATGGAAGCTCCCTTCAACCCCCCCTTTATTCATAGAATTCAGGGAGTTTCGGTTACCTTGCGGTCAGATGGCGGTTAGCCGCCAGTGAATCCGGCGGTTAACCGCTGGCTGACCGTGAGGCTGACCGTGGGATTGCAGCTCTCTGGAATTGTGACCGCCTCATTTCGGTTGGCTGGCGGTTAGCCGCCGATGAATTCGGCGGTGAGCCGCTAGCTGACCGCGAGGTTGCAGCTTTCTGGAAAAGTGACCGAAACTGCTTCGGTTAGCTGCCAGTCACTAGACGGCTAGCCGCTGGGTGACCGCCAGCTGACCGCCAGTCACGGGAATTTCCTCACTTCAGATTCAGGTCTTCCCTTCTACAAACCAATTTCTTTCATTCTCCATTCACTCTCCTGCAACAACATGAGCTAAAAAGCTCCTCCAATTCAACCTTTAACACTTCTCCCATATCAAGGCTTCTACAAACCACTCTCTAATCACTTCATTTCTCTCCACATTCCAACCCAAATAGAAGGAGAATAACTACAACCACAGTGATCCATTTAAGTCCTAAGCAAGAGTTTCAAAACCACATTTTTAAGACAATAAATGAACTATTCAACCTAAGAGCATTTATTTCACATTGAATACAAATAAAACCAAAGCATTTATGGCAATACAAAATCAATCATACTTGTCATGAAAACCATTCCAAACTCAAAACATCAATTCATTCCACTTGCCTCTAGATCTCTAATCAAGGAAATCAAGCTTCTAGACACTCTTCCAAGCCAAGGGTGCAATCTACACAAAAACCCCCAAATACAAACCCTAAAATGGGTCAAACAAGGAATAGGAAGAAGGAAGCTTCAATAATAGAAATGAAGCTCCTCCAAGGCTAGGAAAACACAATAACAAAAGAGTTGGAAGGATTACTTACAAGAGGGCTCCTCAAAATGGTGAGACTAGCTCAAAGAAGAACTTGGAGTGGAGGTCTCTCTACAAAAGTTGTATCAATGGAGAGCCCAAGTGGTGAGGAAGAAGATGATGATTTCCATTTGAACTCTAGGTGCAAGCTTGGTGGAGATTGAGGATGGGGAAGCACTAAGAAGAAGAGAAAGAGAGAAAGAAACCCTAGAGTTGTTATTGTACTGGAAAAAGGAAAATGAAAGAGAAGGGTCTCCTTATATACAAGTGGGTGTGGGTTCCACCACTAGAAAATCTCTTTGGGCTGAAATCACGACTATCCGGACCTCGGACGAAAACGACGAAGAAGGGAAAAGTGATCACCGAAATATCTAGTTTCCAAAAAGTATATGTTTCGCGGGTTTCGGGAATATCAAGTTTTGGGTACAGATTTCATGTAAAAAGACTGTTTTGCCCTCAATGCAAGAAAATCGGGTTTCGGGGTTCCGAACGGGTACGGGATCAACATGAAAGTTGTAGGGATTAGCGGGACAAGTAAAACGGGGTAGAAATACAATTCATCGGGATCTCGGGAAAATTCCCAAATTAACGCAAAGCTATCAAAAGGGAACCCCCAAAGGGCCCCACTAAACACAAGCACTTTAAAAAATTCCCCAAAGCTATAACAAGAACTATACTAATCCAACTTAGTCAAGTTCTACCAAACACGCTTAGCACTAACACGCGACTTAATTAGCACTAATCGGGGTCACTCAGGTCGGAGTCTTACAGGATTTGTCATTAGTAAGTGCGCACCCATCTCGATTAAGAGTTAATTGGATGGTATTGATAATCACTGTGATTAATTGGGGCTCAAGGATAATAAGATGTGGAACTAAGATTGGAAGAGACGGATTTATTCCAATTTATCCATGGATATTGATAGAGGGGCCTACTTGTGGTAATAAGGAAGTTAAGGGTATTCTATGTAATTTATTCCTAAGACCGGAGTTCAATTGCATTTATATAGTGGAGTTATTTACAATTAACTACGGGCTCGGATTGTACATGAGATGTGGGGTCTTGAGTCCTAGTTGGAGCCAACTTTCTAAGGAATCCCTAGTGGTCCCCACACTAGCCCAAATTATTAGAAAGATATTAATTATAGTAGAACTCTTAAATGAAATAGAAAGTTACTATTTCTATTAGAAGTGAGACTTCTAATAGTGGTAATAGTAAGTTGCTAATTATAATGGAAGTGTGACTTCTATTTAAATTAGAAAGAATAGAGTTTTTTTTTTTTTTTTTTGATAACATGGGAACCCACCGACCCCCCTTCGGGGAATCATAGGTAAACCATCGGATACATGACCCACCCACTAGCCCTATGTATCTGGTAAGGCCTTAATGGATTCGAAGGCAGGACCTCCAAGTTAAAACTGGACTTCCTAACCAAGAGAGTTACTAATTGTTAGAGAAGTAAGACTTCTATTTCAATTAGATAACAAAGAGGAGTTTGCTTTTAAGCTATATATAGAGGAGATTATAGTGCTGGACGTCCAATGGAAATCACTACCTAGGGATTCACGCCCAAGCCTTTTTGTGCAAGAGTTGCACATGCTCATTCTCCTCTATTCCCTCTTCTAGCTTTCTTTTAGTTTTCTTAAGATCTTTCTCTTGGAGATTCCACCCATCTTCTTGAGAAAAGAGAATCTGATACGGGTCATAGCGTGGAAGATCAAAAGGTCTGAGTTTCATCATCAAAGAAACACGCAACTTCTCCATTATAGCACAACCGAGCTTCAAAGGTATAATCTACTTCGTTGCATGTCGTAGATTTTTTTGGATGCTAGTTGGCTGCTTGTTTCTATCTTCTTGATAGGTTTATTTATTGATCATGATGGCTGAGATTGAGGACATGGATCCTGGATTGGGTTTTTATGGCCTTATAGGTACTTGATCCCTGAGTTAAGTGGATCAAAAATTTTGAAACCTATCCTAGAGGCCCACCTATTTCCAACACCCACCATCTCTTTTCCTCCAAAGTGTTGGGCGTGAGACCCATCTTATGAAAGTGACAATATTGTGCTTCTATTTTTTTCATAAGATGCTGTGTTGATTATTTTCGATATGGACCCTGGTAATTCCCAGAACTTCCTAAAGACTCCTTTTATAATTATTATGTATAGAAATTTCTATTTGAACCCTATATTATCCCAAACTTTATAAACTGACTATTACCAATACAGATTCTGTTATGGGTCTGTAATTTTAGTGTGGACCCTGGTTGAATTATATAACTTATAGAGTTATATATTATAGACATATATTTTAGTGAATCTGAATCATGGTATAGGGTTATGAAATGAATATCCAAGTCAATGGGGCAATTCTAAAACTAACAAATAATTCCTTGTGTATGATTGGACCCGTAATGAGAACATCGAATTCAAAGATATAAGAGTCGTACCACAGAGGTGGGTACCAAATGTTGAATTTAAGTGGGGCGTATATAAACCTAATTATGTGGAACTAGTCCTATATCAAAATAATTAGTGTACATAACTCTACGATAGTTCGACTGCATGCATAATAGATATTTAAGAACTAATGAACTTTGTTAATGAATTTAAAGCATTTCAATATAACACTATACGAGACAGTGGCATCGTATTTGAAATATCAGTAAGGATCCCTACTTCTGAGTATTGATTTGGTTAGTGAACCCCTTGTGGGCTAGGAGAGATAAGGTTAGACGGGGATTGAATTATTGATTGTTCAACCAATCTCCTAAGGGAGAGTTCTGATTAAATTATAGAAAGGACTTCCTTTTGGAAAGGACTGAAATACTGAAACTCTTATGATAGAGATCTATTGTGTTATAAGGACCCATAATTGGGAATATTGAACTTACAAAAGCTAAGAGATGAATTTGAAATCTCATTAAATAATAAGAAAATCTATAGGACATCTGTTATCATTTCATGGGTTCTTATTATTATTTATGTATTTGAAATATGCTATTAGTGACTCGTGTATTTAGAATATTGCTCACCAGTATTCTGATAAGTGGTTTGCCTCACTTCAGGTACGGGCAACTTGGGGGAGCTTGGCAACGATGGAGATCAACCATTAGATTTCAATTTGCGTGGCTGATGGGAGAGCGTCACAATCGTATTATAAAAAATAATGAAATTTAGAACTTTAGAGATGGATTACTCCTTCAAATAATGTTGAATTGGTTCTTTTTGAGTTAGGAATTTTTGTTTTTGGGACTTGTTATCACTTCTCATCTATTTAAATTGATCTCTTAAATAAATTAGAAGCATTGCTCAATTCTTTGTCATAATTTGATTTATGTGGTGATCTCGATTTCCTTATAGTAATGTCCCAGATTCTGATGAGCTCCAGGATTCAGGGGCGTTACAGGGATATTCCTGGTTTTCTAGAGATACTATGGACTGGGTCGTTGATTCAATGGTTTGGTTTGGTCGGACGAAGGTGGAGATGGGGAAGATGGGTTTTAGGGCAGCGTTTGGGGGATTCTGTTTGGGGTTTTGGTAGTGGGTGTGGGATCGAGAAAATAAAAAGAAGGGTTGGATTGAGGAAGTGAAGGGGAAGGGATGGTTTTGGACGTTGGAGGAGGGCGAATGATGAGCGACAGGGAAGGATGATGGATTGACGAGAAGATGGATGGACGACGCATAGGGGTAATCACGCCAACGATCGAGGATCGTTCAGCTCTAATACCAATTGATGCACTCCTAGAGTAAGGATGCAAGTGCTGGAGCACAATTAGGGTTCCGAAGAACTATCACTCAAAGAATAAATAGTCTCCAATGAAAAATCCACACAGGAAATTTTATTAACTCAATTCTAATCTGAGATCATTGATCTCTACAATGGTCTATTTATAATAAAAGAAACTTAAGCCCTAAAAAAGCATTTCTAATCAAACTAGGATCCAAATTAGAAATTAACCCTAATTACAATCGTTGCTAAACTTAAACTAATACGAATTAAAAATAAGAGAATTTTATGGGTGTTTCCCACATGTGGCCCACTAGTGTATGGCAACCATGTGCTACTGCATCAGTCTTACAATGCTTATTTTATTAATCTCCAAAACTACTTCTAATGTCGTACGAGGCTCCTAGAATCTAACTCCTAAGGAAATTAGAAAGTTAATGCTAAGTACAACTCATTAAAGAAATAAAATATGAAACAAAGTTCCAGACTTCTTTGGGTCGCACATGTAAGCCACAGGTTCAGCTGCATCAGCTCACAGGCTTAGCATCATATGGCTATCTCATCATTGTGGTTTCCAAGTATCCAAGTATACATACAAGGGACTGCTAGAAGGATGGAGGCACTGATTATCCACCTCCTCCTCTGATATGGTGAGGAGTCTGTTACATTCTACAGAAAATTTTCTACCAAATCATTCAATGGAAGACAACTGTTAAAAGCAGGAATCTACATCATATGGTCAAAAAAGCATTCCTAGTTGCTAGAGAGAACCAGGGAACAAAAAAAGAAAAGAGACAAAAAACAGAACCGGTGAAAACTAGCAAAAAGATTAAAAAAAGATGCATCTTATGAAATTTGTTCGAGTAGAATAGGTTCTTATTTTTTAAAGAAAAAAAAGGTAACCTTTTAACTTATTCCATTTTTCACAGACAAGAAAGAAAGGCATCAACTCAATAACTACAAGTTTTTACCTTGATGTGGAGAAACCCAAAGTCGTAGCCATCTGTCCTGCCAGCTCTGAGGTCATCCTCTCCCGGAACAAAAGCACAAGGGCATGGTTGCAATGGAGCTGAAAGAGCTTTAGCCATAGCCACTGCTTTAGATGTCAGGAGAGTTCGGTAGTCTCCAGTTGCTCTAGGTGCTTCTAGAATATCAATACCCAAGGAAAGACCCAGACCAGCTATGATTTTGGTTGGAGCTACCATGCATGGCCATAAACCATGAGTCCTTTCAAATGCAGGGACCTGCAAACATATGAAAAACTAAACATCACATTCTAAGTGATGTGCTCATGTATTCAACTATCTACAAAATGAAAATTAAGTATTTCCCATGCTCTGAACTTCAATGAAACCAATCCTACATGCATTCCTTCAAGTTCATAAAACTCATAAGCACAAGTATCGAGGAGGGAAAAGGAAATAGAAGTAGAGATGGAATTAAGGAGTTTTTTTAGGGCCTGTTTCTTTACTAGAATTCAGAGAATTTCTACTTGGAGAATTTCTGAATTCCCATACACGAAATTCTCGAATCCTCCTACGCACTTAAGCATAAAAAAATTCCACAAAAAAGGAAGAAAATTGGAATTCTAGGAATTCCGAAGGTCATTTGCTCTCTCTCTCTCTCTCTCTCTCTCTCTCTCTCTCTATGTGTGTGTGTGTGTGTGTGTGTGTGAGGCTTACGAGTGATTAGTTGTGGGTACATTTCCAAAATTCCTCAGACTCCTAAGAATTTGTAAATCATGCTTAAGGGACGCACTAAAAAAAGACAATATAAGAGTATAATTTGCTGGTCCATCATAGCTATTCAAAAGATGAATTGAGGATCTTAGTAGGCCTACCATCATACTTGCTAAAAGGGTACCATTGATGAATTATTAGGTGTGGATGTTTTGTAAGTGGACCCCACTTGTTCCTTATTAGTTCCAAAGGAGGGTGTTGCATTTAAGATGATTTCACCTTGTTCCATAGTTATAGCATTTACGAGGAGATAGGGCAAGGCATGACAGCTAGTTAAGGCATCATAGCCATAGTTTTCAAAATCGGAATCGTATCGCAAATTGTTCATACCCACGAATCAAATCGAGTCGTGAATCGTAAGATTTTTTATTTTTCTAATAAAAATGAAAAATAATTAAAAATTAAAAAAATAGATAAAAAGAATTATTCATAACCATCTATTTTCCCATTTATAGCAGTATAATAAGTGTATCATACAATCATATCAAGAACAATATATATGGGAGATGCTCCTATAAGAGCATCTCTCACCTTATTATGAGAGATAGGGGTGGAGGCTCTCACATTTAAGCTGTTGGCATTGGATTTGGATGTGAGAGCCCCCACTTTATCTCTCATAGTAAGGTGAGAGATACTCTCACAAGAACACCTCCCTATATATATAAGAAATAAATCATGTGTAAGTATCAATATATATATATTTTTTATTATCTTTAAATCAAAATATAAAAAAAATTCAAACCATCAATCTTACACAGTAAGATATCTCTTTAAGTTAAGAAAGTCTTTATGAAGAAAAAAACCAAAATAGATTATAAAAAAGAAGATATAAACAAGTATCATATGTACAATCATATACTTTAGTTAAATGCATGTTCTCTATTCATCTTTAAAGCCTTATCAAGGCCGCAAAAAATTCTCAGGAGGTTTCGTTAACTATGAAATAACCTTTTAAAAATAAAAGCGCTAAAAGAAAGAAAAAATAAAGGAAAAAAAAGGTAAAAGATTAATAATATTAACTTATTGGTTGTAGCTATTCTCGCACTTAGCCGAATCGCTTGAATCATAAGATTCGATGAAATGAGTATCGAATCATAGGATTCACACCTGAATCCTAAGATTCATATATAAATGGGATTCGTTACATAGATACGAATCGTTTTCCTTAAGATTCGGCATACGAATTGGGATTCAGGATACAAATCGTAGGATTCTGATAACTATGATCATATCATTTAAGAGATTTCCAAATGTGGAACATTTTCATTGGATTTCTTAGAAAAGCACAAACAGTGTGTGTGTGGGCCAGCCTCAGGTGAGCGGCAGTGCTCTGGAACATATTGTGGGGCCCACATTTTGATCCATCTGAGTTGACCATAAAACAGGGACCCCCATTCGACCGTTGGATTGAGTGTGCACTCATTTTGGACAGTGAAGACTTGTTGGAAGTGGATCAAGTGGTGCGGGTGATAATCCGAGTGTTCATCACTATACACAGGGCCATTAGGGTAGGGGGGCCGAAACAGTCCCATGTCCAGGTGGGGCCCTTCAAGCACCGGCACTCACTATGTACTAGGCGCTAAGCAGGGCGGCTCCCTAAAATCCAGCTCAGTACTCAATCATAATGTTGGTTTCTAAAGGACATGTAAGAATACAACTTAAATCTAATAAATGTTGTAGTAATGATAAGATTATATAACTCACCCCATCACCACAGGCTTCATGTCAAATTGGAACCAACTTCATAAATTTTTCTCTCCGCATTCAACATCCATCACTTGAAAAGTAACAAATGTAACAAGAATACCACAAATGAAGCTCAAGTGTAATTACCTCAATTCGAATTCCACAACCTCGCAGAAGGACAACATTGGCAATGTTTTTCCCCTCCTCAGCACGTTTCTCATTCAAACGGTGAGAAACCAGGATTTTTGACATCTCTTTTGATAGTTCATTGACAACTGCGGCTGTGTCTTTTGCTTCCTCTGTATCATCTAGAGCTTCAGATTCCAAAAGCAATTGATTTTCCTTCAATGGGTATGTCCCTGATATATTTCCACTCAGTTTGGGCCCTTTAACAACTACCCCACAACGATGTTCTGTCGCATACCTGAACGAGAGAACATTACCAATAAAATTGGAGCTTTGGCATGTTGACACCAAAAATGTCACTTTGCCTCTTCAGCATCAAGAAAGTTGTATGAAGTCGCAACCTGCCATAAATAGGCAATGCAATTTCTCCAAAAAATCAAATCTTGTCAGAATCAAACAAAAACTGCAAGATCCTTCAAGATAGCCAAGAGAAGAGTACACATGAAGTTTCGGGCCATTTCGACAACATTTGCCCTAACTTCACTTCTCCGACAGCTAAACGGGAGCTCTCGGCGGCGACATCATCGGAGACGTCAAAACTTCGATCAGAGCCTACAGATGACTCCAGCATGTCTCAAAAGGGCTCCATGCCAAATTTCAAGTCAAACTGACAATGTTTGACCCTCCATCAATGCTCGAGCAGCAAAATCAAGCCTCTCGGTGGCGGGAACCACCGAAGCCTTCGCTCATCAAACCAAGTGCATGAGTGGCTTCAACATGCTTCCAAAAGGCTGCACGTCAAATTTCAGGTCATTCTGACAACGTTTGACCAGGTTTCGATGCTCCGAGAGAAAATCAAGCCTACCGGCGGCGAAGCAACCCGGGACCATGACATCCAAAACGGAGCCCATGGAACGTCTCAAAATGACTCCAATAGGCTCCCCATCAAATTTCAGGTCAATCGGACATCGTTTGACCACATATCAAAGCTCGGCATTTTCCCCGCAGCAAAATCAAGTGAAGCATCGACGGGACCCCAAACGGCTTCAAAACTCAAACAAAAGCCTATGGTTGGTCTTATTTATTGCTCAGGAGGCTCCACCTCAAATTTCAGGTCATTCCAACATCGTTTGACCAAGTTTCAGCTTCTGGCGGAAAATCAGCAGCTCTACGCGACAAAGTCTTCGGCTTTCCCGGAAAATTGGAAACTTTGCACTCTAAAAATGCAAGGATTCTCATCAGGTTTTCTACAGGGAAATCAAGCCAATAAATGAGAAGAAATGTCAAGTAAAATACAGAAGAAAACGGCGACGAAAAAGACCTCAAAACGACCGCAAAACGGGCTCCGAAGGGAAAAATTCCCCCAAGGTCGCAGGCCCCTGCGACCATGGCCCATGGTCGCCGGCGACCATGGAAGTCCGGGTCACCGGATTTTCCGCCGGTGACCCGTTTTTCCGTCTTTTTTCGCGTTTCGCGCACTTTGGCCCCTGTGGTTTCCTGAAAATGTGATTTTTAGTGCTTGAAATTGACTCATATCCTCCGACATCCGTCAAAATCACGGGTCAACCTCCAAAAGCACAAAATCATCATTGATCGCTCCAAGATCGCCAACCGGTCGACCAAAAAAAAAGTGCTCTTTCTGTCCGACCGATCGAGAAATCGACAAGACAGATGTCACCGGCCCGCTCTTAGCTATCAATGTCTGAAGTTACATGTTCATCCGATGTCGATCAGCATGAAGATCCATCGATGATCATCGCCAGAAGAATTCCAGAAGACACGGCACGGCCCGCGACTCTTCGACTGCTCGGCGACCAATTAATGTGGTTAATTGACTAGCTTTATTGCAGTCATTAATTCATTTCTTTGGACGGCCCAATCAGAAGCAAGCATTTGGGAGTTACAAGTCAATTGATTCATGGCATTTAAACCATGAAACTCCTCCCATTATGGTAATTAAGGTGATTAAAAGCCCTTAATCTCCATCGGCCAATCAGATTCAAGGAAAAAGGAGTTACAAAATCAAGAAATAAATCTTGTAACTCCTCCCATTAAAGCCATTAAAGCCCATAAACTCTCCTAAATGGCTACCAAAAGCCTATAAATAGGAGAGCATTCCATTGAAATGGGATCAAAAAAATCGAGATCGATCGATCGGAAAGAATCCAGAGCTCGTATCCAGAGAAAGAAAAAAGAGAGAAAAACTCTGCTGAAGTTCTGCACCGGCCACCACTACAAGGTGACAAAAGTCCCTTGGGGGGCACCCCCCCCCCCCCCCCAAGGTCCTTGCCTTCTCCGGCTGCCTCCAATGGCTTAGACATGGCTTTTCAGCCCGTCTACTTAGCTTTTTATTGGACATAGGACCTTCTCTTGGTCTTTGTCCTCTAAAAATCTGAGGTTATAGCCAAGCCAAGCGAATCAAGAGCATCTTCTGTTCTCATCTGCATGGATGATGGCGAAGCCCATACATGGCTTGCGACCGTCAATCTGAACGAGTCCCCCACAATCTCCTGAAAAGTTAGATCCTCCTTTTCTTGCTTTTCATTGTAGTTTGTATTTTTCTAAAAGAGACAAAAATCACAACTCTTGTCTTTTTCATTATTGATGAGAATTGTAAATCGGCTATAAACGCCAAAATCGGCTATAAATGCCAAACAAAATCGCCTTTCACGGCAAACTAAGAAAATGTCTCTTTTCTTAAATATATGCGCAATGGAAAACTTGAAAGAAGTTGATTTCCTTTTTACTTGCGAAGGTTGATCTCCGGATTACCACTTGCAATTCCAAGTAAAATAGAAAATCTGGCACACCCACACAAAGAAATGTTGATGCACGCTTCAGGCCCGCCAGGGCGCGAAAGGGCCGGACACGACGGACTCCCACGTTCCGCCGACCCCGGTAGCCGCCCCACGGCGCCTCGGAGCGCGTTCCATCATGGCAGTATTACGATGAAATATTGGATACGAGGGTAATGCCAGGGGTTATATAGTATGGCACCTAACTGGAATAGCTATATGTGAAAAATGTTGCTAGACGTCTGAAAAAAGGAAATGGAGGTGGACAGTAACAATGTAAGTGAATCGTTCACAAACACCGACTTCAATCAGACGGCAAGCAACACCCAGTAAGGCAAGTGTTCCATAGATAACCAAGCAACCACATCCTCGTTTATGTGATGGGGCCGAGGCCCAAGGCCCAAATTACAAGCAACTTATTCTATCTAAACCCTATTGTTATGGTCATTTCCAACAGCATCATTAGACTAGCATTTTCATGTAATAATAGAAGCTAACCAACCCAGATTGATGGGATAAGACATTGATGATTGCGTTGATTTGATCAAGAGGCCTTGAGTTTTGATGATCTACTTTAAAAATTCACTAACTCAGATTTCAAGTAATAAGATAAAAAAAATTCCTGATCAGGTAAATACCCACGCCATCATCCGCGCACACTTTCCAGATTCCTCACCAACACATGGGAAAACAAGGATCGATCCCTAGTTGTTCCTAGTTTTCTATAGAGAGGGCGGAGATGCCTCACCATTGAGCTATTGGTGGACTGACAATTACATATTCATTATCAAAACGTTTAATGAAGATTCCCATTTCAGAAAATTGTAAAATCTCATGAAAATCTAGTTGGCATTTTGGCAGGGGAAAAGCAGAAATTTTTCCAGTAAAGTAGATGTAGATATGTGTGAGTGGTGATGAAGGAAATTTTACATAGACCAAAAAATCGGTCTCCTTTTGAATGCTACCTATATCTTCTGAGAGCCCGGATCCCCTATTTCTAAGAAATAGGGAGAAACTGTTTCGTCCAATCAAAATTGGCCAACTGGGTAAAATCTCTTCCTTGATTTTCTCATTCCAAGGAAGCAATTGAGAGGGTGCATTAGCTGGCATGAAATTTTACACAGTTGGCTAATTTTGATTGGACGAAACACTGTCTCCTTATTTCGTAGAAACAAGGGATCCGGACTCATCTTCTGAACTGTCACCCATAAATTAAATTGTTCTCAACCTGGGGATAATCAAAGTATCATGACCCCTTTAATTTGACACAAGAAATCCATGATTTCATAGTCCAGACTGTTTACCTGAGGGAACCACACAAAAAAGACCATGCATGAAAACATACACAATTTGAAAGAATCCCTACCCATCCAACACCCAGGTCATGTTTAGAACTGCATCGCAGAGATCAGAGAAACATGTTTTTTTCCATGGTGTAACTGTCAAATCAATAGAATGGATCACCCTATTGTGGGGCTCACTTGTACATACCCAATACCCAAACGTGCATTGTATATCCTCATCAAGAATGTTTAATATCTCCGGTCAGAGATAACTATAGGAACACAACAAAAACAGAAAAATTTGTTTTTTATTGCAAAACCCCAAACACAATATGCAAGAACTCAGGAAATCAAACTATTGGAATATCCATTATCAATTGATTTGTTGCCCAAACTTCACAGAGGGAAAAATACAGCTCTTTCTGTCAATTACATCCACTTATTTATAGCACACTCCCATTATATTATCTGTACCTGACTCTTACTTCATGCTCGGGAAAAGATGGCAACTTCATTCCATCCAATGCAGCACAGAGGATTGGGCCCTCTTCCTCAAAGTGCCTATCAGCCCTCCTGCTGGTAACAATTCCTGTATTTTCATCCATCGTAGCAGGGTTCGACTAGAAAGCAAACGATGTGGAACATAAACAAAGATCAAAGGTCAATTTAAACCATGATAGATAGAGAACAACACCCATACAGGTGCTTAACTGCACAAGCGCACAGAGGAAGAACATTATATTTATTTGTGTTTTTTAATGGAAACTAATTCATTAAATTAAAATCTGAAAAACATACAAAAGCAGCCATTTTCATTACAAGGATAGCATAATGTGAAACTAGTTGCCAACTTGCCATACAATTGAAGGGCCCAGCTTTGCTTTGTGAAAAAGATTAACGCGACCTAGAGAAGGTGCAGACTTGGGGAAGAAGAAGTATTCATGAAGGAGTCTACCTTCCTATTGATTATATTCAACCCCCATTTCAGTGCCTAACGAATGTTCATAGAGTGAGGTCTATGAAAGAGTGTTAAGAGGCATTTCACCAGCTATTTGCTCAGAATAACTTGTCTGAAACCGACAAGCAGGTGGTCATAGAAATCCTAAATGGATTTTGGACTTTCCTTGACGATGTGTTGGGATTCATCCCTCTTCTACAGTCATCTAGACATGTAGCAAGCGACCTTCATCAAAAAGAGGCACATATGGAGTGTGGTATCATGCCAAGGCATTTTTAGTCAACCAAGTGCAGAAAGGAGCAATAGTAGGTAGGACACAATCCAAATACAGTATGCCAGACTGTAATTAGCATCTAGAACCTTAACCAATGAGGCAGCCAGTAGAAGCATACAATGAAACATTCACGGCTTCAAATGCTAGAACGTTGGACATCAAACATGACTCTTCAGAGTAACACAGTGATAGATTTATTTTATATGGGTCTCAGGTTTCTCAGTAAAACACAAAGCAATCCAATTATTAAGGACAACAAGAGTCTGTGTGAATAATGAAGCCAAACTAGAGTATGATGAGGACATTTTCCAATAGGGGTTACAGGTGACTAACACGAAACTCAGGTGATTAGAAAAAGTTTGCAAGCACCAAAGAAGCCAACAAAAAAGGAATAGCTTTGAACCAATATAATCTAAAACAAGGTTTGCTATTTGATAATTGATGGAGGCAACTTCGAAAATGTAATTTCTCAGGAGACTGAAAGTTGCAACTCCAGATTGAGAAGCATCCAACCATACTGACCTTCTTGGTTCAAGAAAGTGGGTGAGGTAACGTTATAAACTGATTCCTTCTAGTATTTTCAATTTGTGATACTTACCACTTACCAGAACAATGTGATTGTAATAAGGACATGTGCCTAACAATGTTGGTGAGACTGAAATAAGACAAACAAACCATCCACAATGGTTATTGAAATACGGACCTTTCAGGAGAACAATATGAAGTTGTTAAAAGCCATTCGAAAGAGGATTTCATCAAAACCTACAACTAGGTGATATATGAGTCTTCTTCTTTCATATAGCAAATTTTTGGAAAGAATGAGAAAAAGAATTTTATTGTTTACATGGTGGGGAAACAAGCCAATGAACGACCACCCATGCCTAAGATGCTGAAAGTGCTAGAACCATTAAAGAGGATATAAAAACACAAGAGAGTTGTAACATATGTTCACAAGAGAGTAGCCCTCTAGTTTACCACCAATGAGGGAGATTCAACAAAACAAAGATTTCGTTAGAGAGACTATTTTACCAAATCAGGTAACTTATTGGATGAGATCAAAATGATGCAACCAAGAGAGGCTGCCACAGAATGGGCTTGGTAGGCCAGACCCAGCCCAAGAACCATGGGCCAGGGATAACAGGCCCAACTGTGTAGGGAGGAGGCCCAGGCCTCCTAATTAGTAATATTGCAATTCTCGTATATTTCTTATTATTTCCATTAATTATCATTCACATTTTAGTTTTCTACTTGACTTAGAGCTTAAAGGAAATCCATGTGCAAAAAAGAATTTTCTTTATTGTTTTTAATGTCCAAGAGGCCTATTTAAGATCTCTCATGTAGTCTTAAAATCACTTTTTCATTAACATTCTGGTTTCTTTTATCATTGTGATAGAACCCTAAAACTAATATGCTTGGCTCAAAGGTTCTTATAATTAGGCGGATCCTTCTACACTAAGCCAGCTGCATGAGATTGGCCTTCAGTATCTTCTGCTGGGAAACTAATGTAATGGTCATGATTTTGTTTATTGTATGGAACCGTAAAGGAGTTTAATTGTATTAGGTATCAGAGAACAATCATTTTAATCAAGTAGGAATACAATCATTTTAGAAGTTGCCTATATAATGCTCTACACAAGGTGACATGCATTTGTGCAGAAACAATAGAGATGAATAGAGAACATTGGATATAAGAACCAGGTGAGAGAAAACATAGAGAGCTAGAGTTGCTGACCTTGAAAGCAATATCCCCAGGAGACATGGCCAATCCGGCACCCATAGATTCAAATGCACCTCGACCCTGGTTGTATATTTTTGGGTCATACCCAAATATAGAAAGGTGAGCAGTGTCACTTCCACAAGCCAAGCCAGCTTCGACAGGGTCCATGAGCCCATTCACTCCTGCCAAAGCAATAGCATCCAAATTGGGTGTTTTGGATACTTGCAAAGGAGTCCGATAATGAAACCTCGGAAGTGAGACATCTCCAACCCCATCTATCAGAACAAATGCTACTATTCCCTTGGGTTGCTGATGAGTACCCATCTCTTCGCAGTCCTCTCCTTTTCCCCTTCAGAAAGAGTAAGATTCAAAAAAGTTAAGGGAATGGAACTTCTTATAAAACAGAGACTCCTCTCTGACGGGTTATTAATTTAGCATGTTAAAATCCCTACATTCAAGCATCAATACCCTATCATTATTCATCAAAATTCAGAAACGAACTGCTAATAAAAGTAAATTCAAAGAGCAAACATATGAAATGAAAAGGAAACATGACTCTTAGGTACCGTTTGGGAAGGGGGGGGGGGGGATGTGAGGGAGGAAAAAAATGGGGGGAAAGTGGAGGCAGGAAAAAAATGGGGGGAAAGTGGAGGCAAAATAAAAAATGAGGGTGTTTGCGAAGGGGGGTGGGGGAGGGAAAAAGCAAGTGGGGCCCACTCAAAAATTTTCCCTCCAAATTTGGGGGGAAAATGAGGGCAAAAGAGGGGAAAATGTGGGAAATGACTAAATGCCCTTTTTGTCCAACTCAAACTTTTGCAAAAGCAAGGGTAAAATGGTCTTTATTTCTCTACCTCACAAACAAATAAAATTATACTTTTTCACCTTTCTTCCCCTCATTTTTTAACTTCCCAAGCAAGAGGAGGTAAAATTAATTTTCCCTCCCCTCCTCTTCATTTTCCTTCCCCCTCAAATTTTCCCTCCCCTCCCCTCCCCCCTTCCCAAACATAGCATTAAGTACCGTTTGGAAAGGGAGTAAAATGGATTGGGGGGTGGGGGGGCGGGGGAAGGAAAAAGATGGGGGGAAAGTGGAGGGAAAATGATAATGGAGGGTGTTTGGGAAGGGGGAAGGGAAAATGGGGGGGGATTGTGGGGGGAAAATTTGTGTGGGGCCCACCTTAAAACTTTCCCCTCAAAAATGGGGGGAAAGTATGAGGGAAAGAGGGGAAAAGGTGTCATTTTACTAAAATGCCCTTTTCACTATTTTACTAAAATGCCCTTTTCACTTTTTAACAAAGTAAGGATAAATTGGTAATTTTCTCTCTACCTCACAAACAAACAAAACCCTACTTTTTCACTTTTCTTCCCCCTACCTTTTGACTTCCCAAACAAGAGGAGGTAAAATTAATTTTCCCTCCCCTCCCCTCCCTTTCATTTTCCTTCCCCCTCAAATTTTCCCTCCCCTCCCCTCCCCTCCCCTCTTCCCAAGCGTAGCAAAAAATACCATGTAGGTCCTTTCATTTTTTACCAGTACCCCACATAGGTGGGGCTCCTTGCAATGGTCTACACCATTATCTGTCTGGTGATTGGTCCCACTGTTAATGGGAGAAAAACCGCACATAAACTCTCCCATCAAAACATCCTAGCCATCTGATTATCAAGCTCCAATTGATGGCTAAAACAAATGTAACCAATAGTCCATATGTAAGACAGTTCATAGATTTGATGTCTGAAAACTGGTCAATAAAACTGGTCAAATTGGAATGTTGGTTCATTGCCCAATGATGCAGGAACCCCAGGTAAAGAATTGGGATCAATTAAAGATAGGACTCGCAGGTATGGCATGAAATCCCCGGTGTAATATTCAGTATTTTGACCTAAGCAATGCTTGATACCTCTTTCTTTCCCTTGAATAATGTCATGCTGCAAAGTATATAAAAAAAATTCTTCCTTCTATCTAGTCAAAATACAGTACAAAATATTAACACACACATATGAAAATGACATGTAGAACAAGAACAATGTAGAAAAACATCAATCAAATGGATTTCTGTCATTGTAATAAAAAAATCAAATGGAACGCAAAATTAACCGAAAATAATATATAAAAAAGAATAAAAAAAAGGACTCCAAAGTTATCACAAAAGCCAAAAGGAACTTCAGAATTTTTTCTTCATAAAATTAAAAAAAAAATAGAATCAAAAATGATTTTCCTCAATGGGTTCTTCATTGTCTACAACCAATCGCAAAAATGGAAGCATAGAAGATCAAAAAATCATTTGCAAAATATTTTCTGATTTGAAGTAGGAATATTACCTCTAAAAGCTTTCAAATCTCACTTGCATATTGTGTGAGGTGTTTTCATGATACCGAGATTACTCCTGGTTTAGGTAAGAGTACCAACTAGGTTTATCTTGATCTCGGCTTTATTCAGCTCGGCAATTGTGCCAGCTAGAACCGAGCTTGAGCTAGCCTCGGTACAAGTACCAGCTAGGCTCTCTTGTTCTCGGTCTTGCGCATCTCAGCAGCAGTGCCAGGGCTCACCCAGATCTAACCTTGGTATCACCTTCAGTTCGGTCCAATTCACTGAGGCGAGCATCGAACGCCAATCATGATTGTACTCCTATAAAGGTACGGTTACGTTGCAGAACGTACTGTCAGATAGGGTGGCCGCCGGATATAGATAAGGGGTTATCCCTATCCGACGGTCATATCCGCATTTATGTATGAGATTGAGATATGGTCCGATGGGACAGTACTTCCACCTACCTCCACTAAGGAATCAAGGTATGGTCCAATGGGACAACGCCTCCAACTACCTCCACTCAAGGAAAGACTCGATGGGATTTCTACCTATTTATATACCAGAGGTAACGCCCAGGAGAGGTATGCTTACATACATCCACATACAGTAACATTCTGAACTCTCTTCTTCTCCACTCACTCATCCTCTGTTCAGTGACTGCACTAACTTATGCATCAGAGTGCCTTTGGCTGACTGCAACCAGGGTCTCTGACCTTTACTCCTCCTTCACTTTCAAGTTTAAGGCATTCAATCCCTCCAAAGAAGTTTAGCAGCAATATCACGAGTTTAATACTCTCCTAATCAAGTCCGTAATATTTAGGCACTTACACATATAACCTTTTATCTCAGACAAACAGAAAATCGAGGCTATCAATTCCTGTTATGGGTTTGATATTTTGGTTTCCTCTCCTCAGTCAAAAAGAAAATCAATTTAAGAAATCGATTCACTTTGCGATCTTTTATAATTCTTTGATTTTCTGTCTCTTTTTAATGTGAGAGTAGAGAGGAAAATGAAAGACCTAAGTTGTATCTGTTTGTGAGAAGAACCACATGGAACTAATGCGTTCTAACTATGCGCATATTTCTGAAAAAAAAAAAAACTACGCGTATATTCTCTACAGAAAGAAAAAAAAAGTCTTTTTGATACTGCGGTGTATTTGGCTAAGATTCCTGATGCAATCAGACTATATCCAGGTTTTTCTTCTAGTCTACATATATAGTTGGATCCCATCAACTTATTTTAGTTTAGGATGGTCACAAAGGGTATTGAATGTAGATAAATTCACGCTGAAAAACTATTACACACAACCATACATGCAATTAATAAATTTAAATGGAAAATGGGTTTAGCATTCTATCAAATTTGTGGAATCCTCAAACCACTTAAATTCAGAATGCATCGAAATCCCAATCCCTTGGGACATGCCTCCTTGGGGAGTGCAAATGCCCCATAGATTGGTGCGAATCAATATCAATCTAATATGGGTCTAAGACTTATATTCTATGATCCCCTATCACCCAATATCATCTAGGTTTCTCATACCAAATAATGTAGATTGAACTTTGGTTTCTAAAACACATGAGGCAAAATCCTTGGGGATACTACGTCATTATTTTAGTTAAGTGTGACCTGCCGATTAGCATTGCTTGACAACTGTTGCGAGTAGCGCCTCCTTGGGAAGTGCACCCCCACCCCGTCTCATCAATGATATCATAAGAAGATCCATATCTAGTAACCAATAAAATAAATGCCCTCCGTGGAGAATGGCCATTCTCTGATGGCGCGATGCACCAGCCTATCTTACAATGGACCTACGGTGGAAAACCATGGGGATTTCTAAATAAATGCCTCGCTCCCACTTAATATTTTAGAATTGAGAATTTCTTTGTAGGTCTAAGAGCCCAAATGATATAAACATACATCAAATCATCTCATGATAATAATAATTAGATCTAAGTTAAATTTAGAATTATGGAGAGTCCGTTTAACAAGATTAGTATTTCCAGCAGGTCCATTTCATGGGTCCACCAATACTAATTCCTTATTTAGAATCCTTTCCAAAATATTAAATTGATTTGACCAATTACTATAACTGTTGTGCTTGGATCAGATTTTGGTAAGAAATAAAACAAGCAACCATGCAATTATAGAAAGTCTAAATAAAGCAAGTATCCATACAAAATTAGAAATTCTAATTTTAGTAAGTTCTCTCCTCCACATGGCCCAATGCGGAAAGATGTCTTGGACTTCTTGATCTTCCAAACTCTTTGGGATTCTTCAAACTCTTTGAGTAGCTCCAAACTCTTTGGCTACCACAAACTCTTTGGTTAAGAGTCCATCATCATCATCCATCTTGTCTAGAAAACCACCCGGAATTTAAAACTAAAAAATATATAAATTCCTATATCTCAACGATGAGATTTACATGGTAATCTATTAATGGAAATAAAAAGGGCTTAGGGAAATTCATCATGTCTTGCCCTTTCATGGGAAACCAAGGAAATCATGACGCTCTTTACAAGTTGCCCAAAATAACCAATAATCATAACAAAAATAGAAACTTGTGGGGGCTACATGGATAGGACAACAACATGCAAAGTTATTATCACATATACAATAGCGACTAGGGCTAAGAAGCTACCGTCCATCATCTCATGATGAACAAACCTGGATTGCCCAAAAAAAAATAAAAAATGCTTATAGTGGGGGAGGGAGGGAGGGAGGGAGGGGGGTGGGGGGGTGGGTGTGTGGAGGTCACGACCTCGGACCGCGGCTGAGGCCCTAATCCGACACCGCGACGTTTCCCATAAGTTCCCGCGGTGAGGATTCCACGCATATTTCGAATCATCTCACTATCACACATAAAGATTTATTTGCGGAAGCGTATGGCAAACACACAAGTAACATCACACATAAGTAGAGTATAAAGAACTCGTGTCAAAGGGAGAAAGATAACTAGCATAACCATAGTTAAGGTTTCAAGTTGTGCATCACACAAAACATAAAGTAAAAGTTGTACAATCCCAAAAGATAGCCAACAGAGACTAATAACAAGTTCCCAAAAGTGTTTCGCATCTCAAGACCCAAACTGACGTCTAGATGACATCGTTTGGCTGCCATTCACGCTCTACAGGCTGCTCAATAGCCGCCTCCTCGTGCTCCTCCTCAATGGCAACGAAACCTAGATCTGAGCACCAAAACGAAAGGATCAAACACGACGGTCTAGCAAGCAAAAGAATAAAGTACAATCATGCTATAAATCAATAGTTTTGAAATTAAATAAACGACATGTATGATGAAGAGAATCCGAATAAAACAAAGCATTTTAATGATGACATCATTTATAAGATCAAATGTTAAATCAAGATGACCATTCGAAAACAATACCTTGGCAACCCCATGGAGCTACATTCTCCGTCACACAAAGTAACGAGAGCACTCAAGATTTTCCGTCACGAAATGGTGAAAGGAGACACTATCATAAATTATAGTAACCCAGTAAAACTAAGAACCACACACAAGTCCTGCCACAGATCGGGCTAAATAAGCAAGCAAGCACATACGTATTTTCCAAACTAATGTTGGACAAGATTTAAAGACCCAAGGTGGCAGATCAAACTGACAATGGTCGACCAAGCTTAGTGGAGCCAACACGAAAATGCACACGCTTTCAAAACAATGTTTGACACTTCAAAATTGGGAACTACTCACTCTATCAAGTACACGCATGCTTGTTAATGAAATAGTAGTCCCGACACGATGTGTATAAAAACACGGTTCATGCAATGATTCCCAAACGGGTTTTAAATCAAAACCTTGGAAACATTCTTTTATAGACGATACGAATCGCAAAACGAGAATTTGGTTTATAAATCACAATTCCACATCGAAGCCTTGAGACCGTAACCGTCGAATCATATATACTTTGAGATCCCATGTCGATCATTCATTTAGATGATGCCCAATTTTTAAACAACATTAAGGATATCAAAGTATACACATTTACCAAGAAGTGTCCACAAGAAATTGGAATAGAAAACCCCTCCAATCCTCTTCATTCTCCAAATCGTTGGGCAATCGGTCACCTATCGATGGCAGGCGGCTAGCCGACTAGGACCAAGTCAGCTAGCCAACTGGTCGCTGACTGGTGACCGCCCCATCAAAAACTTGTTTTCCTCCATACTGACATGGTGACTGCCCCTGTGCGGTCGCCAGTCGGCTAGCTGACCGCCCAGTCAGCAGGCAGTTCATTTTTGAACTGTTTCAGTTCCCTTTTTCCTCCAAAACATTTCTCTTACAATCCACTTCTTTCCCTGCAATAAACTGAGCTCAAAAGCTCCTCCAATTCATCATTCAACACTTCCATTTCATCACTTCAAATCCAAACAACCAAATCTCCTTCATTCACTTCACAATTTCCAACAGTCCAAGCATAAAAATACGAATTTAAATGAAACCAATGACAAAACTGAATTCAATGATATGTATCAAAATATATGAGCATTAAAACACATGTTTAGTAAAATAAACTTCAAGACAAAACAAGATTAAACATAGTTAGTTCAAAAATAGGAAATCAAGCGGAAAATCCATAAATCAACACATGAACATTCATATTTCATTCATTCACTTGCCTTGGCTCAAAAATACACTCAAGATAGTCTCCCAAACATACCTCTCTCAGCTGAACCTCCAATCTACAAGAAGCCCTAAAAAAAGGAGCTCAAAAACAAAGAGATTTTTTAAAGAGAAAGGGTTCCTCCATAGGAAGCCTTGCATGCATGATAATGGAGCTCTAATGGACTCCACAAAACCATAGTTGGAAGATAAAAGTCATTGCTTACCTTTAAAAGCTCTAACAATGGATAAGAACCTTAAAAGGAAGAAGATTCCAACTGAAATCCTTTGAAAATTGTATCAATTGAAAGCTTGGAAGATGAGAAAGAGAGTGGTGCACTCAAATCTTCATTTTAACAAAGAAAATCAGAACATGCAAAGGAGAGAAGGCAAGAAGAATGGGATGGTTTCCTCTCCATGGACTTAGCTGATTTCAAAACATGGAATACACAATGGGGAAGAAACAACCATAGGAAATATTTGAGTTGGGTGGGGTGTGGGCCCCCACCATGACAAATCACTTAAAAGCTTTGGAAACCCATCATGCGAGTCCTGGATGAGATCGATGAAAGAGAGTAAAATGATCATCGAAATATCTAGTTTCCAAAAATATAATTTTCACATGATTTTGCAAACATTGAAATTCATGCACATATTTCAAGGTGAAAAGTCTGTTTTGCCATTTTTTCTGAAAAATGCAATTTTGGAGTTTCGAAAATGAACAAAGAGAACATAAAAGTTGTAAATGCTATTTTGACAAATCAAAGTAATTTAAAATCGTGATTTTCCAAATATCAAGAATCAACTCTCCCCACACGCACACGGGTCCCACAGGCCACCCCCGGCTCATGTCAAGCTAAATTTAATAGCTCTAAAAAATTCCCAAAGCTATGGAAAATCTATCGAGCTCACAATCTAAGCTAAACGTCATCTAATCACATCTAAGATCTAATCTCGACTTAAACGATTCTAAACAAAGCAAATCTGGGTCGGGGTTTTACATCCTCCACCCTTTAGAGCATTTGATCTTCCAAATGAACACTAACCTCTGGTAACAAGTGAGGATACTTTCTCTAAACTTGATCCCGTAGTTCCCAAGTCGCTTCTTCTGGCCCATGATTTTCCCAAATACTTTCACCCAATGGATTGTCCGTGTCTTCAATTCTTGCTCTTTCGTTTCTATGATCTTGACTGGTTTCTCAATATAGCTAGCATCTTCTGAGTCTCTAACGGTTCGTGTTGCAACACATGTGAAGGATCTTGGACATACTTTTTCAACATGGAGACGTGAAATACATTATGTACACCCGAAAGTTTTGGCAGTAAGGCAAGTCTGTAAGCCACGTCACTGACGCTACTCAAAATTTCATACGATCCAATGTATCTCCTTGACAACTTACCCTTTTGCCCAAACCTCAGAGTTCCTTTAGCTGGTGATACTTTTAGAAATACCTTGTCTCCTTTTTGAAACTGCAAATCTCTTCTCCAAACATCTGCATAGCTCTTGTCTACTTCTGGCAACCTTCAACCTTTCATGAATTAGCTGGATCTTCTCATTTGTCTCACCAATCAATGTCGGCCCATGAAAGCTGCATTCACCAACCTCTTCCTAACATACAGGAGTTCTGCATCTTCTACCGTACAGTGCCTCAAAAGGTGCAATCCCAATACTCGAGTGGTAGTTATTATTGTATGCAAATTCACAAAGTGGCATGCTCTCATCCCACTGAGTCTTGAAATCCAACACACAAGCTTGTAACATATCTTCCAAAGTCCAAATAGTTCTCTCTGACTGACCATTTGTCTAAGGGTGATATGCGGTACTGAACTAAAGCTTCGTACCCATAGATTCATGCAAAGTCTTCCAAACCCTCGAGACGAATCTGCTATCTCTGTCCGATGTGATCAAAACTGGTTGGCCATGTCGACTGACAATCTCAATGACAAATGTCTCTGTGAGAGGTAACATATGCATCTTCTTTCCTGTCCTCATCGGGAGAAACTATGCAGATTTCATGAGACGGTCCACGATGACCCATATCGCATTGTTGCCCTTGCTAATAGTCAATAAGCCTGAAATAAAATCCATTGTAATATGTTCCCATTTCCATTTTTGAATCTCTAGTGGTTGTAAAAGACCTGGAGGGTTTTGGTGTTCTGCCTTTATCAATTGGCATGTCATGTATCGAGACACAAAAGCTACTATTTCTATCTTCATATTATTCCACCAAAATCTACTCTTCAGGTTGTGATACATTTTTGTACTCCCCGAGTGCATGGTATATCTGTTGCTATGAGCCTCTACCATGATTTCATTTCTTAAGTCATCAATATTTGGAAGCAAAGCCGATCACAGAAGTATAGTACTCCATCCACAACTCGAAAATCCGGGCGTTCTGAGATGTGCTCTACAATTTTCGCCAAGTCTGCATTGCAACTAATTCTCCTTGATTTTTTGAACGAAAGTAGGCTCTGACACTGGCATGTTTGCTAACATCACACCCTTTTCTTATCAGTTGAAACTCAACTCCCAAGTCTTCAAACTGCTTAAATATACAAGTCCCTTGCATACTAGCCGTACTCCCAGACTTTCTGCTCAACGCATCTGCAACTACATTCACTTTCCCTAGATGGTACTTGATTGGGAAATTGTAATCTTTGATATACTCCATCCATCTCCTTTGTCTTATGTTCAATTCCTTTTAAGAAAACAAATGTTGTAAGCTTTGATGATCCGAATGGACTTCAAATGTCTCTCTATAGATATAATGTCTCCACATCTTCAATGCAAAGACGACCACTGCCAACTCCAAGTCATGGGTTCCATAATTTTTCTCGTGATCCTTCAACTGTCTAGAGCCATAAGCAATAACCTTGTCATCTTGCACTAGTACACAACCGAATCCTACATTCGAAGCATCCGTATACACCATGAATCCACCGCTGCCCGATGGTAATGTGAGGATAGGTACTGTGGTCAACCTCTTTTTCAACTCTTCGAAGTTAGCTTCACACTGCTGATTCCAAATAAATGGTATGTTTTTCCGGGATAGTTTGGTCAAAGGTGTTGCAATAGATGAAAATCCCTACACAAACCTTCTGTAATAGCCTGTTAAACCCAAAAAAACTTCTGATTTCTGTCACATTCTTCAGCCTTTCCCAACTGATAATTGCCTCTATCTTGGCTGGATCAACTGATAAACCTTTCTTGGAGATGATATGGCCTAGAAAAGCAACTTGCTCTAGCCAAAATTCACATTTTCTAAGCTTCACATGAAGTTGATTATCCCTCAGAAGTTGCAGTGATGTCCTCAAATGCTGCTCATGTTCCTCCTTTGACTTAGAGTACACCAAAATATCATCGATGAAAACAACTGTGAATTGATCTAAATATAGTGCAAAGATCTTGTTCATTAGCTCCATGAATATTGCCGATGCGTTTGTCAATCTAAAAGGCATCACTAAGAACTCATAATGCCCATATCTTGTCCTGAAAGTTGTCTTCGGTACCTCTGATTCTCTGACTCTCAACTGATGATAGCCGGATCGTAAGTTAATCTTCGAAAAGTATGATGTTCCTTGCAATTGATCAAAAAGTTCATCTATTCTTGGCAATATAGATTTGTTTTTTATGGTAACCTGGTTCAGTCTTCTGTAATCAAAACACATTCTCAAGCTGTCATCTTTCTTCTTAACAAACAAAACTGGAGCTTCCCATGGTGAGATGCTTGGTCTAACAAAACATTTCTCTAATAACTCTTGCAACTGTATCTTCAATTCACCCAATTCAGTTGGAACCATCCTGTAAGGTGCAATAGAAATTGGAGCAGTCCCTGGTAATAGTTCAATTGTGAAGTCAATCTCTCAAATTGGTGGCAAACCTGGAATCTCTTCTGGAAAAGCATCTGGAAATTCACACACAACGAGGATTCTCTCCACCCTTTGGGACTGTTTATCCTCTGTAATAAATGCTATATATCCCTGACAACCACTTCTCAAAAGTTTAGAAGCTTTTAAAGCTGAAATTTGTTGTACTTGTGGTGTCTTCCTGTCTCCTTGAAATTTAATTCCCATAGGAATAGCATCCAATCTGAAAGTAATAATCTTGTTGAAGAAATACATGGTTGCATGGTGTCCCGCTAACCAGTCTATTCCCAAAATAATGTCAAAATCGTGCATGTCCAACAAAATAAGGCTTACTGGTAACTAAATTTCTCCTACCTTAACTGTACAATTGGGATAGTAATTTCTACAAGCAATTTGTTTACCTACTAGAGTGGTGACAACCACAACATATGCAAGTTCGCTAATAGTAATAGAAATCAACTTAGCAAACATAGAAGATATAAAAGAATGAGTGGATCCATGATCATACAATATCTAAGCTTGTACTCCACAAACAAGAAGTCTACCTTCAACTACGTTGCTTGCAACTGTCGGATGTGAATTTTGATCCCCCAGGGAAGGGAGATCGCCATTCAACTATGTGAGATAAAAAAAATACATTGAAAATGAGGATTCCAACTACCCTCAAAATCGACGGATCACGATCGCCAGTTACGGATACGGCCGTAACACCGTCCTTCGACGAAAGTCGAAAAAGAGCGGGAGAAAATGGGATGAGTTCTTCTCTCGTCTAATGTGCCGCCGGCGACACACGACGGTTGTCTTGTCACTTAATTTGGGTCTTTCAATTTGGGTCGAATCGCATGTCTCAAAATAGGGTCGTAGTGAACTAGGCAAGGGAAATCAACATCCAGGGGGTGTAGCTTAGTCAAAATCAAATCCATGTACACTAAGGGGGCAAAATGCAATAAAATAGGAGTAGGGGGAAGGTGCCAAATATTTAGAAGAGGATCGGGCCCGCTCTCGGGTATCCGCTTCAATGTCCTTTGACAACCTAAGGTTTAAAGGTTGATTCTTCAAATCGAAAGAAAGATGCAAATGAGATTTCGAGTTGTGATTTTTGTGGGTTTGCATGCGATACACAAGTGATAGAAGTGCATTGCCGATGATGGGCCGAAAATAAGTAAAAATAGCCGATGATGGGCAAGGGTTGATTGAGGGTGGCCGATGATGGGCCGAAAGTAAATAAATTGATATTGGGGGTGGCCGATGATTGGCCGAAAGCAAGTAAATTGATATTGGGGTGTGTGAAATCACTCGTCTCGTCTTGTCATTATCATTAATTCGGATTCTCGGAATCAACCTCTATTTCCCTTTAAGTTTGAGTTCAAATGAATATTTGGCACCGGAGGTGGAGGGAAAGAGAAGAAAATATTTTTGGGGTTAATTTGTTGGTTTTATAGTTTTTTTTGGATTTTTAATTATTGGGGCTAGAAGTACCAAACTAGGGGGATTTCCTACTTGGATTTAATCTACCTAATTCATTTCCCTAAATGGATCTCTACCCTATCCTAGGGTCCTAACCGCCCTCATCCGCTCTCCCGGTCCCTTAGCGGGGCCCGGAGAGAGAGTGGGACCTAAGTTATTTGAATGAAAGAAACTAAAAGTAGTCTAACCTGGCTAGGGGGGGCCTAGATTTTGGTCCGGGGTCTGACCTGGTCAGTCTAAACTACTATTTAATTTCTAACTTTATTAATATTTTTGGGTTTTTAATATCTTCTATATTGTTTTTTGGTCTTTTGAGTTTTTATTATTTTTTTTTGTTTGTTTTTTTTTTTGGTTTTATTTATAAATTTTATAATCTCTTAATCTAATTTTTCTAATCCTAGTGAAAAGGGAGGAGTAGTTAAAGGGATGAATTACTAAATTTTATTTATTATAATCAGCCTAATTAATTTAGAATTTTCTAAACAAATTTCCTAATCCTAATGAAAGGGGAGGAGGAAAAGAATTCAGTTATCGAACCTAATTTAATTGCTCTAATTAATCTAACTAATATCTAGGGTTCTATTTGTTTTGTTTTGTTTTTGGGAATTAACCTAACTTTTTTGTGTGAATTATGTAGTTCTAAATTTTATCCAAAGAAATGAAATAAAAATGCAACTAAGTTATATGATGCATGGACATGTTAAATGCATGGGCATATTGAGACATAAATTAGGGATAATTCAAAATAAATAAATAAATAAATAAATACTAGTTTAAATGCATGGGCAGGTTGGATGCATGGGCTAAAGAACAAATTAAATCAAACTAAAAAAAATGAAGAATGCTAATTTAAATGGATGAGCATATTAAATGCATGAAGTAGACAATAAGGTGGAATCAAACCAGATAGATGGAATGTGATTAAATAATAAAACGAATTAAAATAAAATGAGTGTATTAAAATAAAATAGACATGAAATGATAAAAAGGGCTACGCATGCATGGGGGGTTAGAGAGAGAGACTAGGAAAAGAGGGAGAAAGAGTGAAGAGAGAGAGAGAGGCAGGGAGTGAGAGAGAGGGCAAAGAGAGTGAGAGAGAGTGAGAGAGAGTGGCAGAGGTGCGCAGGGAAGAGAGGAAGAGAAAGAAGAGGAGGAAGAAGAGAGAGAAATGAAGAAGTGAAGAAAGGAAGAAAGAAGAAAGCAATGGCCGGTGGGTGCGTGTGTGCAGGTGGATGTAGTGGAGTGGGAAGAGAGAAAGAGAAGGAACAGAGGGGGGGAGAGAGTGGTGTAGGCGCAGGGAAAGGCAATAGAGAAGAAGGAGAGAAAAGAAAGAAGAAGAAGAAGAAGGAAAAGAAGAGGAGAAGTGCAGGTGTCGTGCGTGGAGGGGGGCAGCGGTGAAGTGCGGTGAGAAGGTGGGTGCGCAGGGTGTGGGCAACGCAGGAAAAAGGGAAAGAAGAAAAGAAAGAAGAAGAAGAAGGAAAAGAAGAAGAGAAGTGCAGGTGTCGTACGTGGAGGAGGCTGGGGTGAAGTGCGGTGAGAAAGTGGGTGTGCAGGGTGTGGCAATGCAGGAAGAAAGGAAAGAAGAAAAGAAAAGGAAAAGAGAAAGAAAGGAAGGAAGAGAGAAAGAAAGAGGGGGTGGTAGTGGCGGCAGTGGACGTGCAATAGTGATGCGCAGGGGAGAAAGGAGGGAGGAAAAGAAAGGAAAGGAGGGGCTCGGCTGTGCAGATGCAGCGATGGAGGGAGAAGGAGAGAATGGTGATGCAGCGTAGACCTCATGGCCACATGTGTAAGGCCCATATAGCTTTAGGAATTTATTTATTATGTCAATAATTTCTAATTTTATCGTAAATAGGATTAGTATACTAATTGATTTGGTTGTCTAATTTGATTAGGATAGTTTCCATTATTAGATTAGGTTTTCTTAAGCCCTAAGTTTACTTTTACTATTTATATGGCATTGTAAAGAATTATTTCTCAGAGTTGTTGATTATATGAAATTGGGTTTTCCCATTGAGGTGCGTCCTCGGTTATTATTTTTGCGGAGATTGATTGTGTCTACGGACACGTGCTTCGGCACTCATTGTGCTTTTAGCACTTCCACTGCAAGTCCTAACCCTAGGGCCTGCATCAATTGGTATCAGAGCCGAACGATCCCCAATCGTCGACGTGATTAACCATATCCCTCATTCCGCTCACCCAACCACAATCCCAAATCCCCCTGAGTATCAACACCCTAAATCCATACTTTTTCCGAAATCCCTAATCCAAATCCCTGAGCACCAACACTCCAAATCCATTCTTTTTCCCAAACCCGCAGCCCCAATCCCTGAGTATCAACACCCCAAATCCATACTTTTCCCCAAACCCCAAATCACCAAACCCGAAACTTGAAACCCAAAACCCAAATTGCATACCAGCAGAACCCAATCGTCCCCATCCCCTACCCAGCAAGAAGAATAGAATAACAGAGGAAAGAGAGAATAGAAGGGAGCATGTGCAAAAATATAATTTCATCAGCAAGTGGGCCTAGATTCGTCATATTCCATAAGTATTCAGCCATCCATCTTCCTATAGCAAGATTTTCTCCATCCGGACTTCGATCGACGAGCATCACATGTGCACTCCAATCAGTGAGATTTACACATCTGGTCATTTGATTTTAATTTTAAAGAGCATTAAAATTTTTAGTCTTTGCATCAAGTTCATATGGAATTGTCAGACAAGATGGAATTGCAACTTCTTGAAATAAATAGAAGGCTTACAGAAACCAACAAAGAGCTTTTAGAAATCAACAAAAGGGCTAAAAGGATGACATATGCAATCAAATATGGGAAAAGATATTATGCAAATACAGATTGCTTTGAGCAGTATATTACTTTGACACAAGGAAAATTGTCTGTCGAGGAATATGCTTACGAATTTGAAAGGCTACATTATTTATGTGAATTGGGAGATGCACTTGATTTCAATCACTTTCTCAAAGGTTTGAGACCAAGTATATTGACGAATGTGGAGAAGGAATGTAACGATATGTATGAAGCATTTTGGGAAGCAATTCGTGCGGAGCTGATGCTTAAAAAGTCTCATCTAATGGAAGTTACTTCTCAAGAAGAAAAGTCGCCACACCTAACAGACTGTGTTGAGGAACTAATGCCAGCAGATATGCAGATCAATCAGCTAGAGTTACACACAGACGCTTCCATATCTACAATTGGCCTTGAAATTTCTTCTATGAGTACTAATAATCCCGACGTGCACACACCAAGCGATGGCGAGCCAGTTGTTGACATTCCCCACATTAATTCTCTCATTGATTTTGTCATTAGGGATCAACAATGCCAACTAAGAGATGACCAGTGGATAGTCAGAATCATGGTGCATGTTCTACAAGTAAGACACATCAACACATATTTCAACCATCAAAAGCAATTATGCATGACGCTATGCCCAGAAGTTAAAGATCGACCGACATATCGAAAGTTCGTCAGATTGATCTTTGATCCAGGTGGACACTTTCCGAACTCGAGGTCGAGTTCTTTTTCAAGTGGGGGAGAATGATGCAGCGTAGACCTCATGGCCACATGTGTAGGGCCCATATAGCTTTAGGAATTTATTTATTATGTCAATAATTTCTAATTTTATCGTAATTAGGATTAGTATGCTAATTGATTTAGATAGTTTCCATTATTAGATTAGGTTTTCTTAAGCCCTAAGTTTACTTTTACTATTTATATGGCATTGTAGAAAATTATTTCTCAGAGTTGCTGATTAATGAAATTGGGTTTTCCCATTGAGGTGCATCCTCAGCTATTATCTTTGCGGAGATTGATTGTGTCTACAGACACGTGCTTCGGCACTCATTGTGCTTTTAGCACTTCCACTGCAAGTTCTAACCCTAGGGCCTGCATCAAATGGAGAGGGAAGAGAGGAGGAAGAGATGAAAACAGAGAGAAAGAGAGAGGGAGGAAGAAGGAGAGGAAGAAAGAAAGAAAGAAAAGGTGCAATGGGTGTGTGGGTGGGTGCAAGTGACAAAGATGGAAGAGAAGGTGTACTTGACGATGAAGGAGGAGGCGGCGTCCAGAGGAGGAAGAAGACGACTGTTGCTACGTGTGGGCCCGAGGCTATTGCTGGCGTGCGTCTGGCGGAGGAAGGTGATGCATAGGGAGAGATCGAGAGGGATGAACGGTGAGGTGGAACAGGGAGATGGGTGCAGGGATGGATGGGTGAGATGAGAGTGGAGAGTCTCCCTGAGGGTGATGAAGGACGAGAGAGATGGAGATCTAGGGGAGATGAGGGAGATCGTTTTTTGCCTCCTGGGATTGGAATAAGGGATGAAGAGAGATAGGGACGAGAGAGTTAGAGAGAGAGAGGAAGAGAGAGATCTCAGGGAGAGGGGAGAGTCCAGATCTCGTGGACTATCCTCTCCCATTTAGTTGATGGGCCAGGCGGGCCAGGTTTCGGTCCGGGTCACGTATGGGTTGGCCTTGGGTCCGGTCTGGTTCAGTTTGAGGTTCGAGCTAACGGGTTGGACTTGGGTTGGTTTCAGGTTGGGTTGGAATTTGATGGGCCAAGCCTAGTGGGTCAGTGTCAAATTTAAAAGAAATTGGTTTGGGCTCGGAAGGTAGGGTCCGGTGGAAATTGGTCGGGTTATTATTACTGAGGCCCAAGCTTCGTAGATTTCAATCCGCCCGTCGGATTTCGACATTCTACACATCGTCGGAAAGCTCTCGGCGAGTAGTTCACCGACTTTGAGGGCGATCAGAGGTCTAGAAATGGTAGGTATTTTTTTACGTAGGCGCTTTTGGAGTGTGGGGCCTACTATTGCCATTTTCGATCTGCCCGTCCGATCTCGAAGTTCTACGTATCGACGGAAAGCTCCTGACGAGCAGATCGCAATGAGAAATTTCCCGAGTTTATCAGGGGTTCAGAAATTATATCATTAAATAGGACAAACTAGATTACCCCTCATAAGGTGCCAAAATGAGGTGTCTACAGTTTGCCCCTTTTTGGAGGACGGCGCGTACAGAGTTGTTCTCCAAAGAAAAGGAGACACATACTCATGCCTCCATTTGAGCCTTTAGGTTCATGGGAGTGGCAGCGTATGAGGGTGAAGTTAAGGGCCGGGATGAGGTTGTTCTAGGCTACTAAGTCAATTTGGTCTCTTTTAGGATCGAGCCTGATCAAGTGATGTGCGAGAGTGCTTGGAGTACGTCACCTCATGCCTTCATTGTCTACCCGAAATTAAATGCCTACAGGGTGGATCATCTTACTCGAGGGGTGTACAAAGTGTCAACGCGGGATTCTGAAAGTGTATGTTCACGGTTCGGAAGTTCCCGTTGATCGACTTCATCTCAATGGCGCGTATTGCCATATCTTCATGTGCCTTCACTAGGTTCGTCGGATCTTCCCTCATGTTATCGTAAGCATTTCGAGTCCGGCTAACATAAATAGAATGAAACAATATGCTCTCGATATAAAGGCTAGAGGCATATCGTAATCGATTAATCCAAAACAAAGGGGCGATCATTTCCCAACTAATGGCATATCTCATTTCGAGGGGAGTCGTGCACAAAATAGGGTATCTGCGTGGGGTTTCGGATCAAAGGTCAATCGGGGAGGAGCACGAGGCGCGTTTATGTAGGTGCGTACAAAAAAATGCCCCAGCGTATGGGGTGACATATGTGATTGAACCCTGAAACAAAACAATGTGTAACATGTCCTGCATTCAACCAAAAGGCATTAGTAACAAAATCATGCATGAGGTGATAGTGTCTGAACAAGTGAGTGTTTGTGACAAAGTGCATGTGATGGGACCTGAATTGGGAAGCCGTGCAGAATAAATAGGTACTCGTATGCGTGTATACACACAATATGTATATATATAAAAACGCCCCAACGTAAAGCTGGTGTATTTTCTGGCTGATAGTGAGAGAATGAAGGTGGTCTAGCTCTTTGATCCATGGTTATAGGTTCAGTAGTGATGTGTCCTTCCCCAACTATCTTTTGGAGATTGATCCCTCACGGTCCTTTTCCAACCGTTTTAGTCCTCTTGGTTGAACTTTGGAGAGCACTAGGCTGCCTCTGGAATTCATGTGTGAGTAGTGGTTTCGTGTGTGGCGGATAGTGAGTCGTCGTGCTTCCTTAGTGTTGTGGTTATCGGCCACTTTCTGCTCGGTTCATTAGACAAGGACCCATGTCATTTCAGCGGGCTTTTTTTTTTTTTTTTTTTGACGTGTAACGGTGCAATGCCTGGGTCCCTTAAGCTTTCTAATTGACCAATGTAACGAGCGTTAGGCCAATGACTCCCATACCAGATGGCTTTAGGGCACCAGGTATGTAAATACCCTTACGTGCTTACTGGCTCGGGTTAAAAAGGCTACGAACCCAAGCTAGTCACAAAACTTTTATTCTTCTCAGGATTTCTAACCAAACTCTCTTTTTTTTTTTTTTTTTTGGACTAGCTCAGGAGAGGGTTACCTAGGGTTTTGGCTTCTGAAGCACCAGGTATGGGGAGCACACCCACATCTCATGCGACTCCATCGTGGTTTCTCTTTTCTCTCTGTTTCGAAAGGGGTATAGGGAAGCTTTCGTGACATGGGTGAACTCATCTACAAACTCTCACATTGAATGGTTTCAACCGTGTAAAGCATTGTGTGGGGCAAACTCACTACTCTGATTTTTTTTTGTGCCAGTGTGTGTTTTGACTTCCAGGTTTGGCCGTAGCACATCTCCTCGGTCCTCCCTGCGGAGTTTACACACCCATATCGAGAGACCGAGGGTCATACTCCGCGAGAAGTAAAGAAGGGTCATGTGGTGTACTTTTTCAAGTACATAGCATTCCATGGATTTAGCAGCTCTTCCCCTTCTGCATTTACTCATGTATATGCATTGCCAGAATATACTTCTTTAATTACATATGGGCATTCTCAATTGGGTCACAATTTGCCTCTAATGTGTGGGAGTTGTGATTGAGTGATGCGTTTTAATACAAGGTCACCCGTTTTAAATTTCCTTTCTTTGACATGCTTGTCATAGGCTCTTGCGATCCGCTTCTTGTACACCTGAGCGTGCTCTGCTGCTTTCGTTCTTTTCTCATCAAGGAGGTCTAGTTGTAGCTGTAATGCCTCCCGTCTTTGGCCTTCTGTCATCTCTTCATCAAATTGGATCAGCAATGATGGGTATAGGAGCTCGAAAGGAAGAACTACCTCCATCCCGTAAGTCAGGGCATATGGGGTCTCACCTGTCGGAGTCCTGATGGAGGTTCGATACGCCCACAATGCCTCAACCAAACGGTCGGGCCAATCACTACCTTTTGCAGTTTCCACCATTTTCTTGTTGATTTTGAGCAGTGTTTTGTTTCTAGCTTCTGCTTGTCCATTTGCTTGGGGATAATACGGGGTTGAATGATGTAATTTTATACCATATTTTGTGCACAAATCCTCCATTTGTTGAGAGATGAATTGAGGGCCTGTTGACACCAAAAAAGTCAATATGTCTCCTCAACATCAAGAAGCCTCCTGAAGCTGCATCCTGCTAAAAATAGGCAAGGCTACTTCAAGCATCAAATTTTGTCAGAAACTGAGAGATCCTTCAAGACAGCTAAAAGAGGGGTACACCTGAGGTTTCGGGTCATTCCGACATCGTTTGGCCCAACTTCACCGCTCCGACAGCTAAACAAGCGCTCCCGGCGGCAACATCATCAAAGACACCAAAACTTTGATCAAAGCCTTCGGATGACTCCAGAATGTCTCCAAAGGGCTCCATCTCAAATTTCAAGTCAAACCGACAACGTTTGACCCTCCATCAATGCTCGAGCAGCAAAATCAAGCCTCCCGGCGGCGGCAACCACCGAACCATCACTCATCAAACAAAATACATGAGTGGCTTCAACATGCTTCCAAAAGGCTGCACGTCAAATTTCAAGTCATTCCGACAACGTTTGACCAGGTTTCGATGCTCCGAGAGAAAATCAAGCCTACCGGCGGCGGAGCAACCCAGGACCATGACATCAAAAACCGAGCCCATGGAACGTCTCAAAATGACTCCAATAGGCTCCCCGTCAAATTTCAGGTCAATCGGACATCGTTTGACCACATATCAAAGCTCGGCATTTTCCCCGCAGCAAAATCAAGTGAAGCATCAATGGGACCCAAAACGGCTTCAAAACCCAAATAAAAGCCCATGGTTGGTCCTATCCACTACTCAAGAAGCTTCACCTCAATTTTCAGGTCATTCCGACATCGTTTGACGTAGTTTCGACGCTTGACGGAAAATCGGCTACAAAGTCTTCGGCTTTCCCGAAAAATAGGAAACTTTGTGATCCGATTTCGCGAGGGTTCTCGTCAAGATTTCTCCAAGAAAATCAAGTCAATATTTGAGGAAAAATGTCAAGAAAACTACAGAAGAAAAAAGGAACGAAAAAGACGAAAAAAACGGCCGAAAAAGACGCTCGGCGACCAAACGGGCCGAAGCCCTATGGTCGCCGGCGACCTTGGCCCAAGGTCGCCGGCTACCCTGGCCCAGGGTCACCGGCGACCCAGGGTGCATGGTCGCCCAGCGACCCTGGAAATCCGGGTCGTCGGATTTTGCACCGAATCGTCTGTTTTCCGATTCTTTTCGCGTTTTGGGTGTTCCGGCCTCTGTGATTTTCTGAAAATCCAATGTTTGGTGCTTCAAAACGACTGATCTTCGTCGACATCTCGGATCCGCCGTCAAAAGCATGAAATCATCACCGATCGCCTCAAGATCACCAACCGGCTGACCAAGAAAGTGCACTTTCTGTCCGACCGATCGTGAAATCGACAAGACAGACGTCACCGGCCCGCCAACATCAATCAATGTCTGAAATTGCATCGCAATCCGACATCAAATAATGCGTGGATCCACCCGTGATGATCGCAAGAAGAATCTCAAAAGGCGCAGCACGGCCCGCGACTCTTCACATGCCTTGGCAACCACTTAATGTCGTTAATTGACCTATTAAAGCAGTCATTAACTCATTATTTTGGACGGCCCAATCAGAACCAAGCATTTGGGAGTTACAAATCCAAGCAATCATGGCATTAAACCCATGAAACTCCCATCATCATGAAGCATAAAGGTGATTAAATGCCACTACCTTCATCGGCCAATCACAAGCCTTGAAAAAGGAGTTACAAAATCAACTTGTAACTCCTCATCAATTCTTTCATCATGGCCATCAATGCCAATAAACACCTCATAGCTACCAAAAGCCTATAAAAGGAGGTCCATTCCAAGAAGAAAGCATGATGAAAAGAGATCCCAAGTACAAGCTCTGAAAAATCAGAAAATCCAAGAGAGAGACGAAGTCCTGCTACTTTGCTCCCGGAAGCACCACAAGGTGATCAACGTCCCTTGGGGGGCCACTCCCCCCCCCCCCCCCCCCCCCCCCCAAGGTCACCTCCTTCTCCAACATGGCCTAAACGCGGCTTTTCAGCCCGTTTACTTGGTTTTTCATTGGATATAGGACCTTCTCTTGGTCCTTGTCCTTTAAAAAGCTGAGGTTAGGAGCCAAGCCAAAGAATCAAAGCATCACATGTTCTCATTTGAAAGACGATGGCGAAGCCCATACATGCCTTGCGACCGTCGATCTCAACGTGTCCCCACAATCTCCTGAGAAGTTAGATCCCTTTTCTTCCTTTTCTATTGTAGTTTGTATTTCTTAAAGAGACAAAAAGAAATCACAATTCTTGTCTTTCATATTTGATGAGTTTTGTAAAAACGCCTTTCACGGCAAACAAACAAAAACGCCTCTTACATCATTCTAAAAACTTGTCTCTTTTCTTAATATTTATGCAATTTGAAAAGTTAGAAAAAAGGATTGATTTCCTTTCCACTTGCAAAGGTGAATCTCCGGATTATCACCATTCCAAATTCCAAGTAGAAAGTAAATCTGGCATACCCGTACAAAAATGTTGAAGCCCGAGATTTTCCCTCCTCCGCCGAGACCCAGGTCAGCCCCCGGGGTGTGGAAGGAGAGGACGGAAGATTTCTTTCGGGTCCATCAAGTTGGCATACCCGGTGGGACTCGTTGACTTGAGAACGTGGTGCTTTGATCACTTGGCTCCTTTCTAGTTGGTGGCCTATGTTGCATTTTGCATCTAAAAAAAAAATATGAGATGGGATTTCAATTGTTCTTTCTCACTTCAAAAAAAAAACAAATCTGATCTCTTTTTCTTAAAAACTCAACTTTGAGAAATTTTGATCCTTCTCTCTTCGAACTTGATAGCTCACAGAAATGTTCGCAGCTATCGTTCATATCGAGGATTCGGCCATCTTTTCTCTTTGATGAGTCCAATTGGGATTTAAAAAAAAAAAAAAAAAAAAACACCTTCGTTTCAAACTCTTTCAAAAAAAAATGATCTCTCTTTCTCAATATTCAACTTTGAGAAATTTTGATCCTCTCCTCCTTGAACTCGATAGCTCACAGAAATGTTCGCAGCTATCGTTCATATCGGGGATTGGGCCATCTTTTCTCTTTGATGAGTCCAAATTGGGATTTCAAAAAAAATTATAAATTCAAAAAAAATTTAGCTTTCTCTCTTCTGCATTTAAATTTGAGAAACCTTGGTTCATTCCCTTCGAATTTAGCGCTCGCAGAAATGTTGAGCCTTTGTTCGGACTGGAACACCATTCGCTCTCTTTGATGAGTTCATTAAAAAAAAACCTTTCAAGAAAAAAAAAGGATTTCAAAAAAAAACCACTAAGGTTCCACCAGTTGCGTTCTTCGACCAAAGTGGATGTAAGAAAAGCCTTGTCCAGAGTGTGGAGACAGCTAGACTGTTCAAGGCAAGGGTCCTCCAAACGGGTTCATTAAATAATCCTACCCTTACCTGAGGGCTGATCTATCTACTAAGGTTTCATAAGATCGAATTGGAAATCTATGTGCACCTTTCAAAAAAAAATCCTTAAAAAAAAAAAAAAACTTCTGTCACTTTGAATTCAGAGTTGAGAAATCTTGGTTCTTTCCCTTTCGGATTTAGCGCTCGCAGAAATGTTGAGCCTTGTTCGGAATGGAACACCATTTGCTCTCTTCGATGAATTCAATCTTGACCTTTCAAAAAAAAAAATTTTGTCACTTTGAATTCAGAGTTGAGAAATCTTGGTTCTTTCCCTTTCGGATTTAGCGCTCGCAGAAATGTTGAGCCTTGTTCGGAATGGAACACCATTTGCTCTCTTCGATGAATTCAATCTCGACCTTTCAAAAAAAAAACTTCCGTCACGTCTGGATTCACATCCGAGAAATTATGGTTCCTTCCCTTCTGAATTTAGCGCTCTCAAAAATGTTGAGCCTTTGTTCGGATTGGAATACCATTTGCTCTCCTTTATGAATCCAAATTTGACCTTTCAAAAAAATCCCATCTCGTGTCCTTCCCAAGGATGCGATTTGCAACATTTGTGCCTAGCGGTGCTAGTACGCCCTTTCGGGTCTACTGTATTCGCGACCGACACATTTGTATCCCCAACCTTATATCATTTTACCTTGAGTGAGCCTTGCTTCTCAGTAATTTGAATTAAGGTCTACAATTGCTTCTAGCAGTCACTGGAACGCTCACTCTGAGCCTACCATACTTGCATTTTAGAACAATTGTATCCTCTATGGCTTTTTGCCTTCTTCATCGTCCTTGGGTTGGGCCATGTCCCCTCAAGTGATTTGAAAAGACAAAACCATAGTTGTTCTCCATTTACGATCACCATATTCTTGTGATTACTAATGGATTTGGTCTTGTTTCAGAAGTTTTCAAAACTAACAATGGCAGCTTCATTGACCATCACTTTCGATGAGAACAAGTACCAGCTTATGCTTCAAGATAAGCAAAACAAGCATAAGCGCCTTGCCAGTTGACGAAGCGTCATCTCTCTCGACAACTCCCCAAACACCGGGTCAACTTCAACTCCACGAACCATCGTCTTCGGATCACTGGGACCATTCCCACTTCCCGCAGAAGACACTGTACCTGCCAAGAAGCAGAAAACCGCCCCGCAACGTGTCACTAAAATGGCACCAAGGGCGAACCCCAAGAAGCCTAAAGCCCGTGGCATTCCCACGAAGCCTTAGTCCACAAGAAACCAGCTTTACACCAAAACCTGGTCCCCGAGATCTTCGCCAAAGCAACGGAGGTCCCAAACATCTGCAAAGCCAGCATACCTGGCCCCTCTCAAGGAGAATTAGTTCTACCCTCTCTCTTACACGAAAGAGGAGAGACCTACCCTCCACCCAAAAAATAAACAAAATCGTCATGAGCCGGCTTGCTCCTACAAGCCCAAAATCAAATCCTGCATCATTAGGCCTATGCAAAAATATGCTGAAGCCTGCACTCCAGCGAGTCGACCCTTCATCTCAACAGGGGCCGAGCTCGCAAAATTCAAGTCTTCATTGCGACAGGCAAAGGACCGCGTCCAGATTCTGTCCTTGCCAAGCTTCAAAGAAGACAAACTCGGCTGCTGCGCATAAGGGACTACATCCTTCATCTCCAGAGCCCAGCCAGAGCTGACTGAAGCTCAAATCGCTCGTCGTATGCGTCGCCGCACTGCATATCGACAAAAGAGACTCGAGAAACAAAGAACCCAGCATTCTACTCTCCACGTCTCAAACAAATGGGTCGAAAAAGAAAGACCCGACCAATTCGTTGCTGTTCATATGGTTGGCAAAACCAGAAAACGCCAGAAGTCAGCAACCAAAATCAGTGTTAGACGTCCAGTGACTCGCAGCGTCTCTCGGACAAGAACACATCTGGAAGAGTCTTCCACTCCTCCAAGCCAAGAACATCGGAGTAACCACTCCTCAGATTCTTCATCCAGAAGAATGAGCCCCAGCTCAGTCACCAGGACAATTTCTTCGTTCGAATCCCGAGGGATGAACGTCTTGGCTACAAGTTCTGAGCCGCCTCCACAGCATGATGACGTAACTGCATGCATCCATTAGTTGGAGCAAGGACAACAAAGAATTAAGACTCTGATGGAAAATTTGATTCTCACTCTACAGCGTCCACCACCTAACAATGAAACCCCTCCGAATCATGAAGATGACGAGGGCAATGCAGAAAACAATGAGTCTCGCGCCCTTACCAGAAAAGACGTGGACGATATCCTCGTCAAAGCAAAAGAAGAGGATACATTGAAGGAACATGGGATCAAGCCACCCTACCCTCTATGCATGGACTCGGTTCCGTTCCCTGCAAAATTCAAACAACCTACTCTCCAGACATATACTGGGAAAGGTTCAGCCAGACAGCATGTCATCCACTTCAAGATCCTGACAGGAGCTATTGCGGATCAAGATACCCTCAAGATTCGCCTCTTCGCAAGTACCCTAAAAGGTACAGCCTTTGATTGGTACTCCACTCTGCCGGAGAACTCCATCCAGAACTGGGCTATGCTAGAGACACGCTTTCTGACCCACTTCCAAGGTGAGGATCATCCTGTTACTATGGCTCAACTCTACAGCCTAAAACAGGGAGAGAATGAGTCAACATACGACTTCATTCACAAATGGAAGGCAATGGCGTACAAATGCTTAGATGTGCTGCCACAAGCATCGCTAGTCGACATCTGCCGTAACAATATGAGAGCAAAAATCCGCTCCATGATCATCGGCAACAAATCAAAGAACCTGGGGGAACTCCTCGAAGCTTCTATGGAAGCTGAAATGGTGATCAAAGACCTCAACAGTCAGAAATCATCAAAGAAAGAGCCGATTGCTGTTACAACCTCAAAACCAAAGAAAAAGGAGGTTCTCAATGTGCAGACTAAGTCAGCTCCTCAGCAGCCAAAGAAACCTGAAAACAAAACTGCAGGTAAAAGGCCTGAACTCTTTGATGCCTTCAAAGAACGTGTAGAAAAGAAATATCCGTTCGATGAAGACGTTGAAGAAATCTTTGAGGCTCTCCTAGCAAATGGCAAACTCATTTTGCCAGAGCCCAAAAGACCGGGAGATGTTGGCAAAACCAATGATCCCCGTTACTGTCCATACTATCAGATGATCTCACATCCTCTCAATCAATGCTTCGTTGTGAGAGAGAAGATCAATGAGATGTGGAAAAACAGAGTCATAACCTTTGATAAAAACTATGGCCCCGCCTCTGTCAACATGGTGTCATGTCGGCAAACTTCAAAGTCACCGAAGGAGAATATCACTACTTCATTCAAGGTGATAAAAATGGCTCAAGCGTCCCAAGAATTGGTTCCCTATCCAACACCAGATGGACAACCTATATGGGTGCATCCCGATCTCCTAGATGATGAAAATTGGGAGATCGTCAAAACAAAGCCGACTGCTCATCAGCGAAGGCAAGTCAAGAGACAGCTCCGCAAGCTCAAACAGCAGCAAAAGTCTCAACCAAAACAAGAAGTCCTTGAAAAAGTAGAAACTTCTTCCACTGCTTCACTAAGGACGACGGAAGAATCTCTTCCCAAAACCTCCAAGGCGGTAAGAAAATTCACTCTTGATGATTTCATGCCACCTCTATACAAAAATAAAACTGTGCAGGGGGCATCATACTCTTTCAACTCGGTAGTTGGATTCTCCATGAACGGATACGAGTCCAGTGATACTGCCAGTGATATCGATGAGTGGTAAGAATCCCTTGAAACAGGAGAATACCTCTCCGACGAGGAATGGATTCCCGAGTCTCATCTTATGCCAGTAATCTGGTATAACCCATTACAGCCACAAGGATCTTGGTCTGATGATGAAGAAGAGCAGGACCCTGTTCAAAAAAATATTGTCAATCCAGCACCAAACAATGCTCCGGTGGAACCCAACATTGGTGAACCACAAGGAGCAAATGACGAAGAAGATTTGGCTCCCATGCCTGATCTTGAAGAATATGCAAGAATCTTGCAACATCTTGCCATAGAGCAGGAGCAGGATCGCATCAATCTTTGTCATGACCCAGAACCGGAAGTCCCTGAAAATCAACGGGAACTTTCTCCCTTAACTCCTGAAAACGGAGAAAACAGTTGGATCGATGACCCTCTCACATCCGAGGATGAGTCTGATTCCCAACAGTCTACACTGGGGGCATCTCCTGTCAGGATAACCTGCAATGCAATAGCTCAGGACGACAGTGCCTCTGAAGCTTCCGAAGACACGTACTCCCCAACCGGTAGCGTATCTTCCGGAGCTACATCCTCTCAGGTGACTTCCACTGAGATAACATCCTCTCAGCCCTCGTCTCCTGAAGCTGCGACATCAGAACTCAAGCCTCTCCCGATTGATCATCTTGAAGAAACTTCTGCCAATGAAATCTTCTTCAATGAAAACCCAGTCAATTGGTTCCAGATACCCGATTTCACGGGCGATGTCTGGGCTAATAAAGAAAAGTTGCCGGCTCCTGTTCAGGACTTGTTCCCGGAAATTGCTCCATGCAACACAATCACTGAAGACACCAATGCTGTTACAGAGACATCCTCAGCAAAGGATCAACCTCTTGATCCTGAGAACGATCTTCCAAAAGAAGACCCTTCTCTAGAGGCTCTTGAAGTTGGTAGAGGTACCCGTTCTGGCCAGGATTACCACAAAAATTACAATCAACCCTCTTCTTCTTATGTAAATCCTTCGGGAAAGCAAGTTGTAAGCGCCCCAAGTGGAATAATAATGAAAATGCAAGCCCGAAGGAGGCTTTCAAGTACGACTTGATTGAGCACTTCAAACACATACCTGCTCGTCTGCGCATCCTTGATCTATTACGAATATCTCCACAAACTCGTGATAGTCTCATTTCAGAATTGCAAAGGCTGAATGCGGATGACGACAAACATGCCCCACAAGTCCTACAAATTGAAATGGACTATAGGGTCAAAAAATCAAATACTCCCTCAAAGGGAGAAAAGAAGAAAACTGAGGGATCAAGCAATGAATGCCTCTCGGTACAAAAGGCAGCAAGTGCAACAATTGCCTTCGACAAGGATGACCTCCTCCTAGGCGAAACAAAGCACAACCGACCCTTGTACTTTACGGGGTACGTCAAAGAAATGCCAGTACACAGAGTTCAGATCGAGCCAGGTTCTGCACTCAACCTCATCTCTACTTCGGCACTCGAAGAGCTGGGCATCCCACCTAGCAAACTGAGTCACACGTCCGTATCCATCTTCGGATATGACGGCAGCGCTCAAAGGCCTATCGGCAAAATCAGGTTCAAATTGCAAATCGGTGATCTTATTTCTGAAGTCACTGTGTATGCAATAAGGACCCCTTCATGCTACAATATACTCCTTGGACACCCCTGGATACATGAGAATGGTGTCGTCCCTTCAACTCTACATCAGTGCATCAAGTTCGTTGGCGACGATGGCTTGATACATCAAGTATTTGCAGATAAAAAGCCCTTCAAAGGCAGAGATGTCCATTTTGCAGATGCTCAAATGTATAAAGATGGAAAAGAAGAACAGGAGGAAAAAACAATTCGCTTTGTCGACAGTCTCCAGAAAGATAAAGGCAAGGCTCGTCAGCAATCATCGGAGGAAAACAAACCCTCCACCAAACTTGAAGTAAGCGGCCAAACTCCCTTTGTCGTCTCCTTCAAATCTCCAAAGCCTTTGGTAATCACTACCAAAGCAAAAAAGACAAAACAAAAGACTGGGTGCAAGTTCACTGTCTCCTTTGTGTCTATTATGCATGACACAGACTCAGAGTCAGAGTCAGAAGATGACACAGCATCAAGCCAAGCTGATACTCAGCAAGATCAGCTCACTCTCACTCCATTGGAGACACTTGCAGACATAGATGATCCTACGTCTGCCTCCTTCGTTATCCCGGCAACCTCGCTAGAAGAAAAAATAATCTTCTTCCACAGGTCGGGAGCATCTCCACTGAACTCTCTGCTTGAACCTTTCCAAAACGAAGGTATGCCTCAGCTATCCCTGTATAGTCCAATGGCACAAGCTAGCATGAAGAAAATGGGCTACGATGCTCAAACCCCGACTGGTTTGGGAGGTGGCCGTGGTATTCTTACACCATTGGAACCCACCCTGACCAAAAGTCAACCAAAAGATTGGAAAATCCACCTTCAAAAGGGCAAGTCTTCATATGGGTTGGGGTATGATCCTACCGCTCCTATGAGACAGCTGACACCATGGCTGCAAAGTCGCTTTACTGACCAAGCCTCAACATCTCATGAAGACATCGATATTCCTGGATATCTCTTTGAGGAGTTACTCATCAAAAATCCTGAAAGCTCCTCCAATTGGTATAATTTCTCTGATAATAGAGAGGAATTGCCTGATGACGTAGACGAGCGGTTCTCTGTCCCAGAAGAATCATCGTCTCCAAAAGAAGTACCTTACTTCAACCCAATTCCGGCAAATGATTGGGACCATCTCATTGCAAGCCTTGAGAAGGATAGCATTGAGAAGGATGCTGATCAAGAAGATTCATGGACAGAAACAGAGCCTCAGTCTGAAAATTTCTCTAGCACTCCAGAAGGCCTTGTTGAGTTGGAAGCCTCCGAAAATACTGTGGAGGAACCACCTTCAAACCTTCCGACAGAAGACCCTGTTCAAAAGATAGACTTGGGAACACCTGATAACCCACGTCCTGTATTCATAAGCAAGAATATAAAGGATGATGAGTTACCCGAGTATATCTCTTTTCTTCGTGAGTTCGTTGATTGCTTTGCATGGTCTTATGCCGAAATGCCTGGCTTGGATCCCAAAGTAGCAGTCCACAAGCTCAACTTGCAAAAAGAAATCAAGCCTATCAAACAAGGCCAAAGAAGATTTCGTCCCGACGTGATGGACAAAATTGAACGAGAAGTTCAGAAACTCAAAAACGTTGGCTTCATCCGCAAGGAACAGCATCCTGAATGGTTGGCCAACATCGTCCCCATGACAAAGAAAAATGGGCAGATAAGGGTCTGTATCGACTACAGAGACCAAAATAATGCATGTCCTAAAGACGAATTCCCGCTCCCCATACCAGAGGTGATGATTGACAACACCTATGGGTTCGAGCGAATGACATTCATAGATGGATTCTCTGGCTACAACCAGATAAAGATGCATCCTGAAGATGAAAGGCATACATCATTTCGGACACCATTCGGCGTGTATTGCTACACTGTTATGCCGTTTGGCCTGAAAAATGCAGGTGCGACATATCAGAGGGCTATGATGAAAATATTCCAAGATATGCAGCACAAGACGGTCAAATGCTATGTTGACGACCTCGCCATAAAAAGCAGAAGAAAAGAAGACCATCTCGAAGATCTTCGAGAAGTCTTCCTCCGACTTCGCAAACACAAATTGCGGATGAATCCACTAAAGTGCTTCTTCGGTGTCTCATCGGGTAAGTTTCTCGGATTCATAGTACGGAAAGCTGGAATAGAACTTGACCCAACCAAAGTCAAGGCTATCCTGGAAATGCCATCTCCCAGAACCCTAAGAGAATTAAAAGGGCTTCAAGGAAGACTGGCCTATATTCGACGGTTCATCTCCAATCTATTAGGGAAATGCCGTCCATTTTCTCACTTAATGAAGAAAGGCTTGGACTTTGTCTGGGATGCTGAATGTGAAAATGCATTTCAAGACATCAAAGAATACCTTATCAAACCTCCAGTGCTGGCTGCCCCCACAACTGGAAAACCATTTATCTTGTACACAAGAGCTCTCAACCACTCTTTGGGTGCTCTGCTCGCACAAGAAAACGACGACGGAAAAGAAGCTGCTCTATATTACCTTAGCCGCATGATGGTAGGTGCAGAGCATCGCTACTCCCCAGTCGAAAAAGAATGCCTTGCAGTAATGTTCGCTGTACAAAAGCTGCGTCACTATCTGCTGTCGAACACAGTCTACCTGATTTCGAGGATCAACCTCCTAAAGGTCCTTGTCACAAAAGCAGGTTCTCTCAATGCCCGACTGGCAAAATGGTCCATCCTTCTATCACAGTTTGATATTAGGTATGTACCACAAAAAGCAATCAAAGGACAAGCTCTGGCGGATTTCCTCGCAGAGCATTCATTGCCTAAAGATTCTCCACTCAGGGATGATCTCCCAGACGAATTTGTCTACAATGTGGAAACTTCCTTGTCAAACGCTTCCTGGGACATGTACTTTGACGATGCAACCAGGACAAATGAAAACGGAAAGCAAATATCGGGAATCGGCATCCTCTTTGTCAGCCCCGACAAATACATGATTCCACACTCCTTCTCGCTACTGGAACCATGTTCAAACAATGCAGCTGAGTACCAAGCCCTGATTGTAGGATTGGAACTCGCCCTCGAAACCGGCATCACCATGCTAGAAGCTTTTGGAGACTCTCAACTGGTCGTCAACCAGATGAATAAAAAATATGAAGTCAGGAAGCCTGATTTGCTACCTTACTACAATAAGGCGCAGTCGCTTCAACAAAAATTCAACATCTGCCATATCACCCACATCCTCAGAGGTGAAAACATCCGTTCAGATGCCCTGGCTGGACTTGCCGCATCCATGGCAATCCAAGAAGGGGAAAACATGCAAGTCACAGTGTGTCAAAGAAGGATTCTCCCTCCTCTCAACACACACCAAGCAGTTGTTGAATGCCACCAAGTGGTTGGAAGTCGGATATCCATCCTCAAACCTCCGATTGACGACTGGAGAGATCCGTTCATTGATTACATCATGTTCGGAATCCTACCTGAAGATCCAAAAGAACGGGTAAGCATCCAAAGACAAGCCCCAAACTTTCATTTGGATATACCTTCAAAAGCACTTTACAGAAAATCCTTCAATGGAGTACTCCTACGCTGCTTATCCCAACAAGAGGCTGAGGAAACTCTCGAAGAAGTACATGCTGGTCTTTGTAGAGCCCATCAGGCTGGCCCTAAGCTCTACAACTAGATAAAAAGGCTAGGTTACTATTGGCCCACCATGGTAGCTGATGCAATGTAATTTGCCAAGCGCTGCCAAAAATGCCAGATTCACGGAGATTATGTCCACATGCCTCCAAAATGGCTACATCCAACAGCAATCTCATGGCCTTTCGAAGCCTGGGGAATGGACATCATAGGTCATATTTCTCCCCCATCAAGCAAAGGTCATCGGTTCATCTTCGCCGCTACGGATTATTTCTCCAAGTGGTCAAAAGCATTTGCGCTCAGCGAAATGAAGACTTCATCAGTCCTTCAGTTCTTGCGCACCAACATTATTTGTCGCTTCGGCATACCTAAAAGATTCGTCCATGATAACGGACCACAATTCCGGGATCACAGATTCTACAGGTTCTGCGACAAGTACAAAATCCAAAGTTGTCCTTCGACTCCATATAATCCAGCAGCGAACGGACTAGCAAAAGCCTTCAACAAGACACTCTGCAAAATTCTCAAGAAAATGGTCTCTAGTTACAAAAGAGACTGGGGCGACAAACTACTAGAAGCTTTGTGGGCCTATCGAACCACCGTTCGAGGACCAACCCATAGCACACCATTCTCTTTGGTCTATGGATGCGAAGCTGTTGTCCCTTTGGAAGTACAAGTTCCTTCCTTAAGGGTATCTTTGCAAAATGACATGACGCAAGAAAGCAATGTCAAAATGAGACTCCAAGAGCTGGATAATCTCGATGAAAGACGACTCGAAGCTCTACAAAGCATTGAGTTGTACCAAGCACGCATGGCAGGATCTTTCGACAAGAAGGTCAGGCAACGCGCTTACAAAAAGGGTGACATGGTTCTTGCAGTAAAAAGACCCATAGTCTTTGCCCACAAATCCAAAGGCAAATTCGAACCAAAATGGGAGGGACCCTTCGTCATCGACAAAGTCTTCTCCAACGGTGCATACGCTCTTCTAAACATGGAAGGAGACAGATGTATGCTACCCATCAACGGCAAGTTCTTGAAGCGGTACTACCCTTGAAGACTTCCTCAAACAGGTCAGAGCAATATCTACATGGCTAAAGCGTATTTCCAAGGTACTTGCTCATCAAACCCACCCCTTTTGAAATTTTCATCTTTATGTTGAAGTTTCCAAAAAAAAAAACTATCTCTCAAAACAATGCTTACTTTCATCGTTTCATTGTTCAAAAGAAAAATCAAATCCAAAAATCCAAGTTTAGGAACCTCTTCCCAGACTTGACCAAAATTTCGATCCTTGAACCCAAAATTCATGGTTTGAAACAAAAATCGGGACTTAGGAATTTTCACCCTAGACCGCCTCGGCTTTTACAACCAAAATGGTTTTAAGTCAAAATTTATGACCTTCGTGTCTTTAAACAAAAATTTTGAAACCGCGGGGAAGCGACATTCAGTCGATACTCGCAAAACCCAAAAATCGGAAGGATGCGAACCCCATTCGATACTTCCAAAACCCAAAAATCGCAAGGAAACAAACCCCATTCGATACTTGCAATTTTCAAAAATCGTGGAGAAGCAACAGACCAGTTGATATCCACAACCCAAATTTCAAAAATCGTGGAGAAGCAACAAACCAGTTGATATCCACAACCCAAATTTCAAAAATCGTGGAGATGCAACATACCAGTTGCTATCCACAACTCAAATTTCAAATGGTTCGAGAAAACCTCAAATTTCAAAAATCGCGGAGAAACGACATCAAGTCAGTACCCGCAAAACCAAAAGTTTTGGGAAAAGCAGGGAAGCGACGCTTAGTCGATATTTGCACCCCAATTCGCGAGGAAGCGACATTCCATCGATACTCGCAAAACCTAGCCCGCGAGGAAGTGACATTCCATCAATACTCGCAAAACCGAATGAGCAAGGAAGCGACATTCCATCGATACTTGCAAGACCATTCAGCGGGGAGGCGACATTTAGTCGATACCTGCATTTTGAAAACCAAAACTCGGCTATAAACGCCAAAATCCGGCTATAAACGCCAAAATTCGGCTATAAATGCCAAAACAAAGATTTTTCGGCTATAAACGCCAAAATCGGCTTTCATGCCAATAAAACAAAACTTGGTTTTCAAAAAACTCGGCTATAAACGCCAAAACTCGGCTATAAACGCCAAAATCCGGCTATAAATGCCAAAATTCGGCTATAAATGCCAAAACAAAAAATTTTCGGCTATAAACGCCAAAATCGACTTTCATGCCAATAAAACAAAACTTGGTTTTCAAAAAACTCGGCTATAAACGTCAAAATCCGGCTATAAATGCCAAAACTCGGCTATAAACGCCAAATCCGGCTATAAATGCCAAAATTCAGCTATAAATGCCAAAACAAAAAAATAAAAAATAAAAACCGGCTATAAACGCCAAAATCCAAATATAAATGCCAAAACAAAAATTTTTCGGCTATAAACGCCAAAATCGGCTTTCATGCCATCTCAAAATCGGCTCTCATGTCACTAACAAAATTTTTGGCTCTCATGCCATCTCAAAATTCGGCTATAAATGCCAAAACAAAACAAAAAAAAAATTTCGGCTATAAACGCCAAAAAATCGGCTATAAACGCCAAAATCTGGCTATAAATGCCAAATTCGGCTATAAATGCCAAGACAAACAAAACAAAATTCGGCTTCTATGCCATTCCAAAATTCGGCTTCTATGCCATTCTAAAATTCGGCTTTCACGCCATCCAAAAATTTTGGCTCCCATGCCGCAAAACAAATTTTGGCTCTAACGCCACAAAATTAGGCTTTCATGCCATCCAAAATTTGGTTTTTAAGCCATTAAAAACCAGGCTTTTCGCCATAAAATTGGCTTTCATGCCCAAAACAACTCTTTGACAAAAGATTTTCACAAAATGACAACCTTTTGATCAAATTCTTAAACAAACATTCCCATCAACTTTTGCTCAAAATTGTTTTCATAAAAAAAAATGATTTAAGTGAAAGGGAGGGGATACAAAAATATAGTACCAAAACTGTTTATACATGGAGGTACCAAAAAAAAAAAAAAAAGAAGAAGGAAACAGAGTTTGTTACAACTCAGGTGCTCAATCCTACATGGTCTTCAACCAAAGGTTCAACTCCTCAAGCAGACCCTTGGCCTTAACTTCCAAAGTTTTAGGCCACGCTCCTTCAAAATGTCCCCATAAAACGCAGCCGAATGCCGTGACCCATCTGCAGCACGAGGAAGTTCTTCCCAGAGGACCTGCCACTGCTGATGCTCCTGAGTATTCCTCCGAACATTACCTTCAGCTTCCTCAACCTGGCGAATGAGAGTCCCCTCTTTCTCCCAAGCCTGCTGAACGGCTGCATTGGAAGATCTAGCAGACTGACGAGGTGCGTCAGTAACAGGACATTTACCTTTGTTCGTTCTGGAAGAACTGCTTGCAAAAGATGGAAGAGAAAAGATCAATCAACATCAAAATGACAGAATTCTGCTACAAAAATTCTAGCAAAATTTTGACATGGTTCCGGGGCAATTCCGAAGAAAAGGAAAATACTCCGAAAAAAGACAGGAAGCCTAAAGATAAGCTCAACATCACTGCGAGCTCATAGTCAGTGGAGAATTCTCAAAGAAGGCTCGAACTCAACATCGCTGCAAGAACGAGCCAATCTCATCAAACTTCCGCAAAATCTGGAAAAGAGCTCAACATTGCTGCGAGCTTCAGAATCCAAAAATTGCAAACTTCCTCAAAATCCAGCAAGACCGAGAAAGAGCTCAACATCGCTGCAAGCTCAAAATCCCGATACTTACAAAAGATTTTCAGGTATGCATCATCATACTTCTAAATCTATTTACCAAAATTCATGCATCAAAAATATATCATCATGCATTAAATGCTAGGAAAACCTTGACCAAAGTTTGACCAATTCCAACCCAATTTGGTCAAAACCAATCAAACTTTGTCCAAGTCAAAAATCATGTTGGCTTGACCTAGAGACTCTAGCCTTCTATCTTGATGCATCAAAAAAAAATGCATACATATTGAAATTGCATAGCCTCATTATCATAGTGAGCAAACAAGGAAAAAAAAATTTGGCCCACAGGCCGTGGCCCACTGCCACATGGCAGTACGGTCAGGTCCGTACGGACCTGTCCGTATAGCTAGAGAAAAAAAAACAAACAGAAAAAAAAAGAGAGAAAAGAAAGACGCTGAAAAAAAAAAGAGAAATCAGCGTGGGAAAAAAAAAACAAAGAAAAAAAGAGAGTACACGGTTTAAAAAAAAAAGAGAAAACCGTGAAAAGAAAAAAAAAGAGAAAAAAAAAGAAAGAAAGAAAAAAAGAGAAGCACGAAAAAAAAAAGAAAAACGTGCATGAAAAGAAAAAAAAATGATGAAGAAGCTACTTCTACAATGGAGATTCTTGACGAGGAAGAAAACTTACTTGAAGCCATTGATGGAGAAGAAGAAGAAAAGCTTGGAGATCCTTGAAGAAGAGAAAGCACTTCTTGCCTTGGGGAGCACTCTTGAAGATTTCTTGCAAAAAGAAAGTAATGGAGCAAAAGCACCAACCCTCTTTGCTTTTATAGAAGAGAGCAAGTCAAAAGAGGAAACAAAGAGAAAGAAAGGAGGTAAGTGCTAAAATTTAGCTACTTTCCCAAAGAGAAAGATATTTTGAGAGAATCTTTCCACAAAAAGAAAACTTGAGAAATTCTCTCCAAGTAAAGATATTTTTAGATATTCTCTACACAAAAGAGATATTTTTGGATATTCTTTACAAATATGACACTATATGAGATCTAGGCCATCTCCAAAGCCTAAGGACCCATAGGTTAGCCCATATGAGCCAGGTTTGACCACCTAGGCACTAAAAGTGGCTTTTAGTCTAAATATTCCTCTTACCAAGAGGAAAAAAAAAAAAGAAAAGAGCAAAAAAAAAAAAAGAGAGTCCCATGCCTCTTTTGAGTTGATGGGACCATTCAAAAAAAAAAGGAAAGTCTCATGAGTTTCCAAAAACCAAACCATTCAACCTCATGAACCAAATTGAGCCAAAATCTTGAAATTGACATTTCACAAAACCAAATTCCGGTCCCCTAGCTCGCCACATACAGCTTTTTAGGTCACAAGACCAAAACCAAAAATCAAAATCCAAACCAAACCAAACCTGACCCCCCAACCTACCACATACAGCTTGTTGGGTCACAAGGTCGAAACCAAAATCAAACCCCGACCCCCTAACCTGCCACATACAGCTTGTTAGGTCACAAGGTCAAAAACCAAAATCAAAAACCCAAAATCCAAATACCCCATGTCATTTTCAAAACTTTGCCTTGAGATGGTACGTGATCCCTCTCACTACCATAAAATTCCCCCGGAAACTCAGAAGGCTATTCAAAAAAAAAAAAAAAAAAAAAAAAAGCTCAAGACTCTTGGTCAAGTTGGAATCTCTCCTCCAAGTCTCTCTTCGAGGCAAATCGACTCCAAAAAGCTACTCGTCGTTGTACCTCGAGGGGGCATTTGTTGACACCAAAAAAGTCAATATGTCTCCTCAACATCAAGAAGCCTCCTAAAGCTGCATCCTGCTAAAAATAGGCAAGGCTACTTCAAGCATCAGATTTTGTCAGAAACTGAGAGATCCTTCAAGACAGCTAAAAGAGGGGTACACCTGAGGTTTCGGGTCATTCCGACATCGTTTGGCCCAACTTCACCGCTCCGACAGCTAAACAAGCGCTCCCGGCGGCAACATCATCAAAGACACCAAAACTTTGATCAAAGCCTTCGGATGACTCCAGAATGTCTCCAAAGGGCTCCATGCCAAATTTCAAGTCAAACCGACAACGTTTGACCCTCCATCAATGCTCGAGCAGCAAAATCAAGCCTCCCGGCGGCGGCAACCACCGAACCATCACTCATCAAACAAAATACATGAGTGGCTTCAACATGCTTCCAAAAGGCTGCATGTCAAATTTCAAGTCATTCCGACAACGTTTGACCAGGTTTCGATGCTCCGAGAGAAAATCAAGCCTACCGGCGGCGGAGCAACCCGGGACCATGACATCAAAAATCGAGCCCATGGAACGTCACAAAATGACTCCAATAGGCTCCCCGTCAAATTTCAGGTCAATCGGACATCGTTTGACCACATATCAAAGCTCGGTATTTTCCCCGCAGCAAAATCAAGTAAAGCATCGATGGGACCCAAAACGGCTTCAAAACTCAAATAAAAGCCCATGGTTGGTCCTATCCACTACTCAAGAAGCTTCACCTCAATTTTCAGGTCATTCCGACATCGTTTGACCTAGTTTCGACGCTTGACGGAAAATCGGCTACAAAGTCTTCGGCTTTCCCGAAAAATAGGAAACTTTGTGCTCCGATTTCGCGAGGGTTCTCGTCAAGATTTCTCCAAGAAAATCAAGTCAATAATTGAGGAAAAAAGTCAAGAAAAGTACAGAAGAAAAAAGGAACGAAAAAGACGAAAAAACGGCCGAAAACAACGCTCGGCGACCAAACAGGCTGAAGCCCTATGGTCGCCGGCGACCCTGGCCCAGGGTCGCCGGATTTTGCGCCGAATCGTCCGTTTTCCGATTTTTTTCGCGTTTCGGGTGTTCCGCCCTCTGTGATTTTCTGAAAATCCAATGTTTGGTGCTTCAAAACGACTGATCTTCGTCGACATCTCGGATCCGCCGTCAAAAGCATGAAATCATCACCGATCGCCTCAAGATCGCCAACCGACTGACCAAGAAAGTGCACTTTCTGTCCGACCGATCGTGAAATCGACAAGACAGACGTCACCGGCCCGCCAACATCAATCAATGTCTGAAATTGAATCGCAATCCGACATCAAATAATGCGTGGATCCACCCATGATGATCGCAAGAAGAATCTCAAAAGGCGCAGCACGGCCCGCGACTCTTCATATGCCTTGGCAACCACTTAATGTCGTTAATTGACCCATTAAAGTAGTCATTAACTCATTATTTTGGACGGCCCAATCAGAACCAAGCATTTGGGAGTTACAAATCCAAGCAATCATGGCATTAAACCCATGAAACTCCCATCATCATGAAGCATAAAGGTGATTAAATGCCCACTACCTTCATCGGCCAATCACAAGCCTTGAAAAAGGAGTTACAAAATCAACTTGTAACTCCTCATCAATTCTTTCATCATGGCCATCAATGCCAATAAACACCTCATGGCTACCAAAAGCCTATAAAAGGAGGTCCATTCCAAGAAGAAAGCATGATGAAAAGAGATCCCAAGTACAAGCTCTGAAAAATCAGAAAATCCAAGAGAGAGACGAAGTCCTGCTACTTTGCTCCCGGAAGCACCACAAGGTGATCAACGTCCCTTGGGGGGCCACCCCCCCCCCCCCCCCCCCCCCCCCCCAAGGTCACCTCCTTCTCCAACATGGCCTAAACGGGGTTTTTCAGCCCATTTACTTGGTTTTTCATTGGATATAGGACCTTCTCTTGGTCCTTGTCCTTTAAAAAACTGAGGTTAGGAGCCAAGCCAAAGAATCAAAGCATCACATGTTCTCATTTGAAGGACGATGGCGAAGCCCATACATGACTTGCGACCGTCGATCTCAACGTGTCCCCACAATCTCCTGAGAAGTTAGATCCCTTTTCCTCCTTTTCTATTGTAGTTTGTATTTCTTAAAGAGACAAAAAGAAATCACAATTCTTGTCTTTCATATTTGATGAGTTTTGTAAAAACGCCTTTCACGGCAAAATCGCCTTTCACGGCAAACAAACAAAAACGCCTCTTACGGCATTCTAAAAACTTGTCTCTTTTCATAATATTTATGCAATTTGAAAAGTTAGAAAAAAGGATTGATTTTCTTTCCACTTGCGAAGGTGAATCTCCGGATTATCACCATTCCAAATTCCAAGTAGAAAGTAAATCTGGCATACCCGTACAAAAATGTTGATGCCCGAGATTTTCCCTCCTCCGCCGAGACCCAGGTCAGCCCCCGGGGTGCGGAAGGAGAGGACGGAAGATTTCTTTCGGGTCCATCAGGGCCATTGTCGGTTATGAATACTTTCGGAATGCCAAATCGGGCTATTATGTTTTTCTGAATGAATTTGACCACCGTTGAAGCTTTGATGTTGACAAATGCCTCAGCCTCCGCCCATTTTGTGTAGTACTATGCCGCTGTTAATATAAAAGCCTTGTTCTGAGTGTTTTCTATAGTTAGAGCTAGGGGTCCTATGATATCAAATGCCCAGGTCAAAAATGGCCAAGGAGCGGTAGTGGGATGTAGTGAAGATGCCGGGGCGTGAATCAGGTCGGCATGCAATTGACATTTCTTGCACTTTCTGACGTAGTCAACGGAGTCTGATTCTAATGATGGCCAGTAATATCCTAACTGAATGATTTTCTTAGAGAGCATCAGGCCATTTACGTGTCCTCCACATACGCCGGAATGAGCTTATTCGATTATCTCTTGTCCTTCTCGATTGTCACGCATCGTAGGAGGATCCCCCTAAACAACCGTCGGTACAACAACCCCCCGACAATGACGTATCTTTGAACCATTTCTTTTAACGCTCCTTTGTCGGATTTGGTGGCATACTCAGGGATGTATCTGTCGCGTAAATAATTCTAGATATCAAAGTACCATGGATTGTCATGTGTGAGTTCTTCGTCAGTTGTAAGGGGGCCAGTATCCGCTCTTGATCAGGCTCCTCTGCTTCTAATTCTTTGCTCTTTGTTTCCTTTCCTTTTACGCCATCTTTGGATGGAACCCCATCCGGATCCTTGAGGGTCAGGTCTTTTAGCTCGAACGAAGGAGTGTCTATCCGTTGGATGTGAAAGGTTTTAGATCCTTTGTCGAAGGGGACTTCCACAATCGACGCCAAGGTGGCTAAGGAGTCGGCTAGTCGGTTCAGAGCTCGCGAGATGTAGAGAAAGGAAATCTTTTTGAACTGGGATATGATTCTCATGGCCTCTTCATGGTAATGAGCAAGCTTGGGGGCGTTCACCTTCCATTCACCCGCTACTTGGGAGATAACCGCTTTTGAATCTTCGAGAACTCGAAGTTTCTTAACTTCTAATTTCGCAGCCTCTCTTAAGCCTGCTAGGAGCACTTCTGATGGAACGCGCTCCGAATGCCGTGGGTGCTACCGGGGTCGGCGGACATGGGAGTCCGTCGGGTCCGGCCCTTTCGCGCCCGGGGGGCATGAAGCGTGCATCAACATTTCTTTTGTGTGGGTGTGCCAGATTTTCTATTTTACTTGGAATTGCAAGTGGTAATCTGGAGATCAACCTTCGCAAGTAAAAAGGAAATCAACTTCTTTCAAGTTTTCCATTGCACAAATATTTAAGAAAAGAGACATTTTCTTGGTTTGCCGTGAAAGGCGATTTTGTTTGGCATTTATAGCCGATTTTGGCGTTTATAGCCGATTTACAATTCTCATCAATAATGAAAGACAAGAGTTGTGATTTTTGTCTCTTTTAGAAAAATACAAACTACAATGAAAAGCAAGAAAAGGAGGATCTAACTTCTCAGGAGATTGTGGGGGACTCGTTCAGATTGACGGTCGCAAGCCATGTATGGTCTTCGCCATCATCCATGCAGATGAGAACAGAGGATGCTCTTGATTCGCTTGGCTTGGCTATAACCTCAGATTTTTAGAGGACAAAGACCAAGAGGAGGTCCTATGTCCAATAAAAAGCTAAGTAGACGGGCTGAAAAGCCACGTCTAAGCCATTGAAGGCAGCGGGAGAAAGCAAGGACCTTGGGGGGGGGGTACCCCCCAAGGGACTTTTGTCACCTTGTAGTGGTGGCCGGTGCAGAACTTCAGCAGAGTTTTTCTCTCTTTTTCTTTCTCTCAGATTTCTGGATCTGTGGTGCTTTGGAAGTGATCTCCGATTAATCGATCCGGATTTCAATGGAATGCTCTCCTATTTATAGGCTTTTGGTAGCCATTTAGGAGAGTTTATGGGCTTTTAATGGCTTTAATGGGAGGAGTTACAAGATTTATTTCTTGATTTTGTAACTCCTTTTTCCTTGAATCTGATTGGCCGATGGAGATTAAGGGCTTTTAATCACCTTAATTACCATAATGGGAGGAGTTTCATGGGTTAAATGCCATGAATCAATTGACTTGTAACTCCCAAATGCTTGCTTCTGATTGGGTCTTCCAAAGAAATGAATTAATGACTGCAATAAAGCTAGTCAATTAACCACATTAATTGGTCGCCGAGCAGTCGAAGAGTCGCGGGCCGTGCCGTGTCTTCTGGAATTCTTCTGGCGATGATCATCGATGGATCTTCATGCTGATCGACATCGGATGAACATGTAACTTCAGACAGTGATAGCTAAGAGCGGGCCGGTGACATCTGTCCTGTCGATTTTTCGATCGATTGGGCGGAAAGTACACTTTTTTGGTCGACCGGTTGGCGATCAATGTTGATTTTGATACTTTTGGAGGTTGACCCGTGATTTTGACGGATGTCGGAGGACATGAATCAATTTCAAGCACTAAAAATCACATTTTCAGGAAACCACAGGGGCCAAAGTGCGCGAAACGCGAAAAAGGACGGAAAAACGGGTCACCGGCGAAAAATCCGGTGACCCGGACTTCCATGGTCGCCGGCGACCATGGGCCAGGGTCGCCGGCGACCCTGGGCCATGGTCGCGGGCTGCGACCCTGGGGGTTTTTCCCCTATTTTTGGTCCGTTTTGTGGTCTTTTTCGTCGCCGTTTTCTTCTGTATTTTTCCTGACATTTCTTCTCATTTATTGGCTTGATTTCCCTGTAGAAAACCTGATGAGAATCCTTGCATTTTTAGAGTGCAAAGTTTCCAATTTTCCGGGAAAGCCGAAGACTTTGTCGCGTAGAGCTGCTGATTTTCCGCCAGAAGCTGAAACTTGGTCAAACGATGTCGGAATGACCTGAAATTTGAGGTGAAGCCTCCTGAGCAATAAATAAGACCAACCATAGGCTTTTGTTTGAGTTTTGAAGCCGTTTGGGGTCCCATCGATGCTTCACTTAATTTTGCTGCGGGGAAAATGCCGAGCTTTGATATGTGGCCAAACGATGTCCGATTGACCTGAAATTTGACGGGGAGCCTATTGGAGTCATTTTAAGACGTTCCATAGGCTCCGTTTTGGATGTCATGGTCCCGGGTTGCTCCGACGCCGGTAGGCTTGATTTTCTCTCGGAGCATCGAAACCTGGTCAAACGTTGTCGGAATGACCTGAAATTTGACGTGCAGCCTTTTGGAAGCATGTTGAAGCCACTCATGCACTTGGTTTGATGAGCGAAGGCTTCGGTGGTTCCCGCCGCCGGGAGGCTTGATTTTGCTGCTCGAGCATTGATGGAGGGTCAAACGTTGTCGGTTTGACTTGAAATTTGGCATGGAGCCCTTTTGAGACATGCTGGAGTCATCCGTAGGCTCTGATCGAAGTTTTGACGTCTCCGATGATGTCGCCGCCGGGAGCGCCATTTTAGCTGTCGGAGAAGTGAAGTTAGGCCAAATGATTCTGAAATGGCCCGAAACTTCATGTGTACTCTTCTCTTGGCTATCTTGAAGGATCTTGCAGTTTTTGTTTGATTCTGACAAGATTTGAGTTTTTGGAGAAATTGCATTGTCTATTTATGGCAGGTTGCGACTTCATGCAGCTTTCTTGATGTTGAAGAGGCAAAGTGACATTTTTGGTGTCAACAGCTTCGTACTCCATTTCATTGTTGGTGGCTGGGAACTCGACCTTGAAAGCCTTCGGTATTTCCACTCCTTCTGGGGATAAAAGCACTATCCCTATTCCTTTTCCATTTTGATTCAAGGCACGGTCAAAATACATTGCCCACAATTCGTGGTCCTTGATCTCCTCTATGTCTGCACATAACATGTCCTCATCTAGAAAATCGGTTCTGACCGGTTCATAGCACGGTAGGGGTAAGTGTGCAAGGTGGTCGGCGATGGCTTGCCCTTTTATGGACTTTTGAGTCACATAAGTTATGTCGAATTCTGCCAAAAGCATCTGCCATCACACCACTCGCCCAGAAGTGATAGGTTTTTCGAAGATATATTTCAAAGGATCCATCTTGGCCAAGAGCCTGACTGGGTGGGCTAAGAAGTAATGTCTTAACTTCTGGGAGGCCCAAACCACCGCCAAGTAGGTTCTTTCCATCAAGGAGTATTTTCGTTAGTATGGCATGAGAGATTTGCTTAGGTAATAGATGGCACTTTCTTTTCTACCCGCGTCATCGTGTTGACCCAGAACAACTCTTATTGCTGACTCGGTGGTCGAAACGTACAGGATAAGGGGCTTGTGTTTAACAGGAGGTTTGAGAACTTGGGGATTCAATAGATATCTTTTCAGTTCCTCAAATGCTTTCTGGCAATCATTGTCCCAATCATACTGAGCTCCTCCTTTTAGCAACCTATATAAGTGTTCACATCTTTGCGAATGCTGCGATATGAATTGGCGAATGAATTGTAATCTCGCGATCAAACCTCTTAGCTCTTTTAAGTTCTTAGGTGGCGGCATTTCGAGGATGGCTTTCACCTTTGACGGGTCCACTTCAATACCTCAATTGCTGACCATGAACCCTAGAAGCTTTCCTGATGATACCCCGAAGACACACTTTTTCGGATTCATTTTTAACTGTGTTTCTCTTGACCTTTGGAGAACTCTCCTCAGAGCCGTGGCATGGTCTACACGAGTTTGAGATTTAACGAAGATGTCGTCGACATACACCTCCTTACAGTCGTGCATCATGTCATGGAATATCGTCATCATGGCTCTTTGGTAAGTTGCACCCGCATTCTTTAATCCAAAGGGCATCACAACATAACAATAAGTCCTCTGCGGAGAGCTTTCTGACTGTACCCTGAGTATCCATCCATAAACGAGAGCGTTGCATGCCCAGCAGTGTTGTCAACGAGCACATCTATGTGTGGCAAGGGGAAGTCATCCTTAGGCGAGGCCTTGTTTATGTTCCTAAAATCAATACAGACCCTGACGCACCCATCATTCTTCTTGACCGAGACTATATTGGCGATCCATTGAGGAAACAGTACCACTCTGATGAATTTGGCCGGGAGAAGTTTATCAACTTCCACCTTCACCTTCACCGCTACGTTGGGGAGCATCCTCCTCAACTTATGTTTGACCAGTCTCGCATTTCTTTCCAATGGGATTTGATGCTCTACCAAAAGTGGGTCCAATCCTGGCATGTCATGGTAGTCTGATGCGAATACGTCTTGGTATTCATTCAAAACTCGTAGGATCTTTTCTTCTTCATCGGGTTCCAAGTATGCACTGATCTGGACTAGTTTGGGCCTTTCCTCGGTCCCCAAGTTGATTTCTTTGGTCTTTTCGGCCGCTGCTTGAGTTTGCTCGTCAAATTTCTTGATGACCCTCTGGAACTCTTCTGAGACTTTGTCGTCTTCTCCTTCGGCGTCTACTAATTCATAAACACCCATTTCGTCCTTGACATCGTTGGTTCCTGAAGACGATTCGGGCTCCGAAATAACGGGCATCGACCCGTACCCTATTTCGCTAATCCGGCTCATGATTTCTTCTAGCCGCGATTATTCCACTAGAGGGATCTTCCAGCGCTCGGGTCTCCCTATGGTTCTGCAATAGTCTGAGGTTTCTACTCCAAGGCTCCTATATTTTTGGGATTTTGATTTTCTAATTTTTTGGGGTTTTGGGGCTTTTTTTATTTTTTTTGGATTTTTTGGAATGGTATGGTACAGGTTGGGTTGGGAAAGGGCTATCTAAGGAGGAAGATCCCTGCCTCGAGCAATGCCGAGCTGCGGGGCGATACACCAGTTTGTTGTCTTCGGGATTTTCGATCTCCCAGGTTTTGCTATCTTCTTCTTGAGGTCCCGCTCTCCAGTGTTGCCACGCAATCGGCCAGTATACGACTTCCTGGCTGTCAGGGTCTTTGATTTCCCATGTTTCATAATCATCCCTCTTTTCAGGAGTCTGCTTACTCGACACGACCAGATCCTTGTATGTGATTTGCGAATCGGCAGAGTATGAATCCCTTCATATCGGAGTTGGAGGACTAGAGTGGCTCTTCCTCGCGACTATTGAGTTCATCGGGGAAGGGACCCGTTCGACGATCGGTAGGCTCTATCTGCGCAGGGAATAGCGCGGTCCGAATAATGGGGTGTCAAGGGCTCTAGAAACCTCGGCATCCAATGGTGGGAGATAAGCCTGATGATGGCTCAAGTTGCTCCCAGGGCTGAGATAGGAGGAATGTCGGGCATTCCCCACAGGTGATTTGCCATGGGAAAGAAGGTGGGGATGAGGAAAGAAAGACTTAAGAAAAGATGAGAAGGGAAAGAACTTAGGAAAGAAGAGAACATTTTATGAAATAAATTAACGCGAGTGGTGGAAAGGGAAAGACTAACAGGGTTGAGTCCTTATGTTGTAGTGGGGAGAGCTTCAGCGGGCGGTCATGTGGACCCTAGTTCACATTCAACTTATGCTCGAAATGATCATTAAATAAATGAGACACGGACATCTGATCATTGATCGGAGGTTCGTGATCCATGATAAAACTTATAGAAGACCCAAACAAGTGATAGGACAACAAAAGAGGTCCCATCACAATCGCCAAGCTATTGGCATGGAGATTGTGGAACCTGCAAAAGACTCAAATTCGTGACAAGACAACAAAAGAAGACCCATCATGATCGCCAGGCTGTCGGATGTGAATTTTGATCCCCCAGGGAAAGGAGATCGCCATTCAACTATATGAGATAAAAAAAATACATCGAAAATGAGGATTCCGACTACCCTCAAAATCGACGAATCACAATCGCCAGTTACGGATACGGCCATAACACCGTCCTTCGACGAAAGTCGAAAGAGAGCGGGAGAAAATGGGATGGGTTCTTCTCTCGTCTAATGTGCCACCGGCGACACACGACAGTTGTCTTGTCACTTAATTTGGGTCTTTCAATTTGGGTCGAATCACGGGTCTCAAAATAGGGTCATAGTGAACTAGGTAAGGGAAATCAACATCCAGGGGGTGTAGCTTAGTCAAAATCAAATCCATGTACTCTAAGGGGGTAAAATGCAATACAATAGGAGTAGGGGGAAGGTGCCAAATATTTAGAAGAGGATCGGGCCCGCTCTTGGGTATCCCCTTCAATGTCCTTTGACAACCTAAGGTTTAAAGGCTGATTCTTCAAATCGAAAGAAAGATGCAAATGAGATTTCGAGTTGTGATTTTTGTGGGTTTGCGTGCGATACGCAAGTGATAGAAGTGCATGGCCGATGATGGGCCGGGGTGGATTGAGGGTGGCCGATGATGGGCCGAAAGTAAATAAATTGATATTGGGGGTGGCCGATGATGGGCCGAAAGCAAGTAAACTGATATTGGGGTGTGTGAAATCACTCGTCTCGTCTCGTCATTATCATTAATTCGGATTCTCGGAATCAGCCTCTATTTCCTTTTAATTTTGAGTTCAAATGAATATTTGGCATCGGAGGTGGAGGGAAAGAGCAGAAAATATTTTTGGGGTTAATTTGTTGGTTTTATAGTTTTTTTTTATTTTTAATTATTGGGGCTAGAAGGGCCTAACTAGGGGGAATTCCTACTTGGATTTAATCTAACTAATTCATTTCCCTAAATGGATCTTTACCCTATCCAAGGGTCCTATCCACCCTCATCCGCTCTCCCGGTCCCTTAGCGGGGCCCGGAGAGAGAGTGGGACCTAAGTTATTTGAATGAAAAAAACTAAAAGTAGTCTAACCTGGCTAGGGGGAGGCCTAATCTAGGTCTGAGGTTTGGCCTGGTCAGCCTAAGCTACTATTTAATTTCTAACTTTATTAATACTTTTGGGTTTTTAATATCTTTTATTTTGTTTTTTGGTCTTTTGAGTTTTTATTATTTTTTTGTTTGTTTTTGTTTTTGGTTTTATTTATAAAGTTTATAATCTCTTAATCTAATTTTTCTAATCCAAGTGAAAATGGAGGAGGAGTTAAAGGGATGAATTACTAAATTTTATTTATTATAATCAGCCTAATTAATTTAGAATTTTCTAAACAAACTTCCTAATCCTAATGAAAGGGGAGGAGGAAAAGAATTCAGTTATCGAACCTAATTTAATTGCTCTAATTAATCTAACTAATATCTAGGGTTCTATTTGTTTTGTTCTTTTGTTTTGTTTTGTTTTGTTTTTGGGAATTAACCTAACTTTTTTGTGTGAATTATGTAGTTCTAAATTTTATCCAAAGAAATGAAATAAAAATGCAACTAAGTTATATGATGCATGGACATGTTAAATGCATGGGCATATTGAGACATAAATTAGGGATAATTCAAAATAAATAAATAAATAAATAATTACTAGTTTAAATGCATGGGCAGGTTGGATGCATGGGCTAAGAACAAATTAAATCAAACTAAAAAAATGAAGAATGCTAATTTAAATGGATGAGCATATTAAATGCATGAAGTAGACAACAAGGTGAAATCAAACCAGATAGATGGAATGTGATAAAATAATAAAATGAATTAAAATAAAATAAGTGTATTAAAATAAAATAGACATGAAATGATAAAAAGGGCTACGCATGCGTGGGGGGTGTAGAGAGAGAGAGTGATTGGGAAGAGAGGGAGAAAGAGTGAAGAGAGAGAGAGAGAGGCAGGGAGTGAGAAAAAGGGCAGAGAGAGAGTTCTGAGAGTGAGAGAGAGAGTGGCAGAGGTGCACAGGGAAGAGAGGAAGAGAAACAGGAGGAGGAAGAAGAGAGAGAAATGAAGAAGTGAAGAATGGAAGAAAGAAGAAAGCAACGGCCGGTGGGTGCGTGTGTGCAGGTGGATGTAGTGGAGTGGGAAGAGAGAAAGAGAGGGAACAGAGGGGAGGAGAGAGTGGTGTAGGCGCAGGGAAAGGCAGTGGAGAAGAAGGAGAGAAAAGAAAGAAGAAGAAGAAGGAAAAGAAGAGGAGAAGTGCAGGTGTCGTGCGTGGAGGGGGGCAGGGGTGAAGTACGGTGAGAAGGTGGGTGCGCAGGGTGTGGGCAACGCAGGAAGAAGGGAAAAAGAAGAAAAGAAAGAAGAAGAAGAAGGAAAAGAAGAAGAGAAGTGCAGGTGTCGTGCGTGGAGGAGGCAAGGGTGAAGTGCGGTGAGAAGGTGGGTGCGCAGGGTGTGGGCAGCGCAGGAAGAAGGGAAAGAAGAAAAGAAAGAAGAAAAGAAAAGGAAAAGAGAAAGAAAGGAAGGAAGAGAGAAAGAAAGAGGGGATGGTAGTGGCGGCAGTGGACGTGCAACAGTGATGTGCAGGGGAGAAAGGAGGGAGGAAGAGAAAGGAGAGGAGGGGCTCGGTTGTGCAGATGCAGGCGATGGAGGGAGAAGGAGAGAATGGAGAGGGAAAAGAGGAGGAAGAAATGAAAACAGAGAGAAAGAGAGAGGGAGGAAGAAGGAGAGGAAGAAAGAAAGAAAGAAAAGGTGCAATGAGTGTGTGGGTGGGTGCAGGTGACAAAGATGGAAGAGAAGGTGTACCTGACGATGAAGGAGGAGGCGGCGTCCAGAGGAGGAAGAAGGCGACTGTTGCTGCGTGTGGGCCCGGGGCTATTGCTGGCGTGTGTCTGGCGGAGGAAGGTGATGCAGAGGGAGAGATCGAGGGATGAGGGGTGAGGTGGAGCAGGGAGATGGGCGCAGGGATGGATGGGAGAGGTGAGAATGGAGAGTCTCCCTGAGGGTGATGAAGGACGAGAGAGATGGAGATCTGGGAGAGATGAAGGAGATCGTTTTTTGCCTCCTGGGATTGGAATGAGGGATGAAGAGAGATAGGGACAAGAGAGTTAGAGATAGAGAGGAAGAGAGAGATCTCAGGGAGAGGGGAGAGTCCAGATCTCGTGGACTCTCCTCTCCCATGAAGCTGATGGGCCAGGCGGGCCAGGTTTCGGTCCGGGTCAGGTATGGGCTGGGCTTGGGTCCAGTCTAGTTCAGTTTGAGGTTCGAGCTAACGGGTTGGACTTGGGTCGGTTTCAGGTTGGGTTGGAATTTGATGGGCCAAGCCTAGTGGGTCAGGGTCGAGTTTAAAAGAAATTGATTTGGGCCTGGAAGGTAGGGTCCGGTGGAAATTGGTCGGGTTATTATTCCTGGGGCCCAGGCTTCGTAGATTTCAATCTGCCCATCGGATTTCGACATTCTACACATCGTCGGAAAGCTCTCAGCGAGTAGGTCACAATGAACCGACTTTGGGGGCGATCAGAGGTCTAGAAATGGTAGGTGATTTTTTACGCAGGCACTTTTGGAGTGTCGGGCTTGCTATTGCCATTTTCGATCTGCCCGTCCGATCTTGGAGTTCGTCGTATCGACGGAAAGCTTTTGACGAGCAGATCGCAATTATAAATTTCCTGGGTTTATCAGGGGTCCAAAAATTATATCATTAAATACGACAGACCAGATTACCCCTCATAGGGTGCCAAAATGAAGTGTCTACAGCTACATCTGCATTCACTTGGTTGAGATAGAAGATATGTCCATGATGTTGTTGTCTATTCTGTCCTTGGTTCTGTCTTCCTTGCTGCCCATTTATGTTTTGCTGAGGAGGACGGGGATGCTGGTTTTAAGGTTGTTGCCTGGTTTGTTGCTACTGTTACTAAGGTGCTCTAGCTTGGTTATGAACCACTTGTTGGTTCTGCTGGGGTGCTTGCTATTGTTGCGGCTGCTGAGGCTTGTTGCCCCGGTTGTTAAATCTTGGACAATCACGGAGCAAGTGGTCAAAAGATCCACATTGAAACATGCTCCTGTAATCTTGTGGCATTTGTTGGAGTTATGATTTTTGCCACAATGAACACAATGTCCTGGTGCCTAAGTATTTTGATCATGTGTTGGCCTTTTATCATGTTGTTTCCTTTGATTCTGCTGATTCTTCTGAGATGCTTGATTATGTTTTCTCTGAGCTTCTTGAATGATCTTGTTATTGATATTTTCAAACTTGTAGGCCCTCTTGGCTGCTTCTGCAAAGGTGGCTGGTAGGACAACACTTGAAGCATCTCTTTCAATGATAGGATTGAGACCTTCTAAGAACTTGTTAACCTTCTTTTGCTCGGTGGTGATCAGTTCAGGGGTATATCGAGACAGTCTCTCAAACTTTGTAACATATTTGAGGACTGTCATGTCCCCTTGTGTGAGTAGTTGGAACTCTACAGCCATTTGCCTCTTGATGTGAGAGGGCACATACTTCTCAGTGAACTGTTCCTTGAAGGTGGCCCATGCAGTGTCATTTGCAATAGTCAGATAGTCATCCTTGATTGTCTTCTACCAAATGTTAGCGAGTCCGGTAAACAAAGAAGCTGACAATTGAACTTGTTGTCTGCCTGTGTGTCAGGCCCCGCCCCGAGTTAATCAAGACTAACTCTAATTAATTGGAGTTAATGCAAATTAATCACGTTTAATGAGACTAATGATGGCTAATGACTAAGCTCAAGGAGATTAGTCCCAAATGAATTTAATGAAGTGATAATGAATGGATTAAATGGATTGAGTGAGAGTTTAGACTCAAACTAAGAAAACAAGATCTTTTTCATAAATACGGATTTATACGTATTTTGTCGAATACGGAAACTCTTGATACCAACACGCGTATCTCGACCAGTACGTTAACTTTCGTAATAAGCTCGAAGTCATTTGACAAGGAATTGGTCAAATGAACCTTCATTTGACTTGTTTTGAAAATAGATAAGAAATAAAGGGCTTATCTGTAAAAGAGAGCCTATATAAAAGAAATGAACTCTCTTGAGTTCATTCCACCCATTCCATTGCAGGAGAAACCCTAGACCTCACCTTCTTTTCTACTTCCTCATTTCTCATCAAGTGACAAGGATTGTTAGTGGCTTTGGTAGAGATTATAGCAACTCCATCTTCATCTCCATCTTCTTCCTCACCTTGTCTTCTCCTTTGGAGTAGTGAAGCTTCATAGAGGTTTCTTGGATCACAAGTAAGTGTTAGGATTTCTTTTAGTGCTTTGAAGTTCCATTGAATGATTTGGAGTAGTTTTTAGCACAAAATAGCTTATAGAGAAGTATTTTGTGTTTTCATGGAAGTCAGGGTTTAAAATTGAAGGTTTTGTCTCAAGTCAAGCCAAGTGAAGAAGGTTTCTTGCTAATAGATTCCAAGAGGCAAGTATAAGCACTCATCTATGATTAAAATACTAGTTTGATTGTTTCCTTTGAGTTAAAAGAGATGGGTTCTCAAACCCCTTATTTGTTATAGAAATGGAGAATAGATTGAATGTGTTTAATGTGGATTTCATGATGATTGGATGGAATAGAAGTGTTATAAAATGTAAATGGAGGAGGGAACAGGAGGTTCCAAGTGTTTATTGCAGGTTTGGAAGGGATTTGTAATGGAAATGGAAGAAGAAGAGTGAGCTGTTCAGAATCAGGAGTTGGAGTTCTGGACAGTTCGTTCGAGCGAACTAGTTACTGTATCATACGTAATGGCATCCGCAAGTGTCCGCTCGAGCAAACATTATGTGCGCTCGAGAGATGATGGTTCTGTCTGACGCGAACTACAGTTTGTAGATGTCCACTCGAGCGAATCCCTTGTCTGTTTGAGTCCGCTTGAGTGAACTTGGATCCGCTCGAGCAAACCTGATGTTGTCCAGTGAATTTTGATATTGTGGGTGGAAATTTTGGGGACTAAATCACATATTAAATGTATAAATGTGATGTCCATATAAGATAACACGTGCATTTAGTAAGCAATGATTTCACCTAATAGTTGTCTAGATTTGAGATAGAGACAAGTAGGACAGTAAATGACTAATGATTCTTCTAACTCAATTGGAACTATAATCACTGAACGTAATGAACCATTGAGTAATTAATAGTTACAATGAACCATTGAATAATGAATAGACACAATGAATCATTGAACAATGAATAAATGCAATGAATTAATGAATAATACTGTTGCAGCAGATGATTGGGGTGTTCCGGAGCTCCGTGGTGATGCCAGTGATCTCTGATCAAGACACTGGTATATCCCACATATAGACTGAAAAGTCACTGAAAAGCCATGTAATGAAAACACGTACTGAATGAAAAGTGACATTGGACTAAAATGTCCCATAAGCCATCTAATAAATACTCAATGTAATGAAGTGAATGAAATGATAGAAAATGAATGAAATGAATGAAATGATATGAAAGGAACGAAATGAACTGATTAACCACTTCCTTTGAGAAGAAACTGAATTAAATAAGAATAATTCTATTGAAATTGTAATTTAGTTATTGCTTATTACTTGACTACACTGTTCAGTATATTATACTGTTCTAGATTTAATTATCTAGAGTTGTTACATGAGAAATGGATAATTTAGCATGGATTATCATAGAATTGTTTATACATTGCTGAACCGTCTTGTTCATAGTGTTATTGATAGCATTACAGGCCTAGTTGCCCGTCCCGGCCTTGCAAAGGCCGCGCCGCCAGCAGAGGAGGCCCATCCGATACCTCCAGGAGGTTTAGTCGAATGGGCATAGTTCGAAGGGCGTTGGTTCTGAATATTTTGGAATTATTTTGGAAATTGTTTTGATAGATACTTTTGTAAATCATTTTGAGATGTAATTAAATGTCCCCTACGTTGTATTTTGAATATGCAGTGGTGGACTTTATTGAACTGTAATTTTGTATATGTGAACTTTACTTTTAATGTAAAGTTACTTATTGTCAATGTATATATACATTTCCGCAAAATGTATATTTGATAAGTATGTATGATAGATCCCTTGTGAGTCTTATCTTAACTTCGGTTAATTCAAGATTTACGGGAGTAAGTATGATGGTATCACGATCCGAGGTTAGGCTCCGATTAGCCCGGTCTCTGGCCCGGGTCGTGACACTGTGCATCTTAAAAGATCGAAGATGTTTTCCGTGTGAGACAACCAATCATCCGCTGTAAGAGGATCTTCTTTCCTAGTAAATTCCTTTGGGCCTCTCTTCCGGAACTTCTCAAAGAGCGTATTAGGGTCATGATCCTTATTTTGAATGACAATCTATGGCCCCATATTCTGAGCCTGTACCGGTTCTGGTCTTCTTCCCAAGCCTCTGCGCTTGAGCTAGCTTCTCATCTTTCTTAGCTCTTCATCAAAGACAGATTTGTACAAGGTACTACTCATGGTCTAGCTCTTCATCATTTGTATAAGGTGCTACGCATGGTCCTTCAGTACATCCAATGTACCAACATAATGATCAAAAATCTTACACTGATGATAGAAACATATCACACTATTGTCAGATATGATTTCCGGACCCAATGTGAGTGGAAACACAATGTTATATAAAGTGATATTCGAAAGTACCGATTTCAAGGATTCCCGACTAATCCTAGAAATGGTAAAAAAGTGTGATCATCAGTCATGGTAAACGACTATGACTTCGTTTGATCGCCTCTATGCGGGAAATTAAGGGTCTTACTCATCACAATGCTACCGGCGACGCGTGATGGTCTCATCAATATTATTTTGGGCCATTGTTATAGGGGTTCAATCCATCTTCAAAATTCGAGATGAGTGAGAAGACTAAGTTCCTTGCATTTAGAAGAAAAGAAAGAAAAATAGCTGAAATATGAAATAGGTAACATAATCCTGAATTCTATGGGTTGCTCATGCTTGTTTCCCAATTTTTAATAATTTTTCTATATCTTGGATTGGTCTCAAATTTTATAAGGGATCAGTTTATATAATGATAAAGTCCCACATTTAATTATGGATTTTTCTGAGTATTGAAACCTTATGAAATAGTGGACACAAATCTAAATAAAAATGCTGGGATTTCTGCACTACAGAATTTGGCCCATGACACAGTCCACTCTCTGAATTTTTATAATTTCTACAGACCTTCAATTATTCTAAAAATTTTATGAGATTTAATAGACCCAAAGAGGAGCCTCCTATAAAATTTTCACAAATTTTGTATTAACATAACCCTTCATGATTATGCATGCAAGGCCAAGTTAACCTGCTGGATTTTCTGCACTGCAAAATTTGGTCCATGATCAGGCCCGCTGTCAGATTTTTAATAATTTTTAAATGATTGAAATCAGTTGAAACCAAATCTCAATGAAAGAAAACTGACATGATAATATTCAGAAAAATCAGTGAATCTCAATTCAACTTAAAAAAACATTGTAACAGGGCAATGATAACAATAGACGAGTTTTAGAAATCTGCTGCAGAGCAATTTGTGAGCTTTGACTGGTTTGGTCTAGAATTTTTTAGAAAATCCATTTTAGATTAAAACTTCATGATTCCGGACTTAATGGAAAGGTGATTCAGATATACATGAGCATAAAAAAAATCAAGGTACAATTTGGATTAAACAATTAATGAAAAAAATAGTGACAGATTCAGAATTTCCCACATTGCAGATTTCCCATTGCGTGCCAGATTCGATGCATGATTTTTAGTAAATTCCACAGACCTGGTATTGTTGAGATTTTGGATTTCTATGAAATTTCTGAGGTCTGAGAATCTACAGAAAAATCATCACACAGAAAGAAGCACAACAACTTGGTGTTCAAGTTCCTCAGATGCAGTCTTCACTTTCAAAATCTGTACACGGTAGCTACGAAGTTCTGCCTGCAGTTCTCATATATAAAAATTATATATCTATATATAATAAATGGCGCACAAATTGGGCAGCTGTAATTTTGGGCTCCAGTGAAGGTTCCCATGCGATCACAAGTCACAATATAAATGATACCACATAGGGCATGCATGTGGTGAAAGGTGTAATTGACAACTATAATATACGCCCAATTCATTGATTTGCAAGCCAAAACAAAAGTCAAGTATTGTTTATCTATTTTCATTCAGCTAAAAGGAGAAAAGTACTAGAAAATGATGAAAAATAGAATGAAGTAAAATAAAATAGAAAAAGGGTTGGGTGCCAATATTCATTGAGGGGGATCAACTTCGTTCACCGGATACCCTTCTCGAATCCCTTGGCGGGGAAGGGGTAGGCTTTATTTGAAAACATGAATGTAAGGATGCTTGAAAAAGGGCCAAAAGCACATGTAACATGATGCTCAAAATGAAAGCCTAGGTGCCCACTACAATGTTGGTCTAAAGATGGGAGGACTAAAGCACCCGGTCGATCTAGGGAAGGATCACCTAGAGAAATGGATTATCGTCCGTCAGGCCCATCTTAAAACCAACAATCACTTAGGGCACATTGGGATTGATACACACTAAGCTAACCTAACTTAGGAGAGAGTAAGGGACCTATGTACCACTCTCAATTATATGGACTCCTCTAAGAGGTTATCGCCGTAAGGCCTAGGGAGTTGCATAGAAGGGTGGACGATGTCGCGGTCACTAATACCTAAGGGTCGGTGTTACTTAGTGCATTGAAGGATAATGAAGCATGGGTGGAAGATGGTTTTGAAAATATAGTATGTGCTGAAAATTCTTTTTCAAATATCAATGGGTTCATGACTCGAGTATAGCCTACCCTAATAGCATGAAGCCCAATGGTGAAAATTGGCGGAGGTTGAATGAAGAAAAGAAATGTAAAATCTTTTTGATTTTTGGAAATTTCTGATTTTTTTGGATTGTTTTAAATATAGGGCTAGAATGGCCTAACTAAGGGTGTGCATGGAATCTAATCTAACCGTTCATCTCTTTTGCATTGGAGTGCATAGATGGGCTGACCCCCATGAAAGGGCCAGCCATCTACCGCTGCTCTCCTAGTCCCTAAAAGACTAAATTAACAAATAATGATCATGAATAAATATAAGGCTAGATGGAATGAAGATGAAAAATCTAGATGATGAATGGAGATGACAAATGAAATAAAATAAAAAATAATGATGGTTCTGTTCACTATCTTAGGCAATAAGATGAACAAACAAAGTGAGAAAAAAAAATGCATGTGCAAGGATGATCTGGATGCAAAAGATTAAGCTAAATGCAAGGTACAACAAATAATTTATGAGAGAATTAGGCTAAAAGTATATATCTAAAAAAAAATGCATGGCATGTTAGGTTCATGATTCAAATCTGAAGCATGGATGAGCATTTTTAACAATCAACATTTGCATGCTAGAATAGATTAGACTAGTGGAAATCAAAAGACTAAAACAAATAAACCAGTTTGAAAAGTTCCGAGATGACCACTTTCTGCACCCCACGCTGCAAAGCACTTTGACTTCTGACTCTTATTAGGATGTATGGTGAGATTAGAGTGGCTAAGTAGAAGGTGGGTCAGGTCTGATATAGGATGGTTTGGATCGAATTTAATTGTAAGATTGTGTAGATGAAAGGGACCCAAGCAACTGAGTAATGTTTTATGCGCTGGTGGGCTGACTTTGTGTAAGTGGGTTATGGAATGGTGTGGGCTGACTTTGTGTAAGTGGGTTATGGAATGGTTTAATTAAGGCAAGTCGGACGGATTTGATGGGTTAGATGAGGGAGGTCTGTTTGGAGGGTAGGTGGTGTGGCCCACGGTTTGTTTGAGTTGGGTTGGTGAGATGAGTGGTGATAGTAAGATGGGGGATGAGGATGATTTAGGGACGTGAGAGTGGGGTTCTGTTTGGGTTTGGGCTCTGAATGGTGTTGGAGATGTGTAGTGGGAGAGAAGATGGTTGGCTACCATTTGCGATGGAAAAGGATTGAGAGGTGCTTAGTTTAAGGTGGTTGTTTGGATGAGTTTGGTTAAGGGGATAAGTTCTGTGTACGTGGATAAATGGGTGGTGTAGTGGGTGATGTTAATGGCTTTTGAAGGCTTGGAATAACAAGGAAAGGCTTTTTGGAAGGTGGATCAAGTTTCGGTTTGGATAGTTGGAGATGGTTTTGTGTAGTGAAGAGAAGTCGAATGGGTGTTGTGCAGGTTTGAAAGAGATTAGGAAGATGGAGGTTTGTGCGTGGGCTTGGAGAAATGGGAAGATGGGGCTCGTCTGTGATGGTTGCTGCTGCCCGGCTGTGCAGATGAAGATGATGGAGCTCGCAGCGGGAAGCGTTTAGGATGAGGGGGATTCTTTGCGTAAATGGTTCTTCTGGATGTGAACCGCCGAGGGAGAGGTATGAGGTTTTGATGGGTTTGTTATATAGTTTTTTGAGAGAGAGCAAGAGTTGCGCAGGGACGGTGCAGGGACGGACCGTGAGGGTGGTGATGGGTTGGAGTCCTAAGAGGAGCATGAGGGCGATGGAGATGGTAACGATGTGGGGATGGGACCGTGAGAAAGGGAGATGAGGGGGGGGCGGGAGGGGCGGGCCTGGGTTGGCGGTTCTGCGCAGGGATGGTATGGTGGGAATTGACTGAGTGATGGAGATGGTGAGCGTCAGGTGGTGGCCGTGATGGAGAGAGAAGATGATGAGGGCTGCGTGAGATGGTGAGGGGGTCTCTTGTGCGCCTGCGCATCAGGGAGAAGGTTTTTAAGGAGAGGAAGATGGGTGAGAGTCCAGAGATCTGGGGCTCCAATTCCCAGATCTCGTGGACTCCTCGCCCTTTTCCAGATGGTGCGACGAGAGGAGGGCCAGGTCAGGGTCAAACTTGATTGGTTTGATGGGTCTGAAATTTGATCTGGGTCAAATGGATTTAGACTAAGAAGGTTCGGGACTTGGGCCAGCTTGATTGGGCCAAATTGGGCTTGGATGAGGGTTGGGGCCATGGATCTGGATCAGAGGTTCGGGCCCCAAAAGGTGGGCTGCGGCGGGGCTGGTACGGCCCATTATCACTCGGACCCAGGTTTCGCAGATTTTGATCCACCTGTCAGATTTTTTAAATCCACATATGTCATCGGGAAGCTTACTAAAAGTAGATCATCATGGAAATGAAATCTGACTCGAAACATGAGAGTTAGTGAGATTCATAAAAAAAAAGGGCCTATAATGATGCAACCTTCCTAAATGTGCATGATAATGAAGATTTTTATTTATGTATTCAAAATTGTCCAAATGGGCAAAATTGGGGCATCGATAATATGAGTATTGAAATTGTCCATAGGGGTGCCAAATTGAGGTGTCTACAACTATCTCATAGTTATTACAATACTGCAACATTATTAGATGAGTTGCTCAATCTCATCACTAGCTGTGAATCAATTTAAGTATAAGATTTGTGATATATTTCTCATGTGTGTGGATCTCATCTAAACACATGGATCACATCTAATATACTTGTGGGCTCTGATTCATTTCATGAACCATCATGTCATTTTGTATTGGTCATGTGCAAACAAAGAATAAAATACCATTCATTTCATGATGAATAAAGCAAGAAAATATAAATTAAATAATGAAATAAATCAATTTATCCATATTATCCACTCGATTGAGGTCATACAATCTAACCCTCACTAAAGTCAAATGAGCATCACATTCCCTTGGTACATCTGATAAAAATGAGTAATGAATACCTATTCCAGTCCCATTTGAATTTCGAAACTTGATCTTCAACTAGAAAATAAAATCCATGAGACAACTTAAAGCTTTTTTAGGGGCAAATCAGTCATTAAAGATCATGTTAATGAGCTTAAAATTAGCAATAAAATGCATGACTTAGCTTCAGACGATTAGAAGGGAAATCAATCATGAAAAAATATTTTCTGACATATTTAGGGACCTCCGCCTCATGTCCGATACAAGAAGTTGCTTGCAATTTATGTTTTCCTTTTCCATTATCAAAGGGTCAGGATTTTACAACCCTTCATCCTCTCCCACCTTTATCTCATATTTTACTTAACTTTCAACTAAATGCAATTGGTAAGTGGATCCCACCATGTTTGTTTGAGTTTGTAACATTAGTGATTATCTAAATATTATCCTCCCTTTATTTTTCTTGTTATCTAAGGTTTATAAAAAGTGATTAAAGAGGAAGATCTTCAGCCAATATTGGAAATAGCCATCAGAAAATCACCCTCCTTAAGGAAATAAATAAAGGGAAGGATAGCTGGGAAATGAGAAGCAATGGAAGTTAGGCTTCTATTCTTTTTCATGGGTTTTGCTCGTGACTCCATTCCTCTTGGTTGGGAAAATAATGATGATGATGATAAATGTGTTAGAAGCACATACATTCGCCCACCATACGAAAGGTACTCAAATCATTAGGGACACATTTGAATTTTTGAATTGAGTGTAGGTCACTTCATTTACACGTGAAACGTGGAGGGAAGTGTTTGGATGACCTTAGGTGCCTAGTGCCACCTGACCTTTTACACACGTTTGCTACACTCAAAAGCAAAAACATAGTGAATTCAACAATTATACGTATAGTGATGCATCTGCACTTGAACCAAGCGACTACTATTCCAATCATCTCTACCAAGACTACCATGTTGGGAGTCAAAGTGTAAAACCAGTACATACAAAGATATTTCATTTTAAAAAACACTAGCAAGAGTAAATCTAATCATAAAAGTTGGATACTAACATTATTACTTGAGATATCTAGACAAGATTGAAAACTTCCAAAAACTTTGTACACGTCTGGATTTGTAAATTGAATGAAGATGACTTCATTTATGAAGTGTTTGGATGACATTAGTTGCCTGCCTAGTGCCAACAAGTTTAGACATGTTTGCTACACTGACTGTCTCAAAATAGGATTTACAAATATAAATTATACCTAGTTACTATCTCTACTTGTGAGAGTAGAGATGTTAACCAAGTGTTGTATCTAATGGGACAAAAAGGCTAAGTTGCGTTGGTTCCCAAGGTCCTAAATTAATCCTACTAGAAAACAAAGTATTGATTTGAGGTTTTGATTCCTAAATTAGCAAATTAAAAACAATATTTGATTCAATCGAAGAAAAAATCTTAGGATACGAATCCACTCTAACCTAGTAGAATGGCGAGTCTAGATCTAGGGCTTCACTATTAATGCTTTAAAGATTCGTTTTGGTTACAAACCTTCACAGATTCAACAAATAAGGGATGTGGGTTTATATCTGAGCATAACCTATCTCTATGGCATAGATTATCTTAGATCTAATAACACATTCATTAAAGCAACATTATATGACTAGTATTCAAATCTACAAGACTAAAATACCAAAAATAGGTATTGCATTAATAAAGAAAATCCAATCAATGTGAGTAAAATACCAAAAATAGGTATTGCATTAATAAAGAAAATCCAATCAATGTATAACATTCATGTCATATAACCAAAAGCATTCAAAGTAAAACCCTAGAACCTATACATCACCAAAAAAATACAATATTAGGGTTTCATCGCAACCCTAAGGTGGAAAGTTAGTTACTCATGGAGAGAGAAGGACGAAGAATCATGGACGAAATTCCCATTGGCACTTTTCCCAATCCTCCAAAACCAACCTCAAGTTCTTCTCTCAAGACTTGAATGACCTAAAAAGGAGTTTGGCTCACTTTTTATAGCTTTTGGATCGATTTTCTCTTCAAATCCCGCAAGGAGGCGAACTCCACCAGTGTTTGGCATCCACTGGCGTCTGGACGCTAGGAGACAGTAGCCTCGGAGTCTCTTGTTGAGTCTAGCATCCATAAGCCCAGAGGCAAAATGCCCTGGTTGTTTGGATGGTTTTGACGTCCGAACGCCTAGAGGCAGAGTCTCCGACTCATCTAGATTTTTCCCATTTTCTTCCAATTTAGCTCTGAATTCTTCATTCACGTAAAACACCTGCAAGTATTAAAATAACATAAATAGGGTCATATACTTACCATTCCAAGATGTAACAAAGTCATCATTAAGGAGTTTAAATGGTACATTTACACTCTCATCATACACTCAAGAACCTAGTGAATTCAATAGATACAAAGTGATGCATCTTGTCACATACCAAGCCCGAGATCCCCTTCGATTAGGGTAATACCTGAGCTGTGACGCATGTATTCTTGTGAAATTCGTGCCCGGCAAGAGTTAAGACGGAATCCACAAGGGATAAAGCTTACTTTCCGAGTGTGAGGACTCACCGATGACACCTATTAATGGACATTTTGTCGCGACGCCGGACCAGGCCCGCGAGCCTAATCCGGGATCGGGACTCACTTGAAAGATGGGATGGTAATGAATGTGAATGATATGGTTGCTGTCATAAAACATACAATGCGTACACAGGTCAATAAAGAACATAATACTACATGTGCACGTGATTTCCCACAGGTGTACGCGGTGAGGATATCACAACAATGAAACGCGTTTTTGTTTAGGTGCGAAAGCATGTAGTAAATCAAGTATATAGTTCCTTTCCATCAACAAGACTAATAGTACATTTAAGAACATAATGAATCAGAATGAGCAATGATCATTAGCATATTCCCAAAAGTAGTGTTAAAGTTTAAACAAAAGATCATTTAATTACCTTTCCAAAAATAGAGGCCAACAAAGGCCAATATAAACAAAATATAAACCCAAAGGAATAAAATATTCGTAATCCCCAAAATGTTACGCAACTTGGACAACCGAATGTCTAGACGACATCATCGGCATGCCACTCAACTAATCGCTGTGGTTCTCCGACCGCCTCCTCGTGCTCCTCTTCGGGAAAACCGACGACTGGACCTGGGTAACAAAAAGTGGGTCAAACACAATGGTTTGGCAGGTGGGTGAAAAGATATAACAATAAAACAATAGACGAATTTACCTTGGAAAATATTAAAACCTGTTTAAATAATAACTTTCATAAAAGAAATGAATCATTTACTGAAAAACATATATGCAGTATAAAACATGTAAAGGTAACCAAGGAATCAGGAACAAGCAAGATGACAACCACACAAAGCTAAGTCCTCTATCACCGAAGTGAGAAGAGCATATCGGGGCATTGATCTCAATCACTGAAGTGAGGAGACTCAATGAAAATATACATATATATAATATACAGGACATGACCACGGTAGCAAGCCGAGCATCAGGAACCACAGTAGCAATCCGGGGTATCAGGACAAGACCACGGTAATAACCGGGTAGTTGGATCCAAACTGCAGCTGCCGGGACAAGAGGGGGATCTCCAAGTTGGCGGATCAAACCGGCAAGGTTATCCAAGCTTAGTGGTGCCAACTCATAGGTCAAATAACAGAAATCAAGACATGAAAAAAATACATCAGGTGCAAGTATGTAACCGGGCAGGACGAGTATGCTCAAAGCACAAGTATCCTTTCAATATCAAGTAATGCACATTGGGACTAGTAAAACGATACAAATGTGATTTTAGTGTCTTCAGGAATGATAAGTCATAAATTATGTGTTTTAGGAGTACATAACAAAATTCGGGAACAATGAAATACTAATGGATTTTCGAAATCTCAGGACAAGTATCGGGGTTCAAGACTAGTTCAAGGTGAATATGGGTCCCGTATGTCGATTTGGTATGAACTTGGTACTCTTTGAGTTTGGGGATATTCCTGGCTCCTTATACACCTTGGTGAATTTTTTTCCAAAACTTTAATGAATCTTCGTAATGTGGATCCTTTCTCAACCAGGCCTCATACATCGCCTAGTAAATCTTCCGGGCACAAGGGGATTCCCAATGAACTATTCCCAATCATTTAAACATTTCATTATTGCTCTCAACCTGACCTTAGGTGAACAGTGCCCATCGCTCGAGCGGATGATACGGTTTGCACGAGCGATGTGGTCTCTGGAATGGTTTCTGGAAGGGTTCGCTCGAGCAAGTCAAGGTCCGCTCGAGCAGACCTGTCCAGTTTGGGTTGGGTCAAGCGAACAATTAGTGTGCTCGAGCAGACCACTCTCTGGATGGGATGCTAGGAAAGTTTGCTCGAGCGGGCCAAAGTTCGCTCTGGCGAACTGTCTTCTAGAATGGGACGAGCCCTTTTCTGGGCAGTTCGCCCAGAACTGGTTTCGGGGACAGTTCTGCTCTTCCCATTTTTCCTTTTCTTACAAGTTCCTTTGAGCTTCATTTTTACACGTGAATGAGAGGCTCGAATCTCTTACAACTCCTCATAAATCTCCATTAAAATTCCCACCAAGAATCCATCCAAACAACTCCTTCTTTTTCATATTCAATCATAGAGAGAGAGAGAGAGAGAGAGAGAGAGAAGGGGAACCATCAATCACAAGGATTCATTGAGCTAATAGCAAGAGATAAATGCATATTATAAACCAACGTTTCCAAGACATTAAATGAATTAACAAGATTCAGTAATGAGCATTTATTTCAAATCAATGCAAGTCAATAATAACAAGAGTAGAAATGACAAAATCCAACACATTTCTCATAAAAATTGTTTAATGCTCAAAATATCAAATCAACCACTTGCCTTGGGTCTCTAATCAAGCAAAAAAACTCCTAATCACCTCTTCCAAGCTAAGAACAAAAGCTACATAAAAACCCCCAAAACAAACCCTAAATGGGTCAAAATAAGCAACAAGAAGAAGAAAACTTGTAATAATGAGAATGGGGCTTCTCAAAGGTTAGAAGAACGCATATCTAGAAGATTGGAGAGGGAACTCACTTGTAGGGTCTTGAAAAACACTAAGATAGCTCAAACAGGGTCTTGGGATGGAAGGTTTGCTCCACAAATGCTATCAAGCGAGATCTCTCAAAGAGATGAAAAAGATGATGACAAGTATTACTCCAATGGCAAAAGTTTGGTAGTAGATTGGGACATGGAAGAGCAAGAAGGAGAAGAGAAAGGAAAAACCCTAGCTTGGAGTTCAAGCTCTTGTGCTGGAAAAGGAAAAAGAGAATGAGAGTTCTCCTTTTATAGCAAATGAAATGGGCTCCACCACTAGAAATCTTTGTGAGCTGAAATCACGGCTTTCGGGACTTCGAACGAATTCGACGAAAAAGAAAAAATGATCATCAAAATATCTAGTTTCCAAAAAGTATATGTTTCAAGGGTTTCGGGGATATCAAATTTTTGTGTTCAGATTAGTGTAAAAAGACTGTTTTGCCCTAGAAGCTGGAAAGTCAGGTTTCGGGGTCTCGAACGAAAACGGGATCAACATGAAAATCATAGGGATTAACGAGATGAGTAAAATAGGATCAAAACATGAATTATGGAATTCTCAGATAATCCCTCAAGTACACGCAAATCACAAAAATAACCTCCAAAGGGTCCCATTAATCACGAAAGCGCTCAAAATTCTCCAAAGCTATCTCAAAAGCTATTCTATTCCCAATTTAACCAAAATTCGCTAATCACTTTTAGAACTAACACACGACTTAATTAACACTAATCGAGGTCACTCGGATCGGGGGCTTACACATTTAGAGCGAAAGCATATATAATATTCTAAAATAATTGGTATCACAACATGAATAGTCCACTATAGTTTCAATATATACACAAAACTATATTTCGATTTGTTATTAATTAGGGATCACAAAACCCTTCCTACATGAACTAGACAAAAGTATATACATCGTAATTACAGTTTCAAAAGTGTTTCAACAAATACCATCCTTACATTCATAACAATAAATGGTGCAAGATAGCATGATATAAACTTCCCAAAATACCCAAAACAAAGTCCATGAGATGCTCTCCGAAAAACGAGGACTAGATGACGTCCTTCATAGTCCACTCCTCTAGTCCTGGAGGAACCGCTAGGGTCTACTCCTTTTCCTCCTGGATCTCCTCGGGGATGAGAGCGGCATCTGCATTTGGAACACCATGGATAGCATCGTGAATACAACGATTTAGCAAAGTATAAGCAATCAATAATTAACACATGCTGTATCAAATTAGAGTTACTGACAATTGACTAAAATAGGTCAAATAATAGTTAAGTAAGCATATTGTGTATTCAGAATTAAACATGCTTTACGAATAAAAATTTGAGAAAACTTTACATTACTAGTTGGCTTCTACTTCGGCTCTATCCTCTTAAATTCGAGAGCAATTCATGTTGGGATGTCACCAGTGACCCGGTAAAAGGTCATCTAGCTACCCACCTAGAGTTTCGGAACTCCAATTACCTACTGTAGTGGTATCAAATAACTAAATCAAATTTAACCCCATCAAGTCTCATAAGGTCGAAGCTAAGTAGTGTCGGACCATTAGAATCAAATATTAGACCTTGAGTAAAATAATTCAATTCTATTCTATTATTTTTGTATCTATTCAATTCAAATCTCATACTTGCTTAGTTCAATTATATAGTCAATATACCTCAGTATTTATAAAAAGAAAAGAGAATAGTAATAACAATACCAGTTGGGAAGTAATACGACTCACAACATAATGAGCAATTATTTTAGGAAATCGAGGTCAATAATAAAGTCAATTCCAATATGCACAATTTTATTAAAAGAATCAACATACTTTACTAATCAATCCTAATCTACTTACCCATCGTCTCTAACCGTCTATTACGATGTAGTTTTAGGTAATTCGATGTTTGTATCTCCTTGAGTATACCTTAGACACATTTGAGAGAGAAAAACTAATTTAAGCTTGTCAAGGTTATTGATTAGCCTAGAAAATCATTTTATAGATGTTATTGCTTAGCCTAAAAAAATATATTGTAGAGATTATTGCTTAACCTTGGAAAGCATAGTATAAAGGTTATTGCTTAGCCAATTAGAAAAAATTAATTGATAATGGATTTTCGATGAGGTGTAGGATAAAAGCCAGAGTGGATGTAGGCATTTGGTCCGAACCACTATAGATAGTTGTGTTGTGGTGATTACTTCCCTTTGTGGTGATTATTTATCTTGATTGCTTCCGCTCTATACTTTGATATAATCATCACTAGTGCCTAGTTGATTTACCCCCTCCCCCCAGGGTTCGAATCCTGGACTTTCAATTATGTCATATTATACATCTAGATTATAGGCTTCCCAAAATACTCCACAAAATGTTCACATGCTAAGAGGAGAAATCCTTAAAAACTTGGAAACAGGATAATTTTTATTGGTTAACTATTGCAAGCGGCCCGTTCCCTATACGGGCCGAAAAAAGAAAAAAACATATCTTTGAATATAAAAATAATTTTTTTTTGTATATCAAAGAAAACATAAATAAAAATATTAAAATGTAAATAAAAAATGATTTGTATATAAAGTAAGATAAGGGAAGGAATAAGGGAAAGATAAAAGATTTGGACTGATTAGGTGGGCCCATAATGATATAGTGCTATAACCCAAGCTATAATAATAATAATAGGAAGTGGGGCTCACATGATCAACAACATAGATTGGGGATCACAATTTTCATCCTTTGCGAATTTTTTATTTTTTTTATCGGATAGAATCTTGATGATGATCGATAACATAGATTAGAGATCACAATTTTCATTCTTTGGAATCTTTGGTTTTTTTTTTTTTTTTTTCTATCGCATAGAATCTTGATGGGCATCGGAAGATATTGAGATAGATTTTCAGTTTTGAAAACATACCTTCTTTTGAGGTGCGAGATAGCAATCTGAAGATTTACAAACTTTAAAATAGGCAATACTCTACAATAGGTAGTCCAAAAAAGATTTACACACTATTGATTATCTATAAGGATTGAGTGTAACAAATGTCATTGCGAAAACCTAAAATAGAGCACGACGTATCGCTCTCCCACAAGAAGGACTGCTGCTTTAATATATATAATTCCTCATTCTTACAAAACCTTCTCTTGAATAGAGGAGTCCTCAATCAAATCCATAATCAAAGAAATCATGTAATTAGAGTAATTAAGGAAACCTACTATAGATAACTAATATACAGTTAATGCAAATCTACGATGATATGATATGCAATCTATTAACATCCTATTATTGTATGTGATTTAGGGATTGACGGTAATGCCCTTATACAATTTAATGCCATCCAAAAGTGGATTGGCTTGACACTCCACCCCCTCAAAGTATCTTGGCAAGATGTGATTGGATTCAATTGGATGAACTTTCCAATGAGATATATCTAAAGCCTTGTATAAGCTAAGGAATTGTTGGCGTTTGTGATGGGGCCCACTTGTGTTTACATGGGGGTGGACCTCAATCACAAAGAGACACACCTCATAAGGAGTCTCGGTGGTGATAGGGATAAAGAATTCTTTTAAATTTAATCAACTCTATATCCTTATCATCTCTCAATTCAAATTCATGTTGAGAGTTGAGAGAATTTGATCCGACTCGATCCTTATCATCTCTCCATTCAAATTCCCTTATCACCTAGTAAGCTAAAAAGTTATATATAGATATAGGAGAGAGTAGGCATAAAATCTCAATATATCATCTCATCACTCATATCCACTAACGGGTAGAAGAACGAGAGAAAGACCTTTGGGGAAGGCTTTTCCCTTTTCCTTCCACTAGATCTGACTGTCAATGTCCGGGGTGTCCATCATTGCCCTTAGATCGTGAAGAGTGAATCATAAGTAGAAGAAAGAGAGAAAAACCTTTTAGGAAAGCCTTCTCCATTTTCCTACCACTAGATTGGAATTGTCCATGTCCTGGGCATCCATCCTTGCCCTTAAATCGTGAAGAGCGAATCATACGTGATTTATCTCTCATAGACAATCATAGATCTCTACATCTAGTGCTTGATATAAGTCGATGCAATCCTAATTGTGTTTGTAGCGGCCTACCTTAATCAATTCCGTGTTTCCACAGCAACTAAAGCCTACATGGATATCTCATCTTGGTGGGGTCCACTTCTTGATCGGGCCATTGGAGATTGTGGAACCTTGACAAACTGGCCAATTATCATTGAGGAGTCATTTTGGGGCTAACCCAATGAAAATGGGACCAAAGTTTATTTTGAGCCAAAATAATTTATACCTGCTCAGGGGGTTGTCGGTGATTCCGTGGCTTATGCTCTGCATTAAAAGGATATTTTGCATGCCAATAGACATGATAGTTACTGTTTTAGAATGTTTTCTCTCGTGGCAAAGTTGAATTCAATGAGAGCGATTCTTTCTCTTGCAACCTACCTAAATTGGCCTTTGTTTCAATTGGATGTTAAAAACAGTTTTCTTCATGGAGAACTACAAGAGGAGGTTTATACGAAATTGTTACCAGAAATATTCTTAAAAGATAGAAGTGGCAAGGCTTAATCGTTAAAAAGGGCCTATGTATGGCCAAAGTAGTCTTTTCGAGCTTGGCTGAGTGGATTTTGTCAAGCGACGCTGAAGACATGTTAAAAAAAAAATATCATGTTGAGCAAATATTATTCGTGAATAGATGACATTGTTATTACAAGAAATGGTATGTTAGAAGGTTGAAATACTTAAGGAACATCAATATATATTGGAGTTTGACATCAAGGATTTTGGGGAATTAATAGACTTTCTTGGAATTGAAATGCAAGATAAAAAAAAATGAATTATATTATACACTTGATCTACTATAAGAAACATGGTTTTAGGAGATAAGCCTGCAGATATTCACATTGAGTAGAGTCATGACATTAGCACAGAGAAAGTGAAGAGTTACTTCATGATATCAAAACTTAGTAGAGACTAGTTGAGTGACTATTATAGTTGACTATAACTTGTCCTATTCAATGGCGGACCTAGGATTTTCGCTCGGGTGGTGTCGTATATGGTCAAGTGAAGAAGTTAAATAATAAAATTAAATCTTTTAAGATTTTATCTCAAGGGTTTCTTGAATCACGAGGGTACGACTGCACTCGCGTGCTCACACTTGGGTCTGCCACTGGTCCTGTTACTTCATATGTAGTTAGTCTTGTCCTGGCATTACTATATTCATAGATATTTATAAATAATAAAAAAAAATATGAGAGAGGCCAACTGCACCTGGTATTGTCCTATTTCCAGCCCTCAAATTCGCGGGTGTGAAAACATTCTATCCTATCCTTCACCGGCCTTTTACAAAATAAAACTTTCATTTTTGTAGCCCTTCTGTGGATGGAGCTGAATAGGTTCTCTCTTTCTTTATTCTTTTTAACATAAATCTATTAAAAAGAAACATGAGCATACAAACCAAACACTACAAAACTAACAATAATAGAAGAGCTGGTATAAAAGTCTTATACAAATAACACAAAACAACTATACGAGAGGCTAAGAAAGGAAAAACCCTATCAAACCCTTGCTTGACCAAGGAATCAGCCGTGCCATTAACTAATCGCCTTGCATGAGGGAAGGACACCTGAAAAGAAGAAGAAATAGCCTTGAGTTCATTGAAGTAAAAATGAAGCCTCCAAGGGCCCAAATCCAATGAGACCCCCAATGAATAGAGTTAGAAGAATCAATTTCCACAATTAACTCCTCTTAAAAAGAAGATGTGAAAATCCTCAAAGCTTCCAAAATAGTAAGGACTTCCGCTTCATTAGAATCTTTCACTCGATGATTTGTAGAGAACAAGAATATGACCTCTCTTCTACGGTTACAAATAACCCCATCAATACCCGCCGACTCTAATTTTCCTTTAGCCGCACCAACAACATTGAACTTAAAAAAAAAGAAGAAAACCTAACTGAAGGAGGAGACGCCTATGAACTGGCACCTTTCTTACAACCAGAGGAACACAAAACATGTATGCTTTGCAATTATGAATAATATTATCCAAACTAGTATTACGAAACTCTTTCCTCAAGAGAGCCCATTTAGCAATCCTTAGCTCCACGCTCAATAAAATGTCCTTAAGCGACAAAGAAGGATATCTAAAGATTCTATCATTCATTTCTTTCCAAAGAGACCACAAAATAACAAAAGGACTAATCTTACAAAGAACTGAGTCACAACCATGAAAAGAACAAATCCTCCAAGCTTCCACCAACTCACATAAAGAACTCGACATGCACTAAAAAAGACCGCATCTCCTAAAAAAGTGCCCCCAAAGAGAACCCATAAATTCACAGTGTAAGAAAATATGGTTGACGGATTTGTTATCCTTTCCGCAAAGAGAGAATATATTCGAAAAAGCATCCAAAAACACATCTCTCCAACAAAGGTTGTCTGCTGTGGATACTTTGGTAGCCACTGCAACAAAATGCCTCCACTCTAAGGAGCCGCCAAAGCAATCCAAGTTTGTAGAAAAAGAGCCAAAGCAATTGGTGAAAGGTCCAAAGCCTTATAAAAATACTTTAGCGAAAGAGCACTGAACAAGTAAGTCTTTAAATGCAACCCTAAGGGGTTGGCCGAGTGGTCAGGACCACGGTTCCTCTCTCTTCTCGTGGTAGAGGTCTTGGTATTGATCCCCGTTCCCCCCTCTTCACGAACTGAAAGTTGAGTCCACTGGTGCTACCACTTGGGGGCCATAGGGGTTTTACCCGGCTTTTCTCTAGCCTCAAGGGATTAGTCTAACCCGAAGAGTTGGGAACCTTCGTTCAAAAAAAAAAAAAAGTCCTTAAATGCGAACATCTAATCCATCCCTACAAAATAAAACATTCCCATTGACGGGCCTATTTGTAATCTAAAATAGATCGGCAAAGAGATCTTTTACAACCTTTCAAAGTGGACAAGGCTACATTTATAGGACTCATAGGTTGATGACATACAAAAAGAAGTAATCTATTCATTAAGGATAATATTTCCTCATCAGAAGATCCATGCCCTTTATCATGGGCTTGTTTTTGTAATTCATGTAGGTCCTGCCTTTTGGACAGTCTGTATGGGAGCTCCACATCCCACTGATCACATGTGATATATTCCACATCAAAGTCTCGCACTCTCTTCATAGGGCCACTTGTCCAGACAAAAAGCTTCACTTACCCAATACGTGAAGAGATAAAGACTTATATACTGATGGGATAGGCGGTTCTCGAAAAGGTAGGCCAGGCAGACACCCTCCTAAGAAAATAAAAACTCATACTGCCAACCATCCTCTCCTTAAGTTAAGAACGTCTAAGGTAAAAACTTCCCCATTCTATCACATTAGATCATACATATAGAACATTGAAAGGCCTCATTCCATGCTTTTTTCTGGATCAGTTTGTCTATATGGACAAACTCATGGACAGAATTTGAGACAAACTGTCCATGTGCCGCAACGTGATTGGGACAATGCATTTCAACTTTTGAGGGAGCCCAATCACGTTGCACCACGTAGACAGTTTATCCCAAATTCTGTCCATAGAGTTTGTCCAAATAGGCTTTTTGTTCGTGGATTACCCATCCTTAAAATGCTCTTATATGTCCGATAAGCAACGTAACCTTTTTCTGATATAACCTATAGAAGATCCTGCACACGTGCCTATTCAACCTACGCTATATATATTCATCCAAGTACCAACAAAGATTGATGACATCTGCGTGAAAGTTGGGAAACACCGTCACCTCACCGAAGAGAAGAAGAGGAGTTTTTGTGGTAAGAACAGAAGGAAAAGCTCATCTCCCACCTCTTTCTACCTGCTCTCAGACCTACATGATAATTATACCATTGAAAATGTTCGATTACATAGGATTTGTGGTATGAACTGAATAATCTTGCTTGTGATTTTTCTGTTTCTAGATAATTGGATCCTTTTCTCTTTTGTTGGGGTGTTGTATCTGTGCTTGATTTGATGCCAAAGATTCTGTTTTTTTCTTTTTCGTGTCCAATCTGATTGTGTTCTTTCATTTTCAAATCTGGGTTTGATTTCTAAGGTTGAATATGCTGTTTTTCTTAAGTCATTTCCTTCATTTCTTTTCTTGATTTTTTTTTTTTTTGAATCTGGATTTATTATCTTTCATAGGGGTATTCAGGTTTTTCTGGGTTTTGAAGACTTCTGTTTGGAGTGATTTGTGTTCTTTTCTTGATTCATTTTTCTTTTCTCCTTCTGTGTTTCCATCCGATAGATTCAGCTGGATTTTCTTTTCTCTTTCTAACTTCCAATGAAAACCTTGGTTTTATTTTTCACCTGATTTTTTGGTTGACTCCACCCATTATCCCTACGTTTGGTTTCTTTTTTCACTTAAAACTTCATTTCTTGATTTGTTTTAAATCCGGATTTGGATTTTAAGTACCGGGAAATTCCGTCTTTCTTCTCTTTTATTAGCTTCCATTGGTATTGTGCAGTCTGATTTGTTTTTGAGGGGATTACAGAAAAAAATGGCTACAAATAGGGTTGAGTGAATTGGAACTCATATAGTAGACCCTAAATAGATGGGAAAAGGCGATGTTGATGATGATGTTTTGTGTCTGAGTTAATGTTTATATTGTTCTGGTTTTTCTTATTATATGGGCTTTCGCTTGGTGGGATACTTCTAGTTCTAGGTATTAGGTGGTATGGGATTCATTTCATTTGTAATTTTGGATTTGGGCTTTCATTTCTTGAATTTTATTGGGCTATCAGCCAATCTATTCATTGGATACAGCAGGGTTCTTTTTTGGTTTTTTTTTTTTTGTAACTGTTTCTATCCAAACAAAGGGAGGAGGGGGAAAATTTCTTCTTTCGCATGGGTGGAGGACGGTGGGGTGGGGGTGGTGGATAGCCACACACTAGTTTTGCCCCTGAATTCTGGACCTCGTTTGATCATAGAAGGTTTTGCTTTTCATTTGTTCTTCTTGTGCCCCTTCTGCACCATCCTTATCGTTGTGGTCGAATATACTCAATAGTCAAGAATATTGGGACTTTTTTTATTTATTTTTATATGAGACAGGTTTTGATTTTTCTGGGTGTGCTTGGATGTCATGAATTTAAAGTGGCATTTCTTTTTTCTGACTTCTCTCCTTCCTGGTTTGCGGTGATTGGAGTTAGGGTAAAAATGGCTTAACAACAAGCATCCATGCCACCCAAATGCACGACAGAATGAAGAATTCTCCACTCGTGTATTGGAGTGCATGCACTTGAACCATTCATGGATTGATTCGGTGGATTTATTTGCTCTGTGTGCTTCAGTTTCTGTTTGGGTCTATACTAATAAGAGTTCATATTCATCTTTCTTCGCAATGTTTCTTCAGGTGTGCTGAAATATCATGGAAGGTATTGTTGTCAGAAGGGTCATACCCTCAGACAACAGTTGCCTCTTCAATGCTGTTGGGTAAGATTCTGCTATTTTGTGTCCTTCAATTTCCATTAAAGACTTTTTTTAAGCGATTTATTCTTCTTCCCCCCCCTTTTTTTTTTTTTTTCCATGCCTAGGTATGTTATGGATCATGATAAACTCAAAGCACCAGAATTAAGACAGGTTAGTCTGTATGGTCTTCGATACTTTTGCTTATCAAGTTAGGTTGTTTAAAGTTTTAATTTTCACATAACTACAGCGAAAAATTGTTGTTTGACTGTTAAAATTCATAATTTGATTGAAGAAGACTGAATAGGTGAAAATGAGGAAACATACTCAAGGTTGAACTCTAAGCTTGTTTCTGTTTCATTTTTACCATGACTTTTAAGTTAGTTCTGTATCATGTCTCAGTGCCTGTCAATTGGCTTAATCTTCTACTTTACAGCATGGTGGAATCTAAGAAATTGTGTATTTATGCATGGCATCCTGTCTGTTGGACATCTGCAAAACACAGAGATTTCAAACTGAAACTAAGACATTACAGAGAATGTGAATTCTTTGGAGAAACCATTTATGGTGGATGACACTCGGTCTTCTGCATTGTTTGAATTGGTTTGAGATTGAGGCGCAGAGCTAAAGACCTGGATGAGTTTTCCTTTCCATTTTCCCAAAAGGTCTGGGCTGTAATGCATAGTGATCTTACCTAAAGCTGCAATCTCAAGTTCACATCCACTGTCCACAATCCCGAAAGGAACAAAACTGGCACTGGTTCAAAACTCAGCAAGCAAAGAAAAATAGATAGTCCCATAATATGCACTGGACAGGCTCTTCACATGTGTTTATCCAATTCTACGCAATTTCCTCAAAAAACATCAGTACAAGTTTGATGGTCTCCAACAGTGTAGAGTGTAAGACCGCAACCCCTAATTATGTGCTTAACACTAATCAATCGTGTTTAATAATCCTTAAGTGTTATTAGATGTAACTTAATTAAGTTTACGCATTAGGATAGTGTTCGAGAAGTTTTGAAAGCTTTTAGACCTAGTTTAGTACCCTTACGTCCTAGTTGGAATTTCGGGAACTGTTGAGGGTATTTTGGGAATTTCAGAAAAGTACCAACTTAAGTTAATTAGTCAGATAAAATTATTTCGAGAAACATTCGTTTTCGACCCATGGCCATTGAATGTCCAGAAACCCTTCGTTTCGCTGCGATGGCTCAAGTCGGGACATTGTCGTCATTTCGTGAAAAGTCGAGTTATCACTAGGAGCGTTGAAAAATGTTTTCTTGGGCTCATTGAAAAGATGAAATGCTTTTGAGAAACCTTTGTTCTTGGCCTGCATCCTACATCCGGAAGACCTACCTTCATCAAATTGCTTTTTACCCCCAAACTGGCAAACTTGTGATTTCATCTACTCCACATTTATAAAAGCAACTCAAATCATAGCTCTCTCTCTCTCTCTCTCTCTCTCTCTCTCTCTCTCTCTCTCTCTCTCTCTCTCTCTCCCTCCCTCCCCCTCCTGATTGATTCTTTGCTTTACTCTTTCTCCTTCACCTTAGATCTAGATTCCCCTATATCTTAAGCTTTCGATCTCCGTTTACTTCGCCGTTTGCGCCAATGTACTCATGTAGTGTTCCTCTCTCCACCGGTCCATTTTCGTGCATTTCCATTGGTGGGACACCCCTCAACCGAGAATCACAGCTCCGTTAGGGTACCTAGAGGTGAGCTATTCAAACCATTTCGCATATGTTAGCTTAGGGGAGTATCTCAGCTGTGGACCCTGATTTATAGTCTAATTCCATATTTTGTTTTACATTTGGATTTTAGGATCTTTTTGACATCGCTTTAGGGGGGTTTTTGTGGTAGAATTTGATCTCATTGGAATTGAGAGCTTTGATAGCATCATTAGAAGCTAGGAGACCCAAGGCAAGTGATCAATCTAAATTCTGTTCCATGCATGCTAGAGGAATTTGATGATTCCATGAAATTCCATTCATGCTTGTACCTTGTAAGCTCAATTAATGTCATGCTTTTGCAATTGAAAATGATGGCTTGTGACCCTAGTTGCTAGGCTTTATTACCCTCTAAATGTGTGCAAAAGACTCAAGAAAGATGGGCTACAGGGGTAGAAAAATTTTCCATAGACAGAACTCTGTCTAGACATGGAGGACTGCTGATCAGTATGTAGTCGGACACGGGCCCCGGGGTGCCATGTCTGACCAAGCAGGGACAGGCCCTTTTGGGCCCCGTCTTCTGGCTGTTTGGTCCCCTTCTCTTGCACCTCTTTCCTCGATATTTTGGGGAATTGTGAACCATGTTTAGGGCCATTGTTTGCCCCCCTCTAATTGACCAATTAGGGGAACTTAAGGCTGGTCTTTGCACATGAAATTTAGATTTAGGAGGTGACCCTTGAACATGCAAATAGGACTCACTTATGGATTATGTTTGAGACCTACGGGAGGTGATTGTTTGAGCTGATTTTCACTCCCATGGATTGTCCGGAAGCTTGTTTAACACATTACTAAGTCTTGTGTATGTGGACTTAAGGTTTGGAATGCCGATCACCTTCATACAAACCAAAGAACTTGTAAGTCCTAGCACCTTCATACACACCAACAAACTTGTAAATCCTGGCATTTGGCCCCCAAGGACACATAGAGTGGGATAGTCCTGTGTTGGCTTGTTGATAGCAATCTTAGACCTATGATGGTATCTTGTAATGGTTCCTGGACTGTTAGATAACTTGGTATTGATCACAGCATGATGTACTTGTTTATTCACATGCGATGCTCGTGCACCTTTTTATACTTAAGTTGTACCCGTTGTCTTAGCTTTGCCTTAACCCTAACTTAGTGTAGTTATTTTATTTGATTTATAAAAGTTACGTCCTTTGGAGTTTGCGTGCATCTAGGTGCTGCTACTACCTTTGGATTGATAGGATCATTGGTTGTGGTGTACTTGGTCGGCGAGTGTTCCCTAGATGCACTGCTGTCTTCCTCATTACCCGGATCCGCCTTAAACCTTTTTACCCATTTCAGGCTACTCATTTCCTACAGAAATGCTGCCTGATTGTCCTTTTAGATTATTTGGTCCAGTCTAATATTTCAAGTGAAGCCTGTTTTGCCTAGATTTGCCATGTCTTGTCCAGTCTACCTTGTTAAGTATTGTTTTATCTGTTTTGTCCAGACTTGTTGGCCAGTTTGCTAGTATGGCCCAAGATTTGTTTGAGTTAGCCAGATGAGCATCATTCTATTAGCATTTTCATGTCTTTCCTGTCATGGCCCGCCGATGCCTTCATGAGGTCTCCGACCTGTCATGGCCCATCGACGCCTCCATGAGGCATGGATGTATTGAGTTATTGTACCACTTGCTTTTCCATGGCGATTAGAATCAGTGTGCATGTTCCATCTGTCATGGCCCACCGACGCCTCCTTGAGGTCTCTGACCTATCAAGGCCAGCTGGCGCCTCTGTGAGACTGGGAATCATTTCATCATAGACTTATCACTTTGCTAGATGTACTGGATCTTTTTCTTCATATTGCTTCGATTCCGTAAGTATTACTATTCCAGCATGATTTTGCCTAGAATAGCCCATGGTTTTAAAAATCGGCCGATACCGGTTCATATCGGCCCCTACCGGTCTGATATTTACTCGAGATACCGGTATTGGTATCGATTGGCTAAAAATCGCCAAAATATCGGCTGAGTTGACGAAAATCTCGGTTTGACCGATATCTCGGTCGATATTTTCAAAATATCGGCCAATGAATAGTGTCATCTTCCTTAATCCATTTCTTCCTCAATCTCTTCAATCTGCGCACAATGGAGGGCTGAGGAGGAAAAATAAAAAATAAAAGAAGAAGAAGAAGAAGAAGAAGAAGAAAGCGACAAGGAGAGGAATGAGGAGATGAGCGTACCTGGAGGCTGCCGGAGTTGCATTTCAGCAGGCTGGGAGTCGGAGTCGCAGCACAGGTAAGCGTCCTCCCTCTTCCTTCTCTCCCTTTTTCCTTTCCCTCTTCCTTCCCCATTCTTTTCTTTCGTTTTGTTTTTCTCTTGGTTGCAGCCGCTCCATGCCCCCTTCCCCTTTCTGTATCGATGATTCAAAGTAACAAAAGAGACTTTTAGGGCAAAAGTCTCCTACAGTTCCTACTATTTATATATATATTTTTTAAGTTATGGGTTATAACATTCATGTAACTTGTAAGATTTTGCCAATTAATGAACTCCATTGTGTGGCCCACTTGTAGAAAATCAAAGTTGCTCAAAATAATTGTCCTCCTCCTATATGGGTTTTGACCGAATTTCATTTTAATTGGAGATGTGTTACTATTAGATTGATGATTTTTTTTTTTAAATCGATCAACTGATCAGTCTGACGGTGGGTCCATCTCTTATTAGACTGAAACTTGTCCAGAACCCATATAAAAGAGAGACAATTATTTTGAGCCGTTTAGATTTTGTGTAGATGGAGCCCCCCACTATGAAGTATGAAGCCTGCAAGAATTTTAAGATATCCTTATGCTTCTTTTAATGGTACCACATTAATAACTAATAAGGCCCACTTAAAAAGTCTAAACTACTCTAAAACAAATGTAAACTTTGAAATCTATTTTTTTTTTTTTTTTTGGTGACGTTTATAGATGACTAGATCACGAAGTTGTGCATATGAATAGGCTAATGATAAATGATTGTAATAATGTAACATGAAAAATTCAATTATGGGCCTAACTTCGATTGGAGTGAATTTTTTTACAAGCTAATATAAGAGGTGATAGTTCTTTTGAATGATTTGGATTTCAAGTATGGTCTACATTAATGGATTTGTACATTTTAAGGACAAACACAAATATTGAACTTGACATATTTAATAGTTACAGATTGAACAACGATACATGTTTCTATGACTTTAGGAGACCGATATTTTGGTTTATAGTTTGTACTAATGGAAAAAAATATTGCTTTTCATCATTTTCTAATATTATGGATTTTTTGGATATTTTTTCGAATTTTTTTGGATTAAAAAAAAATTTCACACCGCAATGACCGCGACGGACTGATAACCGTGATCGATGCCGATATCATATTGGTTTTTCGGCCTGGCCGATACCGCTACCGAAACCGAGATTTTAAACCATGGTATAGCCTTTTTAGCCTTATGACGATAACATGTCCTTCGACTCAATATTGAAGCAATATGCTATGATATTTATATTGAGTATTTGCTAGGTTGTCATACCTGATTCGTTACTACACTTTGGTGGTGTTGGTAATAGATCCCCTACCCTACCCCGGAAGAGGCGGCGGCTGAGGAAGAGCCGTAGATCCGGACTGAATGGAGCGCGGATGATGTACTTTAGAGCATCATACTAGCGCAACAGTGGTTGATAACATCTTTTGTAGTTTTGCTTATGGCCATGTTTTTAGGCCTTTCGTTTGGGAATGCAATTAATGTACTTTTGTATTAACAACTTTCATGTGAAATGAGAATGCTTATGAATATTTATGCAAACTCTGATTCTGATAGCCTATCTCTCTATTATGTTTGAAATGTACATGTAGTCCTCTAGTCACACAAGCTTCCGCTGATTCACAAAATGAAATTAAATTGAGAGATCATGAACTTGATCGTCCTCACTTGTGGAAACCTGTGGGTGAACCTAAGATGGGGATGTCACTGTGGTTCATTATGATAATCCCCACCCATTGTGGCCCTGAACCCGGTTTTATGGATTGGAGTCGTGACATACAGTCCAGGTGTTTTCTCGTGCAATCAGTGCTAATTCAGGGCTGGTTCACTTGTTTAGAGACAAATATAAACCTCAAATCACACACATCTATGAATTTTTTCAATACATAAGAACTACAACGCTGTGGGATTGTGATATGAATTTCAGAAAACATTAGAGGGCAGCATATTTATTATTAAATAAAAGTACAATGATCTTGTATTGAGTGGAGAACAGTCACGAGCTTTACTGCTGATGAATGCTTAATGATCTGTAATTCAACAGAGAAACTACGATTGCATGCAATATATCAGCAGTTTGTAAATTATGCAAACAGAAACTGTAAAAGAGAAATACCACAAACCACAAACCACAAGAAAAGGACCACGGATTGGTTCTTAACTACAGTTCCTATGCAGGTTTCCTAAGTGAAAAAGAAGTTAAAAAAAAAATAAAAGATTTGCATGTTCTCAAGAGGAAGTGTGAATGCAAAGAGCTTCTCTCTACATGTGGGCCACATGAAAAGTTGGCCCATCTCCTGTCGTGCCTCAGCAGTAGGATCAACAGTCAGAAGTGATTTTGGGCCTCATCATGTATCAAATGTAGTGCATAAGAGAAGGTCTGAATTATCAAAAGCATAAATAATGAAAGAAGAATATTTATGAGATTACACTACTCTAGTGAGAGAAAAACCTAATGAACCTTAATGGGCCAAGTTGGTCTGAGCTTACAACATTTTGTAATGGAAGTCCTGTGCCCAGGCATTTTATCAACATGCACCTCATCATTCAATCTGTTCTTGGCCTACAGGCCTACAGTTCTGTTGAAGCATTGTTTGAATCAGGTTCGTCTTGCAGTCCTGATTTTCCATGACAGACCATTGAGAAATGGTGCCCTTTTTCTTGATGTTAGAATTCTTTTTCATTCTTTCTCTTCTTTGCTTAAGGTTATAGCTGCAACTGTGGTAAGCGACCCTACAAAATACAGTGAAGCATTTCTCGGAAAAGCAAATGAAGAGTATTGTGCTTGGATTCTCGACTCTGAGAAGTGGGGAGGTTGTCTCGATATCTTGTTGTTTATTCTAACTTGACATTAGATACACTTTATTGGTTTTGTTACCGGTAGTTGGACACTCATTACTTCATTCATTTCTATTTAAGGTGACCATGTGCATACTCTGCCTCTGAAACATGCCCAAGGTTTATTTTGAAGCATTCGTTGTTGCACCAATGTTTGTTTTTCTGTCATTAAATAGTTTGATACCTGGTTTGGGGCTGTTGGTCAGCTGTTTAGGGATGTGTTGTGTAAGTGGGTGAGTGAGTTTGAGTCCCATCTAAAGGGAAAATTATATATAAAAAGAAGAGTTTGATACCCATTTTGATCAGATAAACTGTCACTTCCACCCACTGCAAATGTAAACCTTCACCATGTTACTATTATAAAGAGACATAGATGAACCTTAAATTTGGGCCTGGATCAAATGGGCCTTGTGCAGAATGGACTCGTAGGTTTATGTGACCCATGGAAATGTTTGTGTTTACCTTAGGATAATTGTAGTAGGTTAGGGGTAATCTTTGTTGTAACCTCTCATTTGATAAGGGATTTCATACCATAACTGTATTCTATGGAGGCTATTATAAATAGGGTTATGTGGGATTTTCTCCTCAGCTTTACAACTATACCCCCACAGTTTTTAGTGGTCAAAGGAAATCTTATTAAAAAACAAAAGAGAATAATTTCAAAGGAGATGATGGTGATTGACCCACAAGTTATAGATAAGAGGTTCCTTGTTTTGCATGGCTGTCTGCCTTTTTGTGAAATTGGCTTCCTTCATGGAAAATATAATGCCATTTTCTTCATGCCAAATCTAACATGTGGATGTTGATCAAGGAGTCCAATGGGCTGCAATCAATTGTTTGATGTACATTATTTGGGTGTTCCATTGGATGGGTCCCATTGTGGATGAATCAGTCTCCATATTATAGAGATTGAGGTATTTTATAGATTGGTTGGCGTTCAACTCTTGTTGCTGACAGTTGATGTCAAATTGTCAATCTTGCCATCCATTAGTAGGTCATTGATCACACAGTGATGTTTGTTGAACCAATGCCATTTGTCAACTACTGTTGATTTTCAGTTGGAGCTATCGGATGAAAGTTAAATAGAATCTCAGCCATGGATTGGAAAGTCACTGAGTCTAGTACCACATATCTAATCTGAGGGGCTGTGATCAACCGTGAACTGGCATGTCCAACTGAGTGCAGCGTACGACATACCTACTTTAAAAGGCTGTGATAAACCTAGATCTCCCCTTTTATCAGTATAAACAGTGTCAGAAAAAGGTGGCCCCTACATGTCCAGATTCCACTGATTCTGAATAAGAAAAGGCTTTCAGGCTGAGGAAATGGTGCTAAAAGAACACTACTCAATGAATCATGAGGTATTTTACATAAAATACAATTAAGTGGGCAGGGAGAGATGAAGGTGAGCTTGAGGGTTACCTTTAAGTAACCATAGAAGAAAAGAAACAAGGACTTTAAGTAATCATAGAAGAAAAGAAACAAAGACTTTAAGTAATCATAGAAGAAAAGAAACAAAAGCATAAATAAGGGGTTGTGGGAAGTGAGATGTTTTTAGGATAAGATTTACTCATTTTCAGTTCTGGCCTTATGTTTTTTTTTTTTTTTTTGCCCTTTTTGTTATGGGGTGGGGTTACCTTTAAATCATGCTACCTTAATGAATGTATACTGTATTCTGTTGCCTTCATTTTTAGATACTTTTTTTTAATGAATCTTTATTGTTATGTTATCGAGAAAATAAATTATGATGTATTTAGCTCAGAAGTACTTCATTTAAAATTCTGTTTGAAGTTTGTTCTGATTCCACGAATCACATAGCAAGTGGTTGTTTGTGTACTATTGCTCAAAGGAATCTTTGGTGTTATGTTATTGAGAAAATAAATTGTAATATATTTAGCTCAGAAGTACTTCATTCAAAATTCTGATTGAAGTTGGTTCTTATTCCACGAGTCACATAGCAAGTGGTTGTATATTATTGCTCAAAGGAATCTTTATTGTTACGTTACTGAGAAAATAAATTGTGATATATTTAGCTTAGAAGTACTTCATTTAAAATTCTGTTTGAAGTTGGTTCTTATTCCACGAGTCACATAACAAGTGGTTGTTTGCATACTATTGCTCAAAGTCTAGCCAGTGCTAATCACAAGCTGGAAATGCTCTAGAGCCCTTGTGAAAAGCAAAGATTTCCATGAATGGTTGAAAGGTATTTAAATGCAAAATATACCATATCTTGATTCTAAGTCATACATTGATGTACACAACTATATAGTTTGTTGTACTTGTTTTACATGATATTATAAAAATATAAACTCACTGAGTATTAAAATGGTGTTGTGGACCACTGGACCACCATATAATGTAAGATATGTGTTATAATCTTCAGAGATTACCAATTTAGGGAAATCACCCCAATTAAGGGGATACTACTGATGTATACTTACCATAAATGGGATAATGTAATAATATAAGGGAGGACACTGAAGGACACCCAATTCATTCAACTTCTTGTTTTTCATTAGTTTGATATTGTATCAAAGCACTTCTGCTTCATAGCATAGATTGTGGGTTCTCGACATAGTTTAGGGGTTCTGTTTATATTTGTATACAAAGATTTACCGGTTCACATGAAAATCTACCTTCTCCGATTGTGGATGGAAATATTTTCTGCAAAGATCACATATCTCTAGGGAAGAGAAGACATTAATCCTCTTTGATCTCAGTTGATCCTCTTCTTTCAGCATCTTCGACTAATAGACTGTGTAATATCAGAAATTGCAAGATAAAAAAGGATAGAAACCGGGAAAATTCAGCGTATGCAATACATGGGTCGACTGTGTTATATATAGGAATTCCTTTTGAACCCAATCAATGATCTGACAGCAATTACAACAATCTATTCTAATGAAAGAGGAATTACAGCAATCTAATGAAAAAGGAAACAAATTAAATAGTACAGTTATTGTATCAAAACTATTGACTTTGTGCCTTTCTAGAAGAGCACATGAGATTTTGAACAAGATTCTCACACATGTGACTATGTGACATGTGTGGTCTTGATTTATTGTCTTTACAGTGCCCGTCAAATTGACCGGGGCATCAATTTGGATACCAGAAATTCATGTCTAGATCTTGTCATGGCTTTTGTGAAGAGATCCGCCACTGATTTTGCGAAGAGATATGAGGAAGATGCAGAGTCTTGGACATTATCAGTTCACGAATAAAATGGCAATCTACTTCAATATGTTTGGTCTGCTCATGAAACACCGGATTATTTGCAATTCGAATGGCACTAGTATCATCCACAAAGAGTAGTGTTTGTCTTATAGAGAACACTCCAGAATCACAAATAATGCGGCGAAGCCAAATAATTTCCCTGGATGTTGAAGACATATCTTTGAATTCAGCCTCAGTCGATGATTTGGAAACTGTAGGCTGCTTCTTACACTTCCAAAAGATAGCAGACATCCTAAGAAACATACGCCATGCGGTAGTGGAACGTCGGTGTCAGGACACCCCACCCAATCAGCATTTGCATAGCCGTGGAGATGGGATGATGATGTGGAAGAATAGAAATGGGCTCTTATCAGTTGTTTCTCGGATGTAACGAAGAAGACGATGAACAACACTGGGATGATTTTTACATGGAGATGCAACAAATTGGCTAAGAAATTGAACGGCATATGCAATATCCGGCTGAGTCATAGTTAGGTAGAGTAAACTACCAACAAATGTTGACACATGGTCACGTCAAACAGTAACTCACCATCTTGACATTGATTTTCATAGCAGTATCTGTAGATCTACCATCACAAAAACCAGTTTGAGAAATGAGATCTTCAGAATATTTGCGTTGATGAACATGGATGCCATGAGGAGAACGAGTAATCTCAAGGCCAATGAAATTAAGTGACTATTAAAAGATCCTTCATTTTGAATTGCTGCATTAAGTGGCTCTTGATATTAGCTATACCAACAAAGTCAATTCTGCTGATGATAATGTCATCAACATATACTAGAAGAATGGTGCAACCTTGAGAACAACACCGAGTAAAAAGAGAATGATCAAATGGCTTTGATGAAAATGAGCTTTGAGAATAGCTTGGCGGAACTTGTCTAACCAAGCACGTGGAGCTTGTATAAGCTCATATAGAGATTTCTTTAATAAACAAACCATGTTGGGAGGACATTTATATCTAGGTGGAGGCTTCATATAAACAGTTTCATGCAATTCTCCATGTAGAAATGCATTCTTGACATCCATTTGCCACAATGGCCTATTTCGGATAGCAACAACACTCAACAAGGTTCGAACGGTTGTCATTTTAGTTACATGAGCAAAAGTCTCCTCATAATCAATTGCATATTCTTGTTTGTATCCTTGGGCAACCAATCTTGCTTTGTACCAATCAAGAGTTCCATCAAATTTGACCTTGATAGTATACACCCACTTACTGCCAATAATGCTTCCTGATTTTGGGTGTGGAACTAGATCCCATGTACGATTTACTTCAAGAGCTAATAATTCTTCAGCCATAGCCTTTTACCAACAGGTTTCCTTGGCTGAATGTAGAAAAGAGGAAGGAATGGAGACAGAATCTAAAGTAGAGAGCAATGCTGGGAATCTATATCGGTTAAGAGGCTTAGATATACGAGTGGATCGACGCATTATTGTGGAGGTAGAAGAAGATGTACCTGATAATGATTGGGGATCAGGATCTAGCAGGGAAGAAGGCGTAGGTGCAGGTGTAACAGTAGGAGGCGGCTTCTCCGGATGACGAACATAGACCTTCGAAGGAGCCAGTGAAGGGATTTGAGAAGGAAAAGAAGGAAGAAAAGATACATCCATTATTTTTGCAGGCGGTGAAATAAAATAAAAAAGGAATACGTTCACGAAACACACTGTTCCGAGAGATATGGATGCGATGCGCCTCAGGATCTTAACAGATGTAACCTTTATGCTCATCACTATAACCAAGAAAACCACACTTCATGGATTAAGCGGAAAGTTTGTCCCTCTCATTTGGAGCAAGATGAACAAAGCAAAGGCAATCAAAAACTCTTATTAGATGGGAGTACAAAGGAACATGACCAAATAGAATTTCAAATGCGGACTTGTTTGCTAAAATTTTGGTTGGAAGTCTATTAAATAAATGTACTGCTGTATGAGCAGCTTCACAGCAAAAGGTTCGAGGAACCATAGAATCAATCAGAATTGAACGTACGACTTCTAAGATATGCCTGTTTTTCCTTTCAGCTACTCCATTTTGTTGTGGGGCATGAGGACAAGATTTTTGATGTTGAATCCCATTATTTGATAGAAACGAAGAGAATTCAGTGGAAGTGTATTCTCCCCTGAATCAGATCTTAGAATTTTAATAGACTTGTCAAGCTAAGTTTTAATGAGATCATAAAATTTCTGATAACTTTGAAAAACTTCAGACTTTTGATGAAGAAAATAGATCCAAGTGTACCGTGTGTGATCATCAATAAAAGTAACATAATATTTGAATCCAACTCTACTCAATGTAGGTGCCATACCCCATACAATGGAAGTAGAAGCCCTTGAATTATGACTAGGAAAAGGCAAAATATGACTCTTACTCAAACAACAAGCATTGCATTTTGAATGTGAAATAGTAGAAGACATTAATGCATTAAATAAAGTAGAGTCCAAAAATCCACACTTAAATAAGTTTAATAAATGGTCATTATTCAAATGACCCAATCACTGATGCCAAAGGGTTCAAACTTTATTTCTAAGCAATGAAGAAGTAAAAAAGGATCCTAGTACATAATCTAGTAGAAACAGCCACCCCTGTTTACGCCTAGTTCTGATCACCTTCCCTGTCTACTGTTCCTGTATGACAAACCAGAATAAGAAAAAATTAAGGAATATCCATTTTTGATTAATTGTCCACAACAGAAACCAAATTTGCGACTAAGCAAGGAACGAAGAAAACTTTTGTAAGTTTAAGCGATTGATTCTGAGGGGTGGAAAATCCGATGGAATCTATGCCAGAAATTGAGAGAGTTTGGCCATTAGAAGCGATGATCTGTTCATGTCCATCATAAGGTACAAGGTCCTTTAAAGAATGTGCAATAGATGTCATATGGTTAGACACCCCAAAAACTATAAACCAAGTAGGAGAGGAAGGAGAATAAAAGGTAGAGAGCGGTATGAGATGGCCAACCAGTGATACCCACTGACAAAAAAGATGAGGCAATAGATGTATTAACTGAATTCTGAATTATATCCTGAATCTGATTGGGGGTGATATATTCATTCCGGTAGAAGCAGTGGGCGAGAGAATTTCGTCATTCACTTTTGCCTGGAGAGCAGTTTGATTCTTTTGTCGAGGTTGCTCATTCTTCTGTTGAGTTTGTTGGGGACAATGTCGGCATTCAGAGATCACATGACCATTCTTCTTTCAATAATTACGGTAATTTTTCTTTTTACAGTAACGAGCAACGTGCCCATAACCCTTTGCATTCAAAGCACTGTACTTTTGGAGTAAGAAAGGCTGCTTCTGCAGATTTGTTAGGAACAAAGGCCTTGGGTTCCTCGGAAATAGAATGTTGTGATTGGAGCCGAGTTTCTTCTCTGAGAACCTCCTGAATACAAATATCCAAACTAGGAGATACCTCTCTGTTCATCAAGGAAGATTGAACAGACTCAAATTATGGATGAAGATTAATCAAAAACTGGCTAGTGTGGGATTCTTCAAGAATCTCAATAACATCAGGTTTGGCCTCTTTTCGAACCTTAGAATATGTCATATCATCTTTCTCATTCCGGATAACCAGGAATCCATTGTAATATTCCTGTACAGACCTGCCCCCTTGACTGTATTTGGCCAATTTAGTATCTAAGAAAAACGTCCAAGCTTTATTAACTTGATGATAAAGCTTTCGAAGGTGTTTCCACATGTTAGAGGCCTTTTCCAATGCTTGTAGGGATGAACTGATATTTGCATCCATGGAGCCAAGAATCCATGTTATGACCTTTGCATTGTTTTGATCCCCGTTTTTATCTTCTCTCTCCTTTATAGTACCATTGAGATAGCCTGCTAGTCCTTTGCCTGTAACAAAATATTTTAAATGTAACGACCATCCAGTGTAGTTGTTCCAATTTAGTTTGATTGGAATGACCTCTTTTTGTCCATGATAGTGTTATATGAATAATCAGATCTTATTCAATGATTAAAAATATCCTGGAAGATAAAAAAAAAAAAAAAACTGCAGAGAACTGAAAAAATAGTGCTACTATGCCTTTTCCCGGTCAGTTTCCTCAAATCCTGATACCTAGGACAACTAGAGATAGAAATTGAGATCGAGTGCAATTATTTTCAACTAATTGTCCAAAGGAGAGAAGATTAGTAGACAAGTGTGGAGAAAGAAAAACACATGCTGCAAGGGTAAGGAATGGGGAATATCACCAATGGCAGCACTAGGAAGGCATTGTCCATCTGTGGTATGAATTTGCAAATTATAAGTATATTTATGAAAATTAGTAACATATGGAAGATGAAAAGGTCATATGATTTGAAGCTATAGAATCAAGGTATCAAACAAAGGATGAGGAGTGTGTTTTACTTGTGAGACCAATAGTGGAAAAAGCAGATTGTATCATCTGTTGAACCAGTTTAGAAGTCAAAAGAGATGCAGTAGTGGAGGACTGGGGCATGGATGGATATAGCAGGCGTAAAAGAAAAGGTATCCACATGTTACTATATTTTATTTATATATATTTTATTAAAAATTAAAAATTAATTTGGGCGGGCCGCCTAGGCCCAGCACGGCCCATCACAGAAAAAACCGTGCCTGGGCTGTTGACTTGGTCAATGGGTTGGCACGGCACGAGATTTTTTAAAAACTTTTTTTTATATAAATAAAATATAAAAGTTAAAATAATTAAAGATTTATTATTCATTTGTAAATTAGTTCAATGGTTGTGCATTTATGTTAATAGTTTCAACTTTATTTCAAGTTAAGAACTCCTAAAAGTCCATAAAGCCTCTTTCAATTTATATAAAAAAATTAAAAAAATAATTAGAAGGGGTATGTGGGCTACCCATGTCATTCTCACCATTGCAAAACACAGAGATCGAATGAGACTTCTGGAATAACTGATTGTATTAATCTGTGTGTCTTCTCTTGGAGAATGATCACCAATATATAGGAATATACATGCCTTAATCAAGGCTCTTACATAGGAAACTAGGTAATTACATGAATCACTAATCTAAAATTGGAAAGCAATCAAATTAGAATATGTACAGCTATCTAAATATTGACCAACTCAAAACCCACGTGAGATATAGCTTGCTGGACTGGATTGATGGGCCTTGGGCCCCTTCATGGGTCAACTTAACACCCCCCCTCAAATTGATGCGGGAGAATCAACGAGCATCAATTTGCCAACCAAGAATTGATGCCGTGGTCGAGGAAGACCTTTAGTAAGAATATCAGCAATTTGAAGCTCAGTGGAGATATGCGGAAGGCTGATGACATCACGTTTAAGCTCATCTCGGATGAAGTGACAATCAACCTCGATGTGTTTAGTGCGTTCATGAAAAATCGGATTTTCAGTAATCCGAATGGCACTGGTATTATCAGCATAGAGGTGGGTAGCTCCTTCGGCGGGAAATCCAATGTCAGAGAGCAGACCCCGAAGCCAAAGAATTTCGGAGCACGCAGCAGACATAGTTCTGTACTCAGCCTCGGTAGAAGATTTTGAAACTTTGTCATGTTTCTTGCATTTCCAGGAAATCAGACTATTTCCCAAAAACATGCACCAGCCTGTCGTCGATCGGCGAGTATCTGGACAACCAGTCCAATCAGCATCTGAATAAGCTTTGAGAGATAGAGGATTGTTGGATGGAAAAAACAATCCGCGAGTCGGAGTGCGAAGAAGGTACCGAATGATGCGGCGAACAGCAGCCATATGAAGATGACGAGGAGCAGTCATGAACTGACTCATGAGGTTGACCGCAAAGGAAATATCAGGACGGGTGATGGTGAGATAGATCAAGCTACCTACTAACTGGCGATATGCGGTAGGATCTGGAAGAAGGTCACCCTCCTCTTTACTGAGTTTGACATTCAGTTCGATTGGCGTATCGACCGGAGCGGAATCAGCAAGGCCAGCCAAGTCAATGAGGTCAACAGTGTATTTGTGCTGATTGAGAACTATACCAGTAGGGGATTGATGAACTTCAAGACCGAGAAATAGTGCAAGGGGCCGAGATCCTTCATTTGAAATGTCTGATGAAGAGAAGCTTGAAGTTCATGAATCATTTGTGCATTGGGACCAGTAATGACAATGTCATCTACGTAGACCAGTAGAACAGTAACTCCAGAGGGAGCATGATGTAAGAACATAGAAGGATCATACTGGCTCGGATGAAAACCCAAGCAGAGTAGAGCATCTTGAAAATTTTCAAACCATGTGCGAGGAGCTTGCTTCAAACCATAAAGAGAGCGACGAAGCTTAGCAACCATGCCCGGCCCAGAGGAAGACCCTGGAGGCAGACGCATATAAACGTCTTCTTTGAGATCACCATGAAGAAACGCATTCTTGACATCCATTTGATAGAGAGGCCAGGACTGAGATGCAGCAACAACAAGGATTATGCGTACAGTGGTCATCTTAGCGACGGGAGCAAAGGTTTCAGCATAATCAATGCCATATTCTTGACGATTGCCGAGAGCAACGAGGCGCGCCTTATATCGATCGAGAGTGCCATCTGGTTTTAACTTGAGAGAAAAAATCCACTTGCAGCTAATAGGTTTGACACCCAAAGGAGAGGGGACAATATCCCATGTATGATTTTTCTCTAAGGCTTCCAACTCATCTTCCATAGCCTGGTTCCAACATTTGTCCTGCACAGCCTGAGAATAGGATTGGGGAATGGAAGAAGAGGACAAAGTGGACATTAAGGAAGTATGGGAAAACCCATAGCGGTCAGGGGGTACCGAAATGCGTGTGGAGCGACGCAATGTAGGAAGCCCAGAAGGATCAATTGCCGGAGGTGGACCAGATGCTGGAGGAAGATTAGGAGGGGGATCCCTGGGAGGCGCGTCTGTATTCCGTCTGTGGTACACAAAGTTAGAATTAAAACGAACAACTGAAGTGTTGTCAGGGAAACCAGGTAAAGACACTAAAGAGGAGTCATGAGGTTCAAGGTGTTGTTGAAAAAAGTACTGTAGTTAAAAAAAAAAAGACATTCCTAGAAGTCCGTAAGCGACGAATGTGAGGGTCGTAGCAGAGGTACCCTTTTTGGAAGGGGGCATACCCTAAAAACACACACTTAGCGGATTGTGCAGTTAATTTGGTTCGTTCAGAAGGAGGCAAGTGCACGAAGCAAATGGAGCCGAAAACATGAAGATCATCATAAGATGGAGAGGTCTGGTACAATCGGTAATATGGGCTCTGATTTTGAAGAGAGGCAGAAGGCAGACGATTTATGAGATGAGCTGCAGTAGCCGGTGCCTCAACCCAAAAACGGGTAGGAACCGATGATTCAAGAAGTAGGGAGCGAGTGACATCAAGCAGATGTCTATTTTTCCGTTCAGCAACCATTCTGCTGGGGAGTATAGGGACAAGTTCGCTGAGAAATAATGCCTTTGTGTTGCAAAAACTTTTGAAAATCAGAGGAGACATATTCTCCACCCGAATCAGATTGCAAGATTTTGATGCAGGTGGAAAATTGATTCTCAACATAAGCTAAGAAAATTTTAAAAACAGTGAAAACATCAGATTTGGAATGCAGAAAGTAAATCCATGTGAAACGACTGAAATCATCAATAAAAGTGACAAAATATTTGTAGTGAGCATGAGAAAGAGCTGGAGCAATTCCCCATACATCGCTATGAACTAAATCAAAACACCGAGTGCTGTGTGAAGTGGAAATATGAAAAGGAAGAGTTTTGCTCTTCCCCATTTTATAGGTAGCACAATCGAAAGGCACACAAGAAGATAAGCCAATAGATTTATTTAATAAACCAGATTTTAACATAAGGGACAAAGCCTTGGAATTAGGGTGTCCGAGTCTTTTATGCCACAATTGGCAGTTATCTCTAATAGAAAAACAAAACACATCATTGGCAATTCTAGTCCTAGGAATTTGAGAAAAATCCAGCGGAAACAGGCGTCCACACTTAGGTCCCCTCGCGATCTCCTTCCCGGACATCTGGTCCTGCACAACACAACCAGAAGAAGAGAAAGATATGTTACAATTATTTTCAACAAGTTGCCCGACTGACAATAGATTAGAAGTTAAATTGGGAAAAAGGAAGACATCTTTCAAAGGGATGGGACCAGGAATGTCTCCAAGGGCAGTAATGGGAACAGTACCTCCGTTGGTAGTTTGTATTTGAAGATTACCATTGTATTTTTTCACATTGGAGAGAGGGGTTATGATTAGAGGCCCCGGAATCAAGAAACCAAGTAGAAGATGGAGGCGAGGTACCTGAAAGACCTAATGCAGAAAGAGCATTGACAATCATTTGCTGAACCAATTCAGGAGTCAGAGAAGATGAGGGCCCAGGCTGTGAGGGTGCAGATGTAGGAGCAGGCATATCGGAAGAGGCAACATAAGCATGTGGAGTCGGAGACTGAGTCTGATACAGTGAAGCCTGATACTGTGGAGCCTGATGCTGAGGAGTCTGACGTTGTGGGCGACGGCGACATTCAGAGATGATATGTCCTGACTTTTTACAGTAATTACATACTTTCTGTTTGCATTGAGATGCAAGATGCCCAAATTTTTGACAACTGTAGCATTGTGTTTTGCTCAAGTCCCGAGGTGGAGGCTGAGAAGCCTTATTGGCCGAAAATGCGACTGAATAGGTCTCAGTCGTTTGTTGAGTCAGATGTGCGGAGGTCGAAATGCGCTGTTCCTCGCGTAAAAGTTCATTCAGGCAGACATCCAAGGAAGGTAAAGGTGTCCGATTCATTAAGGCAGATCGAATACTTTCATATTCATTCCGTAATTTCAACAAAAATTGATCCCGCTGACTAGAGGCCTGAAGATCGCGAATTACGAGTAGAACGTCGGCAGCCACATCTGCATACTTAATACTATCATATTCCTACCAAAGGGTTCGGAATCCTGAGTAGTAATCTTGGATTGACAAGTTCCCTTGTGCATATTCAGCAATTGCACATTCCAGATGAAATTGACGTGCAGAGTTATCTTGATGGTATACTTGCTTCAGATACCCCCACATATCTTTAGAAATGGGGTAAGGTTTCAGGTTCATTATCAGGTGTGGCTCCACTGAACCCAGTATCCAAGTTTTTATTTTTGCATCTTTAGTAAGCCAAGTGGATATCTTCTTCTCATCTTCTGTGGGTTTAGGATTAGATCCAGAAATATAGCCCCACAATTCCTTGGCTTCAAGGTAAATCTGGAACTGAAACGACCAAGCAGGGTAATTTTTTCCCGTGAATCTGATCAAGGTAACCTCAGATTTTTCCATCTTTAATGAAGATTGTCCAAACACACTGAGTGAAACAGTGAAAAAATAGTAGCAGATCTAGCAAACAGAGAAGAGATGGAGTTTCAAAGTTGATAACAAACTTATGAGTGTGTAGTACCAAGATCGGACCAACCAGTGAACACAAAACAGAAAAACAGGCAAGAAAAGACCCCAGGCGACCAGAAAATTTGATGCTGATCCTTGACGTGGGCCCCACTGGTAGATCTGAACAATGATCAGATCACTGATCTGAGGACACACAATACTTTGGCTTCTAATGGAAAAAGAATTATCCAATTCTACCACAGATCCAAGATTTTGGACGGTCGAGATGAAAAAAATATTAAAAATCTGGAAAATCTCTAGAATGAGTAAATCACCAACCTGGAAGTGCTAAAAAAATCTGAAAAAATCTCCAATATTCCTAGAAGATCCAGGCGACCATGACTGGGGAGATATCTGATGGTGGTTTGATGATCAGAGGTGGGCCACCATAAAGATGACACGTCTGGATTCCTTGAAACAGACCTTTGATCTGTCGATCTTCACAAGAGAGATTAATTTCTCTCTATTCTTGATGCCTGAATGCTATTTGAGATCACAAAACAAGATTTCTTTGAACCTGGTTCTGATACCATGTCATTCTCACCATTGCAAAAAACAGAGATCGAATGAGACTTCTGGAATAACTGATTGTATTAATCTGTGTGTCTTCTCTTGGAGAATGATCACCAATATATAGGAATATACATGCCTTAATCAAGGCTCTTACATAGGAAACTAGGTAATTACATGAATCACTAATCTAAAATTGGAAAGCAATCAAATTAGAATATGTACAGCTATCTAAATATTGACCAACTCAAAACCCACGTGAGATATAGCTTGCTGGACTGGATTGATGGGCCTTGGGCCCCTTCATGGGTCAGCTTAACAACCCATGGGCGGCACGACCCAGCACGGGACGGATAAATCCTTGCCTTGGGCCGTGCTGGGCTGAGCCCCAGTTGCTTGGGCCTGGTGCTGGCACAACCCAGTTTTCATGCCTAGGTAAAACACACTCATCCTTTGTTTGATACCTTAATTCTATAGCTTCAAATCACATGACCTTTTCATCTTCCATATGTTACTAATTTTCACAAATATACTTGTAATTTGCAAATTCATACCACAGATGGACAATGCCTTCCTATTGTTGCCATTGGTGATATTCCCCTTTCCTTACCCTTGCAGTATGCGTTGGACAATTAGTTGAAAATAATTGCACTCGGTCTCAATTTCTATCTCTAGTTGTCCTAGGTATAAGGATTTGCGGAAACTGACCGGGAAAGGGCATAGATGTGCTCGACTCTTTCCTCTTTGCATGCCAGCTTCTTCTGAGAATGAAACTTTGTTTACATTTCTTTGTTGTTCTTCTTTCAATAATGAGTTTTAATGGTGGCATAAAAGGCTTCCTCCAAATGCCTAGAAGATATTTTTTTGTTAAATTCTAGATTACTTATGAGCAATTTCGTTGTTCTTTAAAGGACATTTCATTTGATTGTTCTAGTTGCAAAATGGGCAAAAATAAAATTCTGCCATTTCCCACATATGATGATGCTACCACTGCCTATTTTATTTGATTCATACTGATGTATGAGGGACTGCACCAACTATTTCTCACTCTCACAAGTATTTTTGTCACTTTTCTTTATTACAGTTGCTCTACTTCTTTTTTTTTTTTGCATGCTGAATCTATGGTCTTTCATGCTTTGAAAAAAATTTCTAGCCTTGGCACTTGAAACTCAATTCTCTACAAAAATCAATGTCCTTTAATCAAATTTCTAATTCCAGACGTTTCTCCAACTTCAAAGAATTATTTTATCTACTTATTGTCATTCGAACCATGCTTTTAGAATCCTTAATGCCATCCCCCTTCTGGGTAGAAAACATCTCCACTGCAGTTTATCTCACTAACTGTCTTCCATCCCCTAACATACAAGATCAATCTCCTTACATTTGGTCTCTATGCCCAACATCATCATTATGATCACCTTCATACTTTATACTTTTGGTTATTGTCATTCGAACCATGCTTTTAGAATCCTTAATGCCATCCCCCTTCTGGGTAGAAAACATCTCCACTGCAGTTTATCTCACTAACAACTGTCTTCCATCCCCTAACATACAAGATCAATCTCCTTACATTTGGTCTCTATGCCCAACATCATCATTATGATCACCTTCATACTTTATACTTTTGGTTATGTATGCATGCATCGTAGATTGCCCTACCGTCAAAGTGTGATAAACTTTCAGCTCAATCTGTTAAAGCATGCTTTTTTAGGTTATGCTCCTCATCAAAAGCAGAGGCGGACCCACGTTTCACCGCCCCAAGTCAAATTTCAAAATCCTCTTCAAAAAGTATTGGGCCTCGGCCCATGCCCCACATCAACAAAATCCTCGCCCCATATTAAAAACGTTGAACGAAAAAAACACCCAAATTCTTTTTTGACCTTCCCTCTTCCTTTGAGGCTTCGACGACCTGAAGTCTTGAACTCTTCTTCCTTCGAGTGCAAGCAGATCTCTCGCACTTCTCGTCAGACATCTATGAGGATCTTTGAGCTTCAGGTAACTCTCTCTTCCTCTATCTGTCGCCTCTCTCTCCCTCTCCCTCTCCCTCTCCGTCTAGGGTTTGTTAGTTTCCTCTATTCTTTTCCTTCCTCTCTTCCTCCTTTGCACATTAGGGTTTATGTTTTAGTTTTCTTTTTTTTCTTTTGAAGTGATGATTTCAGTTCTCACTGTTCTATTAAAAATGAGAAAAGGGTGATTGTGAAGAATATGTTCTCTCTCTGTCTCTCTCTGATAAATGGAGGGAATTAGGGAAATCAAAGTGTAGAGATTCAGATATCGTCTCAGTCGCCCTTTCATCTTTGGGACTTGGCGATTTGATTGTTGACTCGATCACATTTATGCTTTTGTTTCTTCTTTTAGTTGTGATTTTTTATTTGATTTGATTTGATTTGATTTGGGTAAATGAGATGAGGAGATTAGTGTAGGCAGTGTTTACATTTTGAATGTGAGAAGGTCCTGCACCCATGTCACCTACCCGAGGCCCAAAATCCATCAAGGATCCAAATTATTTGGCAATGAAGTCTCAAAGTTGCATTGCAACAACTCAAGCGCGCCAGGCAGGGTATTGATCATGGAAAACATGACTGTGACTCTATGCACCTTAGTCTTAGGTTATCCAAACATATGAACTATTATGTATGCTTAAACTGAATTACCTACAGTCTGTTTATAAAGATCCAAACAGGCCATTTCAATTGATATCTCACATGCCCAGTAGCTGATGCAAACTATCAATTGGAGCTTCCAATATGCAGTTCAAGAGGAAGATGGTGGAATGGGGTGACAATGTCCTCGGTACGCACAACGCAATTGGCCTTTTTGATGCTTCTTCAGCACATGATGAGGGTTGCTGATCCCACAATTGATCTTGCATAACGCTCAATCAATTGGGTCACAATTAGTAGATGCTTCACCCTCATTTCTCCCAACAGAGATACCACAGCAGCTACTCTTTTTTTTTTTTTTTTTTTTACGAAGGTTTCTCCTCTTCTGATAACCAGCAATCTGGAGTGCTTAGTCAAGGACAGCAATTAATCCAGACATGCTTGGAATATAGTCCTTCAGCTTAGCCCTGTTTGAATCCTTGAAACTCATTTTCCCTGTAACCAACTTACCTGTAATTCTAATTACCTGTGACTGATTATCTATAATTACTCATGGAAAAGAATATAACATAAAACAGCTGTATCTAAAGTGTAAGTCAGGTCATACAAACACATTGCCATTTACATGTAACACCAAATTACTTGCTCGTTTAAAAACACCCAAATGGACCGTAGGTATGGCAGGTCAAGTTTTTGCTTGTGTATATCGAAAAGGACATATTCAATAGCATTGATGATGAGACGATCATGCAACGCTTACAAAACATGAAGAACAGTAGAGGGCAATTGTAAAAAACTTTGTTTTGGAGTTGAGATGACTTTTGATGAGAGAAGTATATGTTAATTGATGTCCAATTGTTAATATGTACTTCTTTCTTCGGGTTGATACCTGAATTTTTTGGAGGTTGTGAACCCTTTCTTTTTTGGGATGATTGGTTTTCCCTCATTTTTTGGGAGACCTTTTGTTTTCAATATAGTTCTCTTATAATGTAAATTTTGGAGAAATGAATAGTCATCATTTCAAGCAAGAAATATATTAAGTTGTTATAGTTAAATATTTTGTGTTTATTTACATGGAATACAGTTTTTCTTTTGTTATTGTTGATGTGAAAAAATTCTAGCAAAAGTTTAGCCCCACCTAAACGAAAATCCTGGGTCCGCCTCTGATCAAAAGGGCTTCCTTCTTTATGATCTAGAGGTTCGATGACAATCAGTATTTTTTTCATATATATCTGCATGAAGTAACTAAACTTAAATCCACTGGATGTATTTATCCTGATCAAACATAGTGCTAATTGCTTTTAGTATGTGCAACCAATTTGCCCCTTTGCTAATCTTTCTCTACACCCATTCTGTACTTCAAGTATTGTTATACAATAAGTGCACGATGAAAAGTAGACCAGGACAGACCACATTTTACAACCCATGTTGGTATCATGCTGCTTTGCATTGTGTGCTTGATGTGTGCTTGTGTGCATTCTACACCCTGTGTTCTTGACTATGCAGAGTTAGAAACTTGTTTCTGACGGTTAAGAATTTTTGTGTTTAGTAAATTTTCAGTCATTAAGAAAACATGCCCTTTATTTTCATCTTTTCTGGAAAACATCTTCTGCTTACATTTCTGCTTTGTTCTTGTGGTTTTGAAGGTGCCATTGAGCTTTCAATATTAGCAGACTACTATGGACGTGAAATTGCAGCATATGACATCCAAACAACCCGTTGTGATTTGTATGGACAGGTACAGGTTAACAATGCAGTTCAATTTGAGGATCCATTATCTCAGCTACTTCAGATCACTGAATATTTATTTGTAATTGGAACAGGCAATGAAGTATCCAGAAAGGGTTATGCTGATTTATGATGGCCTGCATTATGATGCTTTAGCTGTATGTCATGTTGTGGTTTTTATCTATTTGAAATGTTTTCTGTATTAAGATTATGTTTCTTTGAGCCACTTTTTTTCTTCCAGTTATTTTCTCTATTCATTTTTTCAGTCTTCATATTCAGGTTAGAAGTTTGGTTGTGTTTTTAAAAAAATTTACTATGCTTGATCAAACAGAATGACATTTTAATCTAGGGAAATGACCAATACTGATTGCCCAACTTCCGCATCCATCTTAAAGGGACCGATTATGAGGGTGTCATGAATCCAAAGTCTCCTTGCTTAGAAAATCTTTTATATATTCTGACCTGTTGATTTTTCTTGTTAAATGTGAACTGTCATATAAACTGTCATTTTGTTGGTCACTTGTGGTGTAAGGACCTAACACTGGAAATTAGCGAAAGTAGAATATTTAATTTTACTAAAAATATTTTCCTAAGAATTTAGTAAAACAATTATGTAATGGAAGTCGGCCATAATGATTTGATCTTAATTTATGTAATTTAATTTGACTATAAATATAATTTATTAGCTAATATTTAGGTATGGCTAGAAAAGGGTTGGCCATAAAATTTATTAAAGCATTAAGTAATCTTACCCATCTGGGGACCCTTTTTGTTGCACGCCCAAAACTATACTCCCATCCCCTCTTCCACACAAACCCCAAGACCAGCAGCCCCTCTCTCGCGCACAAATCCTGAAATAGACGAATCCTTTCCATTTTCTCTCTTGCCCAATCATCTTCTCTCTTTCTCCCAATCAACTCTCTCCCTTCTTCCCTTTCATCTCAAGCTCTAAAGCAACTAGAAGAAATAGAGGAGAACTAGAAGTGTAAGTGGAGAACTAGAACAAAGAAGACGACAACCAAAGGTTTCTCTGGACTTGTGCCCGATTCATTTTAACAAACCATTACCACATTCAAGTAAACAAGTTTATTTTCTTCATATGCAAGACTCCCTTTTTGACTCCCTCTCTAATTCAATTTTTGGGGCCCTAATCATGTTTTAAAATTAGGGATTCTTGTAGAAAATTTTCCTAAACCATAGTTGTATGGTGGGGCAAACTTTAACCATTGAAAATATAAGAAAAAATGGGGTATTTACATTGACCGACCAGTCCACCATGGAGCTTCCCATGGTGGGTTTTGGGGTGTTCTTTTATCAAATGTCTTGATTTGAGAAAAAAAATTATCTACAAGAGATTTCTAGGGCTGTGGGTAAAAACTTAGATTATTTAAAACATGCGTGACTCTTGTTTGATTCGATGAATGTGTAAATCCTTTAATTTCTTGTCTTGCCCTACTTTCTTTCTTTCTTTTTTTTTTTTGGTATCAGAGGGATTGTGTTTCTAAGATTAATAAAACATTCTAAAAACCGGCAACCTGTAAACAACGTTGGCAATGATGACTGATGATGGTTTAAAGAATGCTTTGTTAATTCTAGAAACCCAATGGCTCTGATACCAATAAAAAATAAAGTAGGGCGAGTGGAGAAATTAAAGGATTTACACTTTCATCGAATCAAACGCGAGAATCACGCATGTTTCGAATAATACAAGTTGTTTTACCCATAACCCTAGAAGTCTCTTATAGAGATTTTTTTCCCAAATCAAGTCATGTGATGGAAGAAGACCCCAAAATCCACCATGGGAGGCCACGTGATGGTCGGTCAATGTAAAGCCCCCTTTTCCTTATTTTGTCAATAGTTAAAAGCTTCCTTCATCATGCAACTATGGTTTAGGGAGATTTTTTAACCCTAATTTTAAGGCTTGATTTGGGGCCCCAAAAATTAAATTAGAGAGTAAAAAACGGAATCGTGCATATGAAAAAAAATAAACTCTTTTAGTTGAATGTGATAATGTTCTGCTCAAACATCTCGGGCATAAATCCAAACAATCCTTTCATTGTCTTCTTCTTTCTCCCGGTTCTCCTCTATTTCTTCCAGTTGTTTTAGTACTTGAGATGAAAGGGAAGCCTCTACCCACTTTAGACATGTAGACAAATAGAGGTTGGAAATAGAGATGCCAAACATGAGCTTAATGTTTTAATAAATTTTATGGCTAACCCTTATGGCCCTACCTAAATATCAACTATTGAATTATATTTATCGTTGAATTACATTACATAAATTCAAATTAAATCATTATGGCCGATTTCCATAATTTATTTATTGGGATTTTTACCAAAAGATTATAAAGAAAATAACTTATCACTAATTAATGATAGAGATTTGATTTTCTTTCCAAAACGTGATGACATTTAACATTGAAATTCTTTTTGAATAATTTGCCTATTAGAGATAGCAATTCCCTCTCCCGAGGTTTCAATAGCGAATGGGATAGAGTGCGTGAAAGACCCTTTAGGCTCTCTAAAATCTATCTCCCCTCTCTTTCCCGCTGCCCTCCTAGTGGCTTTATCCTATACAAGTAACCAACCCATCCAAGAAATCCATTTGCTCCTTACGTTTGTGCTTCCTAATGTCCGGCCGTCCCATTATGTTCTTTATACATACTTAACACATACATTATGGTACATAACTCCCAACAATGCCCTATAATTCTTACAAATTCATTATTCATCCTAACTTGAAACTCCCATAAAATGGTGTCGGTCATGACCCAAATTCCGGGGCCCTGTCGGATTTCGGATCGTGATTATTTAGCAATATTCGCCATGCATTCATCAAATAATTTCCACAAGGAATCAGGCATTTAGTTCAAAACATAATTCCAATTAAATCATAAATGTCAAACAATATCAATATTCTCCGAGTAATCAAAATTCCATATTCTAACTCAATTCAAAGATGACCTAAAAAATTTAATAAAATTTCCCTAACCAAGGGCTAGTCCTCTTATCAACTAATTTAACTTTTCTTGTTCTCTCCTGTCAGCCACGCATGTTGAAATCTACGTGCTGAACATTGTTCTGCTCTGTTCCACCAGCAATGTGATTACCTAAAGGGCCAACATAACATCAGTATTACTGGTGAATGAATTTTCCTAATTACACAATGAATTTTCCTTCAGGTAATCACGTTGCGGGTGGGACAGAGCAGAATGATGTTCAGCACGTAGATTTCGACATACGTGGCTGACAGGAGAGAACGAGAAAAGTTAAATTAGCTGATAAGAGGACTAGTCCTTGGTTAGGGAAATTTTATTAAATGTCTTAGGTCATATTTGAATTGAGTTAGAATATGGAATTTTGATTATTCGAAGAATATTGATATTGTTTGACATTTATGATTTAATTGGAATTATAGTTTGAACTAAATGCCTGATTCCTTGTGGAAATTATTTGATGAATGCGTGGTGAATATTGCTGGTAATCACGATCTGAAATCCGACAGGGCCCCAGAATTTGGGTCGTGACAGTGTCTTTGGTCAAACAGGGTTCATAGGGTTCGGCCTTTTGTAGCTCCTACTGGGTAGTTCCTTTTGGATTTTAGTGTTGGTCTATGGCTTTTATCCCAATACCTTTGCTTTTGTTGGTGTTATGCTTGTGCTTTAGTTCTTTCTTTAATATAATTTACCGTTACCCATAGAACACACAACCAACCCATTCCCCTCCCCCCTCCCCCCTCTCCACAAAATAGGACCATCTGAAGTCCTCCAACAAAATGGAAAAAAAGAAAAAAAAGAAGATGTGGACGACTATTAATGGGTTTACAGGTTTCACAAACTTCATGACGTTTTTACTCTCGATCCCAATCATTGGACTCATTTTTGAATTTGAACTGTTCGAACTTATCCACAATGAATGAGGAAAGTGTGCAACTAGAAAATTAAAAAACTGGTAGAAAGTGAATGAGGTGTGATCATCACCATAAGTTGCCTTTTGATTTCATCAGCATGCATAACCTGGCAATGGCCATTTTTCTTGTCTTATGATTAGATAGATAGTTCTTTTTTTTTTCCCTCTCCTTTAACCTGCTGCAACTAAGAAGATTTAGCATTAGTGCATCTAGCCGTCTACATGTGCAGAATGACCGAACTAAAGATAAGGGGTTTTTATAAACAGACAGAAAAGATTATGAAGAAACCTATTAATGGCTAATCAACAAGAAGAGATGAGCTCGCGAAATGTAAACAAGAATAGGGAAAACAAAACTTGGGGGTTGGATTTATGTAGGTTGCAATATCACGATTTATGGGTAATTATGTCAGAAAAAAATGGAGAATTGTTGATTATCCACTTTTGGTAAAAACTCAAATCGTTATCATTAATTAGAAATTACCGAGTTTCCTTATAATTCTTTGGTCGAAACCCCTTATTTATTTACTAAATTCTTATTTAATTCATGTTTATTCCTTTTCATTCCAAATAAATTTGATTACTTAGCAGAAAATCAGGAAAACATTTTAAATAAAATTAAATATTCTACCTTCACTAATGTCCATTGTTGGTCCTTACAAGTGGCGCCCGCCCGACTAAGGTATTGTTTAGTATTCATGATGAGAAAATATCAGTGGTGGAGAATCTTTCCCCTGCAATCTTCCGAGCCCTATTATTTTTGTCCCACTCAAGGGTCAAAAATGGTTGTTTGGTGTCCAACTCAGTCACCACCAAAACTGGTATAACTTGAATGAATAGCATTAACTCATTGAAGTACAATTCAAGTCATCTTGACTTGGTCAGTGGCCGCACCAATATAACTTTAATGTGCAACATGGCAATTGTAGAAATTATCAGTGGTGATGGTTTTTCTTAGTGTCTTTTTTAAGTACCAAATATATTAAATGTGGGTTTTGAAAGTATTTCTTGTTTAAATGAGAGCATCATTTGAAGCCTTAATATAGTTTTCTTAAGGGCATGGATTTAAGAGTTGGATTCGGGACTGGACTCGGCCATGGCCGAGTCGGGTCGTGTCCCACAATAAAGCTTACGACATCTAAAAAAAATAAAAAAAATAAAGAAAAAGATCCTAGGAGGCTCTCCATCAATCTACATTTATTGTATTTTTATGTAATGATACATTTTTAATGAATAGATTCCTTTATCTTTCCTATTTTGCAATTACTTAGGTGTTTTCACTTTTCTTTTCACATTTTAAGGCTTTTGAAATCACTTATTAAGTCTAGTAGTATGAGTATCTAATATCTATGCCACACCCACAACTACATGAATCAATCATGATAAATTAACTATTAAGTATTGAGAGACAGAATCATTCAATTGCAAATAAAATATTAAATGAAAAATCAAGATTCAAGCATGAAGCCATGTACTATGAAGTATGAACTATGAATAGACAAGTAGCAACTAGAAACCATACCTTAACTCATTTTAATACCATAATGAATGACTTCCTGGTTGGATGCTGCTCTCTTCGTCATTGTCGTCGTCGTCGTCATTTTGAGTTTGACTATAGTATTAGTATTGTTCAATGCTAAAGTCAAAGAAGTCTCCGCCCCACCTTGTTGACCTCGTCAATATCCATGACCCGTAGTGATGCAGAGTTGATTTTTGATCAAAGGGTTGAATCCTTCATGGTGCAAAATTCAAAAGGGGCCTTGACCTACCTTAACAAGGGTTTGATCAAGAAGTATGGGACAAAACATCAAATGGATAGTCAAGATGGATCTATAGATATTCCACATATTAATCATTTATATTCTGAATTATTTGGCTATCAAAATCAGTTCCTAAAAGATCTAATTCACCCAATGCATTAAGCTCAACGTGGTGCACAAAGATCCAATAGTTCAAAATATATGGACAGCAGTCCATTGGGTTCAACCCAACTGAGCCAGGCCCAAACAAGGCCCGGCCTGGCTGGGAGCCTGGGACAGGACCTAAAAGGTTTGGTCAGACTTGGCGACCCATTCCAGGCTTTCAATTGGTCCCATATGGCCCTCTACTGGTCCCTACATATAATTGTGTGCAGATTTGTCCGGCTCGCCTGATGTGTGGAGTCTTACATTTATTATGCAATTTTCTCATTTAGTACTTATCTAATTGGGTTGGAAGAGGAATTTACTGAATGGTACAACTGTGCACTCACTACAATCATAGGCTCTATCGACCAAGACGTGCAGTCCTTATTCATTCTCCATTAGATTGTATTTGGAGACTCTTCCTATTTAAGTGCAATCAAGTCTCCTTTATTGGCAAGGCTTTACGCTTAAGAGAAAATTAAGGGTTTTAGCTTTATCAATTGCTATATATGGATAGAAATTAAAGAAGGAACACGACACCAAAAAATGGAAGGCTTTCTATATGTTGTTGATCTTTGAGGATTTGCTACCTTAATTATTTCGGTGGACAAGAGGGTCTCTCTAAGGAAGAATCTTCAATGATCAGGATCAAGGATGAAAATAGCGGTAGTGGCCCGCCAACAAAATGTTATGTAGCGGTGCGACTTGAAAAAATCGTCAAAAAAATCTGAAAAAATTTGTTGAAAATCTAGAATAGTGAAAAATGATAGAAAATGTTTTTTTTTTTTTTTTTTTTGCAAAAATAACGAAGATAAGGGGGCGTAGCGGTCCCCTCATTGTATGAGGTCTTGTATCGTTGTATAAATAGAAAATAATAGTAATGATCACTTTTTTTTCACATGTATTTATGTTGCTTAGTTATGCTAACTTCGAAACTAATGAAAGGCTTGTAAAAAAAAAAAACAAAAAAAACTATGTTATGAAGTCAAGACTTAAGACTTAAGAGTACTTAGAGAAAAGAATACATCTACCAAAGGGGGTGTCTAATAGGATGTACTTAGAGAAGAATCCTTGAGAAGAACTCTTTGTATTGACTGTAATTTGGTGAGATCATATGCTTTTTGGTGTTCTTTTAAACAGAAAAGGGTAAAAAAGTTGCATAGAAATTTTATTTGGAGAGAAGAAGAAAAGAAATAAGTCTTATTATGCATTTTAAAATTTTTTGGAAAATAGGAAGTTGTCTCACTCTGTAGTGGCCCGTACCGGTCTCGTAACTGCCACTATGGATGTGAACGGCGATAAATACCATTGACCGCCACGCCCGATATAGCGGCCGCTACGCACTATTTTGATCCATGATCAGGATGGTGTAAGTGGTTGGCAACTACATGGTAGCAAGTGCGGTCCACAACCCATTGGAATCTCTCATGCACAATTTTTCTCTTTTTATCTTTTCTTAATTTCTTTCCATGTTTGAAAGTAATTGGGATCTTCTTTAATAAGGTTTCTATTATTATTAGGATTATGATTAATGGTTGTGATTTAATCATAGGTTTAGGGCAGTGCATATATACAAGTCCATGGTATGGAACGAAGGTAGTTTTGGGATAATCTTTTATGAAATTGATTAAAGTTGCATGTTTGCAATTTTCTATTTCTTCTCCCTTGGTTGAGCATCTCCCATTGGATCGAAGATCTCTACGGTGGATTTCACGATCAACGATAAGTGAACCCTTAATTTCTCCTCGATTGAAGTTTGCTTTTTGTTGATTGAAAATCGGGTTTCTATACAAGTCCATTGTATGGAACAAAGGTAGTTTTTGGGATAATCTTTTATGAACTTGATTAAAGTTGCATGTTTGCAATTTTCTATTTCTTCTCCCTTGGTTGAGCATCTCCCATTGGATCGAAGATCTCTACGGTGGATTTCGTGATCAACGATAAGCGAACCCTTAATTTCTCCTTGATTGAAGTTTGCTTTTTGTTGATTGAAAATCGGGTTTCTTTGGGTTCACTATCAATTGGGATTATTGCTTCCCTTACTGCGTCACATAGGCATGAGGTGTTCTTGTCTATATGATATATTAGGATAACCATAAACCGTTGGTGGTTGTTGTTACACTTGCACGGTTATCCAAACCCCATATTGTGGCTGCCCATACCCATATGAAGGATCAGGGTACTACTGTCCATTCCAGTGTGAAGGATCACAGTAGCCCCATATTGTTGCCCACACCTATATGAACTATCAGAATCTGTGGGCTAAGAACTTGACGCCATTTGTTGCGGATTAGTATACTCTCCTAATGGATCTCCTCCATTTCTGCCCCAACCACCAACAGGCTCTTGTGGATCACCATGTAAGGGGTTATAGATGCAAACATTGTCCTTATACTTTCCGTAGAAGATAGTGTGGGCTTCGGATCACTTAGGCCCACGGGCCCAGCCCACATAGGTGTATATATATACAAATCCCACGTGTGGGATCATTGATTAGATTTTGTTGCTAGTTTAGTGTTGCTAATTTCCCTGTACAACTTCCTTACATAGATTAGGAGATTGATTCATTCTTGATTATGATTGTATTAATTAGCATGTTTAAAGCCCTTGATTAGGGCATAATGACAATATAAAAACAATGACGATCCTCTCGGTGGACATCAGTTTCTCTCCAACTCTCGTCTCTTTCTTCTTCATGTTATTACATAAAATTACATGGTATCAGAGCGAGGTTATGATCAATTATCATTGATCTTCTTCTCTCATTGATCCAATCATTATTCCTGGCTTGGATCTTCTTCCTGGAGTGAAAATCATCTTTATAATAGTTCCTGATCATCTCAGATCAAAAGTGGCCCACCAGCGATCATCATCATCATAGCAGCAGAAGCAGCCCATATTGATCGTCTGGTTCTCCTCTTATTTATGAATATTTTTTCAAGATTTTTGGGTCATCAGAGGTAGGATATCCACCTGATTTTGTGATATTTCAGTTTTGTGCAACAATTTTCATCACAGCCGTTCCAATTTGTGGATTTTGATCCGTTTTGAGTAAGACTTTGGCCTGGAGTTGCGGAAATACTGTGTCCTTCCATCCCCAACCTCAGATCTGGTCACTGATCCTCTAATGGACCCCACGTGTTGATCGATCCACTAACGACTGGTCGTCTGACGTCGCTGCTCATCGTCTGCGACTGTGGACTTCTGACGATCGTCAAGAAGCCTCCATCCTTGCATACAGGAATGGTCGACTGGGTTTTCTGGGAATTCTGGTGATTTTTCTGGATTTTTTTCATCACCTTTGAGGTAGTTTCCAACCTCTTCCTCATCTGACGGTTTTTCTCAATAGGATTTCATCACCACTGTCCAGATTTGTGGATCCTTTTCCAAATCTCATCAGATTTGGACTGAAGGAAGTCAATTTGATCCACTTTACAGAGATCAAACCTGATCTGTGATTAGACAATCCTGTGGGGCCCACGCACAGATCCAAGTCCAAATTTCATGGTCGCCTGGCTCTGTCTGGGACACTTATGCGCTGTGTTGTGATTTTTGTGGCTGGATTCTTCATCAGAAACTACTGCGACCTCTATTGCTAGTTTTTAAAACTTCTTGTGCTGCTGCTGGCTGTTCTCCTCCTTTCCCATTGTTGATTGGTTGTGCTGCTGCTCTTTGTTGACCTTCTTCCTTCATATTCTGCAATGGATAAATACGATGTTATCCCAATCAAATTTAACGGGCAGAATTATATTTCCTGGTCTTTCCACTTGAGGAACTTTGTGGAAGGACAGGGACTTTTTGGTTATCTTGACGGATCCATAACGAAGCCTCAGATTACAAGTATTGCTGACTCAAAAGGTCTCGCCAACTGGTCGAAAGAAAATGCGAAAGTAGTCACTTGGATCCTTAACTCTATTGATCCCTCTCTTACTGTGGCTCTTCAAGCATACACCACGGCAGCTGATATGTGGGCTCATCTGAAGAAAATCTACCATCAAACCAATAAAGCCCGGAAATTTCATCTCGATAGTGAAATTGCCAAATATAGTCAAGGGGATAAAACTGTGCAGGAATACTTTAATGGTTTCCTCACCCTGTGGACTGAAAGGGATTCCATGCTAATCTAAACCGTCTCTTCTGGATTTCTATCTGAGGCTCTCCAATTACAAGAAGAAACTCACATCAGCCAGTTTCTTATGCATCTCCGACCTGAATTTGAATCTATTCGGTCTGCGCTCATGAACAGGGAGAATACTGCCAATCTTGATACTTGCTTCCAAGAAGTCCTTCGCGAAGAACTTCGTCTCACTTCACAGCGCACTATTCTGGAAGCACCCGAAGCTCCCAAAGCCTTCCTTGCTCCTCTTCCTGCTGACTCGGCTCTTTTGGCAACTCCAAAGCTTACTCAATGTTATGAATGCAAAGGCTTTGGACATATTGCCAAAAATTGTCGCAAGAAACTGGTTTGCAAATATTGCAAAAGGACCGGTCATGTGATTGATGATTGTCGCAGCCTACAGCGACAGAATGAGACACAGCCTAAGAAGCCTCCCTCCAATATGCCAAGACACAATGTTCCTTCCGCATTTCAGGCTCAAGCCCCCGTGTCAGATACAGGCAGCACTTCTTCCGGGGCTATATCCATGACTCCTGCTCAGATTCAAGAACTGATCCAGAGCACAGTCACCTCTGCATATGCGTCTATGGGCTTCTCTGGTGGTCGGTATCAACCTTATTCTCATATAGCATCTCCTGCTTTTCATTCTTCTGCATCTTTGTCTTCTTCTATCACCTCTTCCACATGGTTTTTAGATTCAGGAGCCTCAAATCATATGACATCTGTGGAACATAGCTTTACAGATTCTCACCCTTACCTTGGAAAAGAAAAAATTACCACTGCCAATGGTGATCAACTACCCATTTCTGGAGTTGGTACCATTACTTTATCTAGTGTCACTGGCCAATCCATCACCCTTTCCAATGTCTACTTTGTTCCAAAATTATCCGCCAATTTACTTTCTGTAGGACAACTTATTGATGATGGCTATCTTGTTCACTTTTCTTCTTCTGGTTGTGTCATACAGGGGCGACAAACTGGGAAGGTGATCGCGACGGGGAGTAAACATGGACGCCTGTTTTTGCTGGACATTGGACATCATTCCTTCTTTGCTTCTTCTTCTAATAATTTCAATAACTTGTGGACAGTTTGGCATAAACGTCTTGGTCATGTGAACAATGCCTATTTAATTTCTTTGTTTAAACTTGGTTGTTTGGACTCTACTATTGATAATAAAATGATGTCTTCTCTAGCTCAATCCAAATGTGAAGCTTGTTGTTTAAGTAAGAGTCATATTTTGCCTTTTTCTGTTCATAATTCTCGTGCATTAGAATCTTTTGACATAATTCACACTGATGTTTGGGGCATTGCTCCTACCTTGAGTAGGGCAGGACTCAAGTACTATGTGACATTTATTGATGATCATTCCCGTTATACTTGGATTTATTTTATGCGTTTCAAATCTGAAGTGTTTTCTATTTTTCAAAGATTCTATAACATGGTCCACACCCAATTTAAGAAAGATATCAAGATCCTTTAGATCCGATTCTGGCGGAGAATATCTATCTCATGAATTCTCTGCTTTCCTTTCTGATAAAGGAATTCTTCATCAAAAATCTTGTCCGCACACTCCGCAACAGAATGGAATTGCGGAAAGAAAGAACCGACATATTCTTGAAACTGTTCGTACCCTTTTACTTGCATCCTTAGTTCCTACTGAATTTTGGTGTGATGCTGCACAGACTGCGGTGTATCTGATCAATCGTCTTCCTAGTACTGTTCTAGGCAAGACTACTCCTTACGGAGTTCTCTTTGAACATCCTCCTTCATACTCTCACTTACGTGTATTTGGTTGTTTATGTTTTGTTCATCTTCCACCGACTGAACGCACTAAGCTCTCTCCACAGGTTGCCAAATGCATCTTTCTTGGCTACAGTTCTGAACACAAAGGGTTTTTGTGTTATGACCGGTTTGAGAAACGCATGCGAATCTCTCGAAACGTGATCTTCCTGGAACACATTCCTTTCTTTTCATTGCGTTTAGATCATCACCCTATTGCTGTGTCCTATTTGCCCCAATTCTCGGAGTCTGCTTCTGCCTCCCCAGCTTCAGCCTCTCCGGCTCTCAAGGTCTATGTCCGGCGTAACAAGGTTCCTCCTATGGTGCCTCCCTCTCCTGATCATCTCACAGTGCCGCCTATTGCTCCTACAGGTAACCAAGCTTCTTCTGATAATATCCTCTCTTTGCGACGATCTAATCGTCTTTCTAGTGCCCCTAACCGTTATGGCTTTCCTGCTCTCTTTTCATCCTTAGATAGTGCTCCTATACCCACCTCATATTCACAGGCCTCGAAGATTGTTTACTGGCAGGATGCTATGAATGAGGAATTGCTTGCTCTCGAAGCAAATCAGACATGGGACTTGGTACCGGCTCCTGAAGGAGCCTCTGTGATTGGCAGTAAATGGATCTACTCCATAAAAGTCCACTCCGATGGAAGTCTTGATCGCTACAAAGCCCGATTGGTTGCACAGGGTTATAAACAAGAGTATGGAATCGACTATGAGGAGACATTTGCACCAGTGGCTAAAATGACCACCGTTCGTACTCTCCTCTGTGTCGCTGCAGCCCGCAACTGGCCTTTGTGGCAAATGGATGTCAAAAATGCATTTCTTCATGGGGATTTACAGGAGACTGTCTACTTAAAGCCACCTCCAGGATATGCTTGTCCTCATAAACATGTTTGCAAGTTGCGGAAATCTTTGTATGGACTTAAGCAGGCTCCCAGGGCTTGGTTTGATAAATTCCGGACTGCAATTCTTCAAGCTGGATTTCGTCAGAGCCATTCGGATAGCTCACTATTTCTTAAATGGACAACGAGGGGATATACCTTCCTTTTAGTCTATGTTGATGATATGATCATCAGTGGCAATGATAGTGCTAGCATTACGGATCTCAAACATCATCTCACTCGCCACTTCAGAATGAAGGATCTTGGTCCTCTTACCTACTTTCTAGGGCTGGAGTTCTTGCGTAGCAAATCTGGCATTCGAGTTCATCAGAAGAAATATGCTACAGATTTGATCACTTCGGCACGCCTTGATGATGCTCACACTTTTGATACACCTATGGAGTTGAACAGTAAGATGAGTACAGATGATGGCCCTCCTCTGGATGATCCCTCTGTTTTTCGGCGGATAGTTGGTAGTTTGCTATACTTAACTATGACTAGGCCGGATATTTCTCATGCCGTTCATACGGTTAGCCAGTTTGTGAGCAATCCTCACAAACCTCACCTTGCTGCTGCCTTGCGCATACTCCGCTATATCAAAGGCACCCTTAATCATGGTCTCTTCTACTCTTCGGGCGCTTCTCTGCACTTATCTGCTTATGCGGATGCTGACTGGGCTGGTTGCCCCGACTCTCGGCGCTCTACCACTGGTTGGTGTATGTTTCTTGGGGACTCTTTGATTTCATGGAAGTGCAAGAAGCAAACCACAGTTTCGAAATCATCTGCTGAGGCAGAATATCGGGCCATGTCCTCTGCGAGTGCTGAAATCATCTGGCTACGCCGTCTTCTCTGTGAGTTCGGTGTCACTGTTGGTAGCTCTACACCTCTTCATGGGGACAACACCAGTGCTACACGCATTGCAAACAATCCGGTCTTTCATGAAAGAACAAAGCATATCGAGATTGATTGCCACTTCATCCGTCAGCATGTTGTTACTGAGAAGATAACTCTGCCTCATGTCTCTACTCATGACCAATTGGCAGATATCTTCACAAAAGCACTTCTCAAACCGCGTCATCATGATCTCACTAACAAATTGATGTTTTCTGCCTTACCACATCAATTTGAGGGGGAGTGTAGAAGATAGTGTGGGCTTCGGATCACTTAGGCCCACGGGCCCAGCCCACATAGGTGTATATATATACAAATCCCACGTGTGGGATCATTGATTAGATTTTGTTGCTAGTTTAGTGTTGCTAATTTCCCTGTACAACTTCCTTACATAGATTAGGAGATTGATTCATTCTTGATTATGATTGTATTAATTAGCATGTTTAAAGCCCTTGATTAGGGCATAATGACAATATAAAAACACTGACGATCCTCTTGGTGGACATCAGTTTCTCTCCAACTCTCGTCTCTTTCTTCTTCATGTTATTACATAAAATTACACCACCACCACCTTGTACTTGCTCATTCCTGTTATCATCTTGTGGTGAGCCCCTATTGTTAGAAGATGATGTCTTGTGTGTCGTTCTTCTTCATGTGTGGCCAACCTCTGACTTTGAGACTGAGTGCTCTTGCTACCTTTTGTCTTCCTTTTGTAAACAGTTGGTTCCTTAAGCTATTGTTTGGCTTTAGAGAGGGTTGAACGTGAAGACAATTGATTGTTACACCCGTCACACGTTCCGATCTAGAACGTTCATCTCTAGCTCGTGGCTATGCTCATGCCGATGTTGCGAGTCTTGCGACAATGATGCCGCTACACTCATAGTTATTAGAATCATGCGATTTGTATCCTAGATCCTAAGGAAAACGATTCGTATCTATACAACGAATCTCATTTATAGATGAATCTTAGAATTCATGTATGAATGTTACGATTCGATACTCGTTTCATCGAATCTTACAATTCAAGCGATTTGGCCGAATGAGAATTGCTACAATCAATAAGTTAATATTAACAATCTTTTATCTTTTTTTATTATTTCTTTCTTTTAGTGTTTTTACTTTTAAAAGGTTATTTAGTAGTTAACGAATCCTCATAAGAATTTTTGCGGCTTTGGAGAGTTTTTAGAAATGAATAAAAGCGTTCAATTGTACTTATGGAACTAGTCTACTATATCTTCTCTTTTTCCTTTTTCTTTTATAAATATTTTCTGGTTTTTTCTTGATGAACACTTTCTTAACTTTAAGAGATATCCTACTGTGTAAGATAATTTGGATTTTAATTTTACTTTTAAATTTTCATTTAAAGTTAACAAAAAATTAAGATATATTGATACCTTAAACTTATTCAACTATTTATGCAAATCATTGATTTTATATTAATATATTTCATGATGTTCTTGATATAATTGTATGATAGACTTATTTTTCATTGTACTTATACTGCTATAAATGGGAAAATGGGTGGTTATGAGTAACTACTTTTTTCTTTTTCCTTTTAATTTTAATTATTTTTCATATTTTTTAGAAAAATAAAAAAATCCTACGATTCGTGATACGATTCACATTTCGATTCGATTCATGGGTATAAACGATTTGCGATACAATTATGATCGTCAAAACTAAGGCTACACTCTTGCCATTTCCCCTAGTAGTAGCAGATCTGCGAAGGGGAGGTGGGGATGGGGAAGCACGTTCTAGGATTGACGATGGTATTACTTCGTTATCACCACAATTATGATCTTGACCGGACTCATCAATAACATGCAAATTTCTTCATCAAGGAAATCTGTATTTGGTAAACTGGGGCCTCCCTCTTAGCCAACCATTCATCCAAAGGGTCATCTTCTTCGAATATATAATCCAAATTAATTGGATCAAATCTCTATTTTCTTTACTTTGAAGGTTTCTTGCCCTTAACCTTATATTATAATGCACAAAGACCAACATTTCCAACTTCTTCATTGTTTGGTGATTTTGGCTTTGTGTGGATCAAACTAAATGTGCTCCAATTTCTCTCGCATCTGGACGATGATGTTGTTTGGCTCAAAATTTTCCTTGTGAAATCTTGAAGATCGGGATCATCATTGCCAAACTTGTTCCACCATTCATCTGCACATAAAAAAGAAAAAAAAAAACCAGTTTAAGGCTATCAATACTTGAATAAAGTTGTATTTAAACTTTTCACATAAGTTATGGACCTATGGTTATAAGAAAGAAATGAACTTTTCACATAGGTAATCTACAATGTCAGACCCAAAACTCCCAAGAGCGCCTTTATAATTCAACTATAAAAGTTAAAATTTAAAAACTTATGAACTAATAACCAGCAACTCATAAACTAAGATTATGATAATCGATTAAACGGATCCTACCTAATTAAGAATATCAATTTGTTTATACTTGTTTTTCACCATTATCTCTTAAGTTTTTTTTGAAGCCTCAAAATACTTCATGGTCAGAGAAGTTCTTGCTATTGTAGCATGATGGGTTCAAGAAGTATGCTGTATGATGTCCAAAATATCGATTTAGAAAGACATTAAATTCTAAAATAATTAACTTTGTATGACATCCAAAATACTAAAAATAAGATTTACCCGTGACAGATGTATCTTGATGTAATTGGTTATTCTATCTATGGTCAACAATTTTCCACAACTTCTTATAATAAGCCCCATATTTTGCTTTAGACCTTTGCTCTATAGCATGCTTTGCTCGATCTAGGGCATTATACCCCATATTACCCTTTGTATCTCTCATAGTCCCCATATTTCAAGTCAAGGTATTTTCCGCTTATCTGATAAGCAGAAAGAGGTTTAACTCCTGGGCCCTCCTCAACTATAGTATCAACTATGGCCTGATAATATGGTGAATTTGCCCAATTTCGGTGGGGTATTTCAATTATAGTGAAAGGACTTAGAAATTGCATGGTCCATTTTCAAAGATCTATTCTTCATATCACCCATTAAAGAAATCTTAAGTTGTTTCATGCTTTAGATCCTATACAAGAAAGGATCCATGGATTATCTAGTAGTTGGGTCCTGCGATTTTTGATCCTATAGGTCGTGAAGAACCGGCTCCACCCTGTAGCTCATCCTTACGAGCTTACTCAGCTGCATAGGCCTCATGGCTAGCTTTCCCCTCCTTAGTTTATGAGCCGCCGCCTCTTCCTCATCATCATCCTTCTCATCATCAACATCAACTGGTTCCATTCTAGCCAACACCCTCATATTTTTTCTTCTTTCCTTTCTTTTTTGCCTTGCCAAATAAATTTTCCCTCATTTGTTTCCTCACTTCAGTGGGGGCATTTGGACAACCTTTTACGTCCCCTGATACACGTCCAAGATGTTGTTTAAATTTATGAATGCCTCCACTCATTTTTTTTAAAACCATTTACATTTCACCCTATGACGGTCCCCACCGACCATCTCTCCATGTTCTCATCCGGGATCAACTTCCTTGTCTTTTTTTTTTTTTGGTGCCATTGTGATCCAAGAAATAAAATCTACAAAACTAGATAAACAAAAGAATAAACAAAGCTATTTAACATGCTTATAAGTGAGTTTAATGACTCAAATCTCTCAATTTCATCATGTATTCAACTTACCTACATGTAGATAATGCTAATATCCTTTCTAATCATACTTTACTACAAATAATTAATAAATTAGAAGAAATTAGTAATTTACATGCTTATAAGTGAAAGATCGATTTTTTACATGAAAACGTATAGATCTAGGTGAAAAACTTAGATCTATACTCTACACCGCTAACTTATGTTCCTAAATTGAAAAAAAACCTTAAATAAGAAAAAAAAGAATATTTTTACACATCTTAAACAACAGTTTTAAGCAAGAAATTATTATTTGTTAGTTCACATGCATAGATGTTGGCTTAAAACCATAGATCTAGGTGATATACACCTCAACATTAAAATATCTTAAAGAGAAAAAAATTTTAAAAATTAAGTTTTACATATTTATATATTATTAAATAAAAAATTACTATTTTGGGGTGTAGATGCATAGATCTAGGCATAGAACCATAGATGCATAGATCTAGGCATAGAATCATAGATCTATGTAGGACACACTCAAAATTCTTGAACTTCTAAAAAAAATAAAAAAAAACTAAAGAAAATCGATGTAGCTTGTTTAAAAAAAAGACCAGAAAATGAAAGAAAATTGATTTTTCCCAACAATTCAAGGGTGCATATTCATAACACACTTCCTATCCTCTATTCTAAGCAATCTAAGTTAGTAGAAACAAAAAAGCATACGTCGAACAACAAGAATAAAAAACCCCTCTTTTTTATGAATCGTAGATTTGATCTTTGGTTGGCTAAATCTCACAAAATACAAAGATTTGACTTCCAATCTATCAAGAAATGGACTTAGCACACTTTAAAACCTAAGGAGAAGTGTTTCCAACAAGTGAAATGGGAAAAAATCCATTTCGTTCGTTTTATAGTCGGCTGAGTATGTCACTATGTGGACTCGGCCGACTCGGGCGAATCATGTGGGACTCACCCAAGTCCCACATATTTGAGTCTGAGTCCTATTGGACCCGACTCGCTATGCGCCGAGTCCGAGTTAACTTTTTAAAACCATGCTCTAGGGTGGAGCCTGGATTTTTTCACATAGCCGTCCATTTCAGTTTGATTTGTCTTAAAAAGCTGAATTTTTTTGGCACAGACCACTAGCTGAACCGAGCAACCCATGTAAAAGATTTCATTCGCATTTCAGTCCCCGCAGTGTTCCAATCCATGAGCTGATAGTTTTATGCCTTTTTTTTTTCAAAAAGAAAACCCCTAAAGAGCGTGATTTTTTTTTCAAAGATTCTTTTCTAATAAAATATATGCCAATCCCCAACTGTATGTAAATTATAAAATTATTTCATGTAATATTATGAGTTGAGATTTGAGAGTTCATTTCTAATTTCACAGTGCCACGTACACAGAGATTAAGAATCATTCATTTGGCATGTAGAAATAACTAATTGCATTATTGATTTAGTAGGGGATATATTAAATATATAATTTATATGTTGTTTATAAATGTTGATTTTTTGACGTTTTATATATATTTCTGAAATGAAACTCTGAAATGTATCACCAAATTCCAAATTGGCCGAAGCAGTTCAGTTTGGAGCCAAAACAAAACAATGTCCAAAATGAAATTGACAACTCTGATTTTCCCTTTAGGGGTCCATCACGTGATACAAGTTTTCCATTGCGGGCTCACCTTATTGGAGGTCCAAGAATACAAATGGGCTTCCAGAAACTATGAGATGGGGTGGGGGGCATGGGCCAGCTGCTCCCCTTTGGTTCCATCCCTACGCATGCATGCATGTATATATATATATATATATATATATATATATATATATATGGGAGAAGCTCCTATGCTCTCCTTGAGAGATGCTCTCATAGGAGCACCTCCCTATACATACATACATATATATATACACACACACACATGGGGGATATTCAAGTGCATCCATCCCTCACCATTGTGGTGAGGGACATCCCCTTTTTGGGAAGTTTCAAGTATAAAAGAGAAGTACAAAAGAGAAGTACACTTCTATTTTGTACTTGAAACTTCCCAATAAGGGGGTGTCCCTCGCCACAATGGTGAGGGATGGATGCACTTGAATATTCTCCTATACACATATATATGTATACATATATGTATATACATACATATACATACACACACACACACACATCATCATCATCATCATTATCATCAGAACCTTGTCCCAACTATGTTGGGTTCGGCTACACGAATTCTATTTCTCTATTCCAATCTATCTTGAGCCAAGTCCTCAGATAAGTTACACTTCATATCTATCTTTATTACCTCCAGCCACGTCCTCTTAGGCCTACTCCTTCCCCTTGGTAGGCCGTCAACCTTCATGGCCAAACTTTTCCTTACCGGCGCCATTACCGGCCTACGTTGGACATGCCCAAACCATCTCAAATGAGTTTCTCTAATTTTATCCCCTATTGTTGCTACCCCTAAATGCTCTCGAATGCGCTTATTTCTAATTCTATCCTTCCTCGTTTTACTATACATCCACCTCAACATTCTCATCTCTACTACATCCATTTTGTGCATATGCTGCTTCTTGATTAGCCAACATTTTGCTTCATAGGTTATAGCTGGTCTAATCGTTGTCCTGTAAAATTTCCCCTTCCATATATATATATATATATATATATATATATATATATGGAGATGCTTCTATGAGAGATATCTCTCACCTTATACGAGAGATAGGGGTGGGGGCCCTCTCATTTAAGTTATTGGCATTGGATATGAATGTGAGGGCCCCCACCTTATCTCTCATATAAGGTGAAAGATATCTCTCATAGGAGCATCTCCCACATATATATATATATATATATATATATTTTTTTTTTTTTTTCTTTTTGTGCGGAATATAATGCACTACTTTTGTATGGAATATCTTTGGTTACTAGAATACATGCTTTAGCTGGTTTCCTTTACTAATATCTGGTCTCCATTTATGCACTGCCCAGATATCTCCTTTTGAAGAAGCTCCCGAAGAATTTGATCAAACAATTTTTACAGTGCATAAAGATCGTACCATTGGTCCAGTTGAGGGGCTTACTCTTAATCTCGTCAGGGATGAACATAGGTAAGGCGAGTGCTACTTTTAAATAGTACTGTTATTTTTATAGAAAATAATTGAAGGCCTTATTATTTGTTTGTTAAAATAATTTTGTTTCCTTTTGGCCCGTTTGGATCCCAGTATTTCTGGTTACTAAGAAATCTAATCACCTGGATTTACATGTAACAAGAGTTTTAAACATGTAATGTTGTTTGGGGACCACTAATTAATGGTATTCAAGTTACGATTTTTTTGCTGCAACTGACTTGCACACTAACTTAGTTTATGCTTAACTGATGATATGCTTAAACTCTTAACTCACACAAACAGAGTGGCCTGCACTCAGTGAGATCCCTAAGGAATTTCGATGTTCAAATACAATAGTTAGTTCGTGCTTTTAATATTCGAGTGCATTCTTTTGTAGTGCACGCTATTTGGCAGATAGCAGTATAGTACTGATGATTATACGATGTTGATAATGCATGGAAACTTGTAAATTGGTTCATTCTACGAGGGTCAAACTTGAACGAGTTTGAACAGTTAACCACTCAATTTACTGTACAACAATGATCGGATGGAAATCTGCTTGGCAGTTCAGTATGGAAATTCCTCTTTTTTTTTTTTTTTTGATGACGTGGGTATCCCTGGGGTCTTTTGACCTAACAGGAGTAATCCTCCGTTGGTGTCCACTAAACCCACACAAACGCACACGGGGCAAATTTAGGGCGGTTTCAAATGCAAGATGTGAGGAGCAAGCCCACGCCCTCTGCCACTCCACCAACTCCCAGGTTGGTAATATGGATTTGGTATTAGTTATGAATGATATACTATTAATTTAATTCATTGTTTCCATGAAACTTTTCTGACCTTAATATCTCATTCTTGTTCAATTGAGTCTCATTCGGATTCAATTTAGTCTCTTCAAGCATGGTTCAACAATCATAGAAAGGCATCCACACGAGAGAGAATATTCATAGAAATCCCAAAAACACTCCCCTTAGCCAAAAGAGAACTGTGTTTCATACTGAACTTTGAGAAGAGACTAGGAGGAAGAGGGACGGAATGGGAAATTGTCATGGGTTGGTCGTTCCCAGTTTACCTTTATTTGTAGGTGATTGGAGCCCTAATTATAGCAACTAAAAGGTTGTAAGAAATCATGTAGATTACAATGAGATCATCGTTTAGGCTAATCTAATCTAATAATGATATAGTACTTTGTAAGATCTTAGAAAACATTTTTCCCTTCTGTGTTCTAATGTCCATATGAGTGTATTTTCTTTGGCTCCATGTCTTATACAAGGCTTTCCTGTCACGTCCCCTGAATTGGCTACCTTAATGGTCCCAATTTCGAGACGTAACTAGCGTGGGGATGTGAGTCATTTCGACTCTAATAAAATTTTATTCCCCACACTATACGCACAGGATATCATGTGTGAAGATATAATGTATTTTTCCATCACATAATAAAAATTTTCCTGAAGCATAAATGAGCAATATATAACCATAACCATTTCTCATAAGTAAACAGAGCACATACGGTCTCAGAATATTTACAACACCACAAAAGTTTTTAAAAATTGTTTTATTTACAATCCCAACATAAAAGCCCATCACACTACCCACCATGAAACTTGAGACTCAAGTAATGATCTATGGAGATCAGTACATCCAACCACCAAATCAGTCTCACTCTGATGAACTCTTGCATCCCGATGTCTAGACCACATCATCGGGAGTCCATTCACTCAATCCTTGTGCAGTCTCCTTGACTGCCTCAGTCTCCTGGGTAGTGTTATAGGTGCCTCTCCGGTAATGCCGAAGGTTATATTGGATAACTGTGTAAGTAAACATGTATAATAATATAAACATGATATGTTAAATGTAAATAAAATAAGAAATCATAAAATGATAGGTAATATGCATGAATGTATAAAATGTAAGAGAATCAGATGAAGACGCATCTAATAGGGATCCTAGCAAATTGGCATTTATCCACATCAGCTACGTTCTCTCAAACAGTGTAATTGTGATGAGAGTGTGAATCATAATAAACATATCAGGGATACCTATCATATCTTAATGTGGCTATCTTACATATTACAGGGGGTACCTGGAGTATACACTCTCATACAGGGACTAAGCTGCAGCTAGCCTAACAGATAGATACAGTCCATCTTTCACCATGTCTGGTTATAATAGGATCGGGAGCTAAGTGGTGCCGACCCAGGAATTGTATATAGGTGATACAGGATACACTTCTAATGAAAACAGACTCATTTTACTGAAAACAAGTTTACTTTAACATAACAAATACGTATAACATGTCATCTTATTCATTACAGGTCATATAAAATAGACAGGATACATAATACAGGTAAACAGGACATAAGAATACATGAACTAATCATGTGAGTACAAATAATGGGAACGATAATGCATGCCAACAAAAAATGTTGTAAACGCCATTCCTAAGGTCTGAATTGCCCAAGAGCATCACTAATCAATGCTGTGTAGCTTTAGGGTTTACCACATCGGCATTACTGAAGTTAATTTGATGAAAATAACCATTGAGTAACACATGGTTGATTTAGCATTACTATATATAATTTGAAGGCAATCTGTACGTCCATGTCAGCTCTAAACATCACCTACTATGGTCTCACAAAGAATCAGGGTTGTTTGAGTATCATAAGGTACCTTTCCAACCTAGAAAACTAGTTTCGGAATTAAATTGGAAAGTAGGTGTTCTATGGTTAGTCTTACGATTAGCCATGGGATGACCTATGGTTAGCCGTGAGATCACCATAGTACAATTTGTACTAGGGAGTATAGTTTTGGAAAATCTAGCCCATGTACATCTACGACTAGCTTATTTCGGAGTTACGGTTAGCCGTGGGAGCATTATGATTAGCCATAAAGGTTCAGAAATCTGAAACTCGATTATGTTTCAGCTCTGTTTTAGGACATGTTTCACTCTCCTTTCAGATACAGATTCTGAAGCCTGTCTCTGAGTACTATTAGCTTTTATTTGAGGCTTTAGAAGCCATCAATCGCGCATCATATTATTACCATGTTACTCCATTAAGAAAATTAATTCAGTTCGGAACTTAATTTTCAAATGAAACATGTAAAATGAACTCAAACTGATATCTACGTCAATATGATCAGAAAATTTTAAAAATAACATACATGAAATGGAAATTATATGAGTTGCCTGCCTTAGTTGGGGCTCTAACTGATTTCTCTCAAATTTCATCACATTCCGGTCTCAAGCTCTTAGCTACCAACTTAAATAAGAAGAGAGAGAGGAAGAAGATGAGGTCTTTGATGATGATGAGGAAAGGAATGGGAAGGAGAGGAAGGAAGCTGGAGAGGCTGGAATAACTGAGAGCAGTAGAGAGGGAAGGAGAGATGAAGAAGAATGAAGAATTCTCTGGAGTTTTGAACTGGTAGAGATTTTCTGAGAAATTGCAAAAATAGCCCTTGTATATGAAAACACATTATTTCTGATCAAATGGTACATTGAATCATCGAAGTGAAAGAATAAAAGTTGTTCAAAATAACATTCTCAAACCAATGAACTCAAAAACAAAAAAAATCTATTATTTATGAATAACCTCCTAACCTTCACTCAAATTACAGATATGCTCATTTTCTAGGTCCAAAAACCCACCAAATCTATCCTATTATTAATCTAACACAGAACTAATTAATTAGCTAGTAATCAAGATAATTAGAGAATATAACACAATTAAAATCAAGAATCTCACATTTCACCAACTTAAAATACCTTATCAGAAAAGGAATTTTTCATTTTGAAATAAGAAAGGGCATTTATGTAAATATAGAAAACTTGTGCACTCTTTTTGAAGTACATAAAACACATAGGGTCTTTTGTAGATATGAAAGTATCAAATACGGGACTGATTGCCTAGCCCTATGGATCACAACCTAATTCTTCTTTTCTCTATTTATCTCTCTCTCTCTCTCTCTCTCTCTGTGTGTGTGTGTGTGTGTCTCCTCTCTCTTCATCTAGTTGGGTTTTCTATACTTTCTGTGAATAAACCCTAGAATCCATCAAATCTAAGGTTCAATTTGGTATCAGAGCATCATCACTAGAAGAAAGAAGATCTATTATGGCTCGGATTAGAAGAAAATCCTCAAATCAGAGGGTCTAAGGTGCAATTGAATACAATTTTTTGTAGGGTGTAAAAGGGCTGGGCCAGGGTTGTCCAAGCCTACCATCAGCATATGTGGGTTGGCCAAAGGTGAGCCAAAGCCCTCAAGGGCTTGCAATACCTATGCCCCTATGTACTTGACCCTCGTGGGCTAAGGGTGGGCCAGGGCAAGGCCTAAAGCTTGAAGAGAAGAAATTAAAATTTTAATTTTTCCTACACTACCATTGAGCACCGTGTGCGAACTAGACTTTAGCCTAACATATACCGGTCATACATATAATACAAATCCTCAAAAAAAGGAATAAACTAAAAGTTCAACTAATTGACACATTGATAATAGGAAAAACAAAGGAAACACTGGAAAACAATTGTGTAAGACAAACCAAACAAACTTTAAAATATTCCTCCATTTATCGCTTTCTTAATCCTTATATCTACTTTATATCCTTCATCTATTACCTCCTTAATAATCCTTGTTGCAGCGCCTTTGATTATGATATCTTACACGCAAACTAACAGGCCCTAAAATATACAAAACCCATTCACGAAGAAAATCAATTCCGCCCTAATAACCCATTCTCTTAGAAATGAGCACTTTCAATAGCATTTAGGGGTAGCAACAATAGGGGATAAAATTAGAGAAACCCGTTTGAGATGGTTTGGGTGTGTCTAACGTAGGCCGATAAGGAAAAGTTTGACCATGGAGGTTGATGGCCTACCAAGGGGAAGGGGTAGGCCAAGGAGGACGTGGATGGAGGTGGTAAAAATGATTTGAGGAAGTGTAACTTATCTTAGAATTTGGCTCAAGATAGATCGGAATGGAGAAATAGAATTCTCGTAGTCGACCCCAGTATAGTTGGGACAAGGCTTTGATGATGATGATGATGATGATGGTATTGATGATGATGAACCCATTCTCATAAAAAATAGTTGAATTAGGAAGAAACAACCCAAAAATAAATAATCAAGTAAACAAAAAATTCTCACCAATAGAAATAACTAAGAAGCCATTTAAAAATTAAAAATGTGGGTTTATTTGAAACCCTAAACCAAAGAAGAAGTAAATAAATATGTAGGCCGCAGTTCTTAACCTGACTTGGTAATGCAAGGATACATACATACATACATGGAAATTGCTCCTATGAGAGCAATGTAGAAGATAGCAGGCCCAATAGGACCGCAGGCCCAGTTCATGTACAAAGCCCATACGTGGGATATATAGATAGGATAGGATTTAGTTCCTAACTTTTCTCTCCTTCTATGTATAGGATATGATTGATTCTTTCTTTTCTTTGTGATTCTAATTTGTAACTCATTTGTAATCTTTACTAAATTAGAGCCTTGATTAAGGCATTACATTAATATAAATATGACAGTCGATGCTCTGTAATAGTACGACCTTCTCTCCAACTCTCTTCTTCTTCTTCTTTCTCTTCTTCCATATATTAGAGCCACGGAAAATCTTCTCTCATTGATCCAATCATTAATCCTGGCTTGGATCTTCTTCCCGGAGTGAAAATCTTCTCTCTAATAGAGCCTGATCATCTCATAACAAAAGTGGCCCGCCAGCGATCATCATCATCATAGCAGCGGAAGCAGCCCATGTTGATCGACTGGTTCTCCTCTTATTTATGAATATTTTTTCAAATCAGAGGCAGGATATCCACCTGATTTTGTGATTTTTCAGTTTTGTGCAACAATTTTCATCACAGCCGTTCAAATTTGTGGATTTTGATCCGTTTTGAGTAAGACTTTGGCCTGGAGTTGCGAAGATACTTTGTCCTTTCATCCCCAACCTCAGATCTGGTCACTGATCCTCTAAAGGACCTCACGTGGAATTCGATCCACTGACGATATTGTCGTCTGACGTCGTCTGCTTCATGCTTTGCAACTGTGGACTACTGACGATCATCAAGAAGCCTCCATCCCTCCATATGGGAATGGTCGACTGGATTTTCTGGGAATTATGGTGATTTTTCTGGATTTTTTTCCATCACCTTTGAGGTAGTTTCCAACTTCTTCATCATCTGACGGTTTTCTCCGAAGGTTTTCATCACCACCGTCCAGATTTGTGGATCTTTCTCCAAATCTCATCAGATTTGGACTGCAGGAAGTGAATTTGATCCACTTTACAGAGATCAAACTTGATCTGTGATTAGACAACACCGTGGGGCCCACGCACAAATCCAGGTCCACTTTTCAGTTCGTCTGGCTCTGTTTTACACAAAAATTACACTGTTCTGCTGTCTTCTTCTCTTTTCTTCTTCTATTGATCATTCTGATTGCTGGTATATGCTGTGGAAGCTACTTGTTACGGATTAATTACTGATTAGCGCCGGTTGCTATTATGGACAAATATGATGTTATTCCTGTTAAATTTAATGGAAATAATTATATGGCTTGGTCTTTTCATCTGAGGAATTTTGTCGAAGGCCAAGGACTGTTTGGTTATCTTGATGGTTCGATAGCTAAACCTACTGCAACTACTGACACAAAAGCATTAGCCAACTGGTCTAAAGAAAATGCTAAGGTCATCACTTGGATTCTTAACTCCATCGACCCTTCTCTTGCCATTGCTCTTCAAGCATATACTACTGCATCTGATATGTGGGGTCATCTCAAAAATGTTTATCATCAAACAAATAAAGCCCGCAAATTCCAACTCGATAGTGAGATTGCAAAATTCAGTCAAGGTGATAAATCTGTACAGGCGTACTTCAATGGATTTCTCACCTTATGGACTGAGAGGGATGCTATGATTATTCAGTCTGTGTCTGCTGGGTTTCTATCTGAGGCTCTTAAATTACAAGAGGAAACCCACATCAGCCAGTTCCTTATGAATCTCAGACCCGAATTCGAATCTGTTCGGTCGGCACTCATGAATAGAGAAGTCACAGCGAACCTGGATACATGCTTCCAAGAAGTTCTTCGAGAAGAACTTCGCCTCAATTCTCAGCATAGCATTCTTGAAGAACCAAAGGCCTATCTCGCTCCTCTTCAGACTGAGTCTGCTCTTCTGGCAGCCCCCAATCCCAAGCCTACTCAATGCTATGAGTGCAAAGGCTTCGGTCATCTGGCCAAGAATTGTTGGAAGAAATTGGTTTGCAAATATTGCAAACGCTCTGGTCATATTATTGATGACTGTCGTAGCTTACAGCGAAAGAATGGACCTCAGCAGAAGCAACATTCCTCCACCATGCCTAGACAAAATACTCCAGCTGCGTTCCAAGTTCAGGCCCATCTCCCCGATACGGAAAGCACTTCTTCTGGAGTTGTCTCCATGACTCCAGGCCGGTTTAAAGAACTAATTCAAAACACGGTGACCTCCGCATATGCTTCCATGGGTTTCAATGGTGGTCGGTATCAAACTCATTCTCCTCTAGCATTTCCTGCTTTTCATTCTTCAGTCTCTCTGTCTTCCTTCATCACCCCCTCTACCTGGTTTTTAGATTCCGGAGCATCAAACCACATGACTTCTGTGGAAACCAGCTTTACAGCCTCACACCGTTACCTTGGTAAAGATAAAATCACCACTGCTAATGGAGACCAATTACTCATCTCTGGAGTTGGTGCCATTACTCTCTCTAGTGTTTCGGGCCAGTCCCTCCACCTATCCAATGTCTACTTTGTTCCCAAATTATCAGCCAATTTACTTTCTGTCGGCCAACTTATTGATGATGGTATCATATTAACTTTTCTTCCACTGGCTGTGTCATACAGGAGCGGCAAACTGGGAAGGTGATCGCGAAGGGGAGTAAACATGGTCGACTGTTCCTGCTGGACATTGGACATCATTCCCTATTTTCTTCTTCTTCTAGTTTCAATAAATTGTGGACCATTTGGCATAGTCGTCTTGGTCATGTGAACAATGCTTCTTTACTTTCTCTGTTTAAAATTGGTTGTTTAGAACCCACTGTTGATAATAAAATGATGTCCTCCTTACTTCAATCAAAGTGTGAAACATGTTGTTTGAGTAAGAGTCATATTTTGCCTTTTCCTATACACCGTTCTCGTGCATTATCATCTTTTGATATCATTCACACTGATGTTTGGGGAATTGCACCCACTTTGAGTAGGACAGGGTTTAAGTATTATGTGACTTTTATTGATGATCATTCTCGATTCACGTGGATTTATTTCATGCGCTTCAAATCTGAAGTCTTTTCTCATTTCCAAAAGTTTTACAATATGGTTCACACACAATTTCAGAAGGATATAAAAATTCTTAGGTCTGACTCCGGCGGAGAATACATGTCCCATGATTTTTCTGCCTTCCTGTCTGATAAAGGCATTCTACACCAAAAATCCTGCCCACATACTCCACAGCAAAATGGTGTTGCGGAGAGGAAAAACAGGCATCTCCTTGAAACTGTTCGTACTCTCCTACTTGCATCCTTAGTCCCTCCAAATTTTTGGTGCGATGCTGCACAGACGGCTGTACATCTTCTCAATCGTCATCCTAGCTCCATTCTAGGAAAGACTACTCCATATGAAGCTCTCTTTGGTCATACCCCTTCCTATTCTCACTTGCGTATTTTTGGTTGTTTATGCTTTGTCCATCTTCCACCTACAGAGCGCACTAAGTTGTCACCTCAGGCTGCCAAATGTCTTTTCCTCGGTTACAGTACTGAACACAAGGGATTTCTGTGTTATGCCCCATCCGAGAAACGCATGCGAATATCTCGCAATGTGATCTTCCTGGAACACATTCCATTTTTTTGCTTGCGTTTAGACACTCATCCTGTTGCTGTGTCTTATCTGCCACAATTCCCTCCCACTACTTCTCCCCCACCACCTATTACTAATGTCTATGTCCGGCGTACTACGGTTCCACCTGTGGGGCCTCCTTCTCCTGATCCTATCCCTATGCTGCCTCCTGCTCCCTCAGGTATTACTCCTTCCTCTACTGATAATGTCATACCCCTGCGACGTTCTAGTCGCCCTTCTGTTGCTCCTGACAGATATGGCTTTCCTGCTCTTTTCACTTCATTGGATAGTGCTCCTATTCCCACCTCTTATTCACAGGCTTCGAAGATTGCCTACTGGCAGGATGCTATGACTGAGGAGTTGCTTGCTCTTGAAGCAAACGACACATGGGAATTGGTACCGACCCCAGCTGATGCATCTGTTATTGGCAGTAAATGGGTCTATTCCATAAAAGTTCACTCTGATGGGAGTCTTGACCGTTATAAAGCCAGATTAGTCGCACAGGGTTATAAGCAGGAGTATGGGATTGACTATGAGGAAACCTTTGCACCTGTGGCTAAAATGACCACTGTTTGCACTCTCCTTTGTGTCGCTGCAGCTCGCAACTGGCCTCTATGGCAAATGGACGTCAAAAATGCTTTTCTACATGGGGACTTGCGCGAGACTGTTTATTTAAAACCTCCACCAGGATATGCTTGTCCTCCAAAGCATGTGTGCAAATTGAGGAAAGCTCTTTATGGGCTTAAACAAGCTCCCCGGGCTTGGTTTGATAAATTCCGGGCAGCAATCCTTCAAGCAGGGTTTCGTCAGAGTCACTCTGATAGTTCCCTCTTCCTCAGATGGACATCAAAGGGCTACACATTCCTCTTGGTCTATGTTGATGATATGATTATCAGTGGAAATGATAATGCCGGCATTACGGATCTCAAACACCACCTTACTCGCCACTTCCGGATGAAGGATCTTGGTCCTCTCACCTATTTTCTGGGGCTGGAGTTTGTGCGTACCAAATCCGGCATTCGGGTCCTTCAGCTCAAATATGCGACAGACTTGATCACGTCAGCCAGGCTTGATGATGCTCCCACTTTTGATACGCCTCTGGAATTGAACAGCAAAATTAGTTGCGATGATGGCACTCCCCTGGATGATCCCTCTGTTTTCCGGCGAATAGTTGGTAGTTTGCTCTACTTAACTATGACTCGGCCGGATATTTCACATGCCGTTCATACGGTCAGTCAGTTTGTTAGCAATCCTCACAAACCACACCTTGCTGCTGCGTTACGCATCCTCCGCTATGTTAAAGGAACACTACATCATGGTCTCTTCTTCCCTTCTGATACTTCTCTGCAATTATCAGCTTATGCGGATGCTGACTGGGCTGGCTGTCCGGACTCTCGGCGGTCTACCACTGGCTGGTGTATGTTTCTTGGAAAATCTCTCATTTCATGGAAGTGCAAGAAACAGACCACTGTCTCAAAGTCTTCTGCTGAGGCAGAATATCGGGCGATGTCCTCTGCTAGTGCTGAAATTATCTGGCTCCGCCGCCTTCTGTGTGAATTGGGTGTTCTTGTTGGTAGCTCTACACCTCTCCATGGGGACAATACCAGTGCTACTAGAATTGCCAACAACCAGGTCTTCCATGAAAGAACAAAACACATTGAGATTGACTGTCACTTCATCCGTCAACATTTCGTTACTGAGAAGATAACTCTGCCTCATGTCTCTTCTTTTAACCAGTTAGCGGATATCTTCACTAAAGCCCTTCCCCAACAGCGTCATCATGATCTCACTCGCAAATTGATGTTTTCAATCTTACCTCATCAATTTGAGGGGGAGTGTAGAAGATAGCAGGCCCAACAGGCCCGCAGGCCCAGTTCGTGTACAAAGCCCATACGTGGGATATACAGATAGGATAGGATTTAGTTCCTAACTTTTCTCTCCTTCTATGTATAGGGTATGATTGATTCTTTCCTTTCTTTGTGATTCTAATTTGTAACTCATTTGTAATCTTTACTAAATTAGAGCCTTGATTAAGGCATTACATTAATATAAATATGACAGTCGATGCTCTGTAATAGTACGACCTTCTCTCCAACTCTCTTCTTCTTCTTCTTTCTCTTTTTCCATATATTATAACAAGCAACTCTCACACTACTATGAGAGTAAGACGGGGGGTTTGTCATTGCATATGGATCCAATGGGTCCCCCCTAAATATATAATATGGAAATTGGTGGAGCGAGGGCGCCGGGGGGGGGGGGGGGGGGGGGGGGACCTTCATATTTAGGTTGTTGGCATTGGATATGGATCCAATGGTCCACCCCCCTATATATAATGGAAATTCTAAAAAACACCCCCTTGTCCCGCCCCCTCTTAATTTTGGTCATGGGTCCCAGGTTGAGTTACTCTAGTCTTTTCACACTCCCCCATATAAATTCTAAAAAATGCCCCACTTTAAAAGCGCCCCTATTTCCGCTCCCTCTTATTTATTGGTTGAGTCAATCTAGTCTTTTCACACACAATACCGCCCCGCCCCCCCTGAATACTCACAAGTCCAAGTTTGACACTCATCCAACTTTTTCTCATCGTTGGATTGAAATCATGATAAAATGATGCCTCTAAACCATTAAATTTTAGGGACATGGATTAAAAGGTTAGGATGATCTTATGGACTTAAGATTTTGGATATAGGTAGGCCTTATATGGATCCTTCCATCCAATCGACTTCCATGATTATCATGCATCCTAGTGGGCCCAACTACGAGGGGCGTTTTCTCCTAAAAAACGCTCGGGCACTGTGTAGTGCTCCCCGTATATATGGTGAGGGAAGTCGTTAAATTTTCTTCTTTAATATAAAGTCGTTAATTTGTGGGCCACAGATGAAGGGGTTAGAGGCATGGTATTGACCCCAAACTTGATATATTGGCCCATCCAAGATGTCTCTTTCCATCCCAAACAAGTCCCATGATCAGTGGGGCCCTAGGTGGGCCCCATTGATGGACATGAATGTCCTCCCATATATATATATATATATATATATATATATATAGGCCTGCCCTCTCCTCTGCTCGAGTTGATGGGAGACGGTTGTCCGCTACCTCAGGTGAAGCCCTAGGTTTGGTCCATCCAAATGGACCACACATAGGGGCCCCTTGAATTTCACAGGTCCACCAAAATTTGGCCTTATCCGATAAAACTGGATCGAGTGACACCCTTCCGAATGGACTGTAGACCGTTGAACTTTTGTGGCCCAGATGGAGATGATAGGGCTGAGTTTTTGTAGAGAGGAGGGCCCCTGTGTGTCCTTCAAATCCCCCCATCCCCATTACCATGTGGGTCCCCAGGTGGGGCCTCCGCCCTAGACCATTGAGTGGACACCCTTATCCTCAGCTCGAGCTGAGGATAGGGGGCCTCATATATATATATATATATATATATATATATATATATATGGAAATGCTCCTATAAGAACAATTCTCACACTACTATGAGAGTAAGGGGGGGCCCTCGTATCTAGGCTGTTGGCATTTGATATGGATCCAATGGGTCCCCCTTATTCTCATAGTAGTGTGAGAGTTACTCTCATAGGAGCATTTCTCATATATATCAAAGCCTTTTCCTTTACTATGTTGGGGTTGGCTGCATGAATTCTATATCTCCATTTTGATCTATCCTGAGCCAAATCCTTGAATAGGTTGCATTTCTTCAAATCTATTTTTACTACTTCTATCTACATCTTCGGTCTACCCCTTCCCCCTTGGTGCGCCATCAACCCGCATGGAAAAACTTTTTCTCATATGTGCTTCTGTTGTTCTGCATTGGACATGCCCAAACTATCTCAAACGAGTTTTCTTATTTTAACACCTATTGATGCTACCGTTAAATGCTCCCGAAAGTGTTTTTTTTTTTTTTTACTGATTCTATCTTTCCTACTGTTACCACACATATACCTCAAGGTTCACCATGGGTGTCAATTCGTGAATCATATTGTGAATTGCTCAAGGGGTTGAATCGAATCTAATCGAATCGCGAATCCAATCGTGAAAAAACAAATATGAAAAAATATTAAAGAATTAAGAAAAATTGTATATGTCCATAATCCATCTAATTTTCATCCATTTCAACATCAACGCATGTCAAATATTCGCATCTTAATATACCAATGCCTTAATCGTTGAATATGATTAAGATATCAAACACATATTCCAAATCAAAATTAAAAATATTATGTTAACAGTCAAGAAGCACTAAAAATGCATGTAGGTTGTAGCATCAAAATGCCGTCAGTGTTTACAAGGTTGTACAATCAACATTGCTGGATATATGTGTGAAATTTGGTTTTCGGGTTCCAGCAATTGATGGCAAAGAAAAAGAATTGGAGACCAGAAATGCGGGAAAAAGAGAAAAAGTGAACTGAAAAACATATACAGATCTCTCATTGGGACAGGAAATCAATTCACATCTAGGGCCCTACTATTTGATAAAAATGGATGGTGAGACCAGAACTGAGCACTTAAAAGAAAAAAAATTGCTGAAATAGAAGAGAACTGAACTGAAAAAAATGCAGTTCCTCGAAAGGACCCTCATGTGAATTCACAATAAGGGCCCACCAATTGATGAAAAAGATGGAATATAAAACCAAGCAAAAAAAAAAAAAAAAAAAAGGTAATTACTCAAACATAAGAGAAGAAGTGGACTGAAAAAAGAAAAGATACGGAGCCTTCAGTGGGACCCACGTGGTTCAGATTTAGAGGCCCCACCAATTGCTGAAATGGAATCGATAGATCCATCATGGGACCTACATTAGTTCATAAATGAAAAAAAAGAGAGATACCAGAAGAGGGGGAAAAAATAACCTTCCAGTAGATCCTACAGTGGGGCCCACCTATAAAATCGAACAGCTCCGTCTCAATTTTACAGGTGGCCCCCACTGAATGATCTATGACAGTCAATTTTCTTTGTCCTTTCCTTTTCAATCCAACAGTGGGGCCCGCCATTGAAATTAGAGTCAGCAGTGGGCACCACTAATGGATTAAAACAGAGAGGAAAAACAGACATGTTGGCCGTGGATCCAAGAGGGGGGCCCACCTTAAATCCAAAACGCGGACGCGGGGGGGGGGGGGGGGGGGGGTTGGTCTGTCATAAAAGCCCAAGTAAAATGTCCCACTTGTGGGATTGTATTAAGTAAAAATCTCATAGATTTACTTCCTTGTATATAGATTTACATTCTTTATTCTTTCTGATCTGATTGTAATTACACATGTAATTAAGGTTAGTATTCTTTATAAAATGGTTGGTCGATTCTCTATTGAGGTATCAACTTTTCCTCCAAACTTCTCTCTCTCTCTCTCTCTCTCTCTCTCTCTCTCTCTCTCTCTCTCTCTCACTATGCTTTTTGCATTATAACATGGTATCAACATCTTCCCTCATTGATCGAACCCTTCTTATTGGAGTGAATCCTCTCTCCATTACTGCTGTCAGTCTGCTACTAGTGTCTGAAGAGCCATTGATCAAACTGTGGTCCACCACTGATCAACTTCCGATCACCAAGCAGCCTCCACAGTTGTGATCGCCAGACCTTCAGGGTTATTGTAAGGATTTTTCTTGATTTTTTCATCACCATCTGAGGTAGGCTTCATCCACTTCTTCCTCTGTCGATTTTGACACATTATTATCAGATAGTTTTCATCACCACCTTATAGTTTTCATCACCACCGTCTAGATTTGTGGATCCTTATCCAATACTCATCAGACTTGGACTAGATGAAGTACTTTTGAACTCCTTCAAGAGTTTCAAACTTGATTTGTGATTAGATCACTTTGTGGGCCCTACGCGCAGCTCTTGCACCAAAAATCATGGTCGTCTGGCCCTGTTTGTGATTTTTCTGCACTGTTCAATGCTATATGTTGCTGGATTCCTCATTAGATAAACATGTTGCCATCTTCCTGCTGTATTCTGTGATTAGCCACCCTCGGGAGCCTACGCATAGATCCTGGATAAAATTTTCAGGTCATCTGGGCTCTGTTGCGCGAGGGGGGGGGGGGGGGGGGGGTTTGAAATTGCACTGTTAGTGCTATTTTGATTTGTTGGCAGTACTGTTGCTGCTGGCATTGTTGCTGTTTGCTGTCCTTGGTTGCTATTTCCTGTTGTTAGTATTGTTGCTGCTTCTTTTCTACTATGGACAAGTATGATGTTATTTCTGTTAAATTTAATGGAATAATTATATGGACTGTTCTTTTCATCTGAAGAATTTTGTAGAAGGCCAAGGACTGTTTGGTTATCTTGATGGTTCGATAATTAAACCTACTGCAAGCACTACTGACACAAAAGCCTTACCCACCTGGTCTAAAGAAAATGCTAAGGGCATCACTTGGATTCTTAACTCCATTGACCCTTCTCTTGCCATTGCTCTTCAAGCATATATTGCCGCATCTGATATGTGGGGTCATCTCAAGAATGTTTATCATCAAACAAATTAAGCTTGCAAATTTCAATTAGATAGTGAAATTGCAAAATTCTGTCAAGGCGATAAATTTGTGCAGGTGTACTTCAATGGATTTCTCACCTTATGGATTGAGAGGGATGCTATGATTATTCAAACTGTTTTTGCTGGGTTTCTGTCTGAGGCTCTTAAATAACAAGAGGAGACCCACATCAGCCAGTTTATTATGAATCTCAAACCCAAATTCAAATATGTTTGGTTTGCTCTCATGAATAGAGAAGTCTTTGCGAACCTGGATTCATGCTTCCAAGAAGTCCTTCGGGAGGAACTTCGCCTCAACTCTCAGCGAGCCATTCTTGAAGAACCAAAGGCCTTCCTAGCTCCTCTCCTGGCTGATTCTGCTCTCTTGGCAGCCCCCAATCAGAAGCCTGTTCAATGCTATGAGTGCAAATGCTTTGGTCATATGGCCAAAATCTGTCATAAGAAATTGGTTTGCAGATATTACAAACGCTCTGGTCATCTTATTGATGATTGTCACAGCTTACAACGAAAGAATGGGCCCCAGCAGAAGCAAAATCCTTCCACCGTGCCCAAACAAAATGCTCCAGCAGCATTCCAAGTTCAAGCACCTTTCCCTGATACGGAAAGCACCTCTTCCGGGGCCGTTCCATGACTCCAGCCTAGATCCAAGAATTGATTCAGAATACGGTGACCTCAGCATATGCATCTATGGGCTTTACTGGTGGTTGGTATCAATCTCATTCTCCTCTAGCATTTCCTGCTTTTCATTCTTTAATATCTCTTGTCTTCATCCATCACCCCATCCGCATGGTTTCTAGATTCAGAAGCATCAAACCACATGACTTCTGTAGAAAGTAGCTTTACAGCATCTCACCCTTACCTTGGTAAAGACAAAATCACTACTGCTAATGGAGACCAATTAATCATCTCTGGAAATGGAGACCAATTAATCATCTCTGGAATTGGTACCATTACTTTATCTGGTGTCTCTGGCTAGTCCCTCCACCTTCCTAATGTCTACTTTGTTCCCAAATTATTAGCCAATTTACTTCCAGTCGGACAACTTATTGATGATGAGTACCCATATTAAACTTTTCTTCCACTGGTTGTGTCATACAGGGGCGGCAAACTGGAAAGGTGATCAGATGGGGAGTAAACATGGTCGACTGTTTCTGTTGGACATTGGACATTGGACATCATTCTCTCTTTTCTTCTTCTCCTAAATTAGATAAATTGTGGACTGTGTGGCATAGTCATCTTGGTCATGTGAACAATGATTGCTTACTTTCTTTGTTTAAAATTGGTTGTTTAGAACCCACTATTGATAATAAAATGATGTCCTCTTTACTTCAATCTAAGTGTGAAACGTGTTTGAGTAAGAGTCATATCTTGCCGTTTCCTATTCATCATTCTCGTGTGTTATCATCTTTTGACATTATTCACACTGATGTTTAGGGAATTGCACCCACATTGAGTAGGACAGGGTTTAAGTATTATGTAACCTTCATTGATGATCATTCTCATTTCACTTGGATTTATTTCATGCGCTTCAAATCTAAAGTTTTTTCTCTTTTCCAGAAGTTTTACAAAATGGTTCACACACAATTTAAGAAAGCAATAAAAATTCTTAGGTCTGACTCTGGTGGAGAATACATGTCCCAGGAATTTTCTACCTTCCTTTCTGATAAAGGCATGCTTCACCAAAAATGCTGCCCGCATACTCCACAACAAAATGGTGTTGCAGAGAGGAAGAACATGCATATTCTTGAAACTGTTCGTACTTTCCTTTTTGTATCTTTAGTTCCTCCAAATTTTTGGTGTGATGCTGCACAAACTGCTGTGTATCTCCTCAATCGTCATCCTTGCTCCGTTCTAGGAAAGACTACTCCTTATGAAGCTCTCTTTGGTCATACCTCTTCATATTCTCACGTGTTTTTGGTTGCTTGTGCTTTGTTCATCTTCCTCCTATAAAAAGCACTAAGTTGTCAACACAGGCTACCAAATGTATCTTTTTGGGTTACAGTACTGACCACAAGGGATTTCTGTGTTATGATCAATCTGAAAAACGCATGAGAATATCTCATAATGTGATTTTCTTGGAACACATTTCTTTCTTTTCTTTGCGTTCAGATAATCACCCTGTTGCTGTGTCTTATCTGCCATAATTCCCTGTGACTACTTCTTCACTACCTGTTACCAATGTCTGTCCGGCATAACACGGTTCCTCCTGTGGGGCCTCCTTCTCTTGATCCTCTCCCACTGCTGCCTACTGCACCTTCAGGTATTAATACTTCTACTAACAGTGTCATACCCCTACGACGCTCTAGTCGTCCTTCTATTGCACCTGACAGATATGGCTTTCCTGCTCTTTTTACCTCTTTGGATAGTGTTCCTATACCCACCTCATATTCACAGGCCTCGAAGATTGCATACTGGCAGGATGTTATGACTGAGGAGTTGCTTGCTCTTGAAGCAAACCAAACATGGGAAATGGTACCGGCCCCGGCCGATGCATCTGTAAATGGCAGTAAATGGATCTATTCCATCAAAGTTCACTCTGATGGGAGTCTTGACCGCTAGAAAACCAGATTAGTTGCACAGGGTTATAAGTAGGAGTATGGGATTGACTATGAGGAGATCTTCGCACCGGTGGCTAAAATGACCACTGTTCGCACTCTCTTGTGTAGCTGCAGCTCGCAAGTGGCCCCTATGACAAATGGATGTAAAAAATGCCTTTCTTCATGGCGATTTGCGTGAGACTTGTGCAGTTAAAGCCACTTCCGGGGTATGCTTGTCCTCCTAAGCATGTTTGTAAACTGAGGAAAGCTCTTTATGGTCTTAAGCAGGCTCCTCGGGCTTGGTTTTATAAATTTCGGGCTACAATCCTTCAAGCTGGATTTTGCCAAAGTCATTCTGATAGTTTCCTCTTCCTCAGATGGACTCCGAAGGGATACACATTTCTTTTGGTTTATGTTGATGATATGATTATCAATGGCAATGATGTTGCTGGCATTATTTCCCTCAAACATCATCTTACTTGCCACTTTTGGATGAAAGATCTTGGTCCTCTCATTTACTTCCTCGGGCTTGAGTTTATTTGTAACAAATCGGGCATTCGAGTTCATCAACGTAAGTACCACTTTTGGATGAAAGATCTTGGTCCTCTCATTTACTTCCTCGGGCTTGAGTTTATTTGTAACAAATCGGGCATTCGAGTTCATCAACGTAAGTATGCAACCGATTTGGTCACTTCGGCTCGACTTTATGAGGCTCACATCTTTGTGACTCCTATGGAATTGAACAGCAAAATCAGTACGGATGATGGCTCTCCCCTGGCTGATCTTTCCATTTTTCGCCGAATTGTGGGTAGTATGCTCTACTTGACTATGACCAAACCAGATATTTCTCATGTGGTCCATACTGTTAGTCAATTTGTTAGCAATCCACACGTCTCATCTTACTGTTGCCTTGCGCATACTTTGCTATGTTAAAGGCACTCTCAATCATGGTCTTTTCTACCCTTCTGGTGCTTCTCTACACTTAATCGCTTATGTTGACACAGACTGGGCAGGTTGTCCGGATACACGGAGATCTACCACTGGCCGGTGCATGTTTCTTGGGGAATCTCTGATTTCATGGAAGTGCAAGAAGCAAACCACAATTTCGAAATCTTCTACTGAGGCAGAATATCGAGCCATGTCGTCTGCTAGTGCTGAAATCATTTGGCTACGACGTCTTCTTTGTGAATTGGGTGTGTTTGTTGGCAATTCTACACCTCTTTTATGGGGACAATACCGGTGCCACCTAATCGCAAACAATTTGGTCTTCCATGAAAGGACAAAGTACATTGAGATTGATTGTCATTTCATTCATCAACATGTTGTGATTGAGAAGATTACTTTGCCTCATGTTTCTACCCATCATCAGTTGGTAGATATATTCACAAAAGCTCTTCCTAAACCACGGCATGATGATTTTAATGGCAAATTGATGTTTCGTGTCTTCCCACTTCAATTTGAGGGGGAGTGTAGAAGATAACTTATAAAAGGCCCACCTAGGCCCAAGTAGAATCTCCCACGTGTGGGATTGTATTAAGTAAAAATCTCATAGATTTACTTCCTTGTATATAGATTTACATTCTTTATTCTTTCTGATCTGATTGTGATCTGATTGTAATTACACATGTAATTAGGGATAATATTCTTTATAAACTGGTTGCTCGATCCTCTATTGAGGTATCACAACTTTTCCTCCAAACTTCTCTCTCTCTCTCTCTCTCTCTCTCTCTCTCTCTCATTATGCTCTTTGCATTATAACAGGGGGGTGGGGCCGGGATGAAAATAGCCTGAAAAAATCCCAAGAAGTCCAGAATATTGGAAAATGATAGAAAATGTGTCTTTTTTAGTCCCCTCATTGTATGAGGTCTTGTATCGCTGTACTGATAGAAAATAATATTAATGATAATTTTTTTTCACTTGAATTCATGTTGCTTAGTTATGCTAACTTAAAAACTAATGAAAGGCTCATTACAAAAAAAAAAAAAAAAAAAAAAAAAAAACCCGATGTTACGAAGTATAGGCTTAAGACTTGAGAGTTAGGTCTTAGGAACTCAATAGCAAACAATGAACAATCACTCAATCAATACTCCAACATTCAACAACAAATGAGAAATGACAAAATAATTAATAACTTCATAAAATTTTCTCGTCAATCTTATTAGCATGCGCCGATCACAAAGCACTCTAGAAGCAAGTCTCCACTTCAACCATCCCGCTTTTATCCTACGTTCGATATCTTCTTTAATCTCTCTAGCCTTACTAATTGTTGAGCCAAGGTATAAGAATGAATTTCTTTGTGGGATCTCTTGAGCTTCAATTCTCATAGTAGTTTTAGATATTTGTACGTATTCATTGAAGTTGCAATCCATATGTTGTGACCTTGTACGACTTATTTCAAAGCCCTTGGATACTAAAGCCTCCGGCCATCTCTCAAGTTTTGCATTCACACCATCTCTCAATTCATCCATTAATACTATATTATCTACAAATGACATACATCAAGGTACTTCCTCTTGAATATGAGCAATTAACTCATCCATAATTAGTGTAAAGAGATAAGGGCTTAAGGTTATCCCTTGATGCGAACCTATGATCACTGGAGACTCACCTCTCTCTGTATGTGTAGTTTCACACGTCATCGCTCTTTCATACATGTCTTTAACAATTTCAATATAACAACCTCTTGGCACACTATTATTTAAAGCCCATCAATTTGAATCTCTAGGTACCCTGGCATAAGCTCTGTCTTTATCAATGAAGACCATATACAAAAGCTTCCTCTTTGGTTGGTATTTTTTCATTAATTGCCTAACTGTGAAGACAACTTTCGTAGTTGACCTCCCTTGCATGAAACCAAATTTATTTTCATCTAGTCTTTTGTCTCAGTTTTTGCTCCATTACTCTCTCCAAGAGTTTCAAGGTGTGACTTATAAGTTTAATCCCACGATAGTTGGGTTAGTTTTGTATATCTCCATTGTTCTTTGTGTATGGTTACTACAACACTTCTCCATTCATCCAACATTTTCTTTGTCATTGATATCTTATTAAAGAGCTCAGTTGACCAAATCCGCTCAATTTCTCCTAAGCATTTCCATGTCATCTGGCCTCGTAGAATTTTCTGTCTTTAATAAATGTCAATTCTTTCTTCACTTCTACTATCCTAATTTTTGCTGTAAAAGATATTTCTTGCTAACAAAGTATCCTCTGGTTGTTATGCCTTATAGAATTTTCATTTTAAAAATATATAAAAATATTGTCTCCATTTTTTTTTAGTATCGCTATCCTTCACTAAAACATGTTGGTCATCACTCTTTATACATCTGTCATGACCCTACTTTTTCTTTCCCTTATGTTTGCAAGCTTAAAAATAGCTTTCTCTTGTTCCCAATTTATTATATAGTTTGTCATATGCTTTGAACTTTGCATCACTTACTATTTTCTTAACTTCTTTATTTTCCCTTTAATATTTCTCATAATTTTCCATATTCCTAGTCCCTTGCCAAACCTTGTATTTTTTTTTTCTTCGAATAGCTTCCTAAACTCTACACTCCACCGCTAGGCTTCTTTATCATAGTGTCATTTTCCTTCCGACCCTCCAAGCACTTCTTTTGTATCCATGTTTGATACAGTCAGCCATTTGATTCCACATTACCATAGTTTTTCCTTTCACATTCCATTCTCTCCCTCTATCACTTTATCCTTAAATATTGTTGCTCTTTTCAAATCCCTCCACCTTGTTTTAGGGCACATTTTATTTACCAACCTTCTCTTTTTACTTCTAATGCAAATATTTAAAATTACTATCCTATGTTATATGGTTAAACTCTCTCCTAGAATAACCCTACAATCTCTACAAGCTAGTCAATTATGTTTTAGCTCCTATTAATTCCACTCTCATAGGTTATTACATGCTTCTCTCTCTTTTTAAAGTAGGTGTTTGGTATTGCGGAGTCCAAAGCTATTGCAAAATCCAAGATAGTGTCTCCTAACTCATTCCTTTCTCCAAATCTTTATCTTCCATGCACTCTTCTTTTATTATCCTTTCCTACATGCCCATTTACGCCCCCCCTTGGAATTTCTCGTATTAAACCATTCATCTCCACCTAAATTTGTCTCTTAACACTTTGCTCTAATCCTGCTTCGATACATAAGAACTAATGATATGCATTATGTTTTCCTCTGACACTAGTTTACTTGTTATAATTCTATTACCCAACCTCGACCTCCACCATCTTTTCTTTCAAGTCCTTATCTACTATTGTACCTAATCGATGTTTTACATTGTTCTTTCCTGCATAGTAGAGTCCTCTTTCTACTTTGTTTCCTGAAGTTATGCTACATAACTCTTTTTTCCCCCATTGCATCGACTTACTCGATGCTCCTGCCCGTCAAGTTCTTATATTTCAAGTAACAAGTCAAATCCTCCTCTTAAATATATATATCTTAACGTTCGAAAAGCATTATTTTGCTATTATACCAGTGGAGGGAAATGAGGAAGTAATCGGCAAAAAAGTGGAGTGGAAAGAGACTTGATGATTCTTATACATGGGTTGTTAGATTGACATAGATTTATAAGTTATACGCAATTGACTCGTAAGCCCCATGTCTTATGGACTCGACCTTAAAATATTTCTATGAGCGATAAGTTATTGTCCAAAAAGAAAAAGGTTTTAATTGTCTACATACATTGCCTACTCCATGCAAAGTTTCTGATACACTCCCTACTCAGCAGGGGCGGCTCGACCATAAGGCAATCAAAAAGCCTTGCTTTAGGCCCCCCAAAAAATAAGGCCCCATAATAGTAATTAGTATCATATCTCACTAAAGCCATCTTTTCACCTTCCAAAAAAGCATTAAAGCAAGTGTCATCCTTATTTTTCTCCACACAATATCTTTTTAAATCCCAACAAATCTCAACCTCCCTGCCACCTCACCAGTGAAGTTTTTCAAATGAACTTTTCTCTTATAAATTATTGTTTCTCTTGCCATATGAAAACGTGTCTACCAAAAGTCCAATCTCCACCAACGCTTTTCCATCTTAGGTACTCTTTAACTCTCTCATCTTCTCTTTCTCTCTCATAGATGGCCTTTCTCTGTAACTACTTTTTTTTTATAAATTATTTCTAAAGCAATTTTCTTTAAGGATTTATTGATTTGGTTTTGTCTTTTTTTAAATAATACATATGGGTATGTTTAGATAATATACGTGGGTATTTTTTATAATAATTCTTTGATAATATATGTTAATCATAACTCACTAACTCAAATATAATCTTTTTTTTTTTCATATTGAAAAAGATGTATAAAATTCGAAACTCGTCTACATCTACAATCTTTGTGGCTCTATTGTTCTATGCTTTTAGGATTTTTTTTAATTCCGATCTCGTATTGTATGTTTATTATAGTTAGTTTTCGTTTTATTTGTAAATATTAGTAGTTATAATTTGGAAATGATAAATATTTCTATTAGAAAATACGAATCTGGGTACTCAAAACTAAGAGAAAAGGTGAAGAATAGATAACTTGAGGCCTCATTTAGGATTGTTGCTTTAGGCCTAAAATTGTCTCGAGCTGGCCTTGGTACACAGTTTGAGAAGGGAGTGTGAAGGGAGACAAAAGACACCATATTTTAGTTTGAATTAAAAAAAAGGGCCTTGCTTGTTAAAATGGAAATAAGCTGTGCCACTATCAAGGGGAATTTCAGTCTGGTAATTTCATCTTCTGGCATGAAATATGGAAACTGGATGTATGCCATGGAAAAGAGACATCTAGCTGACACAAGCATAGTAACTTTTGTTCCATGATGGCATTTTGACCTTTTTCGCAACTTAAAACTCATACTGCCTCCATCAAATGAGACTGTGTGCCGTCTTTGTTTCCCTATTGAATTTGTATGCGGTCCTTTTCCAACTCTGCAGATGTTGTCAACATTATTATTTTGCGTGGTTTTAACCCACATATAATTATAATTAACTTGAGTTTGGTACCTCAGGAAGAGGGCTTACACTGACACTGCGAACTTCACCTTGCGTTGTGGGGTATGCCAAGCTGGCTTGACCGGCCAGAAGGTTCATACGCTCTCTCTACTTGTTCTTGTTTAAATTTGTTTTTCTTCAATTTGTCTGAAATACATTCTGCATTTGGCAGGAGGCCATAGAGCATGCGCAGGCAACTGGGCATGTAAACTTTCAAGAATACAGGTAATGAAATCCTGCCTTTTAATTTGAGACCTCCTCCTCGTACCAATTGATTGATCTTCTAATCAAATAAAGACTATTTTTTATTTTTTATTTTTATAATTACTATTGATTGTGCTTGAATGGTTTCAGTTCATACTTGTCCCATTGATATACCTTACTATTCTGCATGTAGAATTCCCTCATGGGGGAACATGGGTTGATTTTATGTTTGTTGTATAACTTGTATTTCATAGTTGGGAGTAAATAATGAACAAAATGTTGTATTTGATGTGTCACTTACACATATCATTATGGATGGATCTTGTGTGGGCCAGGACAAGATTGGTCCAGCCCAAGAGCAACCTTAATTTGCTCATGGGGAAACAGGGTTGGTTTGTATAATTTGTTTTTCATAGTTGGAGTTAATGATGAACAAATTGTTGCATTTGATGTGTCGCTGACACATATCAATATGGATCTTGGGTGGGCCAGGATGGGATTGATCCAGCCCAAGAGCAACCTGAATTTTTGTAGGGCTATCCGAATCTGTTCCAAACCCAACCACAACCTGATCTAATTTAGCCTGAACTTGACCTCGGTGCTTCTTTCTTGATCCGAATTGCACCTAATGTGTGCACCACTAACATGTGCAGGATTTTGAGACCCGGTTTTGTAAAACAACTGAACTTCAGCCTAAAACTGTATAGGTTCAGATTGAATTGAAACTTAAATGGACATGTTTCGACGAACTATGCCTAGCAACGAAAGATCTTTAGCTGGTCTTAAACTTCCCTGAACCTGGTTCTTGCTAACACTGGTCTATAAGTAGTGTTTTTTTTTTTGGTTTGGGGGGGGGGGGGGGGGTGGGCGGGGGGAGGCAGCCCATTCAAGTGGAAAAGTAGTCCACAAATGGGAAGAAAGCCTGCAACAAAGGATGATGGGGCACAGGTTGATGTTAAAAGAAAAAAAAATAAAATTAAGCCAACTAATTGAACAAACGAGGATTAGATTTCTGTCTATAGGCCTAGGTGAGCACATAATTGACCTAAATGTACAGTAACCTCAGGGCTCATTTGTTTGCACTTATTTACATACCTTAGTGATTCACATTTATAATGGTTAAGCATCTATCACGTCTGTTTGTGCTCATTTGCACATGGTAAATGAGGTGCAAAATCAATGTGTAAATGAGGACCTTTTCTGCATAAAAAACCTGAATAGGAGTGAAACACTTCTAACATCTCCCATTTGCAAAGGGTGCCAGCGCCGGCGCAAGACTTCACACGGTGATTGAAGGTGGTTGGTTAGTAGGAAATTGGTCACAGGATCGAACCCCACAAGCCAGGGTTTTTTTTTTTTTTTTTTGGGCCTGATATTTGTAATCCAAGCAATTCTATTGAAATAACAAAACCACGAGACCTTTAAGTTTATTATCTTAAATTTTCATACATTCTAAGTACTTTTTGAAAAAGCGTCCAAAATCTCTACCTATAGATCTGATTTTCTGCACTTCTACAGGCAGTCAATTCTTGATCCGAGTTATTCAATATTCTTATAAGCATCTAGTTGTTTTGTTTTAAGATTTTAAAAAATTCGTAAAAACATTCGAAAAATGCAAACATATTCCAAACCGTGGGTGTGCTCATTTTCTTTTGAAAATGGTGATTTTGACAACCATGGCAATGTGTTTCACATATGCAAAATTTGTGTATGTTACCTTTTTTGTTCTTTTTTTTTTTTTCTTTTGTAATTATGACGACTTGGGCATCCTTGACGTCTTTGACCCAACATGACTAAATCCCAAGGTGGTGCCAGCTAAACCTACACACACTATGTAAATTTAGGGCGGTTTCAAACACGACGTGGGGAGAAAACCCACACATTATGCAACACAACTATTACGTGGGTAACATTTACTAATGGAAAACCCATACCATGCAGAAAAGGAAAGGCACACGGTCGCTAAAACTTTGACGGCATTGTCCAGGCTATTAAATATTTTAACAATAAAAGGGATCTGAAACTGATTACGTGTGTAGATTATGAATGATCCAAATCACCTAGAGATGTTAACCTGTGTGTAATTGGTATTGCCTTGCACTTGACCTTAGGTTGGTGAAGGAAGAGGCCTGAAATTTTGACTTAAAAAGGGCCCGAGGGGCCAGTATTTGGCCCTAGATGTGTAGATCTGGTTTTTGCATGGATCAGGAGGGCCTCAATCCTGCACGTGTCTGAAGTTTGGTCTGGCTTGTGCCTGAAATTTGATGTGGTCCTGTATCAGCACAGCGTAAAAGTGGATAAAAGAAACTAGACAGGTTCAGGCATCCTCAAATTGATCCTAATTTTGCTGGGGCTGGTTCCAGCAGACTTGAAAATTGGGCTTTAGTTAGAATGTTGGATCATTTCAACTACACTGCGTATTCCAAAGTCGAGCTAAATTTGAAGTGGCTGCATTAAGACTTATCAAACCATCAGTAGCCCTCTTAAGGCCCAAACTTTAATGGCCCTATGAGGATTGAAGGTATAAGGAGTAAATTTCTTTGAACACACTGATTTTCTCTCATGTGGAGCCGATTAAAAACCTTCATTTTTCTCGGGCTCAAGGCCAAAAGCTCCTGGGCTGGGCTGGGCTGGATATACCCTGCGTTATATAAAAAAAAAAAAAAAAAAAAAAAAAACCTTCATTTTTCTCATTCCCAAGGGCTCTGTATTTGTAATCCAAACTGAGCAAGTTTTTTTATTAGGCTAATTAATTCCGAGACCGTGAAGCTGATTATCTTAAATCTCCACAAGATTTTGAGTAATTGCAAAATAGTCCAAATTTATAAATATGATTTTCTGGACTTCTGTGGGGCCCCAATTCATGATTTGAATTGTTCAATTTTCTTGCTTTGTGAAGTTTCATATTTTAATTCTTCGTAGATTTTGAGAAATTTGTCAAAAGCATTCATATATCTATAACAGTTGGATATACTCATTTACTCATGTGATATGACCATTTTGACAAACATAAAACTATAAACATGTTTATCATTCGCATATGTCGTATATGCATTTAGGGCATTTATATATGTAAAAGGCAAACGTCCCCTTGAGACCTATATTTTAATGCTGAAAAGCTATTACCCGAAAAAAAAAGTGGGGTGATTCTAAACACACCCCCTTATGTGCTGTACACACCCACCTCCCCTTATGTGAACAGTGATTCACTGTTCACATAAGGGGAGGTGGGTGTGTACAGCAATATCCACTGTTCACATAAGGGGAGGTGGGTGTGTACAGCAATATCCGTGGGTGCGTTTAGAATCACCCAAAAAAGTGAAAGAGGACTAGTTCCTACTTCCTAGAGCGTGCGCCTAATCCTAGCACGCTAGAGAGGACAAGAAATACTAATACCACATGGTTGATCAATGGTTTTGATATGTCGTCAGTAGGAAAAAAAAACACCTGCAACAGTAAATCCCCAACGCCTGATGAGCGTAACCTATGGGACGTTCTGGTCCAGATGCACGGTGGCCATTTGCATCATGCATGGGGGGAAATATTTTCCATTGCAGGTAATTAGGGATGTAAATAGGCCAGTTCCAGTCCAGGTCTAGGGTCGACTCGGAACCGTTGATGAGAAGGTGGAACCAAAAATGGTTTCTTGGTTCTGGAACAATTAATGAGAAGATAGAACCGGAGCCGGAACCGTATATGGGACGGGTCGGAACCACATATGGGACCGGTCCTAGTCTAGGTAGAGAATGATATAAAAAAAAAAAATCAAGCTTTTAGGAGAGCTTCTTGAAAATTGAGATAATATGTCGGGTCCATGTGTCGGAACCAACCTGGACCCATTTATGTCACGGGTCCAAAAAAGGACCTGGATCCGTTTACTTATCGGGGCCTAAATAAGGACCCAAATCACGGAATCTCCGGGTAAAAGGAGAATCGAGGACCCATTTACGTCCCTACAGGTAATCCTGACCATACAAAAGATGGAAATGTTCTCCCAGCTAAATGATGGAAATGTTCTCCCAGCAATTGCAAGTGCAGTCCACCACTTGGGCCCACCTTTCATCCTTGCAGCTCCTTTGATATTCTTTTCATCCCATGAACTGGTATTAGGTTCAATTTTACACTTATTAAACCTTTACTAACCACTGGATTGAATCTAAAGAAAATATATGGTAAAGATACAATTTAACTTTAAGACCTTAAAATCAAAGGGTAGGCTAATTTGGTGGGGCTGATTTTTGGGATCCCCCTTATCCACGAGGAGGCCTTTTCTTTGATGAACCTTCTTCAAAGTGGGCCCAATGAGCTGGCTTACGTATAAGCTATATGCAATTTGATTGAAGGAGAACTTCACCCATACAAAAGAAGCTATATAGGAAGCATGGAGCTGATCATGATGGGTCACACTACACATGAGATTGCCTTCAGGCCTTGCTCTAAGGATTCTTCAATTCTGCATTTTACTAAAGTTTTAATCACGACGATCAACAGAGATTATAGAACCGATTACGTTGAAGCCATGGCCTGCAAATATAGGATTGATTTCCTCTTACAGTTGCCCAAAAAACAAAAAAAAAAAAAAAAGGAGGGACAAAAAAAGATTTCCTGTTACACTTCAATGAGGGAAGAAAATCACAAATTTGAGTGGGAAATCCTTGGCCAACGAATCTTAAATCTTAATGGGAAAGGGCCTATTGTTAAGTTATCCAAATGATATAAAGTAAAGTTCAATTTCTTTTACTACAATCATTCAAACACCTTTTTCATTTAACCAGAAAGTAAACTCTACTTTCAAACTACAATTAATTCTCAATGCTGTGTTTAACTTCCTTATACTACACAATTACATTTACCAAACAAACCCAATGGCCTGTTTGTTTGCATTGAATACATAGAAAGTGAATTACTAAGGTGATGGCTAGGAATGCAAACTACTTGGTTCCGGGCTGAAACCATCTTGAACCTAGAACTAGAGTCGTTTCCCTAATGATGGTTTTGGCTCTGGCTTGGAACTTGTTTGCTGGTTCTGGAACCAGTTCCTATTAAAGGATCTCGATCCGATTCTGAAATTGGTTCTTACTTCTTTTTAATTTTTTTTTATTCTTTGCTCAAAATTGGGATATCATTCAACCTAAAATAGTACATCAAGTCTACCATCTTCAAGATTAAACATAAAAATGTCCAACCATAATTAGTTTTGAGCTATAGTTATCAACATCAAAAAAATTTATCTAAGTTTTTATTTTTTATTTTTTCCAAGAGATTTGAACTCAAGCACTCAGACAAGTGACATTGTCTCCCTAACCAGCTAAGCAATAGTCAGGTGATCCATATCTAACATTTGCAGGATAAAGGAACACTAGATTACATGCAATTTCTGTATTCTAATTGATAGAACCATCAAATAGAACAACTAAGATATGAGGATGAAGATATGAGCAAACATGCCAAGTCTTAAGTCCAAGGGTTGTAACTTGAATGAATTTGGAATCGGACCTATTTATCAGTCATAATAAAACCTAAATTGGATTCCAGATCCTAATTAGTTTATGAATCAGAAACTAAAGGAGGTTCAAACCCCCCTTTTTTTTTGTGGTTTAGAACCTTTGGATAATCAGTGAATCAAATATCCATTTGCATCCCCAGTGATGGCTTGATATTCATTTTCCATCTTCTTTTGATTCTATTTTCTAAAAATAAACATTATTTTATTTTATTTCCTAAAAGGAAAAGTTATTTGATTTTCATTTTAGAAAATCCACCTTTGATTTTCGCTTTTAACTACTCATGGAATGAACTACGTAATCAATTCATATGTATTCTAATGCAACCAAACAAGTCAATCTTTATAAAGTCCTAATCCGTTCAGAAATAATTATAATCCAAGCCTTTAAAATAAAAAAAAGTAGTCACATGGGAGTGTGGAGTCGACATCTAACAAAAAATTCACCCTCCATAGAGCTCGTCGTGTTTGTCCCACCTACAAATGTTGAAATGACTAGCATAAGACATGGATTTGCTCTCCTCGTCCTCAAACTTACCCCGTGCACATGGGTGTGGATTTCATGCTTGTGCATGGGGGATTAGTCATGTCAAGAGCTATGGTAGAGCAGTTTATAAATGTCTTTGTGGTGGACTTGATTTTACCAAGGATGATGAGAACATGAACTCCCAACCATATATGCGTTGGAGAGACCGTTTCTTATTTTGTGCCGAAGCAATTTATAAAGTGCAGGCCGAAACAGGTGAAATCAAAGGACATTATTTGAATGCTACTGCAGGTACATGCGAAGAAGTGATCAAAAGGGCCGTATTTGCCAGAGAATTGGGAGTTCCTATCGTAATGCATGACTATTTAACGGAAGTTATATACCATGGGGAAACCCTTTTCATGAAAAAAAAGTACCTTAGAGATCATACGTTCAAACACTTGGAAGCTCATTTCAAGTTTCTATGATGGAGTACTAAGAGGTATTTTTCAAAGAAATAATAATAGAAAGTATGTGGATAACGACGAGATGCTTTAATGTAATAAACTTTTATAGTATCGTCAGAACCAAACAATTACAATGAAAATTGATGAATCGCGGTAGAATATCGATTTATGTATATAACTAACAGACAGTGAAATAGCCAGCTAGTTCTTAACAACACAATTATAAATAAATTATAGGATTCTCCATTCATCTCAAACTTTTGCGCCTGTTTGCTCAACAGCATGGAAAAAGAAACATTTTCCATGGCAATGAAAGTGGGTAGGTCGGATTGTGAGATCCCAATCTTTAATTAAAAGATTAGTATTAATTAAATATATTTAGCAGTTAATCAGGTGTGCTTAAATGTTAATTAACTACGTGTTAAAGTCTAGTTTAGTGTTTGGGAAGTTTCGGAAAGTTTTGAGAGGTTTTGGATCCAATTTAGTACCTAAGAAGACCTAGTTGCGATTTCGTGAAAAATTGAGGGTATTTTGGGGAGTTTCAGAAAAAATGTCACTTTAGGTTTAATAGATAGCTTAAATCAGAGAGTTGCTAATGCCACGTACCAAGCTTATCCTTCTACATTCCTTCTCTTTCAAAACTTTCTCTTTACACACTCCATTGTTCCCAAAATACTCAAACCCCCTCCACCCTCATTTTCTCTTTCCACATCCCTTCTTCCCCCTACCGCCGCTCGCCGCCTTCTCTCCCTCTCCACCCCTCTCTCCTTCTTATCCCTATCTTTCTCCCTTTCCCCTGCCGCCGCCACCCTCTCTCTCTCTCCTTGCTCCTCTCCCCCTTCAGTGGTGCTACCGGAGGGGACGGTGGTGGTTGGGCTAGGAGGTTGGGGTGGGGGTGGGGATGGGTGAGTGTAGTAAAAAAGTTGGAAAGGGAGAGGGTTTTGATAGATGTCCTTTTAGGTAATTTTATACATAGATATATTAGTTATACAAAAAAGGGTTTGCGGAAGGAGAAGCTTGGTATATGGCATTAGAAGCTCCCCTAAATTATTCAGAATAACTTTTTTGTTCAACTCGTGGTTATTTTAATTTTTTTTTTTTTTGCTAATGGAGGGTTCCCAACTCTTTGGGCTCGACTATTCCCTCCGGGCTCAGAGAGAAGCCGGGTAAAACCCCTATGGCCCCTAGGTGGTAGCACAAGTTGACTCAACCTTCGGTTCCTGAAGAGGGGGGAACCGGGGGTCGATACCAAAACCTCTAGCTCCAGAAGAGGGAGGAACCGTGGTCCTGACCACTCGGACAACCCCTTGGGGTTTCTCGTGGTCATTTGATGTGCATAAACCCCTCGTTTCACAACTTCGCTCCTAGGTAGGGACATAGTAGTCATTTGTAAAAGTCAAGTTTTCTCCCTAGTCCTCAAAATATATCGTAACTAGGCTCGTTGGAAAGATAATTTAATTTTGAAAAACTCTCGTTCTCGGCCCGAGACTATCCGAAAGCCCGAATACCTCTGTTTTGACAGAGAGCCATGCTACTTGTCCCAGGTGTCATGTCCCGGGACTGGCGCGAGTACATAGGGGGAGGGCATTTTGATCATTTGGCAAATGACCAAAATGCCCTCCCCCTATGTACTCGCGCTAGTCCCGCCAAATGATCAAAATGCCCTCCCCCTATGTACTCGCGCCAGTCCCGAGACATGACACCAGGGACAAGTAGACTTTTTGTTTGACAAATCAATATATCACTTTGGTCAAGACGCATCCGGTACTTCTGGAAAAGCTGAATGCATATAGCCATCGACCGAGCTAGGGCAGATTAGGAATTGCTGAATCTTCGTGAACAGGTTGTGTAGGTGAAACACATTAGCCAGGACCCATCCGATTGGCTGGATCTGGAGTAGCAGCACTTCGATCAGAGCCAACTGGTTGCTGATTGCTAGGTTTGGCTACGGTTTGGCCTACAGCTGGCTGATCAACAGGATTGACCACGGTATGGTTGTCAGGCGGACGACGGTTTCGTCCACATTTGACATGTCCGCTGGTCGGAACATGGTGGGGTCCATAGTCGTGCGGGCAGCAGGCTGAATCACGGTCGTTGGTTCCATCGTGGATTGAGTAACTGATTGGACCATGTGATCTATGACTTGAGTATCATCCATTTGAGAATTTTTGTGCTGTCCATCTAGCAAGGCATTTATGACTTGAGTAGCATCCATATGACATGCTCTGAGATGTATATTTTCTAGGTTGGGGTCGTAACATTATATCCCTTGTGCTCGCTCGCTGCTATATCTAATAAAGGCATGGGTAAGACTTGTGTTGAAATTTGTTTGCCATTTTATCACGAAGATATGGAAACCAACGAGATCTAAATACTTTCAATCAGGGTGTTGGCCATGCAACTCGTAAAAGGGGTTTTTCATATCAAAGTTGAAGAAGGTAGTCTATTTATCAAATAAACAGAAGTGAGAAATGCTTCTTTCTTTGGTAGATTTGCATGCAGAAAAAGTGTCAGTCCTGTTTCTACAACATGCCGATATTTTCTTTCTGCAACCTCATTATGTTTACGGGCATGAAGGAAAGGAATCTTCCGTACATAAAATTCTATTTTCCTCAAAATGATAAATTAAAGCTTTAAACTGAAACGCTCCCCCTCCATCACATTGAAAAAACATTATTTTTGTGGAAAATTAATTCTCAATCATTTTATGGAACTTTAAAAATATAGAGAAAAAGTCAGACTTTTGTCATAAAGAATAGAGCCATGCAATGGCGAACCTAGGATTTTTGTTTGTGTGGGGCTAAAATTTTGTTAAACTTAACATTTGAAAAAAAAAAAAAAAAAGACTTTGCTATACTTTTCCACATCACCAAATAGAGCCAACACGCTTTTCTTTAAGAAAAATATCCAACTCGTGGAACTCGACTAGATGCATGACAGTTATTGAAGATCGGGTAATGAAGAGGTTAAAGATGTTGATATAAAGTACCAAAGATCAGTAGATCGATAAAACATAATTCTAACGTTGATTTTAGTCTTGGACGCTCAAACTCACATTATCAAGTTTCACTAAATTTATATGTCAAGATCAATGCCTCATATTGGAAATCGTTGCAAATTCAAGGTGAGTGGTGGGTGTATGAGAAAAAACCGAATGTAAGAACATTTTGAGGACATTCATCTTTTCTCTTTCAACTTTCTAAAAATCTCCAAGCCTTTGGATAATGGGAGTGGAATTTCATCTTTGAATCATAGTGGGTTAAGAAATAATAACGGGAATTGATTTGTAGATATGCTCAAATTTGGTGGTTTAAGGCTTAGGGTTTGGATAAGGATTTGGCGAATTAGGATTTGGAGATTAAGCGTTCAGGTTTAGATGTAGAGTGATGAGGAAGGTATACTAGATATGTTTAGTGAATGGGTTTCGAAAGAAAAGGTCGAAGAAGAGGGCACAATGTATTGCTGCAATGTCTTCTTTTCCTTCTTTTTTTAATCAATGAAACTTTACATATGTGGGGCTATCTTTAGACATATGTAGAGGGACAAGTTTAGATATGTGGCGCATGCTGCAAGGCCCCATTCAAATTTATGCGGATTTCAATTCTGACCTGGGCAGCCGCTCATATCACTATAACGTAGGTCCACTCTTGCTCCAATGCCACACTAAAACTTCATGGGGACTTTAAAGGCCACCGCCCCAGGTACCTCCAATGTAGATCTGCCTAAGGAGCCATGTGAATCAAGTACTATCATCTATGAAAAGAACATAGTACTTCATGTTTGGGAAAGAATGGTCTGGGGCAGCCTCCGAACGATCACAATGGATTGAACACTTTCGATTTTATTTCTTGTTTGAAAAGGCAATATGCAACTCTTACCCATCTGACAACTACTATGTAAAGTAGGTAATTTATTTCAAATTCAAACACTGACATTATTCTTGGAATAAAAAATCTTAAGAAACTTTGAATTAAGATGTCCAAGCCTCTGATGCTAGATGTCTTCAGAAGCTTTTCCAGTTTTTATTGGCATTAAAGATGCAATAATATTCCCATCTATGGCGTATAAGTTTCCTTTCCTGCTCCCAGTTGTAAGTGTTAGATTGTATGGACTCAATCCATCAGTTGATGTAATAAATTGATTAATCAATAAAATCATGCTTTACTTTCATGAGATGAATGTTATTTTATTACTTTATACACATGACCAATACATATGATATAATGGTTCATGAGTTGAACTTGGTCCCATTAGTATATTAGATGTGATATATGTATATGGATGAGATCCACATACGGGAGATATATGTCACAAATCTTATACTTAAAATATCCTCACAACCAGTGATGAGACTGGGCATCTCATCTGATAAGGTTGCAGTACTTTGATCACTATGAGATAGTGTGATTTGTCTCGATTATCAGAATGGAAGATGCTGGATCAATGTGCTGGTACATTGGATGTATTGAAGGACCATGAGAAGCACCTTATGGAATCCCGTTTCAATAATAAGGTATGCTCTCATAATTCCCTAGCAATAGGCTCTCAATCCTGAGACATTGATGAACTCAAGTTTCTATCTATTCATTTGCTTTGAGTCACCTATGAGTGAGGCCAACTGTAGGTCAACACCTCGGTGTCTTGGGTATGTGGTAGTAGGACTGTGGGAACATTGAATGATCAAGATGGAATCTATCTCTATTATCCCCTTGTGCCAATTAATGGGTTTGTCATTAGTAAGTGCGCACCCATCTCGATTAAAAGTTAATTGGATGACACTGATGATCATAGTGATTAATTGGGTCTCAAGGATAATAAGATGTGGAACTGAGATTGGAAGTGACAGATTTATTCCAATTGATCCATGGATATTGATAGAGGTGCCTACTTGTGGTAATTAGGAAGTTTAGGGTCTTCATTGTAATTTATTCCTAAGACTGGAATGCAATATATAGTGGTGTTATTTGCAATTAATTGTGGGCCCGGATTGCACATGAGATGTGGGGTCGTGTGTCCCAGTTGGAGCCAGCTTTCTAGAGAATCCCTAGTGGTCCCCACGCTAGCCCAAGTTATTAGAAAGATACTAATCCTATTCGAACTCTAAAATGAATGAATTAGGAAATTACTATTTCTATTTGAAGTAGGACTTCTAATAGTGGTAATAGTATACTTACTAATTGTTGTGGAAGTAAGACTTCTATTTCAATTATGACAAAAGGAGCTTTGAGAGATTATAAAAGGGAATCCCACCCCCCCCCCCCCCCCCCCCCCCCCCCCCTCTGACGTCCATAACATTATCATAGTGAAAAACGTCCATCCCTTTTTGTGCAACAGTTGCACTGCTGTCTTCTCTCTTCTTCTTCTAGTTCCTTAGGGTTTCGAGTTGGGTTTTCTTTTGAAGATTCCACCAATCTTCTTGAGAAGAAAAATCTGATTTGGGTCATAGTGTGGAAGGCTAAGAGGTGTTGAAGATTCTGATCTCAGTTTGTAGAGAAGTTCTACATCAACGAAAGTTGTCAACTTCTCCATTAGAGCGCAATCGAGCTCCTAAGGTAAAATCTGCTTCCTTGTATGTTGTGGATTTTAATGGATGCTTGTTCGTTTCTGTTCTATCTTTTAGATAGTTTTTCTTACTGTATGTGATCATGAGATTGAGGGTTATGCATCCTGGATTGGGTTTTTTGCCTTATGGATACTTGATCCCTGAGTCAAGTGGGTCAAAAGTTTTGAATATCTATCCACGAGGCCCACCTACTTCCAACAGTAAGTATTTAGCCCATCCTCCGTTCCTTAACCATAATGTCAGAGAGTCAAAAAATTCAAAAACACAAGATTCATGCTTAGCAAGATGACTGACAGAAAGTATGTTCTTTTTTATAGTAGGAACCACAAGAACATCACAAAGTTCAACTGATCCATATGTGGATTTGTCTCGCCCCCGAACCCGGACCCTGCAGCGGCCCAACCTTGGGGAGTGCGAATAGGATTTAAGTAATGATTATATTTCTCCTAGGATCTGCGTGTGTGAGGATGACACATTCCAACACACTTTGAATATTTTGTGAAAACTTTCGTGGCATTGTGACCCGGAGTCCGTGGCCATCTAATTCTGTGTCGTACTCAACCGCTAGCATATAGCTATCATATCAAGATCCATACTAGACTCGAAATAACCATCACAATAAAATACAGAGCTGACAGTAACAGGATATTACATTCCCTCATATGTTCAAGTTGCAAACATCAATGTGAATTAATTAAAATCCCAAGAAAAAGCTGATAAAAGCCATGCAAATAACAAGCTAAATAAACACTACCCCACATATGATGTAGTTCTAATGTCAAGTTCAATGTCTACATGACATAGCCAACACTACAACCTGCAAACTCATGGCTCCACAGCCAATACAAGCATTCAGCTTGGGGGGAAGAAATCTGGACTTAAGTACCAAAATAGTGGGTCAGATACGACAGTCTGGCAGGTGGGTGAAAAGATAATAAATATACTGAAGAATAAATCATGTTATTTGGTTAAATGTTGCATATAATTAAAACGTGTGGAAAATCAAGGAAATCTGACAAATCTAGTATTCATTTAAAACGGGTGTAAAACATGGATATCCGGCAAAACATATATTCATTTAAAACATCTGTAAAACATGGTATATGAAAAATCAGGTATTCATTTAAAACTTCTGTAAAACATGGACATTTGACTAATCAAGTATTCCCCACATTGCAAACCTAGTCCATATGCGAACCCTGCTAATCGCCCTTCTTAAGAGGAGCCACAATCGTGAGAACAGATGGCAACCACATAAAGATAAATCCTCCGTCACTAATGTGATGAGAGCATATTCAGGGCGTTGGTCTCAGACTCGTGGAGTGACGAGAGCCAACGAAATATATACATACGCGCGCGCGCGCACACACACACACACACAACACACACACACACACACACACACACACACACACACACACACACACATATATATCAAGACAAGACTACGGCCGCGAACCTGGTAACGAGATGGTACGAGATCCAGATTGTAGCTGGCGGGAGCGGGAGGGGGACCCCCAAGTTGGTGGATCAAGCCGACAAGATTGTCCACGCTTAGTGGTGCTGACACACAGGTCACATGAAGAAATCAGAACATATACATATATTTATATAGATGTATAACACCCAAGAAGGTTGGACGGGGTGCCCATAGGCACAAATATCACATTAGTCTCTGGTCATGCATAAACGGGGCTAGCAAAACACTTAAAGTGCATATATCAATAGTTTAAGGAAAAACTAGGAGTGACACATGAAAACAGGTGTGAACATATGTAATTCAAGTAAAAAGAACACAAATGGATTTCTATAAAAGTCTAGACCATATATTGAGGCTTCAAGATTTAAATCAATGTGTATAGGGGAGTCCCGTATGTCGGTTTTGTTATTGGCTTGGTTTTCCAGAAGATCGGGGACATTCCGAGCACCCTATACACATTGGGAAGTCAAAAATCCTCAATAAATCTCCGTGATGGGGTTTTTTTCTCAATCCAACTCCATACATCCCCTCCTAGGTCTCAAATTGTATTAGGGCTTTAAATGGACCTCGCCCCAACATTAGAACATCACATTTAGGCCCCCAACAGAGACCCAGACCTGCAGTGTAGTTGGATCGAGTGGACTAGGAGTTTGCTCGAGCCAACTTGGCTCTGGACTAGTTGGCTTGAGCGACCAGAAGGTTGGCTAGAGCCAACTGATCTCTGGAACTGGTTCGCTTGAGCGACAATGGGTTTGCTCGAGCGAATTGCTTTAGAAATTGAGTTTTGTGCAGTTTCGGGGCTCCTCTTCCTTTCTCTTGCAACCCCTATTTGTCATCAATTTATCACCAAACATAGGGGTCTCCTTGCCTTCTCCAACCCCAAACCAAACATCCACCAAACACTCCATACAATACATCAAATCCTTTTCATTTCATCCCCATTCCGTCAAAGAAACCCAATCTTCCATGGAATGCCTATATATAAATCATGAGACAGGCTTAAAACAAGATGAAATGCATTCATTTCCATAAGGCTTAACAATATATAATGACCCATCAATATGCATTTTTAAAACACTACGAATCATAGCAAGAAACAAGTATTAAATCATCAAAACCATTAATGAAGAGCAAACTTTTCTCACAAAGCATGCTACTAATCAAAACAATCTATTCATCCACTTGCCTTGGCCTCCAAGATAGCTAACAAGCTCCTAAGCTTACTCTCAAGATCAAAATCTCCAAGCTACACAAAACGCCCAAAATTACATCCCATTTAGAACCCTAAATAGCCAAAAAAAGAACAAAAAGGAGAGAGCTCCCAATAATGGAGATGGAGACTGTCTAGGGCTAGGAAAACACAAATCTAAAAGATGGGAAAGATTGCTTACATGGAGGTTCTTCAAATTATAAGAGCTTGCTCAAAGAAGACCCTAATGTGGCTGGATTTCTCTATAAATGGTATTAATGGAAAGCCTTCAAGATGAAGAAGAAGATGATGGAGTCCATTCCTCCATTTGGCAAGAGTTTGAGATGGATTGAAGAGGAAGAAGCAAGAACAAGAAGGGAAGAAAACCCTAGAGTGGTTGTTGCAGCCCCTCCACAACGTTTTTGAGCGAGAAAAAGGGGAAAGTGAAGGTGGGTTCTCTTTATATAGAGAATGAAGGTGGGTCCACAACTTACAATGTTTGCCAACCTAAAAACATAGGTTTCTGGGCCTTGAATGAGTTCGACGAAGAAAAGAAAGTTGTTCATAAAAAAACCTAGTTTCCAAAAGTATATGTTTCAAGGGTTTTGGAGACATCGAAATTTGTGTTCAGATTTTATGTAAAAAGACTGATTTTTCCCCTAGGTCTGGAAAAACTGATTTTTGAAGCTTCTAATGGGTAGGATGAGCACGAAAGTTGTAGGAAATGACGAGATTAGTCAAAAGAAGTCGAAAGGGGAACTTTTGGGAATCACAAAGAATCTCTCCACGCTGACCATGCAAAACAAATGGGACCCTACGGTCATTAACTAGGTTCATTGGCTCTCAAAACTCCCTGAAACAAATGAAAAGGCATTCTAACTCACAAACTCAACCAAACAACCACTAGCCCCACTTAGAGAACTAATCCACAACTAAAGCAACACTAATCCCGGAAATCAGGGGTCAGCGTCTCACAGGATTTGTCACTGGTGTCTCATGTGGGGAGATTTTCAGATAATTTCCATGTCCCACAATCACTTTATCTAATCCATGATAGGGGTTTATTTTGTTAGTATACCTATTATTAATCATGTGAGCATTGGCCCCTATGTCGGCATACATGTTAGGATCGGGATTGTTTGATAGAGAGACGACAGTGTGGTCTTGTGGTATAGATCTTCTTGAGCCTAATAGGAAAAATCCCATTTGTACCAACACTTTATGGCAGTGTGACCACGTCGACGACATATTTGGCATTTGGTTTTGCTGCTTGATAGCCTAGTCATTTATTTTGTCCAACTTGATAGTTAGCAGCTGCAGTTTGAAAACTTTGAGTTTGATTACCTGAGTCTTGAGCTTGAGATGTAAATGATTAAACGACTCTTTCTTTGGTATTTTGTGGAAAATTGCTGTTATAAATTACTTTTTCAAAAAGAGATTTTCCCTCTTTACAAGTTTGTCCAACGGGAACAAATGAATGCACTTGAGAATTAAAATAGCCATTTAAATTGCCTCGGCCTCTTCAATTCCCACGCCCTTTACTACCATTTGATCTTTGGGATATTAAAGCCGTGTTTGGACCGATAATCTTTCTTCCGTGGAAGAGTTTTGGAGTCGCGGACATGAAGGTTTTGAAATGAGGTAACAGGGACTTCATACTTGGACCCCAACCCTTGTGATAAATACATAGCCTTGTAAATTATTAGTAACAGGTCTTTGTATTGCAACAAGTGTTGGAAGTAGGTGGGCTTTATAGATGGGTTTGCAAAACTTTTGACCCTTTTAATGTAGGGATCAAACACCCAAAAGGCCAACAACCCAAACCCAAGATCCAAAACCCTTACTCATGAATTAAGATCATAGTGTTAGGCATTTTGTGTGTCGCAATTTGATGGATGCATCATTTTCGCATCATTTGAATATTCACATATGCATTGATTTTAAATATCTTGAAATCATGAACTTTCTCATGCATGGCTTTATAACTCTTAAAACTTAATTTTACCTGCATGTTTTGGATTTTAAAATAGGATGCATTATATTGAAAAAATTGATTTTGATTTTTCTTTCCTTGTTTGTTTTTTTATTTTTATTTTTTATAGTTAGATCATCTTAGGCATATTGTTGTTCTAATAATGCATGCCCATGATTTCATTGTTAAATCATTTTAGGCATAATAGATTCATGTTTTGAAAAAAAAAAAAAATCATTGGATTGATTTAAACATGAATCTACGCATGATTCCCATGGCCTAAAACTCCCACTACCAAAATACTTTGGAATAGCTCTTTGCTTAATCTTTGAAGATCAGTTGCTACACTATTTTGCTACATTATTTTTATTAAAGTGTTTTGCTACAGTAAATCCGGTTAACTGAACTTTGGTATGTCGGTTAACCAAACCTTGACCGAAACCATTTCAGTTCAAGTTGCTGGATGGTCAAAACTAGTCGTTTTTTTTTTACCGTTGTGAGTTCAGTTAACCAAATTGTGAAGGGCGTTAACCGACAATTAGCCGTTTGACAACTTTGTGTATATAAACCAGCTCATTCCATTGCCAAAAGGGAGGAACCAAGAGGGACTCCTTGAGGTGTTTTGAGGCCAAACAAAGGGGAATGAGTTAAGGAAGGCTAGATGGTCAAAAGGGAAGCAAAAGCTAGGAATCATGAGTTAAATAATTCTAGTAGACTTTGTTTTCCTCATCATATATTTTCATAATTTGTTTAAATTATTGGTAAATCAATTTTTGTAGGTTAACTATGATTAGTTGAATCCATTACATGTATTCCACTTTGATTTGATTTTTTGTTTTGGATTCTTCACTTTGATTCAAACCATGTTAGTTTTCAATTTTATATATCATGCTATGCCAACACCTTTGAATTCAATTGTTGCAGGATCTTCTCACTTGGTTGAATCACTATCTTGTGGTTTTCCATACCTTGAAGCATATAGTTAAATTAGTTTGTTTTGGAAACAACAAGTTCACAAATCACATGCTTTAGTTGTTTTTAAAATTTCATACAACTTGCATAATTTGATAAGTCATATTGTTACTAGTTGTTCACTAGAATTACATGTGATTTGTGTTTCATTTCAATCAAAGCATTTCTGATTTAAACTTTCAAAAGCTTTAGGCATACATTTGTTGAGCTTTCAATGTTAAAACCCTAGTGTCGTGCCTTTTTGAAGATCATTAGAGTGGGTTCCACTATATATAGTTTCCCCATCTAGCTCACTCTTTCCTCTAAAGTATAGTCTCACCAAACTAAGCCTTTACAAGTTAAATCTCCAAGTGTTGGTGGGACATCAAAATTAAACCCTCAAGGGTACAACCCTATCAAGACCTTATGTGGATCTCCAAAGTCAAATGCCTGGAACACCCTTAAGGCCTTGAACCTCATTGGACCAACCTATTCTTTATAGTTACACCATATTGTTGGTCATGATACATTTGCATTTTGTTCTTACATGGTTACATTTCTTAAAATGCAATATTCTTTGTAATCAATTAATTTTGTTTTAAAAAATACTTACTTATATCTCATGGTTTTCAAAAATATTTGATTGCAATATCCTCATGATAGATTTGCATTTTGTTCACATACAGTTATATCTCTTGTAATGCATTTCTATTGATGATCGATCAATTGATTGTGGTTTCAAAAGCATTCATAGCTAGATTATTCATGATCTATTGATGTTGTAATATCATTTGTTTGGATGTCATAGTTAGATCATTTTGGAAAATTAAATGATTTGAAATAATTTGAATTTTTCTTGGATTTTTATGTGTTATATATAGATATTCAAATGAAAAATTGCTATTCAACTTGTATGTGTTCCAAATAGTTAAATCTTTTGAAATACAAGTTGAAATTGATTAGAATTGACTTTTGTTTTATACTCACTATTTTAGAATTCTAAAAAGAAAATTAAATTTGAGTGATATACTTGAAATTCAATTGGTTATGAGCCTTATAGTTATACTTTTTCAATCAATTGAATGTGTTGATAAATGCATTTTTCATGAACTTACAACGTGTATCTCTTTGTATGGAAAACATGTGTTAAACTCAATTTGTATGAGTATTTAAAGTCATATGTCTTTGAATACAAAATGAAAATTGATAATAGTTCACTTCATGGTTTTCAAACTCATTTGGTCGTAATTTTAGAAATGACTCATTGTTGGATTTTGAATGTTAGAGTGATTTGAAGATTTTTTTTTGGAAAATGTCCTGAGCTTCATAAGTTATATTTTTAAAAGCATTTTCCTTGAATTTATTTCCTTGTGCTTATGATTATATCATTTAGAAGGAAATACATGTTACAAGATATTTTCATTTTTGCTCAAATAGTTACATCCTCTCAAATCCAAATTGGTTTTGATGTTGTGTCTTACATTGCATGTATGTGAATGGTGTATTGATTTGCTTTTTGTGCCTAACTTTGTACTTCTTTCCAAATAATGCAAATTGATGTTGATAATACTCTTTATAGTAAATTCCGTTGCTTCATGATCATTTGAGCTTAATAAGTACATATGAGATTTTGTTTGCTAAGCACATTTGGGTTATTCTTCATGGCTGACGGTCTCGGCTTTCGTTTCCACTCTCTCCTCCGCCCGTCCTAGGGCTACCGAGAGGCCAGTGGAGTGGAAGGAAGCGGGTATCAACATATTTGTACGGGTATGCCAGATTTTCTATTTTACTCGGAATTTAAAAATGGTGATCCGAAGATCCACTTTCACAAGTAGAAAAGGAAATCAATATTTTTTCTAATTTTCCATTGCATAAATATTTAAGAAAAGAGACAAGTTTTTCTTTGAATGCCGTAGGAGGCGATTTTTTTGTTTGTTTGCCGTGAAAGGCGGTTTTGCCATAAAAGGGGATGTTTGTCGTGAAAGGTGATTTTGCCGTGAAAGGCGATGTTTGCCGTGAAAGGCGATTTACAAATCTCATCAATAGTGAAAGACAAGAATTGTGATGTTTTTGTCTCTTCAAAAAATACAAAATACAATAGAAAAGTAAGAAAAGGAATTCTGACTTCTCAGAAGATTGCGGGAACACGTTCAGATCGATAGTCGCAAGTCATGTATGGACTTCGCCATCGTCCTTCAGATGAGAACATGATACTTTAATTCTTTCGGCTTGGCTTGGACCTCAGATTTTTAGAGGATAAAGACCAAGGGGAGGTCCTATATCCAATAAAAAACTGAGTAAACGGGCTGAAAAGTCGCGTCTAGGCCATGTTGAATAGAAAGAGAGAGCTTTGCCTTGGGGTTTCCCCCCCCCCCCCCCCCCCCCCCCAAGGGACTTCAATCACCTTGTGGTGTTTCTTATAGCAAAGTTTCTTCAAAGAAGGAGAGCTTGTTTGTGCAGAGATTTCTTTGAGAATTCTTCGGGATTTTTCTTGGATTTTTTCTGGACCCTTTCTTCTTGGAATGATCCCCCTTTTATAGGCTTTCAGTGGCCATAAGGTGGGTTTATAAGCGTTGATGGCATTGATGCTCCATGATGGGAGGATTTACAAGTTTTTATTTCTTGATTTTGTAACTCCTTTTTCCTTGAATATGATAGGCCGATGGAGAATGATCATGGGCGTTTAATCACCTTTAATCTCAATGATGTGGGGAATTTTATGATTTATTGCCATGATTACTTGGACTTGTAACTCCTTCTTCCTTGAATCTGATTGGGTCATCCAAAATAATGAGTTAATGACCGCATTAACTTGCCGTGAAACGGGTCATTTAACTTCATTAATTGGTTGCCAAGGCGCTCGAACAGTAACGGGTTGTACCGCATATTTTGGAAATTTTCTTGCGATGATCGCCGATGGATCCACATATTGTTTGATGTTGGATGGTGATGCAATTTTATACATTGATTAGTGCTAGTGGGTCTGTAGCATCTGTCCTGTCAATTTCTCGATCGGTCGGATAAAAAGTGTACTTTCTTGGTCAGCCGGTTGGCAATCTTGGAGAGATCAATGATGATTTTATGCTCTTGACGGCGGATTTGAAATGTTGATGAAGATCAGTCGATTTCGAGCATCAAGCATAAGATTTTTGGAAAACCACAGGGGCTGGAATTCCCGAAACGCGAATAGGGTCGAAAAAAGGGCCTTTTGGCGGAAATCCGACGACCTGAATTTCCAAGGTTGCTAGTGACCATGGGGATTTTTCCCCTTTTTGGTCACCGTTTTTCTGCCCTTTTTCGATCTTTTTTGGTCCGTTTTTCTCCTGTATTTTTCTTGACATTTTTTCTCATTGATTGGATTGATTATCCTGAAGAAAACCTGACGAGAAGCCGCGCAAACCGGAGCACAAAGTTTCCTATTTTTTGGAAAAGCCAAAGACTTTGTAGCCGATTTTCCGTCAAGAGTCAAAACTAGGTCAAATGATGTCAGAATGACCCGAAATTTGAGGTGAAGCCTCTTGAGCAGTGGATAGGACCAATCATGGGCTTTTGTTTGAGTTTTGAAGCCGTTTGGGGTCCTGTCACTGCTAGACTTGATTTGGTTATGAGGGAGATGCCGTGCTTTGATGTAAGGTAAACTGATGTCCGATTGACTTGAAACTTGACAGGGAGCCTATTGGAGTCATTTTGAGACGATCCATTAGCTCCGATTTGGATGTCATAGTTCAGGGAAGCTTTGCCGCCGGGAGGCTTGATTTTGTTTCCGAGTGTCAAAATTAGGTCAAGCGTCATCGGAATGACCTGAAATTCGATGTGTAGCCCTTTGGAAGCTTGTGGAAGCCACCCATGTGCTCTGTTTAATGAGTGATGGCCTCGGTGGTTCTCGCCGCCGAGAGGCTTGACTTTACTGTTTGAGTGTTGATGGAGGGCCAAACGTTGCCGGTTTGATTTGAAATTTGATATGGAGCCTTCTGGAGGTATTTTGGGACCATCCGTAGGCTCTGATCGAAGATTTGATGTCTTCGACGCTATCGCCTGACTTCATTGTGGCTGTTTCCTTTTTAGGCCAAATAATGTCGAAATGGCCTGAAACTCGATGTTGAGCCTCCTAGTGGCATTTTGAGGCCACTTGTGTGCTCTGTTTTGTGTGTCAGGGTCTCTGGCTTCACCGCCGCTGGGAGCTCCTGCTTAGCTGCTGGAGGAGGGAAGTTAGGCCACATGATGTTGAAATGGCCCGAATCTTCATGTATACCCCTCTTTTGGCTGTTTTGAAAGATCTTGCAATTTTTGTTTGATTTTGACAAGATCTGATGCTTGAAGCGGCATTTTCCTGTTTGTGGTAAGATGCAGCTCCATGTGACTTTTTGATGTTGAGAATATGTGAAGAGGCAAAGTGACATTTTTGGTGTCAACAAATGCCCCCTCGAGGTACAGCGACGAATAGCTTTTATCGTCGATGTGCCTCGAAGATATCTTTGAAGGAGAGTTTTTTATTTGACCAAGAGTCTTTGAGAATTTTTCTTTTGATAAGGTAGCCTTTTGAGCTTCCAGGGGAATTTTGTGGCAATGAGAACGATCATGTACCATCTCAAGGCAAAGATTTTGAAACTGACATTTGGATTTCCTTTTGACCTTGTGAACCTAAAGGCTTTATGTGACACATTAGGTGGTCAAGAGGGTTTTTTTTTTTTTTTGGTTTTTGACCTTGCGACCTAAGAAGCTGTATGTGGCAGGTTAGGGGGTCAGGTTTTGGATTTTGATTTTGACTTTGTGACCTAACAAGTTGTATGTGGTGAGTTAGGGGGTCGAGATTTGGTTTTTGGCTTTGGCCTTATGACCTAACAACCAGTATGTGGCAAGTTAGGGGACCATGGCTTGGTTTTTTTTATCATTCTTTGGGATTATTTTGGGTACATTGGAGTGGTTTGAGTTTTTGTGGAATGTCAATTTCAAGGTTTTGGCTTAATTTGGTGCATGGGGTAGGATGGTTTGAATTTTTGGAAGCTCATGAGGCTTGAATTTTTTTTTTTTTTTTGTGGTTCAATCAACTCAAAAGAGGCATGGAACCATTCTTTGTATGCTCTTGGTAAGAGGGATTTTTGACTAAAAGCCACTTTTAGTGCCTAGATAGTCAAACCTGGCTCATATGTTAACCCATGGGACCTTAAGCTTTGAAGATGGCTTAAATCTCATATGTTGTCATTTTTGTAAAGAATATCTAAAAATATTTCTTTTGGGTAGAGAATATCTAAAAATATCTTTACTTGGAGAGAATCTCTCAAGTTTCCTTGTTTTTGGGAGAGATTTTCTCAAAGTATCTTTCTTTAGGAGTTAATATCTCGTATTCCCTTTCTTTTAGGAGAGAATTTATCAAAGAATCTTCTCCTTAGGAGAGAATATCTCAAATCTCCTTTATTTTTGGGAAGGTTGCTAATTTTTAGCATTTACCTCCTTTCTTTTCTCCTTATTTCCTCTTTTGGTTTGCTCTCTTCTATAAAAGCAAAGGATGTTGGATCTCTTGCTCTTATTGCTTTTTTTTTTTTTGTAAAAATCTTCAAGAGTGCTCCATGATCAAGAACTTCTTTTCAAAGTTCTTCAAGTTCTTCTTCTCCATCCATGGCTTCAAGTAAGTTTCCTTCCTTCACAAGAAATCCCATGTAGAAATGGAAAACTTTCCTTTTCTTTCTTTCTTTTCTTTGCTTTCCTTGTTTTTTTTTTCTTTCCTTTCTTTTCCCCACGTTTTTTTTATCCGTGCTCTTTTTTCCTTTATTTTTTGCACGTTTTTTTTTTCTTTGTACGGACCTGTCCGTACAGCCACGTGGCAGTGGGCCATGGCCTGTGGGCCAGCCCAGACATTTTCTTTTTGAAGAGGTTTCTCTCTCTTTTTTTTTCTTTCCCTCTTTTTGCTCACCATGATAATGAGGTTATGCAATTTCAAGATGTTCATGCATTCTTTTTTATGTATCAAACAAAAGGCTAGAGCTTCTAGGTCAAGCCAACATGAATTTTGACTTGGATAGAGTTTGATTGGTTTTGACCAAGTTGGGTTGGAATTGGTCAAAATTTGGTTAAGGTTTTCCTAGCATCTAATGCATGATGATTTTCTTTGATGCATGATTTTTAGTAAATTGATTTGGAAGCATGATGATGCATACAAGGAAATCTTTTGCAAGTATTGGGATTTGGAGCTTGTAGCAATGTTGAGCCCTTTCTTAGTCTCGCGGGATTTTGAGGAGCTTTGCAAGTTTTGGAGTTCGGAGCTCACAACAATGTTGAGCCCTTTTCCAATTTTGCGGAAATTTGATAAGACTGGCTTGATCTCGCAGTAATGTTTGAGTTCAGACCTTCTTTGAGAATCTTCCACTGGCTATGAGCTTGCAGTGGTGTTGAACTCATCTTCAAGCTTCCTTATCTATTTCGGGGTGTTTCCCTTTTCTTCGGAATTACCCCGGAACCATGCCAAAATTTCGTTAGAATTTTTTTAGCAAAATTCTATTATTTTGGTGATGATTGATCTTTTCTTTTCCATCCTTTGCAGGTAGTTCCTCCAGGACAACAAGGGCAAAGAGCTTGTTACTGATGCACCTGGCTGCTCTGCCAGATCTTCTAATGTGATCGTCTCTTCAGAATGCAAAGAAGGTGTTGAAGAGCGTTTTGAGCTCATGGGTCGAGACTCTCTCTTTAGGTCATTTGGAAGCCGGTTTCGGCATGATCAAGCATGTGCAGGACATTCTTGCTGATAGCGAAGAAGTCAGTCTGGACATTGCAAGTGCCAAGGCTTTCGTTGATGAAGTCATTCCTTTGCGCAACAAGTGGACTGATACCAAAAGCTTCCCAAATGGTGACTTCTTCAATGAGATGCTTTTGAAGCCTTCCAGTGAGGTCAAATCCGAAACAGTTTGTCTATATGGACAAACTCATAGACAGAATTTGGGACAAGCTGTGCACGTGGCGCAACATGATTGGAACAATGCATTTCAACTTTTGAGAGAGCCCAATCACGTTGCGCCACGTGGACAGTTTGTCCCAAATTCTGTCCATAGAGTTTGTCCAAATAGACTTTTTGAATCCGAAATGGATGAGATCTCGCGGACTCGGAAACAGTTTGTTCGGGAGAGGAACGTCACCGAGCTGCCTATCATTGAGCTAACACATGACCTGCATCGTTTTGATAGGGAGGTCATCGAGGCCAGACAGCGTCTTGAGCTACTGGAAGAGCAAGCTGCTGCCAAATGGACTGCTATTGTGGAAGCTCGTGCTGAAGAAGGGACTCTCATTCGCCAAGTCGAAGAGGCTGACAACAATCTCCGGAGGAAGACTCATGAATATGAGAAATGACAAATACTTTGGGAAGAGCTTCCTCGTGCTGAAGATGGGTCACGGCGTTCTGCAGCATTTTATGGAAAGATTTTGAAGAAGCGTGGCCTGGAAGCTTTGGAGGCTAAGGCCAAGAATCTGTTTGAGGAGTTGAATCTTTGGTTGAAGACTATGTTAGACTGAGCTCCTGAGTTATAACAAACTCATTTTCTTCTCTTTTTTTTTTTTATATTTTCGGTACCTCCATGTATAAACATTTTGGGTACTATATATTTTTGTAATCCCTCCTTTCACTTAAATTATTTTTTTGATGAAAACAAATTTAAGCAAGAGCTGAATGAGAATGTTTGTTTGAGAATTTGATCAAAAGGTTGTCAGTTTGTGAAAATCTTTTGACAAAGAGTTGTTTTGGGCATAAAAGCCAGATTTTGTGGCAAAAGCCTGGTTTTTGATGGCTTGAAAGCCAAATTTTGGGATGGCATGGAAGCCGAATTTTGTGGCGTAAGAGCCAAAACTTGTTTGTGGCATGGGAGCCAGAATTTGTTTGTGGCATGGAAGCCGAAGTTTTTGAGATGGCATGAAAGCCGAATTTTAAGATGGCATTAAAGCTGAATTTTTGAGATGGCATGGAAGCCGAATTTTAAGATGGCATGAAAGCCGGGTTTTAAGATGGCATGAAAGCCGAGTTTCGGATTGGCATAAGAACCAGGTTTTGTGGCATAGGAGCCGATTTTATTTATTGGCGTGAAAGCCAAACTTTTGGAAACCAAGTTTTGTTTTGTTGGCATGGAAGGCAGATTTTTTGATTTTTCGCATAAAAGCCGGGTTTTTTGGCATAAAAGCTAGGTTTTTTGGCATAATAGCCCCGTTTTTGGCATAAAAGCCTGGTTATTGGTTTTCAAAGATGCAGGATTGACTAAGGGTTGCCTCTCTGCTGAATGGTATTGGAAGTATCGATGGAATGTCGCCTCCCTGCTCATTTAGTTGCGAGTATCGATGGAATGTCGCCTCCTCGCGGATTGGGGTGCAAGTATTGACTGGACGTCGCTTCCTTGCTTTTTCAAAAATTTTGGTTTGCGGGTATCGATTGAATGTCGATTCCCCACGATTTTTTGAAATTTGAGGTTTTTTGAAATTTAAGTTGTGGATATCAACTGGAATGTTGCGTCTTCACGATTTTTTTAAAATTTGAGGTTTTTTAATTCTTTTTTTTTGTTTTTTTTCTTTTTAGAAATTTGGGTTGTGGATATCAACTGGAATGTTGCATCTCCACGATTTTTTTTTGAAATTTGAGGTTTTTTTTTATTGAAATTTGGGCTGTGGATATCAGTTGGAATGTTGTGTCTCCATGATTTTTTTTGAAATTTGGCAAGTATCGAGAAGGTATCGCTTCCTTGCAATTTTGAAATTTTGGAAGTATCGAATGGGGTTCGCATCCTTCCGATTTTTGGGTTTTACGAGTATTGACCGAGCGTCGCTTCCCCGCGGTTTCTAAAAAACCATTTTTGTTTAAAGACACGAGGGTCATAAATTTTGACTCAAAACCATTTTTTGGTTGTAAAAGTCGGGGTGGACTAGGGTGGAAATTCCTGAGTCCTGATTTTTGTTTCAAACCATGAAATTTGGGTTCAAAGATCGAAAATTTTGGTCAAGTCCGGGAAGAGGCTCCTAAACTTGGATTTTTGGATTTCATTTTTTTTTGAATAATGAAACGATGAAAGTAAGCATTGTTTTGAGAGGTTTTTTTTTATAAAAAATTTCAACATAAGGATGAAAATTCCAAAAGGGATGGGTTTGGTGAGCAAGTACCTAGGAATAGGCTTTGACCATATAGGCATCGCTTTGACCCATTGGAGGAAGTCTTCAAGGGTAGTACCGCTTCAAGAACTTGCCGTAGGTGGGCAGCATACATCTGTCACCTTCCATGTTTAGAACAGCGTATGCACCATTGGAGAAGACTTTGTCAATGACGAAGGGTCCTTCCCATTTTGGTTTGAATTTGCCTTTGGATTTGTAGGCAAAGACTATGGGTCTTTTTACTGCAAGGACCAAGTCACTCTTTTTGTAGGCACGTTGCCTGACCTTCTTGTCGAAAGATCCTGCTATGCGTGCTTGGTATAGCTCAATGATTTGTAGAGCTTCAAGCCGTCTCTCATTGAGATTATCTAGCTCTTGGAATCTCAATTTCACATTGCTTTCTTGCATCATGTCATTTTGCAGAGATACCCTTAAGGAATGAATTTGTACTTCCAAAGGAACAACAGCTTCGCATCCATAGACCAAGGAGAATGGTGTGTTATGTTAGGGATTTTGTGTATTGCAATTTGATGGATGCATTATTCATTTTATTCTTCATTTGAATTTTTACACATGCATTGTTTTAGAAATCTTGAAATCCTAATTTACTCATGCATTGTTTTAAATCTTGTACACCTTATGATTTATGCATGTTTTGGTTTTAAACATTGGATGCATTTTTAGTTTTAAAAAGGATTTTATAAATCAAGCTAGCCATTTGTTTTAAACTTTCAAATCTATTTAGGCTTTTTATGTTTCATGATTTTAAAGCACTTGGATTGGTTTAAATCATGTTTCCATGCTTGGTTTAATGGCCCAAAGATCCCACAAGAAATTTACTTTGAAATGCAAAAGTTGGGATTTTTGTCTTAGGCTGTCGGTCAATCGACAAGCTGAGTGTCGGCTAACCGACAAGTGAGCGGACGTCAACCGATGGATCTGTCGGTCCGAATTCCAGAGAGCTACAAATTTCAGATCTTTTCTGTCGGTCCACTCGTCGGTTCATGTCGGTCAACCGACAATACATAAAAACCTAACCGAAGCTCTCTTGGTTAGAAAACCAGAGAGGTGTTTTCTGACCAAGTTTACATTGTCGGTTAGGGTGTCGGTCAGGCCTCGGTTAACCGAACATGTCGGCTAACCGAACATTTCGGCTAACTGAACCATACTTTATGGTCAGCAAATTTTCAAAAATATAACCGTTGGCCTGTGACCGTTGGGGGTGTCGGTTAACCGACCCCTGGATGTCGGCTAACCGACAGGTAGCCGTTGAGCAACTTTTTCTATAAAAAGAAGCTCATTCCTTAGCCCCAAGTGATGATCTTTGAAGCCCTTCTTGAGGTGTTTTGAGGGAAAAGAAAGGGGATCAAGCTAAGGAAGGCTAAGGGTCATTAAGGAAAGCTAAAGCTTGGATTAATGAAGTTAAACCACCAAGTAAGCTTTGCCTTTTTATAATTATTGTTTTATGCTTTGTTTAATCTTTGGCAAATATTTTAGCATATAAACTATGATGTGTTGAATCCTCTACTTCTTTAATCTTTGATTTAAGTCATTGGATTCTTCGCCTTGATTTCTAAACAAGTTTGTTTTAATACTTTATAAAACATGTTTTGTCAAAACCTTTGATTTGTTTTATAAACATGTTTCATTAACTTGTTTAAATCATCTTTGTTGTTTTCATACATTTGAACTTTAGTTAAATTGGTTTGTTTTTGAAAACAACATTGAATATGCATCACATGTTTAGACATAATTAATATTATACAACTTGTGAGCTTTTGATTTCATATCTTCAACAAGTTTGTATTTGGTACATGTGATATGCATATTACTTCAATCAAATCTTTTTATGTGCATGAAACTTTTAATTGATTCAAGCATAAATTGATTAAGCTTCATTTTAAACTTGATTGAAGTTTTCACACACACACATCATGAGCATTCATCTTTGCATTTTATAGTGTGTTGTGTGAGTTGATTTACACTTTCTTATCCGCCTAATTTAGAGGCAATTATATTGAGCTTAAATTGTATCTCTTAGAGTGTTTTTTTTTTAAGACACATTCTTGAGAGAAAATCCTTTATTGTAAAGGTTATTGCTTAGCCTAAGAAAAGCATTGTGTGAAGGTTATTGCTTAGCCTAGAAAAGCATCTTGTATAGGTTGTTGTTAAGCCTTGAAAAATAACATTGTAAGGTTATTGCTTATCCTTGGAAAGCATATTGTAGTGGTTATTGCTTAGCCATTTGAAAAGCATAAATAGTGGAAATCCGGTGGGGTGTGAGATCACAAGCCGGTAGTGGATGTAGGCATTGAGGCCGAACTACTATAAATGATTGTGTTATGGTGAATGCTTTTGTGGTGATTGTTGTTGTTTAGCTTCCGCATTTTATTTGTTAATCATCACAAGTGGCTAATTGTTTTAAAGAAGTTTAAAATTGGCATAATTGGTCATTAAGTGCTAGCTCACCCTATTCACCCCCCCTTAGGATTAGGATCCTGGACTTTCATGTTATGGGTTGGTCCTCGAACAGTGGTTCGATAAGCCCACAAAGCTTCTGGTAGTTTGTCGCTCCAGTTTCTTTTGTGATTAGAGACCATTTTCTTGAGAATTTTGTAGAGTCTCTTGTTGAAGGCTTCTGCTAGTCCGTTCGTTGTTGGATTATATGGAGTCGAAGGACAACTTTGGATTTTGTACTTTTCGCAGAACCTGTAGAATCTGTGATCTCAGAATTGTGGTCTGTTATCATGGACGAATCTTTTAGGTATGCTGAAGCGACAAATAATGTCGGTGCGCAAGAATTGAAGGACTGATGAGGTCTTCATTTTGCTGAGCGCAAATGCTTCTGACCATTTGGAGAAATAATCTGTAGCGGTGAAGATGAAGTGATGACCTTTGCTTGATGGGGGAGATATAGGACCTATGATGTCCATACCCCAGGCTTCAAAAGGCCATGAAATTGCTGTAGGATGTAGCCATTCTGGAGGCATGTGGACATAATCTCCATGAATTTGGCATTGTTGGCAGCGCTCAGCAAATTGCATTGCGTCAGCTGCCATGGTAGGCCAATAATAACCTAACCTTTTTATCTGATCATAGAGCTTAGGACCAACTTGTTGGGCTCCACAAAGACCAGCATGCACTTCTTTGAGAGTTTCTTCGGCCTCTTGTTGTGACAAGCAACGTAGAAGTACTCCGTTGAAGGATTTTGTGTAAAGCATTTTTGAAGGAATATCCAAATGAAAGTTTGGGGTACGTATTTGAATGCTTACCCACTCTTTTGGATCTTCAGGTAGAATTCTGAACATACTGTAATCAATGAATGAATCCCTCCAGTCGCCGATCGGAGGTTTGAGGATGGACATCTGACTTCCAACCACTTGGTGGCATTCAGTAACTGCTTGGTGTGTATTAAGAGGAGGGAGAATCCTTCTTTGACACACTGTAATTTGCATGTTTTCCCCTTCTTGGATTGCCATAGATGCGGCGAGTTCCAATCCTACAATTAGGGCTTGGTACTCAGTTGTATTGTTTGAACATGGTTCCAGTAGCAAGAAAGCGTGTGGAATCATGTATTTGTCGGGGCTAACAAAAAGGACACCAATTCCCGATATCTGCTTTCCTTTTTCATTTGTCCTAGTTGCGCCGTCAAAGTACATGTCCCAGGAAGCATTTGATAAGGAAATTTCCACGTTGTAGACATGTTTGTCTGGGAGATCATCCTTGAGTGGAGAATCTTTTGGCAATGGGTGCTCTACGAGAAAGTCTGCCAGAGCTTGGCCTTCGATTACCTTTTGTGGTACATACCTAATATCAAACTGCGATAGAAGGATGAACCATTTTGCCAGTCGGGTATTGAGAGAACTTGCTTTTGTGACAAGGACCTTTAAGAGATTGATCCTTGAAATCAGGTAGACTGTGTTTGACAGCAGGTAGTGACGTAGCTTTTGTACGGCAAACATCACTGCAATGCATTATTTTTCGACTGGGGAGTAACGATGCTCTGTACCTACCAACATGCGGCTAAGGTAATATAGAGCAGCTTCTTTTCCCTCGTCGTTTTCTTGTGTAAGTAGAGCACCCAAAGAATAGTCGAGAGCTCTTGTGTACAAGATGAATGGTCTACCAGTTGTAGGGGCAGCCAATACTGGAGGTTTGGTTAGGTATGTTTTGATGTCTTGAAATGCAGCTTCACATTCAACATCCCAAACAAAATCTACACCTTTCTTCATTAGGCGAGAGAATGGGTGGCACTTCCCTGATAGATTAGAGATGAACCGTCGGATGTATGCCAACCTTCCTTGAAGCCCTTTTAGTTCTCTTAGGGTCCTTGGAGATGGCATTTCTAAGAGAGCCTTGACTTGGGTAGGGTCAAGTTCTATTCCGGCTTTCCGAGCTATGAATCCGAGAAACTTACCCGATGAGACACCGAATAAGCACTTTAGTGGATTCATCTGCAGTTTGTTTTTGCAAAATCGGAGGAAAATTTATTGAAGATTTTTGGGATGGTCTTCTTTTCTTCTACTTTTGATAGCGAGGTTGTCGACATAACATTCGACCGTCTTGTGCTGCATATCTTGGAATATTTTCATGATAGCCCTCTGATATGTTGCACCTGCATTTTTTAGATCAAATGGCTTGACAGTGCAGCAATCATGCCAAATGGAGTCCGAAATGATGTATGTCTTTCATCTTCAGGATGCATCTTTATCTAATTGTAGCCAGAGAATCCATCCATGAATCTCATTCGCTCAAACCCACAGTTGTTGTCACTCATCACCTTTGGTATGGGAAGCGGGAATTCATCTTTAGGGCATGCATTATTCAAGTCCCTGTAGTCGATATAGACCCTTATCTGCCTATTTTTCTTTGTCACGGGGATGATGTTGGCCAACAATTCAGGATGCTGTTCCTCGCGGATGAAGCCAAAGTTTTTGAGTTTCTAAACTTCTTGTTCAATTTTGTCCAGCACATCAGGACGGAATCTTCTTTGGCCTTGTTTAACAGGTTTTATTTCTTTTTATAGATTGGGTTTGTGGACTGCTATTTTGGGGTCTAAGCCGGGCCCACGAAGAAAAGAGATATACTTGTGTAACTCATTATCCTTTATATTCTCACTTATGAATACAAGACGTGGGTTATCAGGTGTTCCCAAGTCTATCTTTTGAACATGATCTTCTGTTGGAAGGTTTGAAGGTGGTTTCTCCACAATATTTTTGAAGGCTTCCAACTCAACAAGACCTTCTGAAGTTCCAAAGGCATTTACAGACCAAGGCTCTGCTTTTGTCCATGGGTCTTCTTAATCGGTACTCTTCTCAAGACTTGCAATGAGTTGATCCTAATCACCAGTTGAAACTGGGTCGAAGTAGGGTACTTCTTTTGGAGACGATGGTTCTTCTGGGTCAGAAAACCACATGTCTGTGTCATCGGACACTTCCTCTTCATTGTCAGAGAAATCAGAGCTTCTTGGACCCTTGACAGGTGACTCCTCAAAGAGATATCCAGGGAGATCAATGTCTTCATGGACACGAGATGTTGAGGCTTGGTCGGCAAAATGACTTTGCAGCCTTTGTGTCAACTGTCTCATGGGAGTGTCAGGATCATACCCTAACTCGTATGAAGACTTGTCTATATGACGATAGAGTTTCCAATCTTCCAGTTGACTTTTGGTCAGGGTGGGTTCCAATGGTGTGAGAATACGACGGCCACCTCCCAAACCAGTTGGTTTCTGAGCATCGTAGTCCATTTTCTTCATGATAGCTTGTGCCATTTAACTATATAGGAATAGTTGAGGCATACCTTCGTTTTGGAAAGGTTTAAGCGAAAAATTTGATGAAGAAGCTTCTGATCCGTGGAAGGAGATTGTTTTTTCTTTTGCCGAAGTTGCTGGAACGACGAAGGAAGCAGACGTAGGGTCTCCTACATCAATAGGTGTCTCCAATGGAGTGACAGCGGGCTGAACTCGCTGAGTATCAGCTTGGCTTGACGTTGTGTCGTCTTCTGGCTCTGAATTTGAATATGTGTCATGCATAATAGACACAAAGGAGACAACAAACTTGCCTCCAGCCTTTTTTTTTTGTCCTCTTTGCTTTGGTGGTGATTACCAAAGGCTTTGAAGACTTGAGAGAGACAATGAAGGGAAAATGATTGCTCTCTTCAGATTTGCTTGAAGATTTGTTTTCTTCCGATGATTGATGAGGAGCCTTGCCTTTATCTTTGTGGAGATTTTCGGCAAAGGGTGCTGTTTCTTCCTCCTTTTCTTCTTTTCCATCTTTATACATCTGAGTATCTGCAAAATGGGTGTTTTTGCCTTTGAAGGGCTTTTTGTTTGCAAACACTCAATGTATCAAGCCGGCGTTGCCAATGAACTTGATGCACTGATGTAGAGTTGAAGGAACGACACCATTCTCGTGTATCCAGGGGCGTCCAAGAAGGATATTGTAGCATGAAGGGGTCCTTATTGCATATACAGTGACTTTAGAAATAAGATCACCGATTTGCAACTTGAATTACCGATAGGCCTTTGAGTGCTCTCGTCATATCCAAAGATGGATACAGACGAGTGACTCAGCTTGCTAGGTGGGATGCCCAGCTCTTTGAGTGTCGAAGTAGAGATGAGGTTGAGTGCAGAACCAGGGTCAATCTGGACTCTGTGTACTGGCATCTCTTTGACGTATCCCGTGAAGTACAAGGGTCGGTTGTGTTTTGTCTCCCTTAGCAGGAGTTCATCCTTATTGAAGGCAATTGTTGCACTTGCTGCTTTTTGAACCGAGAGGCATTCAATGCTTGATCCCTTAGTTTTCTTCTTTTCTCCCTTTGAGGAAATACTTGATTTTTTGACCCTATAGTCCATTTCAATTTATAGGACTTGTGGGGCATGTTTGTCGACATCCACATTCAGCCTTTTTAGTTTTGAAATGAGACTATCACGAGTTTGTGGAGACATTCGTAATAAGTCAAGGATGTGCAGTGTATAGGTATGTGTTTGAAGTGCTCAATCAAGTCGTACTTGAAAGCCTCCTTCGGGCCTGCATTTTCATTATTGTTGCCACTTGCGAACGTTTACAACTTGCTTTCCTGAAGGACTTACATAAGAAGAAGAAGGTTGGTTGTAATTTTTATGGTAATCCCGGCCAAAGCGGGTACCTTTATTAACTTCAAGAGCTTCTAGAGAAGGGTCTTCTTTTGGAAGATCATTCTCGGGATCAAGGGGTTGATCCTTGTCATTTGCTGAAGACGTCTCTGTAGCAGTATTGCCGTCTTCAGTGATCGTGTTGCACGGAGCATTTTCCAGAAACAAATCCTGAACAACATTCAGCAACTTCTCTTCTTTGTTGAGTAATTTATCGGTCCAGACATTGCTTATAAGGTCGGGTATCTGGGACCAGTTGACCAGATTCTTATTGAAGAAGACTCCATTGGCACGAGCTTCTTTAAGATGATTAGTCGGAAGAGGCTTGAGCTCCAATGTCACAGTTTCAGGAGACGAAGGCTGAGAAGATGATATCTCTGTGGAAGTCACCTGAGAAGATGTAGCTCTGGAAGATATGCTACCGGATGTAGTTTGAGAATCTGAGGCCTCGACAGACGAAGCTTCAGAGGCACCATCATCCCGAACTATCGCATTGCAAGCAACTCCGATAGGAGATGCCTCTAGAATGCACTGCTAAGATTCAGACTCATCTTCAGATGTAAGAGGATCATCAATTCAGCAGTTTTCTTCATTTTTCGGGGTTACCAAATGGGATATCTGTAAATTTTTCGGGATTTTCGGTTCTGGATTTTGATTATGACGAAGCTCATTGATGTGATCCTGCTCCCGCTCTATGGCAAGACATTGCAAGATTCTTCCATATTCTTCAAGATCGGGCATATGAGCCAAATCTTCTTTGTCATCTGCTCCTTGTGGTTCATCCATGTTGGGTTCCACTGGAACGCTTGCTTGTGCTGGATCAACAACGTTTTCTTGAATATCCTCTTGGTCTTCTTCATCATCAGACCAAGATCCTTGTGGCTGTAATGGGTTATACCTGATTACTAGCATAAGATGAGATTCGGGAATCCATTCCTCATCGGAGAGGTATTCTCCTGTTCAAGGGATTCCTCCCACTCATCGGTATCACTAACGGTATCACTGGACTTGTATCCATCCATGGAGAATCAAATTACCGAGTTGCAAGAGTACGATGCCCCCTACGTAGTTTCATTTCTGTAATGAGGTGGCATGAAATCACCAAGGGTGAATTTTATTACCACTTTTGAAGTCTTGGGAATGGATTCTTCCGTTGCCCTTAGTGAAGCAGTGGAAGAAGTCTCTGCCTTTTCAGGGACTTCTTGCTTTGGTTGAGTCTTATCCTGCTGTTTGAGCTTGTGGAGTTGTCTCTTGGCTTGCCTTCGCTGTTGAGCGATCGGCTTTGTTTTGACGATCTCCCAGTTTTCATTTTCTAGGAGATCGGGATGCACCCATATGGGTTGTCCATCTGGTGCTGGGTAAGGGACCAGCCCTTGGGACGTTTGAGTCATTTTTATCACCTTGAATGAAGTAGTGATCTTCTCCTTTGGTGACTTTGAAGTTTGCCCACGACATCATATTAACGGAGGTAGACCTGTAGTTTTTGTTAAAGGTAATGACTCCATTTTTCCACATCTCGTTGATCTTCTCTCTCACAATGAAGCATTGATTGAGAGGATGCGGGACCATCTGATGGTATGGACAATACCGGTGATCGTTGGTTTTGCGAACATCTCCTGGTCTTTTGGGGTCTGGCAAGGTGAGTTTGCCGTTTGCTAAGAGAGCCCCAAAGATTTCTTCAACATCTTCATCGAACTGGTATTGCTTCCTTACTCGTTCATTAAAGGCCTCAGAGAGTTCAGGTTTCTTACCTGCAGTTTTGTTTTCAGCTTTCTTTGGCTGCTGAGGAGCTGACTTGGTTTTCACATTAAGAACCTTTTTTTTCTTTGGTTTTGAGGTCGTAATGGCAGTCAGCTCTTTCTTTGGTGATTTCTGACTATTGAGGTCTTTGATTATCGTTTCAGCCTCCATAGCTGCTTCTAGGAGTTCTCCTAGGTTTTTTGATTTGTTGCAGATGATCATGGAGCGGATCCTTGCTCTCATGTTGTAACGGCAGATGTTGACCATCGACGCTTGTGGCAGTACATCTGAGCGCTTGTATGCCATCGCCTTCCACTTGTGAATTAAGTTGTATGTTGACTCATTCTCTCCCTGTTTTATGATGCAGAGCTGTGCCACAGTAACAGGATGATCCTCACCTTTGAAGTGGGTCAGGAAGTGTGTCTCCAGCATGGCCCAGTTTTGGATTGAGTCCTCCGGCAGAGTGGATTACCAATCAAAGGCCGTACCTTTTAGGGTACTTGCAAAGAGACAGATCTTGAGGGCATCTTGATCCGCGATAGCTCCCGTCAGGATCTTGAAGTGGATGACATGCTGTTTGGCTGAACCTTTCCCCGTATATGTTTGGAGAGTAGGTTATTTGAATTTTGTAGGGAACTGAATCGAGTCCATCCATAGGGGATAGGGTGGCTTGGTCCCATGTTCCTTCAGTGTATCCTTTTCTTTTTCTTTGGCGAGGATATCATCAATGTCCTTTTTGGTAGGGGCGCGTGACTCATTGTTTTCTGCATTAACCTCGTCATCTTGATGACTCGGAGGAGCTTCATTGTTAGGTGGACGCTGGAAAGTGAGAAGGAGGTTTACCATTAGAGCCTCAATTCTCTGCTGTTCTTGTTCCAACTGCTGGATGCGTGCGGTTACGTCATCATGCGGTGGAGGCTAATCAGCATTTGTAACCAGGACACTCATTCTTAGAGAATCGAATGAGGATATTGTCTTGGTGACTGAGCTGGAGCTCATTCTTTTGGACGAAGAGTCCGAGGAGTAGTTACTTCGGTGTCCTTGGCTTGAAGGAGCGGGAGAATCCTCCTGATGTCTTTGCGTCCGGGAGACGCTGCGAGTCACCGGTTGTCTGACATGAATTTTGGTTGCCGACTTCTGATGTCTTCTGGTTTTGCCAACCATATGGACAGTAACAACTTTACCGGGTCTTTCTTTTTTAACCCATTTTTTAGAGACCTAAAAGGTAGAATGCTGGGTTCTTTGCTTCTCTAGTCTCTTTTGTCGATATGCCGCACGGTGACATATGCGACGAGCAATTTGAGTTTGAGTCAGTTCTGGCTGGGCTTTGGAGATGAAGGATGTAGTCTCCCATGCGCAGCAGCTGAGCTTGTCTTCTTTGAAGCTAGGCATGGACAGGATCTGGACGCTGTCCTTTGCTTGTCGTAGTGAGGCTTTGAATTTTGCGAGTTCGGCCCCTGTTGAGATGAAGGGTCGACTCACAGGAATGTAGGCCTTAGCAGGTTCTTGCAGAGGCTTGGTGATGCATGACTTGATTTTGGGCTTGTAGGAGCAAGCCGGCTCATGCTGGGTTGATTTGTTTATTTGGCGGAGGGTAGGTTTCTCCTCTTTCATGTAAGAGAGAGGGTAGAACCGGTTCTACTTGAGAGGTGCTAGGTACGCTGGCTTTGTAGATGTTCGGGACCTCCTTAGCTTTGGTGAAGGTCTCGGGGACTAGGTCTTGGGGTAGACTTGATTTCTTGTAGATTGAGGCTTCGTAGGAGTGCCGCGGGCTTTAGGCTTCTTGATTGTTGCCCTTGGTGTCACGACAGTGACAAGTTCAGGGGTGGTTTTCTACTTTTTGGCAGGTACAGTTTCTTCCACGGGGAGTGGGAATGGTCCCAGCAACCCGAAGACGATGGTCCAGGGAGTAGAGGTCAATCCAGTGTTTTGAGAGTTACCGAGGGAGATGGCGCTTCAGCAGCTGGCAGGGCGCTTGTGAGTGCGCTTGTTTTGCTTCTCTTGAAGTAGAAGTTGGTACTTGTTCTCATCGAAGGTGATGGTCAATGAAGCTGCCATTGTTAGTTTGGAAAAGTTCTGAAACAAGACCGCATCCATTAGTAATCACAAGAATATGATGATCATAAATGGAAAATAACTATGGTTTTGTCTTTTAAAATTGCTCGAGGGGACATGGCCCAGCCCAAGCAAGATGAAGAAGACAAAAAGCCATAGAGGGTACAATTGTTCTAAATACAAATATGGTAGGCTCAGGGTGAGCGTTCCAATGATGCTAAAAGCAATTGTAGACCTTAATTCAAATTACTGAGAAGCAAGGCTCACTCGAGATAAGATGATATAAGGTTGGAGATACAAATCTGTCGGTCACGAATACAGTAGACCCGAAAGGGCGTACTAGCACCGCTAGGCACAAATGTTGTAAATCACATACTTGAAAAGGATACGAGATGGAATTTTCTTTTTGAAAGGTCAAGATTGGATTCATAAAGGAGAGCAAATGGTATTCCAATCTGAACACAGGCTCAAACATTTCCGCGAGCACTGAGTCCGAAAAGGAAGGAACCATAATTTCTCGAATCTGAACCCAAAAGTGACGGAAGGTTTTTTTTGAAAGGTCAAGATTGAATTCATCAAAGAGAGAAAATTGTGTTCCAATCCGAACATAGGCTCAAACATTTCTGCGAACACTAAATCGGAAAAGGTGAGAATCAAGATTTCTCAAATCTGAACTCAAAAGTGACGGAAGGTTTTTTTTTGAAAGTATATTTTTAAAAGATTTTTTTTGAAGGGTACACATAGGTTTCCAATTCGGTCTTATGAAATCTTAGTAGATAGATTAGTACCCAGGTAAGGGTATGATTACTTAATGAACCCATTTGAAGGACCTTTGCCTCGAACAGTCTAGCTGCCTCCACACTCTGGACAAGGCTTTTCTTAGATCCACTTTGGTCAAAGAACGCAATTGGTGCAACTTTGTGTTTTTTTTTTTTTTTTTTTTTTTGAACTTTTTTTTTGAAAGATTTCTGATAGACTCATCAAAGAGAGCGAATGGCCCATTCAAATCCAAATGTTGGCTACAAACGATTTCCGCGAGCCAATGTACGAAAAGGAAGAAACCAAAGTTTCTCAAATTTGAATCCAAAAGAGAGAAAACATATTTTTTTTTTTGAAAAAGTTTGAAATGAGATTTTTTTTTTAAAATCCCTATCGGACTCATCAAAGAGAAAAGATGGCCCATTCCCCTATATGAACAATAGCTTCAAACATTTCTGTGAGCTATCAAGTTCGAAGAGGAAATGATCAAAGTTTCTCAAAATTGAATCCAAGAAAGAGAAATTAGATTTTTTTTTGTGAAATGAGAAAGAGTGGAAATAAACTCAAAATAGAAATTTCCAAAAAAATCCCATCTCATGTTTTATTTTAGATGCAAGATCCAACATAGGCCACCAATTAGAAAGGAGCCAAAGAATCTAAGCATCACGTTCTCAAATGAACAAGTCCCACCGGGTGTGTCAACTTGATGGTCCCGACTTTCGTTTCCACTCTCTCCTCCGCCCGTTCAGGGGCTACCAAGAGGCCGGCGGAGTGGAAGGAAGTGGGTATCAATATTTTTGTACGGGTATGCTAGATTTTCTATTCTACTCGGAATTTAAAAATAGTGATCCGAAGATTCACCTTCACAAGTAGAAAATGAAATCAATCTTTTTTCCAACTTTCCATTGCATAAATATTTAAGAAAAGAGACAAGTTGTTCCTTGAATGCCGTAGGAGGTGATTTTTTTGTTTGTTTGTCGTGAAAGGCGGTTTTGCCATAAAAGGCGATGTTTGCTGTGAAAGGCGATTTTTCCGTGAAAGGCGATTTACAAATCTCATCAATAGTAAAAGACAAGAATTGTGATTTTTTTGTCTCTTCAAAAAATACAAAATACAATAGAAAACTAAGAAAAGGAATTCTGACTTCTCAGAAGATTACGGGAACACGTTCAGATCAATGGTCGCAAGTCATGTATGGACTTCGCCATCGTCCTTCATATGAGAACATGATACTTTGATTCTTTCGGCTTGGCTTGGACCTCAGGTTTTAGAGGATAAAGACCAAGGGGAGGTCCTATATCCAACAAAAAATCAAGTAAACCGGCTGAAAGGCCGGGTCTAGGCCATGTTGAATAGAAAGAGAGAGCTTTGCCTTAGGGGGGTGGCCCCCCAAGGGACTTCAATCACCTTGTGGTGTTTCTTACAGCAGAGTTTCTTCAAAGGAGCTTGTTTGTGCAGAGATTTCTTCGAGAATTCTTCGAGATTTTTCTTGGATTTTTTCTAGACCCTTTCTTCTTGGAATGACCCCCTTTTTATAGGCTTTTGGTGGTTATAAGGTGGGTTTAGGAGCATTGATGGCATTGATGCTCCATGATGGTAGGAGTTACAAGTTTTTATTTCTTAATTTTGTAACTCCTTTTTCCTTGAATATGATTGGCCGATGGAGAATGTTGGGCATTTAATTACCTTTAATCTCCATGATGGGGGGAGCTTCATGATTTATTGCCATAATTACTTGGACTTGTAACTCCCTTTTCCTTGAATCTGATTGGGCCGTCCAAAATAATGAGTTAATGACTACATTAACTTGCCATGAAACGGGTCATTTAACTTCATTAATTGGTTGCCAGGGCGCTCGAAGAGTCACGGGCCGTACTGCGTCTTTTGGAATTCTTCTTGCGATGATCGCCGATGGATCCACATGTTGTTTGTGCAGGATGGTGATGCAATTTCAGACATTGATTGGTACCAGTGGGCCGGTAACATCTGTCCTTTCGATTTCTTAATTGGTCGGACTGAAAGTGTACTTTCTTGGTCAGCCGGGTGGCAATCTTGGAGCGATCAATGATGATTTTATGCTCTTGACGGCGGATCCGAAATGTTGATGAAGATCAGTTGATTTCGAGCATCAAGAATCAGATTTTCGGAAAACTACAAGGGCTGGAATTCCTGAAATGCGAAAGAGGTCGAAAAAAGGGCCTTCCGGCAGAAATTTAACGACCTGCATTTTCAAGGTCGCCGGCGACCATGCGACCATGCACCCATGGTCGCCGGCAACCATGGGGATTTTTCCCTTTTTTGGTCCCTGTTTTTCGGCCATTTTTCAATCTTTTTCGATCCTTTTTTCTCCTATATTTTTATTGACATTCTTCTCATTTATTGGCTTGATTCTCCTAAAGAAAACCTGACGAGAAGCCGCGCAAACCGGAGCACAAAGTTTCCTATTATTTGGAAAAGCCGAAGACTTTGTAGCCGATTTTCCGTCAAGAGTCAAAACTAGGTCAAACGATGTCGGAATGGCCTGAAATTTGAGGTGAAGACTCCTGAGCAGTGGATAGGACCAACCATGGGCCTTTGTTTGAGTTTTGAAGCCGTTTGGGGTCCCGTCGCTGCTAGACTTGACTTTGTTGTGAGGGAGATGCCGCGCTCTGATGTACGGTCAATTAATGTCCGATTGACTTGAAACTTGACGGGAAGCCTATTGGAGTCATTTTGAGACGATCCATTAGCTCCGATTTGGATGTCATTGTTCCGGGAAGCTTTGCCGCTAGGAGGCTTGATTTTGTTTTCGAGCGTCAAAATCGGGTCAAACGTCGTCGGAATGACCTGAAATTCGACGTGTAGTCCTTTGGAAGCTTGTTGAAGCCACCCATGTGCTCTGTTTGATGAGTGATAGCCTCGGTGGTTCTCGCCGACGAGAGACGTGACTTTACTGGGTTGATGGAGGGTAAAACGTTGCCTGTTTGACTTGAAATTTGACATGGAGCCTTCTAGAAATATTTTTGCACCATTTGTAGGCTCTGATAGAAGATTTGATCGATGCTGTCGCCTGACTTCATTGCGGCTGTATCCTTTTTAGGCCAAATAATGTCGAAATGGCTTGAAACTCGATGTGAGACCTCCTGGTGGCATTTTGAGGCCACTTGTGTGCTCTGTTTTGTGTGTCAGGGATTCTGGCTTCACCGCCGCCGGGAACTCCTGCTCAGCTGCTGGAGGAGTGAAGTTAGGCCACATGATGTTGAAATGGCCCGAAGCTTCATGTGTACCCCTCTTTTGGCTGTTTTAAAAAATCTTGCAGTTTTTGTTTGATTTTGACAAGATCTGATGCTTGAAGCGGCATTTGCCTATTTGTGGTAGGATGTAGCTCCATGTGGCTTTTTGATGTTGAGAGTGTGTGAAAAGGCAAAGTGACATTTTTGGTGTCAACAAAGACCATCTTCCATCACGTTGTAAGCCAACTACATTTTCAAGAGTGGAGATTGTGTGTTGAAGCAATGGATCGTTTTAGATGGATTGTTGTTAAACTCATTTGGCATGTTCTCTATAGTCGTACCTATTCATGAGATCCATTTTCAATCTATATGCAATCCATTATATTCTTCTAACCTCATACCTCTTGTGCATACATAGTTATATTCTTAATTGATGATGTAGTACGAGTTAGATTTTGATTGATGATTGATTCTCTCTATGCAAATGTCAAATAGGTCCATGTATGGCTGTGCTCTTAGATACATTTGTAGATACCATACTAGAACTCAAAAATCCATCCTTTGTACTTTATAGTCATTTCTAAAGATGGATGGTTATGATATTGATTTACGCATGCTTATTTTAGTAATATCATCTTTGTGCAATTTTCAATTTCATATTTGTGTTTATATATGAAACTCTTCAATATCGATTCATTGTGCCTTTTAGTTATATCTATTATTTGATGGATGTTGAGTTCATATGTTTAGAAATTATATACACCATCAAGTTTAAACCAAAGAAATGAAATTTCTCATATTCATCATTGTGCTCTATAATTATAGATATTATAAGTGATGAATGTATCGTTAATAATGCTTAGTGAAATTATGCTTGTCACATCCAAGCTCTTAATCATGTTTTCATAGTGTAAGACCCCGACCCAAGCGACCGCGATTAGTACTAATTAAGTCGTGTGTTAGCTCTAAGTGAGATTAATAGATTTTGTTTAAGTTTGGTATTAGAATAGCTTTTATATAGCTTTAGGGAGTTTTGAGAGCTTTTTTGATTTAATAAGACTCTTGGAGGGTCTTTTTTGTGTCTTTGTGTAAGTGTGGGGGGGATTATCCACGATTCCAAAAATTCGTGTTCTAACTCCGATTGATTGATCTCGCTAGCCTCTACAACTTTCGTGCTTACTTCGGTCCCGTTCGAGACCCCGAAACCTGACTTTTCTAACTTCGAGGGCAAAACAGTCTTTTTACACAAAATCTAGACACAAATTTTGATATCTTCAAAACCCTTGAAATATATATTTTTTGGAAACTAGATTTTATGACGAACATTTCTCCCTTCTTCGTCGAACTCGTTTGAGGCCCAAAAGTCTATGTTTTTAGCCCAACAAGCTTTATAAGTTGTGGGACCCACCTCCACTTTGTATATATAGTGAGTTCATTCTCCTTACCCTCTTTTCTCATGCTTATTGTGGAAGAGTACTACAACCACTCTAGGGTTTCTTCCCTTGGTTCTTCTTGGTTCTTCATCTCCAATCCACTCCAACTTTTGCTCAAATGGAGAATGAGGCTCCATCATCTTCTTCCCCACCTCGAGAGCTCTCCATTGATGCCATTGGAAGAGAAATCCAGCCATCCTATGGTCTTCTTTGAGCAAGCTCTTGTCATTTGAGAAACTTCCAAGTAAGCAATCTTTCCCATCTTCTAGATTTGTGTTTTCCTAGCCTTAGAGAGTCTCCATCTCCATTATTGGAGGCTCTCTCCTTCTTGTTCTTTGCATTGATCATTTGGGGTTCTAAATGGGTTGGTTTTGGGGTTTTGTATAGCTTGGACATTTTTTGCTTGGAGGGAGATTATGAGCTTGTTTAGCAAGTTTGGAGGCCAAGGCAAGTGGATGAATAGATGATTTTGAATGTTAGAATGTTTTGTGAAGAAATCTTACTTTTCATTACTTATTCTTGGTGATTTCTCCCTTACATTTATCTATGCTTCTTGCTATGTTTTCTATTGGTCTTGAAAGTGCATATTGATGGGTCTCTTCCTCTAGTTAGTCTCTTGTAAATTTTGTATCTTATATTGGTTACATCTTGTTTTATGTTTACATATGGAATTTCATGTATGATGGGTTTCTCTTGTGATGAATGTGGATGGAAAGGAGATGATTTGATGTATTTTGAGGGATGTTTTGATAGAGGAATAAGTGTGGTTTTGAAGAGGTTATAAGCCCATCATTTATGTGGAAGAGTTGAGGCTCAAAGGAGATTTGAAAGAGAGGAAGAATGGAGCCCGAAATGCATAGAAAATTGTTTTCTAAAGGAGTTCGCTCGAGCCAACTCCTTCCAGAGGCCAGTTGGCTCGAGCCAACCTTCAGGTTCTCTCAAGGCAACCAGCCAGGACCAGCTCACTCGAGCGAACTTCGGTTCGCTCCTCCCAGAGAGTTGTTGGCTCGAGCGGACTAGTGGGTCTATGTTAAGAGTTGGAATATGATGTTTTAATGCTTGGGGAGGTTTGTTTGGAGCCCCAATGCAATGGTGGGACCTAGGAAGTGATGTATGGATCTTGATTGAGAAAGGAACCCCATCATGGAGACATTGAGGATTCTTTTAGTTACCAAAGTGTATAGGATACTTAGAATGCCTCGATCTTCAGGAGTGCTATGCTAAGAATAAAATTGGGCATACGAGTATCTTAAACGCAGAGGATCAAGTCCTGAAGCCTCAATCTATGGTCCGGCATTACATTGAAATCCATTTGTGTTTCATTTTACTCGAATTACATAAGTACTCTTCAATCTTCATGTGACATTACTAGTTCTGTTTAAAAAATAATGAATTATGCAATTTGAGCATCTTACTCGCCTCGTGTATTCGTGGCTAGATACTAATGTGTTATTTGTGCCTATGAGCACCTCGTTTAGCCTGTTTGGGTGTTATACCCCTATATGTGTCATGATTTCTTCATTTGACCTATGTGTCGGCACCACTAAGCTTGGACAACCTTGTCGGCTTGATCCACAACTTGGGGTCACTCAATATCTCCTGCCAGCTGCAGCCTGGGTTCCCGCCTGTCCTGTTACCCAGTTCCGTAGCCATGGTCTTGTCACTTCGCGTGTCTGAGACCAACGCCTTTAGTGTGATCTCATCACATTAGTGATGGATGATTTAGTTTCGTGTGGTTGCCATATTGCCAGTTCCTATCCATTGGTATCTTTTCATGTTTTATATTGATTATGTGTTTTCAAATAAATTATGCATCTTATTTCATGAAAATTGTTGTTTAAGTAGGTTTCAATGTTTTCCAAGGTAACTTGTAAATTTTTATATTGCTTATATCTTTTCACCGTCCTGCCAGACCGTCGTGTCTGACCCACTATTTTGGTACTTAGGTCTAGATTTCCTTATCCCTAAGGAGGAGCCAGAGGAGGCGGTCGGAGAGCCGCAACGTGTAGAAGAATGGCAAGCCGACGATGTCGTTTAGCCATTCGGTCAGGCTATGCATTACGAAATATCTTTTGGGAGACTGATTTGAAACATTTTTTATTTTTGGTTGTACTGGCCTTTGTTGGCCTATGTTTTTGGGGGATGTTAACTAATTCATCTTTTGTATATACATTTAACTTTACACATTGGAAATGCTATATGAACATTGCTCACTCTGACATCATATTACATATATTTGCGTCATCACTCTTGTGTATGGAATAAATTTACAAACTTGGTTTGCTACATGCTTCCACACCCTGATTGTGAAAGACTTGTGTGTGTGTGATATCCTCACCGCGGAAACATGTGGGAAATCAAGTGCACGGATGTTATGTTTTTCCTTAATCCGTGTATGTAGTAATAATAAATAAATAAATAAATGCACACAATGCATTAGCGTCACTGATCCCGGATTAGGAGTGCCCTCGGGCGCTAACCCGGTCTGGGGTCGTGACAGACTAGTATCAGAGCAAGACATGTTTCAGGCAATAAAAAGAAAATAGAAATCCTAAGGACATGGTGAGGATTCGTTAGACTTTTCGTTAGCTAGATTGTGTGGACAATGTTTGACCATTTACTTAATTATTTTGTGCTACCACCTTGTTTTGCAGTAATATGCCACCTCATAAGAGACCCATGAACGGTAATCCCACAGCAAGTAATAGTGAACAAACTGGGCCACTTGAGGAAAACACTCCCGATCAAACCATGCAGAATTAATTTTAGCGGATGATACATGCTTTACTTGATCAATAGCGTCATGCAAATGAGAATCACTCAAGGCTACAGACACAGACAAATGAGAATCAAGCTAGACTACAAGAACAAATGGCTAAAAAGGATGAAGGCCATGCAAGGGAAATGGCACAAATGCAAAGGCGGTTATTGGAGGTGTTAAAAAGAAAGCCAAAACTAGCACCAGGTCAACTACCAGGCCCGCAGATTGTCATTAACCAAAGATAGAATTATTCTAAAGCTTTATTTGAGTGTTTCCGGAAGAGAGGTCCAAAAGAATTCACTGGACAAGAGGACCCGTTGGCGGCGGACGATTGGCTAGAGCACACAGAAAATATTTATTAAGTGTTCCGATGCACGGGAAGGCAACAAGTGGCACTTGCAGCGTCTATGTTTAGTGGCTTAGTTGATATCTGGTGAAAGACAGTCAAGCCAAAATATAGGACCGTGGTAGACGTTAAAGCATGGGATAACTTTAAGAAGCAATTTGGTGACAAGTATGTTCTTACACATGACAAGAGACAGAAGGCAATTGAGTTCCAGCAAGTCATGCAAGGAAATATGACAGTCCTTGAGTATCTCACTAAATTCAAGAGGTTGTCTAGATATGCTCCGGAATTGATCGTGGAGAAGAAGATAGTTAAGTTCCTTGAGGGACTAAACTCAAACACAGAGAGGGATGCTACAGGGGTTTTGCCCCCTGCAACATTTGAAGAGGCTATACAAGTTTGAGAATTTGAATAATAAGATTCTTCGAACCTAGGGAAAGAATCAATCTCACCAGCAGAATCACCAACAGAGATCCCAGTAGAACAAAAGGCAGAGGCAAGATCAGAATGTTCAAAACCCAGTGGTTTACATCCACTTTAACAAGAATCATGAGAGTGCTCAATGCCGTACGATAACTGGGCATGTTTTCGGGTGTAGCTCCATGAATCATCAGCTCAAGGATTGCCCAAGGTTCAATGGGCAAGGTAACAGGTAGAATTAGTAAAAACAAGGAGCACAACGTCCTATACCACCTTAGAACCCATTGGTTGTTCAAAATCAAGCGAGGCCACCTCAGCAACAAGCACCACAGCAAATAGACCCTAGCAGTAGCAGTAGGCCCGTCAGCAAGGGTAGAATCAAAATCCCCATCCTCCACAACAAAATAGGAATGCACCACAAGGTAGGTAGTAGCAAACTCGGCCACATTAATCGAACTGATGCAGAGGCTGTAGGAGACGTGGTAAAAGGTACACTCCTTGTCTATTGAATTAAAGCTACGATTTTGTTTGACCCTTGCTCTACACATTCATTTCTGTATCCTAAATTTTCTAAGTTGATTGATGTCCATGTTAGACAGATTGGTTTTTTTTTTTTACTATGACTACTCTAGTAGGTAAACAAGTTGTGTGTAGAACAATTTACCCTATTTGTGCAATTAAGATAGGAGAAGGGGTCTTACCAACAAATCTTATTTTATTGGAGAAGTGGTCCCCGTTAGAAGCAGTTTTTCTTGTAAATATGTAATCTATCTTCATATTAGGCTAGAAGGCAGATAAGGTGAGCTAGGTGAGCCCCAACAGTTGTTTAGCAGGGGGAGCACTTCTCCTATTTATTTATTTATGAATTATGATAGGTTGATTTGATCATCAAAAGGAAGAATTAATCACAGAATTAGGATACATTCTAGGGAAATGATTAGGCTAGAAGGCAGAGACTATATAATGAATTCCACCTTTATATATAGGGATGTTTAAATCATGATCAACAAAATCAAGGTATGCAAAGCCTATAAATCCATAAAAGAGTGCCAATCTAAAATTCCTGACTCTTTGGGTGGACGTGCTTTGCTTTTAGTGGTTGGCTTCAGTTAATTTATAATGACTCTTTGGTTTTTTTTTTTCTAAATGACTAAAGACTACATTTGAGTAATCTCTTTTTCACTATTCTTAATATGTCATATAGAAGCAAATACTAATTGAGTAGAGGATTGATGTGTGTGGGCAATGATCAGGAATTTTTCATTTATCATCTTCTTGATTATACATTTTCTATGTTGTAGTTCTGATAATCAACATAAACTTGTGCAGGATATTCCATCAAAACGCGACCGGTGTTGAGAGCGAGAGATGGCAAGTGCTACATGATCATGAACAATTTTCTATTTAAGAACATAACACCATTTAAATTTGTTTAAGTATTTAGTTATGAAATATTCTGATTATGAGCAAGATTTGTTAGGCATCGATTATGTACATGAAGCAGGTTAATATACATGAAATGTATTTCATATATGTATTCTTTTTTTTTTTTTAAATTACTACTTTTAGCAGCTGCCCTAGGACCTCTGCTAAAGGTAGTATTTTTTTTTTCGAAAAACACTCTTTTTAGCGGCGGCTGTCCACAAAAAAGGGTTTTTACCGACAGTCGTTTTCACTATTACCGGCGGTCAAGGGCTCCTGCTAAACGTTTGCTTCGTCGTCCCATTAACCACTGATTTCTTTTATCGGCGGTCAAGGCCGCTGCAACAAAAATTAATTACGGCAGTCATCGGCTGCCGCTAAAACCTTACCCACCAGACATATACCGTCGCCTAGCGGCGGTGACCCTGACAGCCGCTAATGGTTTTACCGGCGCCCAATATCACCTGAACCGGCACCTGCCCGCCGCCACTAGAAGTAGTTTTTCTTGTAAATATGTTATTTGTCTTCATATTAGGCTAGAAGGCAGAAAAAGTGAGCCAGGCGAGCCCCGATAGTTGTTTGGCAGGGGGCATATATTACAGATTTATGAATTATGAGAGGTTCACTTGATCATCAAAAGGAAGAATTAAGCATAGAATTAGGATACATTCCAGGGAAATGATTAGGCTAGAAGGCATAGACTATATAAAGAATTTCACCTTTATATATTGCTGAGAACAAGAGATGGCAAGTGCTACTGATCATGTACAATTTTCTATTTGAGAACATAACACCATTTAAATTTGTTTAAGTATTCGGTTATGAAATACTCTGATGACGAGCAAGATTTGTTAAGCATTGATTATGTACGGAAACAGGTTAACATACATGAAATGTATTTCATAGATGTTTCCTTTTTTAAAAAAAAAAAATTACTGCTTTTAGTGGCTAAAAGTAGAATTTTTTTTTCGAAAAACACTGCTTTTAGCGGCAGCCCTGTGACCACCGCTACAAAAAATAGGTTTTTACCGGCAGCCGTTTTCACTATTACCGGCGGCCAACGGCTCTCGCCAAACGTAACCATCATCGTCCCACTAACCATGGATTTCTTTCAACGACGATCAGGGCTGCCGTGACAAAAATTAATAGCGGCTGTCACCGGCCGCCGCTTAAACCTTTAGCCACAAGATATATATCGTCGCCTAGCGGCAGTTAGGGGTTTTACTGGCGCCCAATATCACCTGTACCGACGGCCACTGGTCCACAGTAGAAGTAACTATACTTTTAAGTATGTAATTTGTATTTATATTAGGTTAGAAGGCAGATAAGGAGAGCCCAGTGAGTCCCAGCAATTGTTTGGCAGGGGGATCGGGGACGTACTTCTTCAACATTGACACATGGAAGACGTTGTGTACACTGGAAAGCTCAGGTGGTAAGGCTAATCGATAGGCCACATCACCAATCTTGCTCACAACGTCATATGGTCTAATGTATCTCCGCGACAACTTACCCTTCTGCCCAAACCTCAATGTTCCTCTGGTAGGTGACACCTTCAAGAAGACTTTATCTCCTTCTTTAAACTGTAAGTCCCTTCGGTGAGAGTCTGCATAGCTTTTCTGTCTACTCCGGGCTACTTTCAGACATTCTTGAATCTGTCTCACTTTGTCACTGGTCTCACTCACTATGGTTGGTCCATGGAAACTGCGGGTGCCAACTTCTTCCCAACAAACAAGTGTCCTATAGCTCCTGCCATACAAAGCTTCAAAGGGCGCCATTCCCATGCTCTAGTGGTAGCTATTGTTGTAAGCGAACTCACACAACGGTAGAGTCTCATCCCACTGGGTCTTGAAGTCTAACACACAAGCACGTAGCATATCCTCAAGGGTCTGAATTGTCCTCTCTGACTGGCCATCTGTCTGAGGGTGATAAGCTGTGTTGAACTGTAGCTTCGTACCCATAGACTCATGTAGGGTTTCCCAAAATCTCGAGACGAATCTGCTGTCTCTGTCGGAGGTAATAGAAACTGGCTGTCCATGTCTACTGACGATCTCGTTGACAAACAACTCTGCCAGGGGTAACATGTGCATCTTCTTTCCTGTCTTCATGGGGATAAAATGAGCTGACTTGGTGAGTCTGTCCACAATAACCCATATCGCATCATTGCCTCTGCTAGTCTTTGGTAGTCCCGAAATAAAGTCCATGGTAATGTGTTCCCACTTCCATTCCGGGATCTCTAATGGCTGCAACAACCCTGGAGGCTTCTGATGCTCTGCCTTTATCAACTGACACGTCATACATCAAGAGACAAACGCTGCAATCTCTCTCTTTATGTTGTTCCACCAAAATCTGCCCTTCAAGTTCTGATACATCTTCGTGCTGCTTGGGTGCATAGAGTACTTAGTGCTGTGAGCTTCTGCCATGATGTCGTTCCTCAAATCCTCGATGTTAGGCACATACAAATGATCACGGTAGTACAGAACTCCATCCACGATACGAAAATCAGGACGCTCTGTTATATGCTCTGAAATCTTGGCCAACTCTGGATCTTGCAACTGACTACCCTTGATTTTCTGAATGAACGAAGGTTCTGACACTGACATATTGGCAATTATAACACCCTTCCTCAGTGGCTGTAGATCTATTCTTAACTCCTCGAACTGTTCAAAAATACAAGTACCACTCAAATTCACCATGCCCACTGATTTTCTACTCAAAGCATAGGCAACTACATTCGCCTTCCCCGGGTGATACTTGATTGGAAAATCATAATCATTGATATACTCCATCCATCTCCTCTGCCTCATATTCAACTCCTTCTGAGAAAACAGATACTGTAGGCTGCGGTGATCAGAATGGACCTCAAACTTCTCTCCATAGAGGTAATGTCTCCACATTTTCAACGCGAAGACGACTGCTGCCAACTCAAGATGATGGGTCGCATAGTTCTTCTCGCGATCTTTCAATTGCCGGGACCCATATGCAACTACTTTTCCTTCTTTGCTTCAACACACAACCGAGTCCAATGTTTGAAGCGTCGGTAAAGATGGTGAAACCGCCGCTTCCGGATGGCAAAGTAAGGACTAGTGCGATGGTTAATCTCTTCTTCAACTCTTGGAAACTGGCCTCACACTGATCTGTCCACACATATGGTGCATTCTTCCTTGTCAACTTCGTCAACGGTGCTGTAATCGACGAAAAACCTTGTACAAATCTCCGGTAATACCCTGCCAATCCAAGAAAACTCCTAATTCCTGACACATTCTTCGGTCTTTCCCACTGCACTACTGCCTCAATCTTGGATGGGTCTACTGACAATCCTTCCTTGGAGATAATATGCTCCAAAAATGCTACTTGCTCTAGCCAAAATTCACACTTGTTGAGCTTCGCATACAACTGGTTCTCTCTCAGAAGCTGTAATGCTATCCTCAGATGCTCTTCATGCTCTTCTCTAGTCTTGGAGTACACCAAAATATCATCGATGAACACCACTACAAACTGATCCAGATATTGGGCAAATATCTTGTTCATCAATGCCATGAACACTGCCGGTGCATTGGTCAATCCAAATGGCATCACTAGAAACTCATAGTGGCCATATCTTGTTCGGAAAGCTGTTTTCAACACATCTGATTCTCTAACCCTCAGCTGATGGTAACCGGATCTCAAATCAATCTTCGAGAAATACGAAGCACCTTGCAACTGATCAAACAATTTATCTATCCTTGGCAATTGATACTTGTTCTTGATGGTCACTTGGTTCAATCTCCGGTAGTCAATACACATTCTCATCGAACCATCCTTCTTCTTAACAAACAAAATCGGAGCTCCACACGGCGAAATACTCGGTCTAACAAAACCTTTGTCCAACAACTCTTGTAATTGTATCTTCAACTCTCCCAATTCCGCCGGAGCCATTCTATATGGTGCAATCAAAATCGGAGCGGTCCCCTGTAACAACTCAATAGTGAAATCAATTTCTCTCATGGGTGGTAATCCCGGAATCTTCTCCAGAAATACATCCGGGAACTCCCAAACAATAGGGATCTCCTCCACCCCTTGGGACCGTTTATCCTCCGTGATAAACGCCAAATAGGCTTCACATCCACTTCTCAATAGTCTATCAGCTTTCAACGCTGAGACAAACCCTGCACGAGGATTCCTCCTCTCTCCCTGGAATAACACCCCTACTGGTGTCTCACCCAACTTGAAGGTAAGGGTCTTATGGAAACAATCCATTGTGGCATGGTACCCCGCCAGCCAATCCATCCCTAGGATGACATCAAAATCCTTCATTTCCAACATAATAAGATCTACGGGTAACACAACTTCTCCTATTCGGACTGTACAACTAGGGTAATAACTAGTACACACAACTTGTTTTCCTACTGGAGTTGCCACAATCAAAATGTACTCAAGATCTCTATCATGCACATCAATCAATCTAGAAAATGCATGGGATATGAATGAATGCGTGGAGCCAGGGTCAAATAATATCTTAGCTTCTATCCCACTAACAAGAAGTGTACCTTCCACAACATTGCCTGCTGCCTCTGATTCAGCTCTGTTGACCGCATACACTTGTCCTTGCTGCTGAGGCCTTATAGGAGCTTGCTGCTGCCTACCTTGAGGGGCATTTCTGTTTTGTTGTGGAAGACGCTGATTCTGCTGCTGTCCTTGTTGACGGGCCTGCTGCTGCTATTGCTGGGGTCTATATTGCTGCGGTGGTGCCTGTTGCTGGAGTGGCCTTGCCTGATTCTGTACCACTAGTGCATTTTGTGGCGGTGCTGGACGCGGTGCTCTTTGGGGCTGCTGATTCTGTCTATTCGGTCTCGGGCAATTCCTCATCTGATGATCCATGGAGCCACATCTAAAGCATGCTTCGGTGATGGTACGACATTGGGCACTCTCATGGTTCTTGCCACAGTGGATACAAACGAGTTGTACATTTTGGTCTTGCCTCCGCCTCTTATTCTACTGATTCCTTTGCTGGTGATTCTGCTGCTGGGGTTGCCCTTGTCCTTTGCCTTGAGATCTAAGGACCTTGTGGTGGAAGTTCTCGAACTTGTAGGCCTTCTTGAGCGCCTCTTCAAAAGTGACTGGTGGTATAACTCCCGTAGCATCTTTCTCGATGATGGGGTGAAGTCCTTCAAGGAACTTGGTTATCTTTTTCTCCACCGTGTCCACTAATTCGGGGGCATATCTTGACAACCTCTCAAATTTAGTGAGGTATTCTTGAACGGTCGTATTGCCTTGGACAAGCTGTTTAAACTCCACTGCCTTCTGTCTCCTGATGTGCGTGGGTACATATTTGTCACGAAACTATATCTTGAAGTTTGTCCATGCAACTGCGTCAGCCATTGTTCTATACTTTTCCCTTACTGTTTTCCACTAGATGTCTGCCAACCCGGTGAATAGAGATGTTGCCAGTTTCACTCTCTCTCCTCCTGTGCACCTGAAGACTTCGAAGATATTCTCCGTATGGTCTAACCAGTCATCTGCAGCCAAGGGATCTTCTGAGCCAACAAAATCCTTAGGTGCCCTCTTTCTGAATCTCTCAAACAATGCATTGGGGTCATGCTCCCTCTGATTAATGACAATAGCAGGTTGAGGCTGGACTGGTTCAAGTCTCCTCTATATCACCTCCAACAACTACCTTTGCATCTCTGTCAACTCTCTAGCATGATCTTCATCTTTCTTAAGCATCTATTCTTGGAGTCTGGTTTGATTCTCATTTGCCTGGCGCTGCTGGTCAAGCATAGCCTGTAACATCTGCTGAAACTGATTCGGCATTGTGTTTTCAGTTCTATCTTCTTCAATCGGTTCGGTAAAATCACTGTTACTTGCTGTGGGATTGCCATTTACCGGGAGCTTACGAGGTGGCATGATGCTGCAAAACAAGTTGTTAGCACATAAAAATCCAAAACAGGGTTACACATTGCTCACGCGATTCTAGCTAACGGAAGATCTAACGAATCCTCGCCACGTCCTTAGGATTTCTAGTTTATTTTAATTGCCTGAAACACGTCTCAGTCTGATACCAGTCTATCGCGACCCCGGACCGGGTTTGGGGACCAATCCGGAATCGGGACTAATTGTGAATGACATAAAAGATTATAGGTATGTTTGATGCCCATGCGTACACGGGTAGATAAAGAACACACATCACCCGTGCACGAGATTTCCCACAAGTGTCCGCGGTGAGGATTTCCCAACACACATAGACATTTTGTATAATTGCGGAAGCGTGTAGCAAATCAAGCATATAATTCATTTCCAAAATAACAAGACTGCTTGCATTTAAATAACAAGTATCAGAATGAGCAATGTTCTATAGCGTAACTCAAAAGTACTGTTAAAGTTTAAGCATAAATTATTTAGTTACAATTTCCCAAAAATAGAGGCCAACAAAGGCCAATATAGACAAAACAATAACCACCAAAATATCAATTAATGACGCCCCCAAAATATTACGCCACTCTCGAGGCGACCGGATGTTTAAATAACATAGTCGGCACGCCACTCAACTAGCTGCTGCGGTTCTCCGACCGCCTGCTCACGCTCCTCCTCGGGATAGACAACATCGGGACCTGAGTACCAAAAGTGGGTCAAACACGACGGTTTGGCAGGTGGAAGAAAAGATATAAACATTTGATAGTAAAAGCATTTACCTTGGAAATACATAAACCTGTTTAAACAATGACTTTCAAGAAGTAAATGATTCATTTAATTTAAAACACATATGCAATAATAAAACATGTGAGGTAACCAAAGAAATCGGGAAACAAGCAAGATGGCATCCACAAGAAGCTAAATCCTCTATCACCAAAGTGACGAGAGTATCGGGTGTTGACCTCGGTCACCAGAGTGAGGAGGAGCAACAACATTTACATATACATATACTATAATACGGGACGGGACCACGGTAGCAAACCGGTTGTCAGGAATCACGGTAGCGAACCGGATATCGAGAACCACGGGAGTGAGCCGGGTATCGGGACGGGACCACAGTTAATAAACCGGGCATCGAGATCCATGCTGCAGCTGTCAGGACGGGAAGGGATCTCCAAGTCGGTAGATCAGACCGACCAGGTCATCCAAGCTTAGTGGTGCCGACTCATAGGTTAAATCACATAAATCAAATCACGTGTAAAACAAATCATGGACAGGAATATAACCGGGCAAGACGGGGTGCTCAAAGTCACAACTGTCACGTCATATCGGGCATGCATGTCAAGACAAGTAAAACCGTACAAGTGCACTTCCAATGTTCTCGGGATTGATAAACCAAAATCATAATTTCGAGAATAAAAAGGGTGAAATAGACTTTCGAAATATCGGGATAAATATCAGGTTTAAAATTAATTCAAGTAAATAGGGATCCCGAATGTCTATTTAATAAGAACTTGGTACTCCTTCTATTTGGGGACATTCCGGTTCCTTATACACTTGGAAGTTTCCAAAACTTTAATGAATTCTTGTGATTGTAGTCTCTTTCTCGACCGAGCTTCAAACAACGGTTATAAGTCTTCTCATCACGATAGGGATGTTAACAAACCTCCCTTTATAGTTAGGATATTTCATTTTTGCTTCCAAAGTGGCCCCAGATGAACAACACACGTCGCTTGAGCGGACATGGAGTTCGCTCGAGCGAAGTGCTCTCTGGAATGGCTTCTGGGAGGGTTCGCTTGTGCAGACCTGCCCAGTTCAGGATGGCATGAGCGAATGATTCGTGCGCTCGAGCCAACCATTCTCTGGAAGGCTGCTAGAAGAGTTCGCTCGAGCGGACACTGGGTTCGCACGAGCGAACAGCTCTCTGGAATGACACGAACCTTTTCCTCGGCAGTTCGCTCGAGCAAAGTGTCAGGTTCGCTCGAGCGAACTGTCCAGAACTGGTTTCGTGGACAGTTCTTCTCTCCATTCTCCTTCTCTTACAAACCCATTTTTCTTGAGGTTCCATTCTATACCAATAGAGGGTATGTAAGCACCTCAACATTATCTTCACAACTCCATCAAAACTTCTCACAACCTCCACAAATAATCCATCCATTCATTCATGTCCACATTCAATCACAAAGAGAAAGATGTAACCCCAATTGCAAAGATTCATTCAAGTCTTAGGCACAAGATAAAACAAAGGCTATCAATCATATTTCAAGACAATAAATGGGCTAAACAACCCCTTTCTAAAAGCATTTATAACACAATGAATGCAAGTGAAACCAACCATTAATGAGATAATAAATCAAACATGTTGATCATGGAAAACATTGAAACTAAAATATCCATTAACTCCACTTGCCTCAAGGTCTCTAGACAAGAAAATCAAGCTTCTAATCAACTCTTCCAAGCCAAACTCCAAGCTACACAAAAACCCCCAAAATACAAACCCTAAAATGGGTTAAACAAGAAAGAAGAAGAAGAAACCTTCAATAATGAAGATAGAGCCTCACTATAGCTAGGAGAACACAATATCAAGAGATTGGGAAGGAGAACTTACTAGGAAAATCCTCAAAAGGCAAGATGAGCTTCAAGAGAGTTCTAAAATGGGTGGCTTCCTTCTACAAATGATATCAATGGAGAGCTCTAGTAGAGGAGAAGAGAATGGTAACTACCACTAGTGCTCTAAGTGCAAGCTTGGTGGAGATTTGGTGGTGAAGAAGCAAGGAGAAGAAGAAGAGAAGGGAAAAACCCTAGGTTTGGGTGAGTTGCTGGAAAAAGAGAAATGAGGAAGATGGGTTCTCTATTTAAAGCCAATGGGTGTGGGCTCCACCACTAACAAACTCTTTGGGCTGAAATCACTACTCTCGGGACCTCAGACGAAATTGACGAAGAAGAGAAAAGTGATCGTCGAAATATCTAGTTTCCAAAAAGTCGGGTTTGGGGATATCCACATTTGGGTACAGATTTCATGTAAAATGACTGTTTTGCCCTCAATACTAGGAAAATCGGGTTTCGGGGTTCCGGACGGTTACGGGATCAACATGAAAGTTGTAGAGATTAGCGGGACAAGTAAAGCGGGATCAAGACAAGAATTATAGAAATCTCAAGAATCCCCTCAAGTACACGAAAAACTATCTAAAAAGGAACCCCCAAAGGGTCCCACTAAGCACGAAGCACTAAAGCTCTCCTAAGTTATAAAAGAGTTATTCTAGTCTACGCTTAGTCAAAATCACTAATCAAATTTAGTACTAACACGCTACTTAATTAGTACTAATCGGAATCACTCGGGTCGGGGTCTTAAAAATACACTGCGTTTAGTGGTGGCCACATGACTGCCAATACAAAAAATAGGTTTTTACCGGCAGTCGTTTTCACTATTACCGGTGGCCAAGGGCTCCCGCCAAACGTTTCCATCGTCGTCCTACTAACCACGGATTTCTTTTATTGGCAATCAAGGCTGCTACAACAAAAATTAATAGCGGCAGTCATCGGTCGCTGCTAAAACCTTTACCCGCCAGACATATACCGTCGCCTAGCGGCGGCCAGGGGTATTATCGGCACCCAATATCACCTGCACCGGTGGCCGCTGGCCCATGCTAGAAGCAATTTTTCTTGTAGATATGTTATCTATTTTCATATTAGGCTAGAAGGCAGATAAGGTGAGCCAGGTGAGCCCCAGCAGTTGTTTGGTAGGGGGAGCACTCCTTGTATTTATATATTTATGAATTATATATGAGAGGTTGACATGATCATCAATAGGAAGAATTAAGCAAAGAATTAAGAAACATTCCAGGGAAATGATTAGGCTGGAAGGAAGAGGCTAAAAAATGAATTTCACCTTTATATATAGGGATGTTTTAATTATGATCAATGAGATTTAGGTATGGAAAGCCTATAAATCCATAAAAGAGTGCCATGACTCTTTGACTGGAAGTGCTTTGCTTCAAGTGGTTGGCTTCGGTTAATTTATAACGACTATTTGTTTTTTTTTTTTTTTTTAAATGACTAAGGACTACAACTGAGTCATCTCTTTTTCCCTATTTTTAATATGTCATAAGGAAGCAAATACCAATTGAGTAGAGGATTGAAGTGTTTGGGCAATGAGGATTCTTTCATTTTTCATCTTCTTGATTATAAATCTTCCACGCTACAATTTTGATAACAAACATAAACTTGTGCAGGAAATTCCATTAGAACGCGACATTTGTTGAGAGCGAGAGATGGCAAGTGCTACCGATCATGTACAATTTTCTATTTGAGAACATAACACCATTTAAATTTTTTTAAGTATTCGGTTATGAAATACTTTGATTATGAGCAACATTTGTTAAGCATCGTTTACGTGCAGAAACAGGTTAATATGAATGAAATGTATTTCATATTTGTTTTCTTCTTTTAAAAAGATTTCTTGTTTTAGTGGCTAAAAGTAGTATTTTTTTCTTGAAAAACATTGCTTTTAGCGGCGGCCGCGTGATCACCGCTACAAAAAATAGGTTTTTACCGGCAGCCATTTTCACTATTACCGGCGGCCAAGGGCTCTCGCCGAACGTTTCCATTGTTGTCCCATGAACCACGGATTTCTTTTACCGAAGATCAAGGCTGTCGTAATAAAAAATTAATAGCGGCAGTCATTGCCGCTAAAAGCTTTGGCCAACCAACATATACCGTCTCCAAGCCGCAGTAAGGGGTTTTAAAGGCGCCTAATATCACCTGCACCGGTGGCCGCTGGCCCATGCTAGAAGCAGTTTTTCTTGTAAATATGTTATCTTTATTCATAATCGGCTAGAAGGCAGATAACGTGAGCTAGGTGAGCCCTAGTAGTTGTTTGGCAGGTGGTGCACTCCTCGGATTTATATATTTATGAATTATATATGAGAGGTTGAGATGATCATCAAAAGGAAGAATTAAGCAAAGAGTTGAGATACATTCCAGGGAAATTATTAGGCTAGAAGGCAGAGACTATATAATGAATTTCACCTTTATATATAGGGTTGTTTCAATTATGATCAACGAAATTTAGGTATGCAAAGCCTATAAATCCATAAAAGTGTGCCAATCTATAATTCATGAGTCTTTGACTGGAAGTGCATTGCTTCAAGTGGTTGGCTTCAATTAATTTATAATGACTATTTTTTTTAAATGACTAAATACTACAATTGAGTCATCTGTTTTTCACTATTCTTAATTTGTCATATGGAAGCAAATACTAATTGAGTAGAGGTTTGAAGTGTTTGGGCAATGAGGATTATTTCATTTATCGTCTTCTTGATTATAAATCTTCTATGCCGCAATTCTGATAACAAAAATAAACTTGTGCAGGAAATTTCATCAAAATGCGACAGGTGTTGAGAGCAAGAGATCGCAAGTGCTACTGATCATGTACAATTTTCTATTTGAGAACATAACACCATTTAAATTTGTTTAAGTATTCGGTTATGAAATACTCTGATGACGAGCAAGATTTGTTAAGCATCGATTATGTACGGAAATAGGTTAACATACATGAAATGTATTTCATATATTTTTTTTACAAAAATAATTACTGCTTTTAGTGGCTAAAAGTAGAATTTTTTTTCGAAAAACACTGCTTTTAGCAGCGGCCGCTTGACCGCCACTACAAAAAATAGGTTTTTACCGGCAGCCATTTTCACTATTTCCGGCGGCCAAGGGCTCCCGTCGAACGTTTCATCATCTTCCCACTAACCACGGATTTCTTTTTCAAGCAATTAGGGCCGCTTTGACAAAAATTAATAGTGGCAGTCACCGGCCGCCGCTAAAACCTTTAGCCACCAAACATTTACCGTCGCCTAGCGGCAGTCAGGGGTTTTACTGGCACCCATTATCACCTGTACCAGCGTCCGCTGGCCTACTCTAGAAGCAGTTTTTCTTGTAAATATGTTATTTGTATTCATATTAGGCTAGAAGGCAGATAAGGTGTGCCAGGTGAGCCCCAGCAGTTGTTTGGCAGGTGGAGCACTCCTCGTATTTATATATTTATGAATTATATATGAGAGGGTGAGATGATCATCAAAAGGAAGAATTAAGCAAAGAATTGAGATACGTTCTAAGGAAATGATTAGGCTAGAAGGCAGAGACTATATAATGAATTTCACCTTTATATACAGGGATGTTTCGATTATGATCAACGAAATTTATATATGCAAAGCCTATACATCCATAAAAGAGTGCCAATCTATAATTCATGACTCTTTGACTGGAAGTGCTTTGCTTCAAGTGGTTGGCTTCAATTAATTTATAATGATTATTTGGTTTTTTTTTAAATGACTAAAGACTATATTTGAGTCAACTCTTTCTCATTGTTCTTAATATGTCCTATGGAAGCAAATACTAATTGAGGAGAGGATTGAAGTGTTTAGGCAATGAGGATTCTTTCATTTATCGTCTTCTTGATTATAAATCTTCTATGTTGCAATTCTGATAACAAACATAAACTTGTGCAGGAAATTCCATCAATGCGCGACAGGTATTGAGAGCAAGAGATGGCAAGTGCTACTGATCATGTACAATTTTCTATTTGAGAACATAACTCCATTTAGATTTGTTTATGTATTCAGTTATGAAATACTCTGATGATGAGCAAGATTTGTTAAGCATTGATTATGTACGGAAACAGGTTAAGATAGATGAAATGTATTTCAAATATGTTTTATTTTAAAAAAAATATTGCTTTTAGTGGCTAAAAGTAAGAAAAAAAAAAATTTAAAAGACACTGCTTTTAGCGGTGGCCCCGTGACCGCCGCTACAAAAAAAAAAAAAAATGTTTTTCATAGCAGCGTTTTCACCATTATCGGTGGCCAAGGGCTCCCGCAAAACGTTTCCTTCGTCATCCCACTAATGACGGATTTCTTTTACTGGTGGTTAGGGCCGCCGCAACAAAAATTAATAACGGCAGTCAGCGGCTGCCGCTAAAACCTTTACCCATCAGACATAAACCATCGCCTAGCGGTAGCCACCCTAACCGCAGCTAATGGTTTTGTCGGTGCCCAATATCACTTGTACCGGCGGCTGCTTCTTTATTTATGCATGAATTTATTATGTACAAGGGTTTAAGTTGATCAATTTGAGGTCTAGTGGAGTGCAAAAAAAAAAAATGATGTACTCGTCGTGATGCACGCGATGCTGCCAAGATGACATGCATATGATGGAAAATTGAAAGTCTAAAATTACGTAAAAGTACTTTGGCTCTACCTTGTGAGTCAAATCGATTTAAACTACCTAGCCCAAAAGCCTAAATAAGACTAATTAAAGCTAAAATAACTTAATTAGTAACTAAACACAATTTAATATAACTCAAGGTTAAATCAACTGGGTTGTTGCAACAGAAATTTAGTTTTGGACTTAAATTTGATATAGAGAAAGCCTATAACACTATTTCTTGGTCCTTTCATAGGGAGGTCTTTCCTCAATTTGGTTTTAGCATAGATCTCACTAATTGTATCATGCTGTGTGTTACCTCAACCTCCTTCAGTCAACATCAATGGCTCCCTGACTAGCTATTTCACAGCTTCCAAGGGGCTCAAGCTAGGTGACCCCTATCCCCTTATCTCTACATCCTTTGTGGGGAGGCTTTCTTTAGAGCTGTGACGAGAGCCTAAAATATACCATTTAGGCCCCTCAATAAGGCCTTTGTTGCACCTTGAGATGGTAGGTTATGACTTTAATTGTTATAATTTCATGTTTACAGGTGTTTTAGGTGAGGAAAATGAATTCCGAAGATAATTAGAGAAAAGCTGGCAAAATTGCGTAGAACCATCAGACACCCGAGGCTACTGCCTCCGGGCATCCAAACGCTAGACACCAAAAGTGACCCAGAGGCTAATTCGTCGGGACGCCTAACCCGGATGAAGACCGCCTCCCTCCGCATTTTGAAGGTTTTTTTTTTTTTTTTTTTTGAGCAAAACTTCTAAATAGCGAGCCTAAACTCATTTTTTAGGCATTCACATCTTGGGAGAAGGTCTGGAGGCTGAGTTTAGAGCTTTGGAAGGAGCATCAATGGGCATTTCGTCAAGGATTCTTCATCAATCTCTCTCCATGAGTAACTAAATCCCTATCTTAGGGTTGTGATGAAGCTTAGTTTTGTGTTTGTGGTGATGTATGGGTTCTAGGGTTTTACTTTGAAAGCATTTAGTTATATGACATGAATGTTATCCATTAATTAGATTCTATTTATTAATGCAATATCTTTTTTAGTATTTTATTCTTGTAGATTCAAATACTAGTCATATAAAGTTGCTTGAATGAATGTGTTTTTAGATTTAGGATAATCTATGCCTTAGAGATATGTTAAGCCCCGGTCTAAGTACCTACATCCCTTACTTGTTGACTATATGAAGGTTTGTAACCAGAACGAGTCTTTAAAGCGTTGATAGTGAAACCCTAGGTCTATATTCACCATTGCACGAGGCTAAGGTGGGTTCATACCCTAAGATCTTTTCTTTGATTGAATCAAATCTTATCTTTACTTTGCTAATTTAGGAATCAAACCCATCAAATCAACACTTCATTTTCTATTAGGATTAGTTTAGGAATTTGAGAAGCAACACAACTTAGCCTTTTTGTCCCAGTAGATACGACACTCAGTTAACATCTTTACTCTCACGAGTAGTGGTTGCTTTGAGCTCTTTGAGCTCTTGCGGCACTATCTCTTCAAAGGATGGATTCCTTTGCGGTGGATAAGGGCTGGGGTGCTGGTATGATTGTTGGGAGTGATAGGCTACAGGATTTATAGGAAAATTCTGCCAAAATTTCATCTTCCCAAAACAGGGTTTGCAAATATGCTTTATACCTAGTTATACCGCTACTCGTGAGAGTAAAGATTTTAACCGAGTGTCGTATTCACTGGGACAAAAGGGCTAAGTTGTGTTGGTTCCCAAATTCCTAAATTAATCCTAATAGAGAATGAAGTGTTGATTTGATGGGTTTGATTCCTAAATTAGCAAATTAAGACAAGATTTGATTCAATCAAAAAAAATATCTTAGAGTACGAATCCACCTTAGTCTCGTGCAATGGCGAATATAGGCTTAGGGTTTCACTATCAATGCTAAAAAATACTCGTTCTGGTTACAAACCTTCACACAGTCAACAAATAAGGAGTGTGGGTTTTGATTGGGGCACAACATATCTCTATGGCATAGATTATCTTAAATCTAACAACACATTCATTCAAGCATCATTATATGACTAGTATTCAAATCGACAAAGATTAAAATACTAAAGAAAGATATTGCATTAATAAATAGAATCCAATCAATGGATACCATTCATGTCATATAACCAAAAACGTTCAAAGTAAAAACCTAGAACCTATACATCACCATAAACACAAAACTAAGGCTTCATCACAACCCTAAGATAGAAATTTAGTTACTCATGGAGAGAGATTGACGAAGAATCAGTGAGGAAATCCTCATTGATGCTCCTTCCAAAGCTTTAAACTCAGCCTCCAAATCTTCTCCCAAGATGTGAAAGCCTAAAAAAACGAGTTTAGGCTCGCTATTTATAAGTTTTGCTCCAAAAAACCTTCAAAACACAGAGGGAGGCGTTCTTCACCCGGGTCCGACATCCGAACGCCCGGAGTCTGGCATCCAAAAGCCTGGAGGCAGTAACCTCGAGTGTCTGATGGTTCTGAGTAATTTTGCCATCATTTTTACAGTTATCTTTGGAATTCATTTTCTTCACCTAAAACACATGTAAACATGAAATTACAACAATTATAGTCATAAACTACCATCTCAAGGTGCAACAAAGCCCTTATTGAGGGGCCTAAATGGTATATTTTATGTTCTCATCACACTCCCCAACTTATACTTTGCTAGACATTAAGCAAAACTAAAGCAAAAGGAAAGACTAACTAAGGCCACTTTTGTAGGGAGCACGGCTGTACTTAGCATGTGCAGGAAGCCTTTAAACCTCTAAGTTCCCCCTAGAGGAAGAGTTATAGTTTCGTGAGGGTTTGCAGCGAATCTACCCACAAAATTCAAATACGAAAGTAGGGAATCTTTTCCAAAATGATATCTACGAACACTGGATTTTCTTGGTTATGGAGTTTTCAATACACATCTTAAATCTAGTTCACAAATCCTATTTGTTGGTCAGAAATCCTTGAAGTTCTGTTGAAAAATTGATCATGCACAGTGAAAATTGTGTACATATAGAAGCATGAAAGCATAAAACGATCCACTAAGAAAATCTGTGAAAACACAATTTCTTCTTCCTCTTTCAAAATTCTGGGCCACCTAACCTCAGTAAAAGAAAACATGATTCCTCTCAAGGCATTTATGGTGGCTTTCACACTATTGTGTTTTCAAAGGCCGTGACAACACTATTTTAGTGATATATTTTTTTATCTTTATCTTTTTCTTTTTATTTATACAAAACACACACATGTGACTATGCAATGCCTAGGTCCTGTAAGCTGTCTAATTAACCCATGTAACGAGCATTAGCCCAATGACTCCCAAATCAGATGTCTTTAGGGCAATATGTATGTAAATACCCCTACGGGCTTACTGGCTCGGGTTAAAAAAGCTACGAACCCAAACTAGTCACAAAACTTTTTATTCTTTTCAAGACTTCTAAATAAACACTTTTTTTTTTCAATACGGTCCCCAACAATAGGCAGCCCTTTCCATATGCTAGAATTAATTCACCGATTTGTGGATAAATCCACTTAGTTGAACCAGGACACTGTATGACTAGGGGTCAGTTTTCCATCATATTTGTTCTGAAGTTATCACAAGTATGGAAATCATAGCTTCACATTTCGAAATTTCTATATAATACGTGTTAAGTGAGAGATCAACAATTCAACAATTTCTCAAAAACTCTTTCCTAAAACAAGATAGTGAACCCTTTTTCTCTTTTTCCTTACAAAATAAAAGTTCCAAAAATCAAGGTATCTTCGTTTCATAAAAACCTTGTTAGAAATCCCTTGAAAAACTAACAATTTTTTTTTAACTAAACATAAAGGAAAATAACTAAAACTAAAAAGAACTAAAACTACTAAGATTGGAGGGAAGTACATGCGAACTAAAAGAACTAAAACTCCACAATTTGTAGCACAAAAATAATAAGATAAAAAGGACAAGGAAAGTAAAGGAAAAGGAGGGATATCACCTGGGTACCGCCTAACATAAGGTGGAATGGAGGAAAACAGGGATGACACCCCCCAACGCGGACCAAAGTACATGCGATATGTTAGCGGCAAGCAAGAAAAACAAAAATAAAGAAAACCTACGAAATACAATCCAAACTTGTTAAAAGACATCACTCAGCACTTCCTTCATGTCTACCTCTTTTATGTTAGGAATTAAAAACCTCTGGATTCCCTGAGGAAGTGTAAAATCATCTATGCAATGAATGCGGTGTATGCAAATGGAGGGATCAATATCTTTCAAATAGACAACTAACCACCCGATTGCACTCTTGTGCTCTCTCAACACATGCAGGATTTCATCTTCCTGATTGTCAGACAATCAGGAGCAGTGATAACTAGCAAGGTATCCTTAGGTTGAAGAGCTTTTTCCACGAGCTCATCAACAACATCGACTGCAAAGCAGTCATCCTTGTCTAGAGGTTGATGAGAGGACCTAAAAGTATTCAACCTCACTTTCATATTACCAAAGGAAACATCCATATCTCCCATATGGTAATTAATGTTCGCATTGGCCATGGCCAAAAAGGGGCGGCCAAGAATGACAAGAGTTTGTTTCCTCAAGTTTTCCAATGGTTCACTGTCAAGGACGATGAAATCGACAAGAAAAATGAACTTGTCGTCCTTGACCAGAACATCCTCAATTATGCCCTGGGGTACCCTAACAGATCTATCAGCAAGTTGCAAGGTAACTTGAGTGGGCTTCAACTTCCCCAGCCCAATCTGCTCATACACTGAGTAAGGTAAGAGATTGACACTTGCTCCAAGATCCAACAATCCATGATCAATAATGTGACTCCTAATCGTACATGTAATGGTGGGAGTGCCAGGATCTTTCAGCTTAGGATGAGTGTCATTATGGATAATCGAGCTCACTTACTCGGTGAACAAAACCTTCTTGGGCACATGAGATTTAGATTTGCGCTTTTGAGTGCATAAATCTTTCAAAAAAATAGCGTACAAAGGTACTTGTTTGATGGCATCCAGCAAAGGTATGTTGATCTTTACTTTGCTTGAATACTTCTAACATATCATCCATGGTTGCTCCCTTTTTAATAAAAGGGGAGGGTGTGTCAAGACAAGTGGGAAAATGGGCTTTAGACACATGGGGGTCCCACGGCAGAGACAGATGAAGAACTAGGAGGGGTGACCTCCTTTTCCTTAGAAACCCTTTCAGTCCCAAAACCCTTGGGATTGGCTATAGACTCACTCGCATCTTTCCAAGGTTCCTCGGGCCTAGTCCCAACCTCACGCCCATTCCTTAGTGTGACAACCATTTTCGCTTGCTCATGATAGGAATCATGAGGTTGCAAGCCACTACCCACCTCGAATGAATTCTTAGGGTTGACTGTGGGTTGGCTAGGCAAACGTCCCTCCTCTCCTCTATTAAGAGCATTAGCTATTTGCCCTATATGGTCCTCTAGCTTGGCTATGGATTGGGAGTGTGAATGGACCAGCTGAGTGGTTGCTTTGAGCTCTTTGAGCTCTTGCAGCACTGTCTCTTCAAAGGATGGATTTCTTTACGGTGGATAAGGGCTAGGGTGTTAGAATGACTGTTGGAAGTGATAAGCTACAAGATTAACAGAGTAATTTCGCCTTTACGGTTGAGAGGATGAAGTGCCCTGACTGGGCGACTTCCATGCAAAATTGGGGTGATTGTGCCATCTCGGGTTATAAGTATCTGAAAATGGATCATTACCTGGTTTGGAGAACCCCTGTGCAACATTCACTTGTTCTTGCACAAATTCAAGAAATTCGGGGGCTACAGGACAATTGCTCACAAAATGAGTAGGACTTGAACACAAAGCACAAGCACCCTGAGAGGATGGGGATTGGTGAGGTTGACACACAGATAATAGGTTATCCAACTTTTGGGTCAAGACAGCCACTTGAGTGGTGAGTTCATTAGAGGGTCAAGAAACATCTTTAGGGCCTCACTACTGAAATTATTTATTCTCACAATAGAACAAATAACCAGAAAATCACCAATGTGATTGTACGGGTCTTCATTGTTCAAGCCATAGAAAGAAGGAATAAGATTGATTGTCCTAGGCTTGATTTCATATGAGTTGCCTGAACTATAGGCAGCTGAATACACGATGGTGACGCGTATTCTGAAGGAGTATAGTGCTCCTTCAAGGGCCGGAGAGGAGGTGGAGGGAGTGGATTGTTGTTCTTACCTCCTTCCTTCGCCATTGGTGAAGTTGTGTGTGGAAAATCAAAAGAGTGTTGAAACGGAGCTAATTATGCAAACACACAACTATTACTGCAAGTCATAAAAAAAATTCAAAAAGTCTAAAGCTTACAATCATTTGGGTAGAGAAAAGAGATTCCCTTGAGTAAAATTTTGTCCTTTGTGAACTCTCTTGGATCCTTGCACAAACTCTAGGAATTTTTTTTTTTTTTTTGTTAGAAACAATAACCTGCAATGAGGATAGCAAAAGATGTGAGTAAGAAAAAAAAAGTAAAATACAAAATTGAACAAGCTAAACTAATGTTAGAATTAAAAGAAACAAACAACAATGTTAATTGTACCCGGCAACGGCGCCAAAATTTGATCGTCCCAAACCAGGGTTTGCAAATATAATTTTTACCTAGCTATACCTCTACTTGTGAGAGTAAAGATGTTAACCAAGTGTCGTATCCACTGGGATAAGAAGGCTAAGTTGTTTTGGATCTCAAATTCTTAAACTAATCCTAATAGAAAATGAAGTACGAATCCACCTTAGCCTCGTTCAATGACAAATATAGACCTAGGGTTTCACTATCAACACTAAAAAGGACTCATTCTGGTTATAAACCTTCACAAAGTGAACAAATAAGGGGTGTGGGTTTAGATCGGGGCATAACCTATCTCTATGGCATAGATTATCTTAGATCTAACAACACATTCATTCAAGCATCGTTATATGACTAATATTCGAATCTACAAGATTAAAATACTAAAGAAAGGTATTGTGTTAATAAATAGAATCCAATCAACGGATAACATTCATGTCATATAACCAAACGCATTCAAAGTAAAACCCTAGAACCTATACATCACCATAAACAAAAAACTAAGGCTTCATCACAACCCTAAGATAGAGATTTAGTTACTCATGGAGAGAGATTGACGAAGAATCCTTGACAAAATCCCCATTGATGTTCCTTCCAAAGCTCTAAACTCAGCCTCGAGATCTTCTCCCAAGATGTGAATGCCTAAAAAAACGAGTTTAGGCTCACTATTTATAAGTTTTGCTCCAAAAAAAACCTTCAAAACGCAAAGGGAGGCAATCTTCACCCGGGTCAGGCGTCCGGCCTCCAGGTCACTTTTGGGGGCTGGCAATGGTCCTGCATGATTTTGCCATATTTTCTACTCTTATCTTCGAAATTCATTCTTCACTGAAAACACCTATAAACATGAAATTATAACAACTAAAGTCATAAACTACTATCTCAAGGTGCAACAAAGTCCTTATTGAGGGGCTTAAATGGTATATTTTAGCCTCTCATCAAGCTGTCTCGAGAATAGGTATATATAACTAAAAGTATCTCCTTTCCTAAGGTGGCTCCCAGGGGCGACAGGGTGTCTTCCCTTCAATTTTTTGATGACTTGGTCTTTTTCATCTATGCTAATCACAGGTCCCTGTCAGGTCTTACAGACATCTTTGATCGTTTTAAGCTGGAGGCAAGTGAGCGTATTAACAAACGCGAGAGTAAACTCATCTTCTCGGCTAACTCCCCTATTGACATTAGGAGAGATGCTTCTCTCCTTTTGGAAATGCCTAAGATTGTTAAATCCATCAACAACCTTGGATAAATTTTGAACCTTGGGTCTGATCGTGAGGACACCTGAAAAAGTGTTTTATTTAGAGTTCGGAATAGAATTGGTAATTAGAAAGGGTCTAGTCTTTCAGCTGCTGGTAGGAGAGTTCTAATCCAATCCGTAGCACACTCTTGTATCCCGTCTAAGGTGTGCTCGCGTATCAATGCGCCCTGCTCTGCCTTTCTGTGGTCTGGGAAAGCTTTATACCAAAGCAAATGTTGGACTCCTGCCGCTTGGTCCAAAGTTACTAGGCCAGTCTCTTGTAGTGGACTAATTCTCAGATTAGAACCCATGTTCTTGCCTCCTTTGCTCTTCTTGCCTGGCATTTTTTACGGAACCCAAATGCTTTATGGGTCAAAGTTCTCCCTCAAATGTACTTATGTAACGTTTTCCTTTAGGGCCAAACAAAGCCGGATTTGCCTGAAACTTAACATGGAGTCTCTTTGTGGTATTTTGAGACCAGCCATGTGCTCAGTTTTTGTAAACAAGGTCTCTAGTATTGTTGTCACAAAAAGGACCATTTCCTTTTCATCGCTGGAAGAGTGAAATTGGGTCAAACGATATCGGAATGACCAGAAACTTGATGTGGCACTCTTGAGGGTTGAAATAGAGGGTCTCGAGCTATTTAGCTAATTTTGAGTAGATCTAGTGCCCGTTTACAGCGAGAAGAATCAATGATGATGAAATAATGTCTAAACGTCCCAAAACTAATAGAAAACCCTTGATTTGCCTAAATAGGACTTTTGTGAGTTGTTAACACCTTGTTTGTTGAGTTTGCAGATGTTCCGCCTCCATTTCTTCGGGGTTTTTCAGCCACTTTGTAGGCTTTTGGAGGCTTTGTCGGGCTTCAAGACCATTGGTGAACCTGGCTTCTAATTTTCACGCACTTCTTATATGATGAACCAATATTTGACACCCTATCGTTGATGAAAATCACACTCGAATGTCTTGATGTTGCTCTGGGTGACTTCTTCAGTGTTGAGATTTCTTTAGGGGAATGAATGACATTTTTTGTATCAACAATCATGCTCATTATATACAGTTGTCTGTTCAGTTACAAATGATAGAAGCTTCCATACGAAATATAGGAAATATTCTATGTAAGGAGGATTTGTAGCCCATGTTTGGACCCTCTATTATATGCCTCTAGTTCTCTAAATGTCTAAATTGGACAGAGATGAGGACAATTAGAGCATTTGGCACCAGATTCTGGCCTCTATCCGTTTTAGACATTTAGAGGCAAATCCTCTAAGATCCAAATACTCAAAAAGTTGGCAGGTGAAAAATAGAGCTTTTGGCTGTTTCAAATATAGAGGCGGAGGTTCTTTTTTATGGCAAAACTACCCTTAGACGGTCATTTATTGACACTGTCTGTCTTTTAAACAAAACCCTTTCTTTTCATTCTTTTTCTTTTCGTTTCAACACAGGAGACCTGGGAGACCAGACGACGAGAAGAGGAAGGAGCGATCAAAGAGAGCAGAAAGGGAAGAAAGATCATGCAGGTATTTATCGAACTTCTTGAACTCTCTTTTACTTTTCATTTTTCAATCAAAGAGAATGTTTTCTGATGGCTTTTGATTGAGTCTATGAATGTTGGGAGGACTAGTTCGAGGGATCGTAATTTTTGGTTTTTTTTTTTTTTTTTGTTGATTTGGAAATGGTTCGGTGTTATTGGCGTCTGTGGGTGGAAAAGGCAAGAATGGGTAGGGTCTAGGGTTTTGGATGGAAAGGGTTTGGAGTTGGATGGAAAGGGTTTGGAGTGGGCAGGGTGTTGTTTGGCTCGGATGAGTGACCAAACACAGAACCATGGTCTCTTATCATCTTTCTTTTAGCATGTTTGGATGTCCATGTTTGTTTTTGTGCTCAAATAGTTGCTGGGGTACATTAATAAATGTCAGATTTTTCATACACAATTGCCCCTTTTTCTCATCTCTGTTGTTGTTGTTTCTACTATCATACTTGGGTTTGTGGGATGAATGTTGTATTGAATAGTATGAATAAAAGGACATCTTTTTGTTGCTGTTATAGTTATTAACATGATTGAATGAAATAAATAAAATGAGGAAAATAGATCTCGGCCGTATCGGTCTTCTCTTGTTGAAGCGCAGCATGTATGTGTTGATTTACAGGCCAGAGAGGGGTTCATTTGCATGATCATGATTACTCCCAAATTCAATCTGGATGTAAATTGTGATTAGTGCTTCATTTGTGCCCTGTCGATCTGACAATGGATGGGCCCTTAATATTTTTAACCATTGAAAGGGATCTTTTCTTTTATTCTGCAATAAATAGGGATGACTGTAGACACTTTCTACCTGATTATGTTGAGAGTATCCAAACAGAGCACAACCTGTTGCATTCCTATAATTGACATTTGACAATGGCGTCTCCCTCTCAATGTTATATTGAATGGTATGAATAGAAGTACTTCTTTGCTTTGATTATTAGGTTGCATTGTGTTTATAGTAACATATCAAGTCCAACAAAAACCTTTCATTGGATACTTCAGCAAACCAACAAAAACACATGCATTGCTGCTAATGAAGACAGAGAAAAACATTTCATCATCACGCCGAAAATTAACTCCTCTTCTTCTTTGATTCAGTGAGTAAAAACTCTCTTGACAAAGAGAATAACATTCAGCAGAATAAATATTCCACTCTCTTGAATACACACACTCATTTATTATATTTGATGTGTTGGCCTACTTGTCCAGAGTAATAAAGACCAATATCCCTGGACATGTGTGAGGTGTTAGAGAATATATGATTATGATTAGGACTTGTCCTTATCTCGGAGATAAGGATTAGTTTGAATTAATTTGAATAGATAAGGACTTATACTTTAATTAGTTTGAATTCTTAAATCGGGTTTAAGGAGGTGTCAAAAAACTATATTTATTCTAAAACCGAAAGTGAATTTAGTAAAAGCCTTTGTAACATACCTTGTATGCACAATTAAAATCCATCCATTCTATATATATATATAAAAAGGAAATTTATAGTAATATATATTGAGAAATCTAGAACAGCAACCTACTTGTACTGATGCTAAATAGCCAAAGTTGAATTTAAGCTTGGGACTGCACATATATTTTGCATTTCAAGTCTTTTATTGTGCCAGAGACTATTTTGCACTAGCCATATATGCCTGTAAAACCGAAGGTGGGGCCACATATGGCCAAATGCTTCATCAAGGGGTTTTGCATGATACATTGTTTGAATGCAGGGGAAAAAATGATGTAGGGTTGTAGTAGATAATGCTTGAATAAGGTGTAAAGGTGCAAGCTGGAATCAAATCCATTCTAGGTGGCGTTGTCTACCAAGGAAGGATTTTGTCTTCTTTTTCAAAAAGTAAATGGTGTGGATGTTGAATATTCATCTCCAAGTGGGGGAATGAATGAAGAAATCTATTTAAAAAAGGGTTTGTTCAAAAAAACTATAGCCAACCCAAACCTGGACTAGATCTAAATGCCCCCCAGTCCCATCCACCAGGGTATAATTTGGACTCAAGTTGGCTTATAGGTGAGACCCACTGTCTTGTTAATCCTTAATTTTATATGAGAAATGATTAGATAAGGTCGACCAAATTATAGACTTACTGTCTTGTTAAGGACGGTTGGTTGGTTCAAATTATTATGCCAATGGCTCACATTTTATTTATTTATCATCTAAAGTAAACTTGATGCGCACATATTTAAGGACTCAAGTAAACTTGTGGATGTTGTTTATTTTCCTTGTCAAATGTGCTTTCATTAAAATTATGTGTAATTAGGTGTGGTTATCATGGCGGATAAAGGAAAGTCAAAAGTGATTGATGACATAGATCGTGCGCAATGGTCCGATGGCATGAGAAAGTGTCTCATTGATATTTGTTTGGAACAAGTAAAATCTGGAGGTCTCCCGGGAATACAATTTAGCTCGAAAGCATGGAAGATGATCATAGAGAAGTTTACTCAAAGGACAGGACACGGTTTTAACCAAAAACAATTGAATAATCAATTGGATAATCTGAAAAAACTCTACAATGCCTGGTTGCACTTGACGAGCCAAACTGGTATAGGCTTCAACCCTTATACAGGATGTGTGGAGATGGAACAGGACCGATGGACGGAAAACCTGAAGGTATATGCATTTTGTAGTTGTTTTGGTATTTAAAGGATAGGTGAAAGCCTTTAACATTTATCATTAAACTTTATTGCAAACCCATAAAGATGCCAAAGTATTTAAGTCCGAGCCCCTTCCTTTTCTTGAAGAGATGGCTACCTTATTTGATGGCACTTCAGCAAGAGGGGATGATAAATGGGCTCCAACAATGGATGGTGTGCCTGAAGATATCATAACAGATATGGACTCAAGTTTTTTTAACTTGGATCATGATGATGACACTCCATCCCTGAACCTATCAAATTCCCGGTCCTTCACCTTGCCAGAAGATTCAGCCGCTAGTGATAGTGCTGCAGATGTCATGATGGCAAATATTAGGCGAAAGCGACCAAGGCCTTCTAAAAGCAATCAATGGGAAGTAATGATGCAGTAAATGCATGCATAATCAAACTCGCAGCCTCAGTTAAGGCATTAAATCAATTAGTTATTGCTTCAGTTCAATCCGAAGGACCTACCATAGATGAATGCATTGACGTATTGAATGCCATGCCCGAAATTTCAGAGGCCAGCCCACTATATTTGATCGCACTTACGTGTTTTATGGTTAAGGATAAAAGGACTATCTGGATGGGACAAATGAGGGCAAGATGGCTTGGCTCAAAAATCAATTGCAATTAGAGAAGGGGAATGCTTCTGGAAGTGATAGTGGCCTTTAGTTTTTTGGGTTTATATTTGGATGTGAAACAGAAATGTTATCTCTCTTGTTTTTGAAATATGGATGTTTGAAATATGAATTTTATCTCTCTCTTTTTTGAAATATGTATGTTTGAAACATGGTATTATGTGAAATTTAGCTCGGAACATATATGTTATATCTCTTTTTTCTTTATAGACTTCATTTTTTGTTTATTTAAAGAATGTTCATTTAGTTGAATGTTGACTTGTCATACCCTATGAATACATGAATTTTTTTTTTGTCTGACATATATACAGTGCATATGGATCAAAGTTTACTTCGAAAAATCATACTTATCATATTGTTGTACAAGAAGCGACAATGATGCTTGATTAAGGAACCATGTAGGAACTCAATCCTGACGGGATATGGTCATGTCCAAATAATTTTGAATGGTAACCCCATTATCTGTCATCAGTTACCACGTATGGAACAACATGTTTTTCGGCATTTATGCATGTATTTTAGAGAAAAGATGTTATTGAAAGACAATAACTATATACCCATGGAGGAGCAGTTGGCTATGTTCATAATGGTCATTGCGTATGCCCATACGGATAGAGTTATACAAGATAGATTTCAACACTCAGGGGAAACAATTCATACACTTCCGTCAGGTACTAATAGCAATGATGCTATTTGCAAAAGACATGATAAAGCCGCCTCCTCTAGATAAAGTGCCTAAGGAAATTCTCAAGAATCCACGTTTTGAGCCATATTTTAAGGTATTGATCCCTTGAATCCATTGTATTGTTTTCTTTATTCTATATAACATTAAATTTTTTTAATTATTGACATCTTTATTTTTTTTATAGGATTGTATTGGTGCTTTAGATGGCATCCTTGTACATGCCATTATCCAACCAGAGAAACAAATCCCTTATAAAGGTAGAAAGGGGGATTGCATGCAACAAGTTATGGCAGTATGCTCGTTTGACATGCTCTTCACTTATGTGGTATGCGGATGGGAAGGTACAGCTCATGATCAACGGATTCTCTTGGATACCATTTCTGATGAAAAGCTAAAGTTTCCATATGCCCCACCCGGTAAGAAAGTATTTAGAGTGCTTTAAATCCCATCAAATGATTGATACAACATGTTTTGACATGATCTTTAACATTTATATATATTTTTTTCTTTAGGTAAATATTATTTGGTTGATGCCGATTACACAAATATGCGAGGGTTTCTTTCTCCATTTCGAAATGTTCGTTATTGGCTTCAAGATTTTCAAGGTGTTGCCATTCCTCGTACTAGAGAGGAGCATTTTAATAGATTACACTCATCCTTGAGAAATGTAATCAAGCGAAGCTTTGGAGTATTGAAGGCTCGATTTCCTATTCTCAAGCAGATGGCTCGTTACCCATTTCCTGTACAATGGAGCATCGCGGTTGCTACAATGGCGATGCATAATTTCATTAGGAAAGAGGATATGGAGGATCAATTATTTGAACAATTCTCAAGTGAAGATACCCAAGTAGAGTGTGGCACTGACTTTGAGGAAGATCTTGGAGAAAACAATTATACTTTTGATATCACGGATAGGATAGAGATGGATGAGAAGAGAAATTCAATTGCAGATGCCATTTGGCGAGATTCTTAAGTCTATCATGTTTTATACATTTGATTAATTGAATGTGTTGCAACTAAGTTGTGTCTTTATTTGTTTTCTTGATTGATTACTAGTTACAATATAGACTTTGATGTAAATGTTTGATGACAGGTTGTTATAATATGATGGCATATGTGTAGGTAGTAGATGTGTTTTTGAATGAGTCCATGTTGATACTTGGAATGGGTCCAAATGACAGGTTACTCATCTCTTAGTTCTTACGCTTCCGATAGGCATTCATATTCCTGATCAATTCTAGATCATAGTGATGTATTTGTAGGCATTTTGTTGAACTGGGTTCTTCTGGTTATTTATGCAAAATTTTTCAGGTCCCAGCTTTGGGGTGGAACTATATATGGAAGGAATTACTGTTAGATTCACCAGCTTTGGGGCATTGACTACATGTATGAGCCAATGTTTTTCAGGTCCCCCACTTGCTATTGCTGTCTTACAAATGTGTCATTATAACGTGTAACAAATCCTTCTGATACCCCACTTGTGGGTGTGACCACATTTCGTGAATTTCTTGTTGAAGCAAAATTCAGCTTGTAGACTGCTTGAGCTAGCTAACTAGGCATCCTTTCATCAGTCCTCTCATTTTAACATTTCAATGTTTCCTATGGCTTCAATCTAGCTTGTTAATGCTTTTTTTCTTTTTTCTTTTTTTCGTTAGCACAAAAGGATTGGACCACATGAGTATCAGCTGTTCAAAACTCTGTTATCTGTACAGATAACCTCTTTGTTCCACCAGCAATATTGCTATGGACTTTTCTGTTATTTCCTTGGAGCTGTAAGAACAAGTATTAGATAATGACATAAATGCCCTTCTAATAAGATGCAAATCCTTGTAAAAAGAGGCAAGCAAAAGGGAATACCAAACGGTCTATTAAAAATAGATTTGTGCATTACCAAACATGTTCCTTTAATTAGCCTCTTCTTTCTATGGCTCTCTTTTTAATGGCTCTATTTTTACTGGGTATGTCAGAAGAAGAGTAGAGATACCAAACATGGCCGTAGTCACCTTACCACGGACTTCGATCTTCATCATCATCAATTGGGAGCCAACACTGTGAGTTGTTGGAAAAAAATTAATTGGCTCCTAATATCACACCCCAGGACCCGGTTTGTGCTTTATCATATTATGGGGTCTGGCAATGTTGATTCAGTTGATCATTTTGTCTGTTGAAATTCCTCTGGGTTTTTGTGGCTTGGTTCTCGTTTGGATTTGAGAACACGGCCTTCTAAAATTTTTTATATAAACGAGTGATAGTCTACATGCTGTGACTTGCCTCAATCAAATCAAGGTGAACTATCTAATGTGTATAACAAGTAACAGAGCCTAAGATCACATTTATAGTTGATGACCCATTCAAACAATCCAGCAAGCTCTCTCACATGTTGTTACTGACCCATTCAAAAAAAGCGACAATCACTCTTCCAAACAACACCTGGGCAATCTGTTCTAACCACACTTGTATATACACTTTATCTATATTGTAGTTGTCTTATCTGTAATCTATTATATTAAGGGAATGTAAACACCCTTAGTATGTTGACACTTATCTGCCTACATGCAGACACACGTAATCCCCACTGTAAGTGCACAAAATTCACGAACCCGGAGGTGGTGATCTCGAGACTCACTTAGAAGAGAAGATGTGATGCCTTCAGTGGAACCTGAAAGGAGGAAGATGAAGAGAGCAGTCAAAGACCCTGGCTGTGGGCAGCACAAGGCTCTCCGATGCCTAAGTCAGTGTAAGAACGTGACAACAGGGTAGAGATTTTTCAATGACAGAGTAACGGCTCTGTAAGTAATGGGTTGAGTATTGCGTACCTTTGGAGGAGACTAAGTCCTCTAATTTATACCGTTGTGAGGTTCCAATATCGTGGATAAGCATCAGGGCGCAACTAATGCGATTCCCTCAATCAGGGCAACCGTTTCAGTCGATCTCGCTCCTTTAATTCAGGTAACCGCTCAGTCAATACCTATCCCTTAATTACAGTTGTAACGTCGCTCATTCTCCTTGGTGTTCGCTGCCTCATAAACCATTCTGCCACATCTCTCGGTCGTTACGCCACGTCTCTATCAAGGATGATGGGCGATGCCCTTTGTCCGAAATAGATGGCCGAGACCGAGGTGAACGTCCGTGGTTAGATACATCTGAACTGGAGTAGGATCGAACTGAGGGAAGTGTGTGAGCAATGCGAACAAGTCTACCGAGCTGCATGATAAGGACGAGCCTTCTGCCGAACTGTGAAGGTCTTTTGGTGCTATGGCAGACACCTAGAACAAGTTCGGTTCCGAAGTGGCATGTAACCTCCGTCTCTGAAGGAGTGGGCCCAATCTCGGTGTTCAAGGAACGACCCCACACAATTGCCCCTTAGCTCTCGTCCTTCGGGAGTTAAAGAACTCTTCGAGGTCGGGAGCTATGAATAGAGAGATGTACAAGGCCGATTGACTCGTCTTCTTTGGAGCTCGTCTCTCTATGACGTTGTGCTGACATCATCCTCCCCTTTCCCTATACCTTCGCGTCATCCGAGATATTATAATGATGTTAAATACCGTGGTACGATCGAGGAGGAATTCAAGACGATGACGCCACGTGTCACTGCTCGGATGGTGGCTCGTTAATAGAGAGATCCATTCACCGTATTTAGCGCGCTGAACGATGCTTCGTAAATGGGAGAGCCCTAATTTCCTGTGCTTGGGAAAGAGAGCCCAGGTCTATAAATAGGGCCTTTCTTCTTCTGGATGCATCACTCCTGAACGTAGAAGTTTGGAATTTTCGACTGAAGAAGATAGGGTTGGCCTCCATGGAGCTAACATTCGCTGGCGGGGAGAATAACGTCCGCCTTTACCAACCAATTGAGCTTGAAGCTTCGTCTGGTGTGATGACGGTGGCCGGTTCTTCTTTAGCGGGAGGAAATTGCCCCTGGTCGTCTTTCGACTGTGCTATCTCTCCTGAGATAGATCTTGATCTCTTGATGATAGGAGATAAGACATCTATGTCAGAAAATAACGCCAGATTTATTCTGGGCGAGAGACCTTGTGCCTCGTCTCGTGGTGTCGCTCTTCCGTGAAGACGAGCCTTTCAGGAGAAGAAGAACACATATTTTAGAGACAAATTTTGTGAGGAAAGAGAGAAATCGAGTGATTCACTGTATCAGACTTCATGTAATGAAAACGACTTAATATAAAATCAAAATTTCTCTGTCATCTACTCTCTTTCTCTGTGTGCTTGCTTTGAATGTATGATGTGTAAGGTACTTTTAGAAGTGACCTTAACAAGGACTGGAATCTTGCCGAACTGTACATCTGCCGAACTGACAAGCCGAGCTGTAGCTTTCGCTGAGCTCGAGGTCTCTTAGGGAAGCGCAGTGTAAGATTGAATCCGAGCTGTGAGATTACTTGGATACAAAGTTTTTGAATCTGACTTCGGATCAGATCGTTGTCCCTTCATGTCTATCCAATGTCTCCTTGCTATCCGCGATATTAAATGCCCCCACTTGACTGCGCACGGGAAATAGGCTGACGGTACCACGTGTTGTTTCTCCACGGGGTGCGTAGTCTTTTCGAAACGGCGCATATGGCGGCTAACCAATAATAAACGCGGTCTTTTTCAAAATTCAAAACGACGCCATGATGGGTTGCCTTTATTGAAAGTACCTTCTTCTTATTATAAATAGAGAAGCGCCTCTTAGTGTCTCTTCTTCTTCTTATTCTGCATTTTGCTGTGAAAGAGAAGAACTTCTTGCAGAGTATTTCACGAGAAGCCTGTAGATCGACGAAAAGTGCTGTAGGAATAGAGTCTCATCCTTGCCCTCTGTCTTTGTAAGTCTTCTTTCCCTTGTCTTGCTTATTTCTGCATCTAGGGTTCCGTTCTCCCTTCTGTTCTCCGCCTCTACTCCTTCTTTCTCTAGAAAAATGGGCATCTATAGTTACTGGTTAGAATCCGAGGGTATGCTAAGAGACCTTAGGGTTAGGTATCAGATTCCTGATGACTTCTTCCTTAAGGTTCCCGACCCCAAATCCTATATTGATGGTAGCTTCTACGATGGCTGGATGCCATTCCCCTTAATAGCCATAATAGAGGGCGGGGTCCGGTTTCCCCTTAATCCCTTGCTCAGGGAATGCCTCCGAGCTTGGCATCTTTGTCGGTGTCAGTTGATGCCAAACAGCTTCAAAATCATAATGGGCACTGCCATGCTCAATAATATCTTAAAGATCAATCTAGGCGTTCATGATATTGAGGACGCCTATGAGCTGTGCAAATCGAGAGGTAGTTTTTAGCTCCGAGTCAAGTCGTGCTGAACGGGATTCGTTCGTGCCTTAGAGGATTCGAACAAATACGCCGGGGACGATCTCCTGCTCGTCTCAGGTAACTGGGAGTTCGGTGATGACGAGCCGATGTCGCAGAGGTTCAACCGGATCCCTCGCCATCTCGGCACACCACCAAGTAAATATAGCTGTTTTTGAATTCGATTTTGATTTCTTGTTGCATCTTGTTCTCTATGCAGCCGAACTGATGTCCTTCTATTTTGCAGGTGCTCGTGAAAGGAGAAGGGAGGCCAGACGAGTGGGCTGGGTGAAGAACGAAGCCTGGTTTCGGTCTGTTCAGAGCTACCACGGCCACGAGGACAGGGCGACTTTTGCCCTTCTAGATTACGCACCGAAATACCGCTCCTACAAGAAGAGCCTCGCCCATCGCCAAGCTGTTGTAGCCGAGGTTGAGGAGCCTGAAATCGAGGAAGAACAAGAGCAAGCTGCAGCCGATACTGAGGGCCGAGCTGCAACTGGGGCTGAGGCATCTACATCCGGTTCAAAGGAGAGTTCTCCAACAAGCAGTTCGGGAGAGGAAGAGCAAATCATGAACCGCCCCGAAACCTCCTCTGAAGAATCTCCGGAATGCGGCTTTCGGGGGTGTGACTCAAGGCGCTGTTGCTTCTTCCTCCAGGCCTGGCACCGCTGTTCCTCCATCTGCCTCAGCGAATGCAGCCCGAACTCCCGCAGTCGGTATCAACGAGGCTATGCTGGAAGAGGTATGCCGGGGTAAAAGGGCCAGAAGCGAGGGACAGCCAGGCCTCACAATTGTGCAAAGGGAAGCTGACCCAGGAGCGGCGATCCAACGGTCTACAGCGGCACTGTGGAAGACGAGTTTTCTGCTTCAGCCGGGTAGGCCAATGACCGTAGAAGATCGCCTTGGCGGGAGTCCATTATTGGTGGCTACACTAGGTGATGCCTGCGTTTTGCCCCGGGACATGGAGAAACATGATGAGCTTGACGATGTCATGCTTCTGGTATCGCAGATGGAATCCGCCCTCAGCGTAAGTTCAACCTTTTTTCTCCATACTTCTGTTCTGGATTTTGGTAGCAGTAATATGAAACTGTTCTCTTTGCAGATTGTGCAAAAGTGCCACATCTCCGTGCGGAGGATCCAGCGAGCCAAGAAAAACCAGGTTGCCGCTGAGGCCAAGGCCGAAGAGTATAAGAAGTCCTTGGAGGCTAACAGAGATAAAAATAAAGGAGTACGAGGAGACGTCTCTTGCCATTCTCTCTGAGCATGACAATGCAAAGGCCGAGATTGAAGCATGGAAGTTCAGGGAGGCCGAGCTTCAAAAGAAAATTGCCGAGCTTGAGAAGGAGAAGGCCGAGACCGAATCCAGAATCCGGTCTGACATCAACGATGCATATCTTGAAGGATTCCAAGAAGCTGGAACCGAGTACGCGGCCCAAGTGACTGGCATCAGGGATGATTCTTGGGAGATGGGCTGGAAGGCCGCCCTTGTAAAGGCAGGAATCCCAAACGACCATCCGACCTTCCTGAATCCTGACAAGTTTTCAAGCTCGTCACCCTTGCTCGATTTGCCCCCTAGTCCCGAGGTGCCATCCGTCGCGACCGAAGCACCAGTTGTCGGAGCCCCCCAGTTTGAGATTGAGGTCATCCAAGTAGAAGGCGATGGCTCTGGTGCCCCTGCTTCCTGATTATTTTCACGTTCTTCGTTGTAGTTTCTTTTTTGTTTTCGAGCTATGCTCGTTTGGTGTACTCACTATTTGAAGAGTAATGAAAACCAACTTTTGCAATCAGGTTGTCTCTAATTCATTCTTAAACTCCAATATTTTTAGCAACTTTTTTGCCGAAATGTATATGGTTACCAAATATGCCCTCATAGTAGCTTTAGCTCATGAACTAAGAACCCAAGAGAGCAAATTCGGTAAAGATCTTGTTCGAACTCCGTGCTGCTTTTGCTAGTTTCAGCACGAGTTCCGACTTTGTTAGAACATGACTAGCCGGTTCTTACCGGCAGTGTAGTCCGTATCTGCCAGTGATCTGGTATAAGTACTGAGATCTTCTGTGGCCAAATTTCTGCTGACATGACCAACTGGTTCTTCACCAATGGTGTAGTCATTACCTTGTCAGTGATTTGGTATATGTACCGAGATCTTCTGTGGCAGAGGTATGGAATCCTGCCTGTGATCTGGTAGGCATACCGAGATCTTCTGTGGCAGAGTCGTGGCATCCTGCCAGTGATCTGGTAGGTGTACCGAGATCTTCTGTGGCAGAGACGTGGTCCATCCTGTTGGTGTAAAAACCGTAACTAGGATATCAAATTGGCACTCCGGCCGAACTTCAAGAGGATATTGCCGAGCTTTATGACTTGAAAAATCGAAATGTCAATGAACAAAAGAATAGCTTTATTGATGCTTGAAAAGTCGATTACAAGTCAGAAATAGAACTTTTTGAGGTGAATGGCGTTCCATGGTCGTGGCAACTCTTTACCATCCATGTCTTCCAGTCTGTATGCTGATTGACCCGCATCAGAGATCACTTTGAACGGTCCGAGCCAAGTCGGTGCAAGTTTGCCTTGGTTGGGATCTTTATCTGCTGGTAGTGCTTTTTTCAAGACTAATTCCCCAATGGAGAACTTTCTTTCCCAGACTTTTCGATTATAGCTTCTAGCCAACTGCTGCTGGTAAGCTGCTAAGCGAACGGCTGCAGCGTCTCTACGCTCTTCGGCTAAATCAAGTTCTTGTCCAAGATTGATCTCATTTTGGCCTTGGTCGAAGAGTTCCGACCTCAATGTCGGAAGCCCGACTTCGAGAGGTATCACTGCTTGGGTCCCATAGGCCAAGGAGAAAGGAGTCACTGAAGTGGAACGCCTTGGAGTCGTTCGATATGCCCATAGGACATTCGGAAGTTTTTCCACCCATCTCCCTTTAGCTTGGTCGAGTCTTTTTTTAAGGCCATCGAGGATCACCTTGTTAGAAATCTCGGCTTGACCGTTACTCCGAGGATAGGCCGGCGTGGAATAATGATTTTTGATGCCGAGCTCCTCGCAGAAGTTCTTGAAGAGGTTTGAGTCGAATTGGGTCCCGTTGTCCGAGATCAAAATTCGAGGAATGCCGAACCTTGTTATGATGTTCTTCCATACGAAATTTTTGGTACCTCGTTCAGTGATGGAAGAAAGTGACTCTGCTTCTATCCACTTTGTAAAATAATCAATAGCTACAATTAGCCACTTCTTATTTCCCGGAGCTCGGTGAAGAGGTCCCACAATGTCCAACCCCTATTGAGCGAAGGGCCAAGGGCTGGAGAGCGGGCTCAAATCCTGTGCTGGTTGATGAAGGGAATGTGAAAATTTCTGACACTTTTCGCATTTCCTTGCATATACCTGTGCGTCTTTCTGCATGTATGGCCACCAGTAACCCTGGCTGATAGCCCGGTAAGCTAGTGACCGACCTCCAATGTGGCTTCCGCAGATCCCTTCATGGATTTCGTAGAGAAAGTCCTCGACTTTGCTCGGATGGACGCATTGAAGGTAGGGGCCTGTAAACGACTTCCGGTAGAGCTTGCCTTCTGGAGATAGCCAAAACCTAGCAGATTTCAGCCTGATCTTGTGAGCTGCAATTCTGTCTTCCGGACACTGATTGTCTTTGAGGTACGAGATGATTGGATCCATCCAACTCGGGCCGAGATCAACACAGAGTACTTGTCGAGGTGGATGAAGCTGAATGCTGGGTTTATCTAGAGATTCTACCTCGATGAGTCTCTTTCTCCCGGCTTCGACAGCGGATGCCAGATTACCCAAGGCGTCAGCATGAGAATTCAACTCTCTGCCGACCTGCTTGACTTCTACACTTTCAAACTGAGAGAGGTTTTGTGTTGCAAGCGCAAGATAGGCAGCCATCCTCTCGTCACGGGCCTGATATTCTCCGTTCAACTGGCTCGTCACTAGCTGTGAATCGCAGAAGACGACCAGATGCCGTGCCCCCAGAGTTTTAGTGCTACCAAGTCCTGCAATCAACGCTTCATACTCTGCTTCGTTGTTGGTAGCCTTGAAATCAAGTGTAAGGGCCTGCTCGATGACCAATCCTTCTGGAGATTGAAGAACCAAGCCAGTGCCAGCCCTTTTGGAGGTCGAAGATCCATCGACGAAAACCTTCCATGCCTGATCAAGGAACTGGTTCCAAGATTGTTATTTTTCGAGGTCGGTTTCGGTGATCTCTTCGGTACTCTTGCTGTTCTCCACGGTACTGCCCCCCAGTTTGGTTTCGAGTTGGCTCGGCGCCGAACTAGGAGAGATGAACTCCACAATGAAGTCAGCCAGTACTTGGGCTTTGAGCGCCGTTCTGGGCTGATATTGGATATCGTACTGGCCCAGTTCGACAGCCCACTTTGACACCCTTCCAAAGAAGTTCGCCTTGTTGAAAAGTTGTCGGAGCGGATATTCCGTTACAACCATGATTGTGTGAGCCTGGAAGTAGTGGGAGAGTTTGCGGGAGGCACTGACGAGTGCTAACGTAAGTTTCTCCATTTGCAAGTACCTAGTCTCGGCATCAAGAAGGATTTTGCTGGTGTAGTAAATGGGCTTTTGCTGCGAGTTCTCCTCTCTTACCAGCACCGAACTTACCGCGTGATCTGAGACCGCAAGGTATCTGTAAAGAATTTCTCCCTCTTTCGCAGTCGAAAGTAGGGGTGCTGAGGAGAGGTAGATTTTGAGCTCCTGCAGAGCTTGGTCACATTCCTCTGTCCATTGGAATGAGGCATTCTTCTTGAGGAGCCGAAAAAAAGGCCGGCATTTGTCCGAAGATCGGCTGATGAAGCGATTGAGTGCGGCTGCCATGCCTGTCAATCTTTGGACTTGTTTCGCAGTGGTAGGACCCTGCACTGCTTGGATACCTACGATTTGGTCTTGATTTGCTTCAATGCCTCGTCTGGTGACGAGACTCCCAAGGAACTTGCCGGAGCCTACCCCAAACGCGCATTTGGCCGCGTTCAGCTTGAGCCGATATCGTCTCAGAATGTCAAATACCTGACGTAGGTCAGCTAGGTGATTCTGAGACTGTTTGGATTTGACGACCATATCGTCGATGTAGACTTCCACCATTTTGCCGAGAAGAGTTTGAAACATCGTGGTAACTAATCTCTGGTAGGTCGCACTCACGTTCTTTAACCCAAAAGGCATTACTTTATAGCAGTAAATTCATCTTGGGGTTATAAACGCGGTCTTTTCTTCATCTGGGCCGAACATCGGGATCTGGTGGTATCCTCGATAAGCATTGAGAAAACTCATCCTGTCGTGGCCCGCAGTGGCGTCTATCATCTGGTCGATCTTTGGCAACGGGAAGCAGTCTTTCGGACAAGCCTTATTGAGGTCGGTGAAGTCTACACAGACTCGCCAACTGCCATTTTTCTTCTTGACCACCACGGTGTTGGCAACCCACTGCAGATAGTGTACTGCTCTGATCGCCTTGGCTTTCAGCAATTTGTCGACTTCTTCGGCCACAGCTTCTGTCTGTGGGATCCCCGTCCTTCATGCTTTCTGCACGACCGGCTTCTGATTGGGATCCACATTCAAATGATGGCACAAGACCTCGGGGTCGATGCCGGGCATTTCGCATAGGGTCTAAGCAAAAACTTCTTTATTTTCAATTAAGAAGTTCAAGAGCTCGGTCTTCTCGGGTTCATCAAGCTGACTGCCGAGCAAGAAATACCTCTCGGGATCATTGGGATCGATGTTGACCGAGATCAGATCTTCAACGCTTTTCTGCTCGGGAGCTCGGCCCACCTTTTCCAGCTCTTCTTCAAGTTCAGCCATGTTAACCTACTGTGGCTCTACTTCTCCCGGGACCACGGCCATCAAACACTGCTTGGCCATTTGCTGGTCGCCTCTGACCGTCACCACCTCGATTTTGCCATCCTTATTTTCTAAGGGAAACTTTATCTTTTGGTGGTACGTAGAGGGTACAGCTTCCATCTGATGCAGCCATGTCCTCCCTACGATGGCATTGTAAGGAGACGGTGCATCCACCACAATGAAGTCTGCCATGACGGTGGCTCCTTCGATCTGGACTTTCAAGGGGATCTTCCCCTTGGGGTATACTGGTTTTGCGCTGAAACCCACTAGGGGAATTCGCGCTTCCAGTAGATCTTCTTCTTTGAGACCCATTATCTTGAAGCAGTCATAGTAGAGGATCTCGGATGAACTGCCTGGGTCGACGAGGATCCTTTGGACTCTGCAATTCTTCAGTTTCAAGGTCACAATGAGAGGGTCATTGTGAGGGAGTTGGACGTCTTCCAGATCCTTTTCTCCGAACCAGATCTTTGGCCTGTCCCTCCGAGCTCTCTTCGTAGCTGGCTCGAGCTCGGCTGATAGAACCTGCTTACCATGGGAAGCCTTCCTCGCCTCAGCGCGAGCTCGGTCATTCCCCTTCGGAGCACTCCCCTTCGGTGTAGACGCCAAATGAATGACGTTGATTATTCTTTCTGACTCATCGCTATCCTGACCGTCATTTCGGTGAGGAGCACGCTCTTCGCGCTGAGTTCGGTTAACTGCTTGACCTTCCTTTATGTACTCCTGAAGGTGACCGTCTTTAATGAGCTTCTCCAGATGTGACTTGAGGCTCAAACAATCTTCTGTCATATGCCCATTCTGCTTATGATAGGAGCAGAATTTATTTTGATCGCAGGTGGACGGTTCACCCCTCATCGGTTGCGGCCACTGGAAGTATGGTCGCGTCTTTATTTTTCCAAGGATCCTATAGATTGGCTCCTTGAAAATTGTGTTGACAGCAGTGAATGCCGAGATTGGCTGCTGTCCTTCTCTGGCTCGCGGAGCCTTCTTAAATTTCTTGCTAACCTCGGAGGGTGTGTACGAAGGTGTCGCCGAACTTGATGGTTTTCGGTCGTGGCCGACATCCTCCCTCCGAGGCGATCTCTCCCTCTTGGAGAGTTTTGCTTCTTGGGTGAAGCCGAAGCCTTCCCGAGCTCGGGCATCGTCTTCTTCTTGCTCTATGAAGCGATTTACCTTGGCCATGAGAGCTTTCATGGAAGTTACAGGGTTCCAAATCAAGTATTTTCGAAGCTCATTGCCGGGAAGTAGAGATTGCCGGAACGATGTGATAGCCACCTCTTCAGTGGTGTTCTCCACCTGACTGTAGATCGTCCAGATTCTCTTGGCAAATTGAGTAATAGACTCGTTTTGCCTCATCCGGAGCGCCATGATGTCGGCGTCGGTCTTGGGGACGATTCTGTGTGCTTGGAATTTCTTCAGGAAGGAGCCTTGGAGCTGTCGCCAGCTTGTGATCGACTCTTCTGGGAGTGCACAGAACCATCTTAGGGGGAGGTCCCCAAGACTGGAGAAAAAACTCTGCAGTTGAGGTGACTGAGGTCACCGCAGAGAGACATCCTCTGAATGAAATGTCGAAGATGCGCCCCTGGATCCGAGGTTCCGTCGTACAAGACGAACCGTGGGATGATGAACTTCTCCGGGATAGTAAACTCTCTTATTCCCTGAGAAAAAAGAGATGTTCCAAGGTTCTCTGTGTCGCCGACATCCAACTGGTCGCGAGCGAATCCGACCTCCTCCATGTTGCGCCGGACCGTCTGGTTGACCTCCCGGGCAAGCCATTCCTTCATGTCATCTTTGTCATCGAATGTGGGCCCTCGCTTTCTCTGGGTACAGCTATCGCCTGAGCCTTCGACATGATCTCGGGAGCGCCTTTTGTGGTTCAGGTGTTGCCGTAGATCATTGTGGGCGATCGGACGTACGGCGTCGTTCGTGGAAGCCTTTTCCATTTCCTGGAGCTGCTGCTGGAGCTGATAGATCAGCCTATCTTTTTCTTGGATGATCAGGTTCTGGGTCCTGATATCCTCAAATGAGGGTGTGTCATCATCGTACGCCTGGTGCACCACCGGGCCTTTACCCTTTTGAAGCGGCTTTGGTGGAGGGTTGTTCGTTGGAGGAGGCATTGTCTCCTCAATTAGAGGTGAGACAGAGCCAGTGTGGTAACTCTCCACCACTGCTGGACACTCGGCAATGTTCTCTTGTCGAGATACTGCTCGGGATGGGCCAGGATGTTCCCTCACTTCTACAGATTTTGTCTTGCCACCTCTCTTGCTCCTTGTAGGCATGGTGTAAGGAAAGATTTCTGAGTAATGTAAAGATTACTGTATCGTTTCCCACAGACGGCGCCAATTGTAAGTGTACAAAATTCACGAACCCGGAGGTGGTGATCTCGAGACTCACTTAGAAGAGAAGATGCGATGCCTTCAGTGGAACCTGAAAGGAGGAAGATGAAGAGAGCAGTCAAAGACCCTGGCTGTGGGCAGCACAAGGCTCTCCGATGCTTAAGTCAGTGTAAGAACGTGACAGCAGGGTAGAGATTTTTCAATGACAGAGTAACGGCTCTGTAAGTAATGGGTTGAGTATTGCGTACCTTTGGAGGAGACTAAGTCCTCTAATTTATACCGTTGTGAGGTTCCAATATCGTGGATAAGCATCAGGGCGCAACTGATGCGATTCCCTCAATCAGGGCAACCGTTTCAGTCGATCCCGCTCCTTTAATTCAGGTAACCGCTCAGTCAATGCCTATCCCTTAATTACAGTTGTAACGTCGCTCATTCTCCTTGGTGTTCGCTGCTTCATAAACCATTCTGCCACGTCTCTCGGTCGTTACACCACGTCTCTATCAGGGATGATGGGCGATGCCCTTTGTCCGAAATAGATGGCCGAGACCGAGGTGAACGTCCGTGGTTAGATACATCCGAACTGGAGTAGGACCGAACTGTGAAGGTCTTTTGGTGTTATGGCAGACACCTAGAACAAGTTCGGTTCCGAAGTGGCATGTAACTCTCCATCTCTGGCGGAGTTGGCCCAATCTCGATGTTCAAGGAACGACCCCACACACCCACTTTCCTCTTTCTCTCCAAAAAACCTTCCTAACTGATCCTAACTTACCCTCTCTTCTCTTTACCATTTCGTCGAAAGAAAGCAAGCGCTGAAACATCCCCACTCTCCACTTCTTCTCCAAAAAATCTCTGATCCTAACTGATCCACTCTCTTCTCTACCATTTCGACCAAAGAAAGGAAGTGCTGAAACGTCTACCATTTCTATCATAGGTAAGCTTCTCAATTCTGCTCTCTTTTCTGTTATTATATAGCTCATATTAGGTAGTTTGATTCTATCTGTGTTTTATTAAAATATTTCTGTTGAACCACCAAAGTACCCCAAGAAAGAGTTAACTCCATAAAATCAGTCACTCGATGCACTTTAAGTGGATACTCCTTTTATTTGATTAGTCTCTGCACGGGGTTTTGCATAAGTGAACCCATATTAAGAAGTTATTGCAATAGTAGTTGGGTGAGAGAGAGGAGAGGAAGAGAGAGAGAATGGCAGAGAGAGAGGAGGGAGTCTGGCAATGGGAGAGAGAGAGTGGGGCGGAGTGAGGAGAGGGAGTAAGAGAGAAAGAGGCAGAGAGATGGATGCAGGTAGAGGGAGAGAGAGAGTGGGCAGAGAGAGGGAGTGGGGCGGAGTGAGGGGGAGCGAGCTGAGAGAGAAGAAAGAGAGAGGACGAGTAGAGAGAGAGTGGGCACGGGCTGATTGAGAAAAAAAGAGGGGGGGCTGGGCTCGGGTACATAGAGGAGACGGCTGCGCAGGGAGGGAGAGGAGAGGGAATGTGGGCTGAGAGAGAGGAGAGGCAGAGAGAGAGAATGGCAGATAGAGAAGAGGGAGACGGGCAATGGGAAAGAGAGAGTGGGGCGGAGTGAGGAGAGGGCGTAAGAGAGAAAGAGGTAGAGAGATGGATGCAGGTAGAGGGAGAGAGAGTGGGCAGAGAGAGGGAGTGGGGCAGACTGAGGGGGGAGCGGGCTGAGAGACAAGAAAGAGAGAAAGAGAGAGAGAGTGGGCACGGGCTAATAGAGAAAGAGAGAGGGGGCTGGGCTCGGGTACGTAGAGGAGACGGGTGCGTAGGGAGAGAGAGAGGAGAGGGAATGCAGGGTGAGAGAGAGGAGAGGCAGGGGGAGAGAATGGCAGAGAGAGAAGAGGGAGTCGGGCAATGGGAGATAGAGAGTGGGGTGGAGTGAGGAGAGCGAGTGAGAGAGAAAGAGAGAGAGAGATGGAGGCAGGAGAGAGAGAGAGAGAGTGAGCAGAGAGAGGGAGTGTGGCGGAGTGAGGGGGAGAGCAGCAGTGGAGAGAGATAGAAGGAATGATTATTCACAACGGGAAATGGAGAGGGTGCAATGGCAGGGAGAGAGAGAGCAGGGAGATGGGGAGCGTGGAGATGGGGAGGGAAAGAGAGAGAGAGAATGAGCAGAGAATGGGGCGGAGTGAGGAGCAACAGGAAGAAGGAGAGCAGGGATACGGGGGAGCGGGAAGATGGAGATGGCGCAGGGAGATGAAGAGCAGGCTGAGAGAGAAAGAAAGAGAGAGAACGAGCAAAGAGAGAGAGTGTGAGCGGGGGCTGATAGAGAAAGAGAGAGAAGGCAGAGAGAGCGCGGGTTGGGTGAGAGGAGAGGCAGTGCAGAGGGGTTCCGAAAGAGAGAGAAAGAGAGAAAGAGAGGGGGGGAGAAGAGAGAAAAGGAGGGGAAGAGAGGAAAGGGAAAGAAAGAAAGAATAAAAGGAGAAAGAAAATGGTTTGGTTGGAGAGGTGGGAAGGGGTGTAGGGGGTGTGCAGTGAAGAGAAGGAGGGAAGAGAGTGGGAAGAGAGAAGATGAAGGGGTGCAGGGGTGGGGGTCTCAACGTTTAAAAATCGTTAGTGGTGCTCATGGGCCAAGACAGCCCGAGCCCTAAACAGGCCCAGCTCATATTGGGGTGGGCTTCGTTGTATAATCCAGGCCCTTTAATGTTTGGGCTGGGCTTTTATTAAATGATAGAAAGGCCAAAGCCTGGCCTTGCTCAGTCGTAATTTAGTGGTACATTTGTCCAAAGAACTACTATAAAGGGCAAATTACAAATAAAAGCCCAATTCGGCCTGGCCTGATTTAGGTGTGTATATGGACTAGTTTGATATGGGCTAAGGCATATCCAAGCCTAGGTAATCTTTAGAAACACTGGCCCAGGCCGAGGCCAAGCCCAACCCGGGCCATAAAAGCTAGGCCTGAGCCCGCCCATTTAAACAATCGGGCCATGCTTAATCGCGCTATACATCACTTTTGTGGCCATTAAAACACCGATTAAATTAAATTACATGCATTTCTTACACAAGTTGGGCCAGGGTGGGCTATGGGCTTTCCATCAATTAATCCAGGCTCAGCCAAATTATTAATTGGGCCCTAATTACATCCTGCCCACCCCAAAGCAAGCTGGCGTGGCCCATGATCAACCCTTAGCCTGATTGAGTGCATGGGCGCGCTTGGTCCTAAGATTCACAACCTAGGTTGGGCTTGGGCAAGACGTGGGTCTATGCTTCTAAAATCAGGCTGGGCCTGGATATGGATTGGCATGGCTCAAAATATGCATACATGGACAATTCAGGCCTCTCAACAAGCCAATCAAGCTTGAGCCAAGCCAAGCCAAGCCAATTGACCCTAACTTGAACTTGGTCCATTAGACAGGAAGTCAAGCTGGCTGGGGTTATCGACATCCCTAAGCTTAGCTATCTGGCTTAATATCACTCCATGTCCTGTTACTGTTGACAGCCGTCATGACAAGAAGAAATCTTAACTTAAAAATGTGCTTGTTACTCATGGCATGTATGTTACTCTGCTCCCATATTTGAATTAGTATTATTGCTAATATATTTTGTACTGTTAAGTAAATGTTGTAATTTTGTTAAACTTACTGAAAAAATGGAGAATGACAAAGATGTGAAATTTGATATGAACATTTTGTAATGTGTTCATAACCTCAAAGAGCATGTCAAGATTAGGAATTTATTTTCTAATCGATCATGGAGTAATAAATACTTGCAGATTCCCGATTGATGTCTTACAACTTAAATAGCAATTATATTGTAACTTAGTTAGAAAGTAAGTTTTTAAGAGAACTTAGCTTCTACAGTAATATTAAATAAGTTAATTCTACAGTGAAATAATATTAAATTTGTATATTATTTATAACATTAAATTATTTAATATTAGTTTAGATATTAAAATAATTTAATTTTAATATTAAATTAGTAAAGTGTCTGGGAATTCATAGTAAACTGTTTATTCATTTTAATATAGTAAAATTCTTTAAGCAGATCTTGAATTGTTGGGATAAGGCTAAAAATGATGGTGATTGTGGTTAATGATACTTGAAGTAAAAAATCAGTCATGTGATATTTTCTTGGATGGGATGATTCTTACATCTTCCATTCTTTATAGTAATTAAAACATGTAAAATAATGAGGATAATATTCGTATTCTATCCTTCCCCACTACCTACTCATAATGGAAGGTGTCTCCTCTCATTGAAACAACCTCAACCTTCTTTTTTTTCTTATTTTCTTTTTTGGTTTTTTTTTTTGAATGATAGAAACTTACTGTTGCATACAAAATTAATACAACAACAAGAAGACAGGGAAGACTTGGTCTGAAACATAGGACGAGCCTCAATTCAAAGCCCCCAGAAATAAGCAAAATACCTCCCCCTAACAATACAATAGATTAAGGGAAAAAAAAGAAAGAAAGAAAGAAATGGAACGCAACCCTTGAGATAGAATCATGAGTGCCAAGAAAATAATAGTTGAAGGTGTCTCCTCTCATTGAAACAACCTCACAATTTCTTTTTTGGGTTTTTCTTTTTGAATGATAGAAACTTACTGCTGTATACATTCATCAGGTCCCCTAATCTACGTTAGGATTTTCTTTAAATATTATCCTCAACGAGTTTTTCAAATTTATCAATGTATCTAGGCAATGAGAATATTGAAATTCAAAGAATTAGAAAGATCAAACTTGACATTTCAGAATGTTTTATGTCAAACATCTTAAACTACTTGCACCTAAAATGTTTAGAGAGTCCGATGGGTCACCTTATATTTAGTGATGACAAAATGCTCTCCAAGTCAGAAGAGATGGTGAAGCTCCGTGGATCAAACAAATCACGTAACTTTCACATGTAAACATCTCTGGTTCTCTTTTACCCATTTTTGTTTTGATAAACTTGATCCAGTAAATAATAGAGTCCGATGGGTCAGGCAAATTAAGGCCCATACCCATTACAAACCGGATCGAGCACATCTCCACGGGTAAAGCACATGACACAAATTGGAATCCTTTGAGTGGCACTTTGCGTGGTGATTGAGACTGCCGCATCACCGCGGGGCACAGTTTGTATTAAAACTTATATTCCCAAGCTTCTTATTTAATTTTAGAAATGAGTTGGCCAGAGATTTGTCCCTTAATTTGACCATGAGTGTACCTCTTCAATGCTCTTGTAGACCACTGAAGTCCAGCCCCATTACATAAACTACAAATGTCGATGAGCTCCAAACTTCCATCAAACGAAAAAAGGGCACGATCGTTATTTCAAAAAACTTGGGGTACTTTTGACACCTTGCTTCGTCTATATTTTCTTACTGAAATTTCTTTAAATTTTCATTCCATGCTTTTGTTTAAGAAATAGAAAATTTTATTTTGTGAATTACAACTTCAAAGAAATCAATTATTGCCTGTGGAAAAATAATATCATGTTAGTATTTTTCTCTCTTTTTGTTTTGCATGAATTCTATCATGTTAGTATCTCTCTCTCTCTCAAGTTCATCTTTGCTTCATTGATCCCGATTCTATTTCATAATCTGCTATTTTATATTATGAAATTCTTGGATTTAGTGCCTTTATAAATAATTTGCTACTTGGTGTAACTGCAAGCCCGTGATTAATTACAGACTCAACCATGATATTAGGCACACTAATTTATATTTTGAATTTCTTGGATTTATTGTCGGTAGAAATTTATAAAAATTAATGAATTGGGTACTGGGTGTAACTACAAGCCTGTGATTATTTATAGACCCAACCATGACATTAGGCCAACTAAAAATGATATAAAGCTTATGTTTAAAATTTTGTATATTTATTAGTGTGCATTATTTAAAACTCCATTCCTAGCTTAAGTTTATGAAATATACAATTTAATTTTATGGACTCTAAAAATTAGCTCGCGATCTCATCCCAATTCGAAGTTTAGGTTACTAAATGTTTACTGTTGATAGATCGAAAATGACATAGGGTTTAGTGCCTTTCCAGATAAAACAACTTAAGGGATTGGGTATTGGATCTAACTACAAGCCTATGATTAATTAGATACCAAAGCATAAAAATTTAGAAAAATTAATGAATTGGTTACTGGGTCTAACTATAAGCCTGTGATTATTTAGAGACCCAACCATGACATTAGGCCCACTAAAAATGATGTAAAGCTTATGTTTAAATTTTTGTACATTTCTTACTGTGCATTATTTAAAACTTCATTCCAAGCTTAAGTTTATGAAATATAAAATTTAATTTTATGGACTCTAAAAAATTAGCTCACGATCTCATCCCAATTCGAAGTTTAGGTTGCTAAATGTTTACTGTTAATAGACCAAGAATGACATAGGATTTATTGCCTTTCCAGATAAAATAACTTAAGGGATTGGGTACTGGGCCTAGCTACAAGCCTATGATTAATTAGATACCCAGGCATGATATTAGGGCCCCTAATTTATATTTTGAGATTCTTGGATTTAGTGCCTTTCCAAATAAAACAAATTAAGGAATTCGGTACTGGGTGTAAATGTAAGCCTGTGATTAATTAGAGACCCGGGCATGATACTAGGACCGCTCATTTAATTATGGATTTTAGTTAAAATTTTTGATGAATACAATGTACTAAAAGTATTAAGTTATGCATGCTAAAATATCATAAAATGCTCAAAGTCAATGATCTTTAATTTCTATATATGAACTGAATAAAACAAGTTAATGAATTAGGTACAGAGTCCAACTGCAAGTCTGTGATGAACTAGGGACCCAAACATGATATTAGGCCCTAAAATAACATATATTTTAAAATTCTTTATTTAATAATTTTTCCGTTGAAAAAAACAATTTTTATTTAGCTCTAACCAAAAAATAAACTTCACTCGAGAAAAATATACATAAATAACAAAAATAACTATAAATATGTACCGAAGGCAAAAGTAGACAAATTACAACTGCAGTTACGGGTATAGGTAGTTAATAACGCGTTATTTAATTCTAAATTATATACGGGATGTTATAGGGCCTTCTAATTGTGGTATGCAACAAGCCACCAATTCTTGGGATGGCTAACAATTTATTCATACAGTAATCGGTAAATGTATACGTCTTCAAGATCTACATAACTAGATATCAGATCTAATCTTCATCTACAAGAATAATAAACAATTACGACCACAAAATTCTAGGCGCAAACACCTATAATGTGAGTCACATCAATCACTCGATGCAAAGCAAACAAGATCAACCGGGGAATATGAAAAGAGTCATGCAAATGGAGGCAAGACATATAAGATCCACAATCTTGCGTTCAAAGCGACAACATCATTCACATTCCAATGAGATATTGGGCAACAAAATGACTTCAGCATCTAATTCCAATGTGATATCGTGCAACAGAATGGCTTCAACATCAAGTACTAAATATAACTTATAACTACTCACTGTTATTACCCGACAATACTAAGATTTCTAAGGCTGATAAAAAAAATAATTACAGGAAATAATATTGTATTATGCTCAAGGAGAAAAAATATCTCCACGCGTTTGAGCTTCGGTTCCAGAGTTGCAATATGCTCTCACTGTAGAGCTATTATGTGGCTTGATGAAAGAATCTGAGATAGTTCAATTTCAAGACCAAAGTTTAGTCTGTGCTGTTATGGGGGAAGGGTGATGCTGCCACTACTACCAAACACGCCTAAATTTTTACAGTCTCAATACCTTCAGTCTAGATTCATGGAGAAAATAAGAACATACAATTCGAAGTACGATCCGTCACGTCAATGGGGGGAAAATTGATTGCACTGTGCTCGATGGAAGAGGACCATATCTTTTCCAGATAAGTGGATCAAATTATCACATGATCGGTTCATTACTACTTGCACCTGGAGACATGCCTAAGTTTGCGCAGCTGTATATATATGACATAGAACATGAAACATCCAATAGATTAAGGGTTGTTCAAGGAAGGGGGGATGCAAATGATTCAAATGAGATTGACTTGATTGTATTGGAAGGCTTGCGGACAATGCTAAATGCTACTAATCCTTGTGTATGATTGTTCCGTAATACAAGAGATATGTTGTATGAAAATGGTAATCAAAATCTACATGTCTGGATTCTGCATTCACGGGAAGGAAGACAGTATGCAAGACCAACCACAAATGAGGTTGCAGCCATCATTGTAGGAGATGAGTCTGAACTTACAGGAAATCGAGACATCATAGTTAGAAAGTTAGATGGAAATCTCCAAAGGATTAACGAAACACACCCTTTGTACATGCCACTCCAATACCATTTCTCTTGCCATATGGAACTGATGGATGGACAAAGTTCATAAAGTTTGCATCTAGGTCAAACTATATGCGTGAGGGTGTATCGATTAGAGAGTTATATGCATTTAGACTGATGTCTCAGGATGGCGAGGGAACGTCGTTGCTTCAAGGTGGCTGACTGTTCCAGCAGTTTGTGGTTGATTGCTATGCAGCAATAGAGCAAGAAAGGCTTAGTTTCATCAGGAACAATCAAAATGCTTTGCATGTAGATTTATATCGGGGTTTACAAGATGCGGTCAATGCTGGAGATATGGATGCAACTGTAGTTGGTATGTGCTACGTTATTCCTTCATCATTCACTGGTGGTCCAATGAACATGATACAACATTATCAGGATGCAATGGCTATTTGTCGTACGATGGGTTTCCCTGATCTATTTATAACATTCACATGTAACCCAAGTTGGCCAGAGATTCAGCAACAACTATCACGATTCCCTGGTCAACGCACTGAGGAAAGGCCATATATAGTTGCAAGGGTATTTCACATTAGGCTGAAACAACTGATGGAGGACCTAAAAAAAATAATTTATTCGGCAAAGTAATTGCAGGTATACAAGCTCAATTATTAGCATACTTTAACTACAACATCTACTCTTAATTTTTTAAATTGTATTACTGTGTCCGAATGATTTTGAATTTTCTATTAACTATGGAAATCACCCCACTCTGAATAGATATTCATGTCATTGAGTTTCAAAAACGAGGATTACCGCATTCCCACATCATCTTCACTCTGGCTAGTGAGGACAAACCACAGTTACCGGAAGAGATTGATGACATTATTTCAGCGGAAATACCAAGTGAGGTTAAAGATCCATTGGCATTCGCGACTGTGACGAGATGCATGTTACACGGGCCATGTGGTTGTCAAAATATGAATTCTCCATGTATGATAAATGGAAAGTGCTAAAAAGGTTATTCAAAACCATTTGTTAGTACAACGCAATAGACGAGAATGGATTCGTGGTCTACAGACGTCGAAATAATAACATGACGTATAGAATCAACGGTTTTGATGTAGATAGTCGATGGGTTATTCAATATAATCGTGATCTCATTGTAAGATATGATTCGCACATAAATGTTGAGCGGTGTGCCCACAGCAAAGTCATCAAGTACTTATACAAGTACATTCATAAGGGTTCAGATCGTGCAACGATTGTTATCGAGGAAAATATCGTACAGCTTAATAACAGTAGAGAACGCATGTACAGATGTGTGAATGAGATCAAGCAATTTCAAGACGGTCGATACATATCATCGATTGAACCATGCTAGAGAATATTCGAGTTTTACTTGTAAAAACAACATCCCTCGGTGCAAAGGTTACAATATCATCTACTAGGAGAACAGTTTGTTGTGTTTAAAGACACGAATGATGTTGAGTCCGTGATTAATCGGGATGGCATTCATGACACAATGTTTACCAAATGGTTCGAAGCTAATATAAACCACCCGGATGCTAATGAATTCATGTACGTTGAGTTCCCAACAAAGTGGAGGGTCTGAAATGCAAAACAAAAACAGTGGACAAGGCGAAAACAATGTATGTGTATTGGTAGACTTGCTTATGCACATCCAAACTTGGGAGAACGTCATTACCTAGGTATGCTACTTAACAAGGTATGGGGGGCAAAATTCTATGAGGATAATAGAACCGTTGGCGAAGTGGTGCACCCAACATACAAATCAGCAATGAAGCACTAACTGAAGCCTCAAGATGGGCCACAGGTTCTAAACTCAGAAGCATGTTTTGTTCAATGTTGATGTTCTCGGCAATTACAGATCCCACGGAATTGTAGGAAAAACATTGGGTGGACCTAATAGATGATTTACAACATCGAACGAGGAGACAACTTGGAGACAAAGATAGATATCTTGATGAAAGTGAATTGAGAAATTTAGGGCTCTTGGATATCGAGCGCATACTGAATAGGAATGGCAGATCATTGACAGAATCCCCCCTGCCGCTGTCACCTAACCGGTTGGGCCAGATTGTGACGAACTGGCTTATAATAGAAGAACTCGAATATGATAGTACAGCTAAAAGCCATATGTTCGAGTCGTTACATGTCGCCTTAAATGATGATCAGAAAAGGGTCTTCGACACGATAATGGATGCGTACACGAGATGGACGGGGGGTCTTTTTTTTATTTATGGCAGTGGAGGAACGAGTAAGACGTATCTATGGAGGATTTTAATAGCAAAGGTCAGGTCGCAGAAAAAAATCGTTCTCTCGGGGGCATCATCAGGAATTGCTGCTTTGCTCTTGCCAAACAGAAAAACTGCGCACTCCCGTTTCAAAATACTGCTAAACCTCCACCAATCGTCATGTTGTTACATCACCCATTGGACCGATTTGGTATTGTTGATTAACGAAGCAGATTTAATCATATGGGTTGAAGCTCCAATGCTGAGTCGCTACGCCTTTGACGCTGTTGATCGAACATTCAGAGACATTATGCAAAATATGAGTAACTATTCATCGGAGAAGGTGTTTGGAGGAAAATTAATTATACTTTGGGGAGATTTCAGACAGATACTGCCGGTTATAACAAAGGGGGGACGTGAACAAATAGTTAGAGTTTCGTTGTCGAGGTCGAGTATTTGGAAATATTGCCAGGTTTTACACTTGAATATAAATATGCGTGTTATACCAAGCAATGTTTCTAAAACTTTACGATCTCGGTTACATGATTTGACGGAGTGGATTAAGATGGTTGGCAAGGGAAAGGTATCCGAGACATCTTTTGGAAATGATTATGATCCAAACTGGATCAAAATCCTGGATGAGTTTCTCATACGAAATGATAAAAGGGGAGTACAGCAGTTGATTAAGTAAACTTATCCGGAACTAATTGATAGGTACAGTGATTTGTCCTACTTAAGTGAGCGTGGAATACTTGCTCCGAAAAACATCGATGTCGACCAGCTGAACTCAATGATGTTATCGATGATACCAGGAGAAAGGCGAGTATTTTACAATGCAGACAAACTATGTTCTACATTAGGAGAATCTATGGATCACGTTTTGCACCCTCCAGAGTTTCTGAATTCTCTGGACTTGCAGGATTACCAAGTCATGCTCTGGAGTTAAAAGATGGAGCTCCGATAATATTATTACGAAGCTTAAATCAGTCTTTGGGATTGTGCAACGGTACCAACGGTACCCGATTAGTTGTTCACAAGATGCGGGACAAAGTCGTACAAGCTAAAGTCATGACAGGTTCCCACGTTGGAGAAATTGTATTGATAAGTCGTACTGACCTAACATCGGCGTCTAGTGATTCGACATTTGAACTGAAAAGAAGACAATTTCCTATCAATCTGGCTTTTACAATGACCATAAATAAGAGTCAGGGACAGACTCTAAAGAATGTGGGTGTCTACCTCCCGAATCCTGTGTTCTCACATGGCCAGCTATATGTAGCTTTGTCGAGTGTTACATCTCCTTCAGATTTGAAGATACTGTTGATCAATAAACAAGGGATGCCAAATAATATCACCAAAAATATTGTGTAGAGGGAAGTTGTTAGATTTTTTAGGTTGCCAATTTATTTTAATTTGAACAAAACTCTGTTTTTCAGTCCTACTTGAGTTGTATTTTCTATTTCTTTTAGATAAGGACTGTGAAGGAACTGTTTCGTAGTCAAAGACTCTTGTTAGATTCGTGTGATCATTGTTAAAGACTCCTACATGGACTAGAAGATCTCCTGCAGAGTCCCACTATGCTGAATTACGGATTAAGCTGACAGTTTCCAGAACATGGTCTCGCTATAGCGAGACCCCTTTCTGGCTCATCGAGACACATTTTCACTCATCCAGTGAATGACCTCGCTATAGCGAGGTCCCTGCTTGCTATAGTGAGGTGTCGTGCCCTGGATATTTCAGGACTCTTCAAGCTGAAGTTCTCCACTTGTATTAGAAGTTCTTCCTTCCCTCAAGGAGTCTCCTGCACGAATCAAAAACCCCTTGCAACCTCTATAAAGAGGACTGGAGAGCTATTCCTATAGGGGCATCAAGATTTATTCATCTCTCTAGTTTTACAAGGCTGTCTGCAATGAAGTTCTGTTTCTTTTCTTCTTCACTATATCTTCTTGAAGGGCTTTCAAGAAGGGTTTCAAGCTAGCATGTGGAAGGTGAACGGCGGGTCGTCGGCAAGTTCTTCACAGTCCTTTAGGTTGGGTTTCAACTGTGTCAGGTCTTGTGAGTTCTTTGTAATCTTCATACTCATAGTGCATTGCTTTCTGTGGCTTTTGCCACCCGTGGTTTTTTCCCTAGAAGGGTTTTCCACGTAAATCTCTGTGTCTCTCTTTGTGTGGTGTTTGATTAGCATAATTACCTTGTTGATTGCATATAATAATCTGAGAAAGGACCTTAGCCTGTGTTAAGGCTTAAATAGAGGGTTGGTATCAAACCTTCACGTGGTATCAGAGCAAGTTCACTTATTCTAAAAGTGTGATCCACTCAAATTTATTCTATGGAATTCATTAGAGAAGGCACCTCTACCACCAAACCTCCTTTGCTTGAAGGCAGTAGCAATTATGCCTATTGGAATGTTAGAATAACTGCGTTTCTGCGTGCTCTTGACCGTGATGTTTGGCTAACGGTCGTGAATGGTTATAAAACACCCACTGTGGTTGTTGATGGGAAAACTATTACCAAAGCAGAGGCTGACTGGACTCAAGGAGAAACAAATCAAGCTCATTGGAATGATAAAGCCATAAATGCTATATATAATGGCATCAGTCACTCTGAGTTTCGCAGAATTTCCACTTGTACCACTGCGAAAGAAGCTTGGGATCTCTTGAGAACAGTGCATGAAGGCACTGATAAGGTTAGGCAGACTAAACTTCAGAATTTGATAGCTGCCTTTGAATCAATTCGAATGAAAGATGAAGAAACTTCGGATGACTATTATGCCAAACTGAGTCATATTGTCAATTCTAGTTTTAATTTAGGAGAACCCATCCCAGATCAAAAGGTGGTAAAGAAAATTCTCCGGTCCTTGCCCGAGAGATTTCAGTCAAAAGTGATTGCTATTGAGGAATATACGAATCTTGATGATTTGCCTGTTGAACAATTGATTGGAAATTTACAAACTTTTGAAGCAAATCACTATTCTGATAAGAAATCCAAGGGAATTGCTTTCATCTCATCCAAGGACAATGATGTTGATGAGACCGATAATGATTCTGATGATATAGAACTTGAGGCCTTCTTTGTCAAAAAATTCAAGCAATATTTGAATAAAAAAAAAAAAAAACATCACCAAGGAATTTTCCAAAAGTAGACCAATGACTAAGCCAAAAACAGGGCCCAAGACTGAGAAAACGTTTTCTAAGAACACCAATAAGCCTATCCAATGTTTTGAATGTCAAGGGTTTGGACACCCGGCTTCTAAATGTGCAAATCGGATGGAAAGAAACAAGGGAAAGGCTTTGAATGTTACTTGGGAAGAAGATTCAGAAGATGAAATTAGTGAATCTGAGTCACAATCTGAAACTGCTAAATTTGTTGCTTTTATGTCATCAACTAACATCTCTTTTGAGCAGGGGTCATCTGACAAGGATTCCAAGTCAGATGACGAGTCAAGGTGTGAGGATCTTTCTGATGATGAACAAGATCTTGAAATTGCTTATAAAAAACTTCTGAAAGATTCCTTACGCTTGTCACGCATCAATGATAAGCTCTCTCACAAGTTAAAGGTTTCTGAATCACAAAATTCATCTGTAATGACTGAGCTTGATGATGCTCGTGCAAAGGTAAGTCAGTTAGAAACTCAGCGTGCAATTCTATCTGACAACATTATTGCTCAGGAAAAGAGAAAGATCTCCTCACTGCACAGTTAGACAAAGTTACAATGGAATTGAAATCTTTGCAATCGGACTACAATTTGCTACAAATTGAAAAGAATGATGTATGTGGCAAACTTCAGATGACACAATCTGAATTAGTCTCTGTCAAATCCTCGCTCGAAAGAATGAATAATGGCTCGGAAAACTCTTGATGAAATATTGATGCAACAAAGGAGTGAGAATCAAAAGACTGAACTTGGATTTAATCCGGAATCATCAACTTCCATCCCATCAGGTAAATCTGTTTTTGTTAAAGGACCAGCCTTATTTTCTGGTATTCTCGCTTCTTCAAATGTTAAACATGGGAATTCAAGTTTATCTAAGAAAATGCCCAAACCCAGAACTATTCCAATTTGTCACTTTTGCGGTATCAAAGGGCATATTCAACCACACTGTTACAAAATGTGGAATCAAAGGCACAATCTACATAAGAAGCCTCAAAAGATCAAAACAAAATCTATCTAGGTTAGAAAATCTGATCTTTCCTGTAACGTGGTCTTAACCGCACTTACTGCAAAAGATTCTCATGTTTGGTACTTGGATAGCGGATGCTCCAGACATATGACTGGAAATAAATCACTGTTTACCTCCCTTGAAAGTTGTGCTGGAGGCAATGTTAAGTTTGGTGATGGCAGCAAATCGAATATCATTGGAAAAGGTACAGTCTCAATCCCAGGTATGTCTAATCTTTCAAATGTCTTCTTGGTCAATGGTCTGAAAGCGAACCTGTTGAGCATTAGCCAATTATGTGATTCACACCATGAAGTCCATTTCTCTCTTAAAGAATGTGTTATTGTTGACAAGAAAGGGAATAATGTACTCCATGGAGTCCGAACATCTGACAATTGTTATGTGGTTGCCACTGAAACCGAAATGACATGTCACACAGCCATGTTTAGTGACATTGATTTGTGCCATCAACGATTAGGTCATGTTAATCACACGGACCTGGATAACTTGCCTAAGAATGAAATCATCCTTGGATTACCTAAGCGTTTAAAGGCACCAAAAACAGTTTGTGGTCCATGTCCGATTGGCAAACAAATAAGGTCCTCACATAAGAAAGTTGATGCTTTAAAAACCTCCAGACCACTTGAACTACTGCATATGGATCTCATGGGTCCTACAAAAACCGAAAGCATTGGCGGTAAGAAATATATTTTTCTAACCGTTGATGATTTTTCTCGGCTTTCATGGGTTCGATTTCTTAAAAATAAGTCTGAGACCTTTGAAGTGTTTCATGATTTGTGGGCTTTACTTATCAATGAAAAAGGAAAAATGTTTGGTAATGTTGTGCATATTCGTTCCGATCATGGTACTGAATTTGAGAATTCTGAGTTCAACTCTTTTTGTTCAAAACACGGCATCAAACATGAATTCTCAGCCCCAAAAACACCAAAACAAAATGGGGTTGTTGAAAGAAAAAATCGGGTTGTGCAAGAAATGGCTAGAGTGATATTGCACAGTAAAAAGATTCCTCAACGTTTTTGGGCCGAAGCGTAGTAAACACAGCAGTCCATATCATTAACAGAGTTTACCTACGGCCTGGAACGAAAATGACCCCATATGAACTTTGGAGTGGTCGCAAGCCTACAGTCAAATATTTTAGAACATTTGGGAGTAAGTGTTACATCTTGAAGGATAGGGAACACTTAAGCAAGTTTGACTCCAAGAGTGACGAGGGAATCTTTCTCGGTTACTCTATGGTGAGTAAGGCATACAGAGTGTATAATTTGCGCAACTCCTCTGTTATGGAGTCAATAAATGTTGTGGTTGATGCTGCTGGGATTTCAGACTATTTTGATGATGAAGAAGATCTGATTCTTGCTCCCGTTTCGAAACAGGTTGCTGAACAAAGCACAAGCAAGCGATCAGACACACCGTCGAGATCGGAAGAAATAGCTAATCCTGGCTTGAAGGATAAAGAAGCTGAACCAGAAGTTCCATCCACCGATCTTATAGTCCCAAATATCATCAAACATTTTAAAGATCAGAGTGTGATGGACCCGAAAGGAATCTTCCGTCCTCTCCTTCCGCACCCCGGGGGCTGACCTGGGTCTCGGCGGAGGAGGGAAAATCTCGGGCATCAACATTTTTGTACGGGTATGCCAGATTTACTTTCTACTTGGAATTTGGAATGGTGATAATCCGGAGATTCACCTTCGCAAGTGGAAAGGAAATCAATCCTTTTTTCGAACTTTTCAAGTTGCATAAATATTAAGAAAAGAGACAAGTTTTTAGAATGCCGTAAGAGGCGTTTTTGTTTGTTTGCCGTGAAAGGCGTTTTTTGCCGTGAAAGGCGTTTTTACAAAACTCATCAAATATGAAAGACAAGAATTGTGATTTCTTTTTGTCGCTTTAAGAAATACAAACTACAATAGAAAAGGAACAAAAGGGATCTAACTTCTCAGGAGATTGTGGGGACACGTTGAGATCGACGGTCGCAAGTCATGTATGGGCTTCGCCATCATCCTTCAAATGAGAACATGTGATGCTTTGATTCTTTGGCTTGGCTCCTAACCTCAGTTTTTTAAAGGACAAGGACCAAGAGAAGGTCCTATATCCAATGAAAAACCAAGTAAATGGGTTGAAAAGCCGCGTTTAGGCCATGTTGGAGAAGGAGGTGACCTTGGGGGGTGGCCCCCCAAGGGACGTTGATCACCTTGTGGTGCTTCCGGGAGCAAAGTAGCAGGATTTCGTCTCTCTCTTGGATTTTCTGGTTTTTCAGAGCTTGCACTTGGGATCTCCTTTCATCATGCTTTCTTCTTGGAATGGACCTCCTTTTATAGGCTTTTGATAGCCATGAGGTGTTTATTGGCATTGATGGCCATGATGAAAGAATTGATGAGGAGTTACAAGTTGATTTTGTAACTCCTTTTTCAAGGCTTGTGATTGGCCGATGAAGGTAGTGGGCATTTAATTGCCTTTATGCTTCATGATGATGGGAGTTTCATGGGTTTAATGCCATGATTGCTTGGATTTGTAACTCCCGAATGCTTGGTTCTGATTGGGCCGTCCAAAATAATGAGTTAATGACTGCTTTAATGGGTCAATTAACGTCATTAAGTGGTTGCCAAGGCATGTGAAGAGTCGCGGGCCGTGCTACGCCTTTTGAGATTCTTCTTGCGATCATCACGGGTGGATCCACGCATTGTTTGATGTCGGATTGCGATGCAATTTCAGACATTGATTGACGTTGGTGGGCCGGTGACATCTGTCTTGTCGATTTCACGATCGGTCGAACAGAAAGTGCACTTTCTTGGTCAGCCGGTTGGCAATCTTGAGGCGATCGGTGATGATTTCATGCTTTTGACGGCGGATCCGAGATGTCGATGAAGATCAGTCGTTTTCAAGCATCAAACATTGGATTTTCAGAAAATCACAGAGGCCAGAACACCTGAAACGCGAAAAGAATCGAAAAACGGACGATTCGGCGAAAAATCCGGCGACTCGGATTTCCAGGGTCGCCGAGCGACCATTCACCCAGGGTCGCCAGGCGACCCTGGGCTTCGGCTCGTTTGGTCGCCGAGCGTCGTTTCCGGCCGTTTTTTCATCCTTTTCGTTCCTTTTTTCTTCTGTATTTTTCTTGACATTTTTCCTCAATTATTGACTTGACTTTCTTGGAGAAATCTTGACGAGAACCCTCGCGAAATCGGAGCACAAAGTTTCCTATTTTTCGGGAAAGTCGAAGACTTTGTAGCCGATTTTCCGTCAAGCGTCGAAACTAGGTCAAACGATGTCGGAATGACCTAAAAATTGAGGTGAAGCTTCTTGAGCAGTGGATAGGACCAACCATGGGCTTTTATTTGAGTTTTGAAGCCGTTTGGGGTCCCATCGATGCTTCACTTGATTTTGCTGCGGGGAAAATGCCGAGCTTTGATATGTGGTCAAACGATGTCCGATTGACCTGAAATTTGACGAGGAGCCTATTGGAGTCAATTTGAGACGTTCCATGGGCTCTGTTTTGGAAGTCATGGTCCCCGGTTGCTCCGCCGCCGGTAGGCTTGATTTTCTCTCGGAGCATCGAAACCTGGTCAAACGTTGTCGGAATGACCTGAAATTTGAGGTGCAGCCTTTTGGAAGCATGTTGAAGCCACTCATGTATTTTGTTTGATGAGTGATGGCTTCAGTGGTTGCCGCCACCAGGAGGCTTGATTTTGCTGCTCGAGCATTGATGGAGGGTCAAACGTTGTCGGTTTGACTTGAAATTTGGCATGGAGCCCTTTGAAGACATCCTAGAGTCATCCATAGGCTCTGATCAAAGTTTTGGTGTCTTTGATGATGTCGCCGCCGGGAGCGCTTGTTTAGTTGTCGGAGCAGTGAAGTTAGGCCAAACGCTGTCGGAATGGCCCGAAACCTCAGGTGTACCCCTCTTTTAGCTGTCTTGAAGGATCTCTCAGGTTCTGTCTGATTCTGACAAAATCTGATGCTTGAAGTAGCCTTGCCTATTTTTAGCAGGATGCAGCTTCAGGAGGCTTCTTGATATTGAGGAGACATATTGACTTTTTTGGTGTCAACAAATGCCCCCTCGAGGTACAGCGACGAGTAGCTTTTTGGAGTCGATGTGCCTCGAAGAGAAACTTGGAGGAGAGATTCCAACTTGACCAAGAGCCTTGAGCTTTTTTTTTTTTTTTTAATAGCCTTCTGAGTTTCCGGGGGAATTTTATGGTAGTGAGAGGGATCACGTACCATCTCAAGGCAAAGTTTTGAAAATGACATGGGGTATTTGGATTTTGGGTTTTGGATTTTGGTTTTTGACCTTGTGACCTAACAAGCTGTATGTGGCAGGTTAGGGGGTTGGGTTTGATTTTGATTTTGACCTTGTGACCCAACAAGCTGTATGTGGCAGGTTGGGGGGTCAGGTTTGGTTTGGTTTGGATTTTGATTTTTGGTTTTGGTCCTGTGACCTAACAAGCTTTTTGTGGTGAGCTAGGGGACCGGAATTTGGTTTTGTGAAATGTCAATTTCAAGATTTTGGCTCAATTTGGTTCATGAGGTTGGATGGTTTGGTTTTTGGAAACTCATGAGACTTTCTTTTTTTTTCTTTTTTTTTTGAATGGTCCCATCAACTCAAAAGAGGCATGGGACTTTTTTTTTTTTTTTGCTGTTTTTTTTTTTTTTTTTTTTTTTTTTTTTTGCTCTTGGTAAGAGGAATATTTTGACTAAAAGCCACTTTTAGTGCCTAGGTGGTCAAACCTGGCTCATATGGGCTAACCCATGGGACCTTAGGCTTTGGAGATGGCCTAGATCTCATATAGTGTCATATTCGTAAAGAATATCCAAAAATATCTCTTTTGTGTAGAGAATATCTAAAAATATCTTTACTTGGAGAGAATTTCTCAAGTTTTCTTTTTGTGGAAAGATTCTCTCAAAATATCTTTCTCTTTGGGAAAGTAGCTAAATTTTAGCACTTACCTCCTTTCTTTCTCTTTGTTTCCTCTTTTGGCTTGCTCTCTTCTATAAAAGCAAAGAGGGTTGGTGCTTTTGCTCCATTACTTTCTTTTTGCAAGAAATCTTCAAGAGTGCTCCCCAAGGCAAGAAGTGCTTTCTCTTCTTCAAGGATCTCCAAGCTTTTCTTTTTCTTCTCCATCAATGGCTTCAAGTAAGTTTTCTTCCTCGCCAAGAATCTCCATTGTAGAAGTAGCTTCTTCATCATTTTTTTCTTCTTTTTCTTTTCTTCTTCTTTCTTCTTTTCTTCTTTTTTTTTCTTTCTTTTCTTTTCTTTTCATGCACGTTTTTCTCTTTTTTTTTTCGTGCTTCTCTTTTTTTCTTTCCTTTTTTTTCTTTTTTTTTCTTCTTTTCACGATTTTCTCCCCTTTTTTTTCGTGAACTCTTTTTTTTTCTCTTTCTTTCTGTTTTTTTTCCACGCTGATCCTGTTTTTTTTTTTTTTCAGCGTTTTTCTCTTCTTTTCTCTTTTTTTTTTTTTTTTGCTGTTTTTTTTTTTCTCTGGCTGTACGGACCTGACCGTACTGCCACATGGCAGTGGGCCACGACCTGTGGGCCAAATTTTTTTTTTTTTTTGCTGAGATTTTTTTTTCTTTTTTTTTCTTTTTCCTTGTTTGCTCACTATGATAATGAGGCTATATAATTTCAATATGTATGCATTTTTTTTTTGTTTGATGCATCAAGATAGAAGGCTAGAAACTCTAGGTCAAGCCAACATGATTTTTGACTTGGACAAAGTTTGATTGGTTTTGACCAAATTGGGTTGGAATTGGTCAAACTTTGGTCAAGGTTTTCCTAGCATCTAATGCATGATGATATTTTTTGATGCATGATTTTTGTAAATGGATTTGGAAGTATGATGATGCATACCTAAAAATCTTTTGCAAGCATCGGGATTTTGAGCTCGCAGCGATGTTGAGCTCTTTCTTGGTCTTGCTGGCTTTTGAGGAAGTTTGCAACTTTTGGATTCTGAAGCTCGCAGCAATGTTGGGCTCTTTTCCAGATTTTGCGGAAGTTTGATGAGATTGGCTTGTTCTCACAGCGATGTTGAGTTCGAGCCTTCTTTGAGAATTCTCCACTGACTATGAGCTTGCAGCGATGTTGAGCTCATCTTCAGGCTTCCTGTCTTTTCCGGAGTATTTTCCTTTTTGTTGGAATTGCCCCGGAACCATGTCGAAATTTTGCTAGAATTTTTTGTAGCAAAATTCTGTCATTTCGATGTTGATTGATCTTTTCTCTTCCATCTTTTGCAGGTAGTTCTTCTAGAACAAACAAGGGTAAAGGTCCTGTCACTGACGCGCCTCGTCGGTCTGCTAGATCTTCCAATGCTGTCGTTCAGCAGGCTTGGGAGAAGGTCCAGTTTGTGGAGAAAAACTTGGAAGAATGCGATTCCCTCAATCGTGATGAGATGAGACAGCGATTGATCGCTCTCAAGGATGATGAGACGAGACTGCTCTTTACTCCTATTTATGTACCGAACTGCAGGCTGCTGTTTTCCTGGTTCGGCTTGGGCTTCCCATGAACAGGGTATTTTCTGCCCACATCTTCTATTCGTGGTATGTATACCACTGTCCTAGCTTCCATCGTTTGGGAGTTGCACAGGACGAAGATCCCTTTATGATTCGTTTGGCTAGAGGGACAGCCGTTCACGAATCACTTTTATCTGCCCGTTTAAGGATCCGCCGATTTAGGGACGTCAAGATTGGGCAGTCTTCAGTGAAGCTTTCTCCGGGCTTGCGGAAGAAGGCTTTTGACTTTGGTGTCTCCTGTGATTCGACCAGGGCAGGGTCGGGAAGACACTATGCTTTGACAGACGCGGAGAAGAGGTGGCTCTTCAACATACGGGTTGGTACGATGGTGTACCGCAGACATCTTTTCGTCGACGTCCAACCATATGTCCCTTCGCGTTTTGCGTTGCAGCTTGGCTTCTCTCAAGGCGTTGTTGGAGCACCTTCGAGCATGGTGAAGCGTTTTGGAGGTTTGCAGGATGGGAGAAATGCATGGGCTTTTTACAGTGCAGAGGACACTACCGCCATGATTTCCTATCCTGAGCTGCCCACCTTCCGGACTACTGGCTTCACGAAGTGGTTCGTGGAGAGCCTCTCAGTGCACCGGGGGCTTTCCAAGAAAAAGCTCGATATTAAGCAATCTCCTGGGAAGAGTCTTGGCAAATCGGTTGGTGTTCGTCGGGAGGAAGTTTTGGCCTTCCTTTCTGGAGAGAAGCACAAGATAGGCTTTCTCAACGGGCAGGACATCATCAGATCAGGAGCTGCACAGGGGATTCCTGGTGAGGTCCTGAGACAGGTGGAGGAGGAGGAGGCCGAGATCGATGCTATGATACAGGCAGAGCATACGAAGGCTTCCATGGAGTCTACTGAGAAAAGTAGACCATCCAGTGAGGACTCTTGTGAGAGGCCTGATGTTGATAGTGGGGCAGGATCGTCGAACAGATTGACCCGCCGAGGCAAGAGGAGGAGAGGACAACGCCGTAACATGGGACGGCACGATAGCCCTTCTGATCTTGAAGTTCCTCTCACCATTGCTGAGGAGGTGTCTGAGGATGCTGACGAGCCTCCAGAGAAGAGAAACAAAGAAGAGGAGATAGCTGGTATGATCCCCTTTCTTTCCTTTTGTTTCTTCCTTCCCTTTTTTTGTGAAAGATTTTGTTTTGATCCGCTGCTTCTTCTTTTAGCTGAGGATGATGACCTGGTGACACCTGAGGTTCCTGCTGATGAGGAGATGACGGATCCAGTCGTGGCATCTGAGGAAGAGCCCAGGGACTCTGGAGTGGTTCCAGAACCTTCACCTGGTATGACTTGCTTTGGCTTTTGTTTTTTTGTCTTCTTTTGCTGTCATTTGCTAACATGTAGCTGACTTGCCAGAGGATTCCGACGATTTCGAGCCATCTATGGACGCAACTTTTGACGATGCTTCGGATGAGCTCAAAGAGGCAGAGAGTACTCCGCCGGTCGTCGAAGCAGGTATATTTGCAATAATAATCTTGATATATTTTTGACAAGATTATATTCATACCTTTTTTTCTTTTTCTTCTTTTTTTCTTTTGACAGATTGTGAAGCAGCAGGAGAGATTCCTCCGTCTTCCTCAGAGCCAGAACAGGGGATACCTGCGGCTGATGCAAAAGTAGGGGCTTCTTCCACTTTCAATGAGTCAGCTTCTTCCGTTGGAAAGAGTTTATTGATTACTCTTCCAATGGAGCATGACGTGGGCAGTCGGGCACCAGAGCATGGCGAATCCTCATCTGCACCACACCTTCAGTATGCAAGGAAGGTGTTGAAGACTGTCTTGAGCTCATGGGTTGAGACTCTTTCTTCAGGTCATTTGGAAGCTGGTTTTGGCATGATCAAACATGTGCAAGACATCCTCGCTGATAGCAAAGGAATTGGTCTGGACATCGCAAGTGCCAAGGATTTTGTTGAGGAGATCATCACCTTGGGGAACAAATGGACTGAGACCAAGAGTTTCCCAGATGGTGACTTCTTTGATAAGATGTTCATAAAACCTTCCAGCAAAGTCAAAGCTGAGCTGACTGAGGTCATGAAGACTCGGAGGCAGATCGTTCGGGAGAAGAACGTTACCGAGTTATCCATCATGGGGCTGAACCAAGACTTGGACCGCCTTGATAAGGAGGTCGTCGAGGTTAGGCAGCGTCTTGATCTTTTGGAGGAAGAGGCTGCTACCAAATGGATCGCCATTGTGGAGGCTCGTGACAAGGAGGGGACTCTCATTCGCCGGGTTGAGGAAGCCGAAGGTAATGTCCGGAGGAAGACTCAAGAGCATGAGCAGTGGCAGGTCTTCTGGGAAGAACTTCCTCGTGCTGCAGATGGGTCACGGCATTCGGCCGCGTTTTATGGGGACATTTTGAAGGAGCGTGGCCTAAAAACTTTGGAGGTCAAGGCCGAGGGTCTGCTTGAGGAGTTGAATCTTTGGTTGAAAACCATGTCGGATTGAGCTCCTGGGTTGTAACAGACTCTTTTTCCTTCTTCTTTTTTTTTTGGTACCTCTATGTATAAACAGTTTTGGTACTATATTTTTGTATCCCTTTCCTTTCACTTAAATCATTTTTGATGAAAACAATTTTGAGCAAAAGTTTGATGGGAATGTTTGTTTAAGGATTTGATCAAAAGGTTGTCATTTTGTGAAAATCTTTTGTCAATGGGTTGTTTTGGGCATGAAAGCCAATTTTGTGGTGGAAAGCCTTGTTTTTTTATGGTTTGAAAACCAAAATTTGGATGGCAAGAAAGCCTAATTTTGTGGCGTAAGAGCCAAAATTTGTTTTGCGGCATGGGAGCCAAAAAATTTTTGACGGCGTGAAAGCCGAATTTTAGAATGGCATAGAAGCCGAATTTTGTTTTGTTTGTCTTGGCATTTATAGCCGAATTTTGGCATTTATAGCCAGATTTTGGCGTTTATAGCCGATTTTTTTTTTGTTTTGGCATTTATAGCCGAATTTTGGCGTTTATAGCCGAATTTTGAGATGGCATGAGAGCCAAAAATTTTGTTTGTGGCATGAGAGCCGATTTTGAGATGGCATGAAAGCCGATTTTGGCGTTTATAGCCAAAAAATTTTGTTTTTGGCATTTATAGCCGAATTTTGGCATTTATAGCCGGATTTTGGCATTTATAGCCAGATTTTGGCGTTTATAGCCGAGTTTTTTGAAAACCAAGTTTTGTTTTATTGGCATGAAAGCCGATTTTGGCGTTTATAGCCGAAAAAAAGATTTTGTTTTTGGCATTTATAACCAAATTTTGGCATTTATAGCCGGATTTTGGCGTTTATAGCCGAGTTTTGGTTTTCAAAATGCAGGTATCGACTAAATGTCGCCTCCCCGCTGAATGGTCTTGCAAGTATCGATGGAATGTCGCTTCCTTGCTCATTCGGTTTTGCGAGTATTGATGGAATGTCACTTCCTCGCGGGCTAGGTTTTGCGAGTATCGATGGAATGTCGCTTCCTCGCGAATTGGGGTGCAAATATCGACTAAGCGTCGCTTCCCTGCTTTTCCCAAAACTTTTGGTTTTGTGGGTACTGACTTGATGTCGTTTCCCCTCGATTTTTGAAATTTGAGGTTTTCTCGAACCATTTGAAATTTGGGTTGTGGATAGCAACTGGTATGTTGCATCTCCACGATTTTTGAAATTTGGGTTGTGGATATCAACTGGTCTGTTGCTTCTCCACGATTTTTGAAAATTGCAAGTATCGAATAGGGTTCGTTTCCTTGCAATTTTTGGGTTTTGGAAGTATCGAATGGGGTTCGCTTCCTTCCGATTTTTGGGTTTTGCGAGTATCGACTGAATGTCGCTTCCCCGCGGTTTCAAAATTTTTGTTTAAAGACACGAAGGTCATAAATTTTGACTTAAAACCATTTTGGTTGTAAAAGCCGAGGCGGTGTAGGGTGAAAATTCCTAAGTCCCGATTTTTGTTTCAAACCATGAATTTTGGGTTCAAGGATCGAAATTTTGGTCAAGTCTGGGAAGAGGCTCCTAAACTTGGATTTTTGGATTTGATTTTTCTTTTGAACAATGAAACGATGAAAGTAAACATTGTTTTGAGAGATAGTTTTTTTTGGAAACTTCAACATAAAGATGAAAATTTCAAAAGGGGTGGGTTTGATGAGCAAGTACCTTGGAAATACGCTTTAGCCATGTAGATATTGCTCTGACCCGTTTGAGGAAGTCTTCAAGGGTAGTACCGCTTCAAGAACTTGCCGTTGATGGGTAGCATACATCTATCTCCTTCCATGTTTAGAAGAGCGTATGCACCGTTAGAGAAGACTTTGTCGATGACGAAGGGTTCCTCCCATTTTGGTTCGAATTTGCCTTTGGATTTGTGGGCAAAGACTATGGGTCTTTTTACTGCAAGAACCAAGTCACCCTTTTTGTAGGCGCGTTGCCTGACCTTTTTGTCGAAAGATCCTGCCATGCGTGCTTGGTACAACTCAATGCTTTGTAAAGCTTCGAGTTGTCTTTCATCGAGATTATCCAGCTCTTGGAGTCTCAATTTGACATTGCTTTCTTGCGTCATGTCATTTTGCAAAGATACCCTTAAGGAAGGAATTTGTACTTCCAAAGGGACAACAGCTTCGCATCCATAGACCAAAGAGAATGGTGTGCTATGGGTTGGTCCTCGAACGGTGGTTCGATAGGCCCACAAAGCTTCTAATAGTTTGTCGCCCCAGTCTCTTTTGTGACTAGAGACCATTTTCTTGAGAATTTTGCAGAGTGTCTTGTTGAAAGCTTCTGCTAGCCCGTTCGCTGCTGGATTATATGGAGTCGAAGGACAACTTTGGATTTTGTACTTGTCGTAGAACCTATAGAATCTGTGATCCCGAAATTGTGGTCCGTTATCATGAACGAATCTTTTAGGTATGCCGAAGCGACAAATAATGTTGGTGCGCAAGAACTGAAGGACTGATGAAGTCTTCATTTCGCTGAGCGCAAATGCTTCTGACCACTTGGAGAAATAATCCGTAGCGGCGAAGATGAAGCGATGACCTTTGCTTGATGGGGGAGAAATAGGACCTATGATGTCCATTCCCCAGGCTTCGAAAGGCCATGAGATTGTTGTTGGATGTAGCCATTCTGGAGGCATGTGGACATAATCTCCGTGAATCTGGCATTTTTGGCAGCGCTTGGCAAATTGCATTGCATCAGCTACCATGGTAGGCCAATAGTAACCTAGCCTTTTTATCTGGTTGTAGAGCTTAGGGCCAGCCTGATGGGCTCCACAAAGACCAGCATGTACTTCTTCGAGAGTTTCCTCAGCCTCTTGTTGTGATAAGCAGCGTAGGAGTACTCCATTGAAGGATTTTCTGTAAAGTGCTTTTGGAGGTATATCCAAATGAAAGTTTGGGGCTCGTCTTTGGATGCTTATCCGTTCTTTTGGATCTTCAGGTAGGATTCCGAACATGATGTAATCAATGAACGGATCTCTCCAGTCGCCCATCGGAGGTTTGAGGATGGATATCCGACTTCCAACCACTTGGTGGTATTCAGCAACTGCTTGGTGTGTGTTGAGAGGAGGGAGAATCCTTCTTTGACACACTGTGACTTGCATGTTTTCCCCTTCTTGGATTGCCATGGATGCGGCGAGTCCGACCAGGGCATCTGCACGGATGTTTTCACCTCTGAGGATGTGGGTGATGTGGCAGATGTTGAATTTTTGTCGAAGCGACTGCGCCTTATTATAGTAAGGCAGCAAATCAGGCTTCCTGACTTCATATTTTTTATTCATCTGGTTGATGACCAGTTGAGAGTCTCCAAAAGCTTCCAGCATGGTGATGCCGGTTTCGAGGGTGAGTTCCAATCCAACAATCAGGGCTTGGTACTCAGCTGCATTGTTTGAACATGGTTCCAGTAGCGAGAAGGCGTGTGGAATCATGTATTTGTCGAGGCTGACAAAGAGGATGCCGATTCCCGATATTTGCTTTCCCTTTTCATTTGTCCTGGTTACACCGTCAAAGTACATGTCCCAGGAAGCATTTGATAAGGAAGTTTCTATATTGTAGACAAATTCGTCTGGGAGATCATCCTTGAGTGGAGAATCTTTAGGCAATGGATGCTCTGCGAGGAAGTCTGCTAGAGCTTGGCCTTTGATTGCTTTTTGTGGTACATACCTAATATCAAATTGTGATAGAAGAATGGACCATTTTGCCAGTCGGGCATTGAGAGAACCTGCTTTTGTGACAAGGACCTTTAGGAGGTTAATCCTCGAAATCAGGTAGACTGTGTTCGACAGCAGATAGTGACGCAACTTTTGTACAGCGAACATTACTGCAAGGCATTCTTTTTCGACTGGGGAGTAGCGATGCTCTGCACCTACCATCATGCGGCTAAGGTAATATAGAGCAGCTTCTTTTCCGTCGTCGTTTTCTTGTGCGAGCAGGGCACCCAAAGAGTGGTCGAGAGCTCTTGTGTACAAGATAAATGGTTTTCCAGTTGTGGGGGCAGCCAGTACTGGAGGTTTGATGAGGTATGCTTTGATGTCTTGAAATGCACTTTCACATTCAGCATCCCAGATAAAGTCCACGCCTTTCTTCATCAGGCGAGAGAATGGACGGCATTTCCCTGATAGATTGGAGATGAACCGTCGGATGTAGGCCAGCCTTCCTTGAAGCCCTTTTAATTCTCTTAGGGTTCTGGGAGATGGCATTTCCAGGATAGCCTTGACTTTGGTGGGGTCAAGTTCTATTCCAGCTTTCCGTACTATGAATCCAAGAAACTTACCCGATGAGACACCGAAGAAGCACTTTAGTGGATTTATCCGCAATTTGTGTTTGCGAAGTCGAAGGAAGACTTCTCGAAGATCATTGAGATGGTCTTCTTCATCATCAGACCAAGATCCTTGTGGCTGTAATGGGTTATACCAGATTACTGGCATAAGATGAGACTCGGGAATCCATTCCTCGTCGGAGAGGTATTCTCCTGTTTCAAAGGATTCTTCCCACTCATCTATATCACTGGCAGTATCACTGGACTCGTATCCATTCATGGAGAATCCAACTACCGAGTTGCAAGAGTATAATGCCCCCTGCACATTTTCATTTTTGTATAGAGGTGGCATGAAATCATCAAGAGTGAATTTTCTTACCGCCTTGGAGCTTTTCGGAAGAGATTCTTCCGTCGTCCTTAGTGAAGCAGTGAAAGAAGTTTCTGCTCTTTCAAGGACTTCTTGTTTTGGTTGAGACTTTTGCTGCCGTTTGAGCTTGCGGAGCTGTCTCTTGGCTTGCCTTCGCTGCTGAGCAGTCGGCTTTGTTTTGATGATCTCCCAATTTTCATCACTTAGGAGATCGGGATGCACCCATATAGGTTGTCCATCTGGTGTTGGATAGGGAACCAATTCTTGGGACGCTTGAGCCATTTTTATCACCTTGAATGAAGTAGTGATTTTCTCTTTCAGTGACTTTGAAGTTTGCCGACATGACACCATGTTGACAGAGGCGGGGCCATAGTTTTTATCAAAGGTTATGACTCCGTTTTTCCACATCTCATTGATCTTCTCTCTCACAACGAAGCATTGATTGAGAGGATGTGAGATCATCTGATGGTATGGACAGTATCGGGGATCATTGGTTTTGCCAACATCTCCCGGTCTTTTGGGCTCTGGCAAACTGAGTTTGCCATTTGCTAGGAGAGCCTCAAAGATTTCTTCAACGTCTTCATCGAACGGATATTTCTTTTCTACACATTCTTTGAAGGCATCAGAGAGTTCAGGCCTTTTACCTGCAGTTTTGTTTTCAGGTTTCTTTGGCTGCTGAGGAGCTGACTTAGTCTGCACATTGAGAACCTCCTTTTTCTTTGGTTTTGAGGTTGTAACAGCAGTCGGCTCTTTCTTTGATGATTTCTGACTGTTGATGTCTTTGATCACCATTTCAGCTTCCATGGAAGCTTCGAGGAGTTCCCCCAGGTTCTTTGATTTGTTGCCGATGATCATGGAGCGAATTTTTGCTCTCATATTGTTACGGCAGATGTCGACTAGCGACGCTTGTGGCAGCACATCTGAGCATTTGTACGCCATTGCCTTCCATTTGTGAATGAAGTCGTATGTTGACTCATTCTCTCCCTGTTTTAGGCTGCAGAGTTGAGCCATAGTAACAGGATGATCCTCACCTTGGAAGTGGATCAGGAAGCATGTCTCTAGCATAGCCCAGTTCTGGATGGAGTTCTCCGGCAGGGTGGAGTACCAATCAAAGGCTGTACCTTTTAGGGTACTTGCAAAGAGGCGAATCTTGAGGGCATCTTGATCCGCAATAGCTCCCGTTAGGATCTTGAAATGGATGACATGTTGTCTGGCTGAACCTTTCCCAGTATATGTCTAGAGAGTAGGTTGTTTGAATTTTGCAGGGAACGGAACCGAGTCCATCCATAGAGGGTAGGGTGGCTTGATCCCATGCTCTTTCAATGTATCATCTTCTTTTGCTTTTGCGAGGATATCGTCCACGTCCTTTCTGGTAAGGGCGCGAGACTCATTGTTTTCTGCATTGCCCTCGTCATCTTCATGATTTGGAGGGGTTTCATTGTTAGGTGGTGGACGCTGTAGAGTGAGAATCAAATTTTCCATCAGAGTCTTAATTCTCTGTTGTCCTTGCTCCAACTGCTGGATGTGTGCAGTTACATCATCATGCGGTGGAGGCTGCTCAGAACTTGTAGCCAAGACGTTCATCCCTCGGGATTCGAACGAAGAAATCGTCCAGGTGACTGAGCTGGGGCTCATTCTTCTGGATGAAGAATCTGAGGAGTGGTTACTCTGATGTCCTTGGCTCGGAGGAGTGGAAGATTCCTCCAGATGTGTTCGTGTCCGAGAGACGCTGCGAGTCACTGGACGTCTAACACTATTTTGGTTGCTGACTTCTGGCGTTTTCTGGTTTTGCCAACCATATGAACAGCAACGAATTGGTCGGGTCTTTCTTTTTTGACCCATTTGTTTGAGACGTGGAGAGTAGAACACTGGGTTCTTTGTTTTTCGAGTCTCTTTTGTTGATATGCAGTGCGGCGACGCATACGACGAGCAATTTGAGCTTCAGTCAGCTCTGGCGATGAAGGATGTAGTCCCTTGTGCGCAGCAGCCGAGTTTGTCTTCTTTGAAGCTTGGCAAGGACAGAATCTGGATGCGGTCCTTTGTTTGTCGCAATGAAGACTTGAATTTTGCGAGCTCGGCCCCTATTGAGATGAAGGGTCGACTCACGGGAGTGCAGGCTTCAGCATGTTTTTGCATAGGCCTAACGATGCAGGATTTGATTTTGGGCTTGTAGGAGCAAGCCGGCTCATGATGATTTTGTTTATTTTTTGGGTGGAGGGTAGGTTTCTCCTCTTTCATGTAAGAGAGAGGGTAGAACTGATTCTCCTTGAGAAGGGCCAGGTATGCTGGCTTTGCAGATGTTTGGGACCTCCGTTGCTTTGGCGAAGATCTCGGGGACCAGGTTTTGAGGTAAACCTGGTTTCTTGTGGGTTGAGGCTTCGTGGGAACGCCACGGGCTTCAAGCTTCTTGGTGTTCGCCCTTGGTGACATTTTAGTGACACGTTACGGGGCGGTTTTCTGCTTCTTGGCAGGTACAGTGTCTTCTGCAGGAAGTGGGAATGGTCCCAGCGATCTGAAGACGATGGTCCGAGGAGTTGAAGTTGACCCGGTGTTTGGAGAGTTGTCGAGGGAGATGACGCTTCGGCAACTGGCAGGGCGCTTATGCTTGTTTTGTTTGTCTTGCAGCATGAGCTGGTACTTGTTCTCATCGAAAGTGATGGTCAATGAAGCTGCCATTGTTAGTTTTGGAAAACTTCTGAAACAATACCAAATCCATTAGTAATCACAAGAATATGGTGATCGTAAATGGAGAACAACCATGGTTTTGTCTTTTCAAATCACTTGATGGGACATGGCCCAACCCAAGGACGATGAAGAAGGCAAAAAGCCATAGAGGATACAATTGTTCTAAAATGCAAGTATGGTAGGCTCAGAGTGAGCGTTCCAGTGACTGCTAGAAGCAATTGTAGACCTTAATTAAAATTATCGAGAAGCAAGGCTCACTCGAGGTAAAATGATATAAGGTTGGAGATACAAATGTGTCAGTCGCGAATACAGAAGACCCGAAAGGGCGTACTAGCACCGCTAGGCACAAATGTTGCAAATCGCATCCTTGGGAAGGACACGAGATGAGATTTTTTGAAAGGTCAAATTTGGATTCATAAAGGAGAGCAAATGGTATTCCAATCCGAACAAAGGCTCAACATTTCTGCGAGCGCCAAATTCAAAAGGGAAGGAACCATAATTTCTCGGATGTGAATCCAATAATGACGGAAGTTTTTTTTGAAAGGTCAAGATTGAATTCATCGAAGAGAGCAAATGGTGTTCCATTCCGAACAAGGCTCAACATTTCTGCGAGCGCTAAATCCGAAATGGAAAGAACCAAGATTTCTCAACTCTGAATTCAAAGTGATAGAAGTTTTTTTTTTTTGAAAGGTCAAGATTGAATTCATCGAAGAGAGCAAATGGTGTTCCATTCCGAACAAGGCTCAACATTTCTGCGAGCGCTAAATCCGAAAGGGAAAGAACCAAGATTTCTCAACTCTGAATTCAAAGTGACAGAAGTTTTTCTTTTTTTCTTTTTTTTTTAAAAAAAAGGATTTTTTTTTTAGAGATTTTTTTTTGAAAGGTGCACATAGATTTCCAATTCGATCTTACGAAACCTTAGTAGATAGATCAGCCCCCAGGTAAGGGTAGGATTACTTAATGAACCCGTTTGGAGGACCCTTGCCTCGAACAGTCTAGCTGTCTCCACACTCTGGACAAGGCTTTTCTTACATCCACTTTGGTCAAAGAACGCAACTGGTGGAACCTTAGTGTTTGTTTTTTTTTTTTTACTCTTTTTTTTAAAGGGTTTTTTTTTTAACTCATCAAAGAGAGCGAATGGTGTTCCAATTCGAACAAAGGCTCAACATTTCTGCGAGCGCTAAATCCGAAAAAGAAGGAACCAAGGTTTCTCAACTTTGAATGCAAAAGAGAGAAAACTAAATCTTTTTTTGAAATTATAATTTTTTTTGAAATCCCAGTTTGAACTCATCAAAGAGAAAAGATGGCCCAATCCCCGATATGAACGATAGGTGCGAACATTTAAGTGAGCTATGAGTTCAAGGAGGAGAGGATCAAAATTTCTCAAAGTTGAATCTCGAGAAAGAGAGACCATTTTTTTTTGAAAGAGTTTGAAACGAAGGTGTTTTTTTTTTTAAAAAAAATCCCAATTGGACTCATCAAAGAGAAAAGATAGCCCAATCCCTGATATGAACGATAGCTGCAAACATTTCTGTGAGCTATCAAGTTCGAGGAGGGAAGGATCAAAATTTCTCAAAGTTGAGTTTTTAAGAAAAAGAGATCAGATTTGTTTTTTTTTTTTTTGAAGTGAGAAAGAACAATTGAAATCCCATCTCATGTTTTTTAGATGCATAATGCAACATAGGCCACCAACTAGAAAGGAGCCAAGTGAGCATCACGTTCTCAAGTCAACGTGTCCCACCGGGTGTGCCAACTTGATGGACCCGAAAGGAATCTTCCGTCCTCTCCTTCCGCACCCCGGGGGCTGACCTGGGTCTCGGCGGAGGAGGGAAAATCTCGGGCATCAACATTTTTGTACAGGTATGCCAGATTTATTTTCTACTTGGAATTTGGAATGGTGATAATCCGGAGATTCACCTTCGCAAGTGGAAAGGAAATCAATCCTTTTTTCGAACTTTCAAATTACATAAATATTAAGAAAAGAGACAAGTTTTTAGAATGCCGTAAGAGGCGTTTTTGTTTGTTTGCCGTGAAAGGCGTTTTTTGCCGTGAAAGGCGTTTTTACAAAACTCATCAAATATGAAAGACAAGAATTGTGATTTCTTTTTGTCTCTTTAAGAAATACAAACTTCAATAGAAAAGGAAGAAAAGGGATCTAACTTCTCAGGAGATTGTGGGGACACGTTGAGATCGACGGTCGCAAGTCATGTATGGGCTTCGCCATCGTCCTTCAAATGAGAACATGTGATGCTTTGATTCTTTGGCTTGGCTCCTAACCTCAGTTTTTTAAAGGACAAGGACCAAGAGAAGGTCTTATATCCAATGAAAAACCAAGTAAACGGGCTGAAAAGCCGTGTTTAGGCCATGTTGGAGAAGGAGGTGACCTTGGGGGGGTGGCCCCCCAAGGGACGTTGATCACCTTGTGGTGCTTCCGGGAGCAAAGTAGCAGGACTTCGTCTCTCTCTTGGATTTTCTGGTTTTTCAGAGCTTGCACTTGGGATCTCCTTTCATCATGCTTTCTTCTTGGAATGGACCTCCTTTTATAGGCTTTTGATAGCCATGAGGTGTTTATTGGCATTGATGGCCATGATGAAAGAATTGATGAGGAGTTACAAGTTGATTTTGTAACTCCTTTTTCAAGGCTTGTGATTGGCCGATGAAGTTAGTGGGCATTTAATTGCCTTTATGCTTCATGATGATGGGAGTTTTATGGGTTTAATGCCATGATTGCTTGGATTTGTAACTCCCGAATACTTGGTTCTGATTGGGCCGTCCAAAATAATAAGTTAATGACTGCTTTAATGGGTCAATTAACGTCATTACGTGGTTGCCAAGGCATGTGAAGAGTCGCAGGTCGTGCTGCGCCTTTTGAGATTCTTCTTACGATCATCACAGGTGGATCCACGCATTGTTTGATGTCGGATTGCGATGCAATTTCAGATATTGATTGACGTTGGTGGGCCGGTGACATCTGTCTTGTCGATTTCACGATCGGTCGGACAGAAAGTGCACTTTCTTGGTCAGCCGGTTGGCGATCTTGAGGCGATCGGTGATGATTTCATGCTTTTGATGGCGGATCCGAGATGTCGACGAAGATCAGTCGTTTTCAAGCATCAAACATTGGATTTTCAGAAAATCACAGAGGCCAGAACACCTGAAACGCGAAAAGAATCGGAAAACGGACGATTCGGCGAAAAATCTGGCGACCCGGATTTCCAGGGTCGCCGGCGGCCTTGGGCCAAGGTCGCCGGCGACCGTAGGGCTTCGGCCCATTTGGTCGCCGAGCGTCGTTTTCGGCCGTTTTTTCGTCTTTTTCGTTCCTTTTTTCTTCTGTATTTTTCTTGACATTTTTCCTCAATTATTGACTTGACTTTCTTGGAGAAATCTTGACGAGAACCCTCGCGAAATCGGAGCACAAAGTTTCCTATTTTTTGGGAAAGTCGAAGACTTTGTAGCCGATTTTCCGTCAAGCGTCGAAACTAGCTCAAACGATGTCAGAATGACCTGAAAATTGAGGTAAAGCTTCTTGAGCAGTGGATAGGACCAACCATGGGCTTTTATTTGAGTTTTGAAGCCGTTTGGGGTCCCATCGATGCTTCACTTGATTTTACTGCGGGGAAAATGCCGAGCTTTGATATGTGGTCAAACGATGTCCGATTGACCTGAAATTTGACGAGGAGCCTATTGGAGTCATTTTGAGACGTTCCATGGGCTCTGTTTTGGATGTCATGGTCCCCGGTTGCTCCGCCGCCGGTAGGCTTGATTTTCTCTCGGAGCATCGAAACCTGGTCAAATGTTGTCGGAATGACCTGAAATTTGAGGTGCAGCCTTTTGGAAGCATGTTGAAGCCACTCATGTATTTTGTTTGATGAGTGATGGCTTCGGTGGTTGCCGCCGCCGGGAGGCTTGATTTTGCTGCTCGAGCATTGATGGAGGGTCAAACGTTGTCGGTTTGACTTGAAATTTGGCATGGAGCCTTTTGGAGACATCCTGGAGTCATCCATAGGCTCCGATCAAAGTTTTGGTGTCTTTGATGATGTCGCCGCCGGGAGCGCTTGTTTAGCTGTCGGAGCAGTGAAGTTAGGCCAAACGCTGTCGGAATGGCCCGAAACCTCAGGTGTACCCCTCTTTTAGCTGTCTTGAAGGATCTTTCAGGTTCTGTCTGATTCTGACAAAATCTGATGCTTGAAGTAGCCTTGCCTATTTTTAGCAGGATGCAGCTTCAGGAGGCTTCTTGATGTTGAGGAGACATATTGACTTTTTTGGTGTCAACAGAGTGCCTCCAAAACATCACGTCCAGTACCTAAGGTGATGAAAAGTCATCCAATTTCACAAGTTCTTGGAGATGCTATGGAGCCCATGAAAACACGACAGCAGGTACGCGACGAGGTAAGTAATTTCTGTTATATTTCCTGCATTGAACCAAAGAACATAAAAGAAGCTTTGCTTGATGATTGTTGGATCAATGCCATGCATGAGGAATTAGAACAGTTTGAGAGAAATACAGTCTGGGAATTAGTTCCTAGACCAGGTCACACAAATGTCATCGGCACCAAGTGGATTTATAAAAATAAAACTGATGAATTGGGGCAGGTCATTCGGAACAAGGCTAGGTTGGTTGCACAGGGGTACACACAAATTGAAGGAATTGATTTCGATGAAACGTTTGCTCCGGTTGCTCGATTGGAATCCATACGGTTGTTGTTAGCCATTGCATGTTTTCTGAATATCAAGCTATACCAAATGGATGTCAAAAGTGCCTTTTTGAATGGATATCTCAATGAGGAAGTATATGTAGAACATCCCAAAGGTTTTCAAGACCCTCACTACCCGGATCATGTGTTCAAACTGAAAAAGGCTCTCTATGGGTTGAAACAAGCTCCCCGTGCTTGGTATGAGTGACTTACAGTCTTTTTGTTGGATAATGGTTTTCCACGAGGAAGCGTCGACAAGACTCTGTTCATCAAAGAAGATAATCATCACATCCTAATTTCTCAAATTTATATAGATGATATTGTCTTTGGCTCTACTTCTTCAAAGTTGGTTGATCAGTTTTCCAAGAGTATGTCTTCTGAATTTGAAATGAGTATGGTTGGCAAACTCACCTTTTTCTTAGGGCTACAAATTAAACAGTCTGCTGATGGTATTTTTCTTTCTTAAGCAAAGTATGCTCGAAAGCTGCTGGAAAAATTTGGAATGAGTTCTGTTAAACATTCTAGAACTCCAATGAGTCACACGGTTAAACTGAGTTTGGATCTAAATGGAAAAGATGTGAATGAAACACTGTATCGAAGCATGATTGGTAGTCTTCTATATCTCACTGCAAGTAGACCAGATATTGCATACAGTGTTGGGGTGTGTGCCAGGTATCAATCTAAACCTAAAGACTCTCATCTCCATTCTGTCAAAAGAATAATGAAATATGTGAGTGGATATGTTGATTTTGGTATTTGGCTAAGCAAAGACACCAACACTACCTTGGTTGGGTATTCTGATTCAGATTGGGCAGGCTGTACAGATGATAGAAAAAGTACTACTGGAGGGTGTTTCTTCCTTGGAAATAACTTGGTTGCTTGGCATAGCAAGAAACAAATCTCAACTTCTTTGTCTACTGCTGAAGCGGAATATATTGCTGCTGGAAGTTGTTGTACTCAACTTCTCTGGATGAAACAAATGCTGGCCGATTATGGCATTGATCAAGATACTATGACCGTTTACTGCGACAATCAAAGTGCCATTGACATTTCGAAGAATCCAGTCTAGCATTCCAGAACCAAACACATTGATATTCGGCATCATTTTATCCGTGAATTGGTCGAGGAGAAGATCATTACCCTTGATGAAATACCTACTGAACATCAATTGGCTGATATCTTTACCAAACCCCTGGAACCCATTCGGTTTGAATCCTTTCGCAAATCTCTGGGTATTTCCTACCTTTCTTAGTATTTCCTTGATTTTTTTTCTTTTCTCTTTCACATGCACAATTTCACATCCATCTATGACTATTTTGCATGTGATTTAGTTGTGTTTAGTTGTGTTCACCATTATCCTTTCTTTGCACAATGGTTAATCCCCTTTGGTTTTGATTTGGTTTTGTTCAGCTTCTCTATTGGCTATCTCTCTTATGCTATATGTGCGTAGCGATTTCTGTAGACCGAAGAAATGGAACTGACTCCTATAGGGTTCAGAAATCTCTACTAAAAATAAGCACTTGAACTTGTGCATTCTCATATGCCGAGAAGTTCTACTTGAACTTGTGCATTCTCATATGCTGAGAAGTTCGTTTATTATATATAAAAAAAAAGGGGGACTTTATGCCAATACGATGTTAGCCTTCACACTGATACAATAATTTTCTGGGTTTGCTCCCTAGTTGATCATTATTCAGTTTTACAATCCTGGTCTTGATTAAGGGGGAGTAATACATTTTTCACCCACAATTACACGATTTTGGTTGTTTCATAAGCTTTCACACTGATCCGTGCATATTTTGATAAATGTAATACACATTTTTTTTCTTTCGCCTTTGGTTCTTAACAAAAAAAAAAGGGGAAAGGAGGATCTTCCAGTAGGTTTTGCTTTAACCATCTTTATCATCTGGTTTCAAGTGTTTTTCCTCACCAGACCCATCCCCTGCTTCTCTATAGAAATTTTAGTCACTTCTCATAACAGAACACACCCTTGCTATAGCGAGGAGTCACCTCGCTATAGCAAGCTCAGTGGCTTTATTTAAATTAGTTGCCCATTGTCTTTTCGTTTCTCTCCTATCTCTTCTAACCGTTTTCTCTCCTCTGTGGAAACGATTTGGGGAAATTTTCTTTCACTCATTCCATTTGTTTTGCTCACTCTTTTCATTTCCATTTTCCAAAAGCTCTCCACCCATTATCAAGGTATGGACCTCTCCTCTACTTTTCACACGTTTTCATCTCCTTCTTTGAATTATTTTTGTGGCTTGGTTGTGGGATGTTTGGATTTGGTTTCCCATTGTGATTTAAAGGCATTATGGCATCTTCTTTGCAATTTTGTTGTGGTAAATAGTTACACATGATTCTTGGTTGGGCATGTGGAAGATGGGTTGGAGTAGTGATTGGAAGCTTTGATTTGGATTTTATCTTGTAGTGATGGTGATAATACACACTCTCTTGTATGAAGTGTTGGGATCTTCTTGTCTATCTCTTGTCACTTGATTCACATTGTATCATTGGGACACTTTGGGAAATCTCTAGAAGCATTTTCTAAGTTATGAAACATCATGCACTCCAAGTGTTTGACAGATTGACTGAATGACATATTTTCATTAACCATCCTCAAGGATTGTTTCTTTTGCTCTCCTATAGTGCAGTATGGCTCCAAAAGCTAAGAAAGGCAAGCGTCCTACTGCTTCTACCTCTTCTTTTGATGAAGACCGTTTTCAAAATGCTGATGATGAAGCCCGTTTTGTCTCTGATTTCAAAGATAGAACAGTTATTTTTGAACGACTTGTTGTGACTTCTGAGTTGATTGCCACCCCTTTCCTAAATTGGCTTCGTGCAAACCGCCTCATGGTGTTGATGAATCTCAAGAATGAATGTTTTGAAGATTGGGTACGTGAATTCTACTGCAATATGACTGAGGTCTCTCCATCCAAATTCGTCTCCCATGTTAGAGGAAAGAAAGTGACTGTGACTCCCGACTCAATTGCCTTGCTGCTAGATGTACGCAGACCAGCTCATCCGTCATATCCTTTCCCAAATCCGGATGATGTTGAACTCCAACGCCGTGATGTGGCGGCTGTTATTTGTGGCGAGCCAATTGAATGGCACTCTTCTGTGTTGAAGATAACAGGTCTAAAGACAAATTATCACCTTCTGAATACCTTTGTCTGCAATAATCTAGAGCCTCGGGGTCACTCCTCGGATCTTCAGTTTCCTCAAGCAACTCTACTCTACTACTTGGGAACCGGTGCATCAGTGGATGTTGCACAAACTATCTTCAATTCTATGTTGCACATTTATGCTGAAGTCAGAAAGTTGTCCCTGCCTTTTGGGGCACTGATCTGTAAAATGTTGATCAAAGCCGGATGTGAAGTTTACACTCATGAAATTCCAGTCCCAAAGAGACAAAAGATTGATGGCCGCACCCGAAGCATGTCCGAATCGTATGTGCAAAATCGGATTCAGGGGGAGCCCGCTCGTCCTGCAGAAATTGATGAAGATGATGACACCTCAATTGAAAATCGTCTTCTTGCTGTTGAACATGCAGTGTATGATCAGTCTCTTCAAATGGAACATCTCGAGGAGAAAATGGATGCTGGGTTTGCTACTCTCCGAACTGAAATTGCTGATCTCAAGAATTTCTTCACTGACATGTTCTCTCATCAACGTCAGCCATGATAGCATTTTACCCTACTTACTGTCATTGATTCTCATGCCATGGTCCTTCTTTTGATAGTTTTATTGTTTAATGTGTGTTTCCCCCCAATTTCTTTTTGCCTGCTTTGTCAATTCTGTGACAAAACGGGGGAGTAGTTTAGTTGATCTCTTAGGCTGAACTGACTAACTTTTGATTAGTTTTAACACTTTACTGCTGAATCTTGACTAGTACCTTAAATTTCATTTGCTTTGAACTAGATCTTTAAATTTCAATTGCTTTGAATTACTATCATTTCTGTGAGATTATGGATCTTTGCCAAGGTTGGTATTTTTGTGCAGGTCATGATAAGCTCTCTGATGAAGATCTACAGTTTCGTTTTTGTGTTAGGAGTTTTGTTCACAAATTGTCAAAGGGGGAGATTGTTAGATTTTTTAGGTTGCCAATTTATTTTAATTTGAACAAAACTCTGTTTTTCAGTCCTACTTGAGTTGTATTTTCTATTTCTTTTAGATAAGGACTGTGAAGGAACAGTTTCGTAGTCAAAGACTCTTGTTAGATTCGTGTGATCATTGTTAAAGACTCCTACATGGACCAGAAGATCTCCTGCAAAGTCCCACTATGCTGAATTACGGATTAAGCTTACAGTTTCCAGAACTAGCGAGACCCTTTTCTGGCTCATCGAGACACATTTTCACTCATCCAGTGAATGACCTCGCTATAGCGAGGTCCCTGCTCGCTATAGCGAGGTGTCGTGTCCTGGATATTTCAGGACTCTTCAAGCGGAAGTTCTCCACTTGTATTAGAAGTTCTTCCTTCCCTCAAGGAGTCTCCTACACGAATCAAAAACCCCTTGCAACCTCTATAAAGAGGACTGGAGAGCTATTCATATAGGGGCATCAAGATTTATTCATCTCTCTAGTTTTGCAAGGCTGTCTGCGCTGAAGTTCTGTTTCTTTTCTTCTTCACTTTATCTTCTTGAAGGGCTTTCAAGAAGGGTTTCAAGCTAGCACGTGGAAGGTGAACGGCGGGTCGTCGGCAAGTTCTTCACAGTCCTTTAGGTTGGGTTTTAACTGTGTCAGGTCTTATGAGTTCTTTGTAATCTTCATACTCATAGTGCATTGCTTTCTGTGGCTTTTGCCACCCGTGGTTTTTTCCCTAGAAGGGTTTTCCACGTAAATCTCTGTGTCTCTCTTTGTGTGGTGTTTGATTAGCATAATTACGTTGTTGATTGCATATAATAATCTGAGAAAGGACCTTAGCCTGTGTTAAGGCTTAAATAGAGGGTTGGTATCAAACCTTCAGAAGTCTTCAACGATATCCCTCATTAAAACATATTATGAGATTTGATATCTTGTGAATTTAATGTATGGATACAAAGATACAAAAATTGGTTGAATTGTTCTTACATTGTCGATAATTATATTTTATCGTGCGGTTGCTTAATTGTCATTATGTTCATTTTACATGTATTTTATAGTGTGTGTCAAGTTTATAACTTGCTTACTATTTTCTTGCTAATTTGAATGAACTGTTGTTGCTTTCATTAAAATGACAATTAATAGAATAATTTTTCAAAACATAACCAGATAAGATGGGTGCAGCTCTCAAATATTGTCGTGGCAATGACTCTCAACATGTTAGGGAGTGGATAGATGAGTTCGAACATAAACAATTTGAGCATGACACCCCAATATCAAAGCATGGCTCACGCAACATACAACTAGCTCAGTGGTTGAGAGAGTGTTGAAACTTCATCCCCGAAAAATATATAATGATAAAGATTGCCGAGACATTGCCACCAGCTTGGGATACTGCAAAAAGGAGGGTATTTGAAATTTTACGACCATGGCATGCGGTGGAGTTTGTCGAGCTATTGCAGTTATTTGAAAAATATATTCAGCCCTTCTGGATAAAGTTCAGAAAAGAGAAAATGGTTGAAGGAACATGTGTTAGGGATCATTTGCTGAAGAAGGAACAGTTGTACTATGATCTCAAAAAAAGAGGATTTGAACCGAATATTGTAGATCTGGTACATTCCACATTAAGCACTCTACCTCCTCCTTGGCCGGTACAAGACATCCATGCTAAGCTGAAGACTAATTTCGTAGACATGAGGGAATTAGGGGAGATGTTGGAAGAAATCAAGATAGACCTCACAACGGTGAAGGCTTTAGAAGATTTAGAGGATGGACTGAACAAACAACAACACTGTATGAAAGGAAATCTCCATATTCCAGGTAAAAATGTCCATTTATGATGACTATTGAGATATTTTCAGTCAAATATTTTCTAGTAACATAATATGTAATTAATTATAAAGTTATTAAACAGGTTTTCATTTGCCTACAAGTCCAAATCTGCGTACTACTTGAAAGATGGAGTTACAATTACTTGGCATGAAAAGTTTGTTTGATATTGTTTGTGTTATAATTTGTAAATATTTTAGATTTCTAGAGGTTAATGTAAACGTTTCAACCTTTGAAATCAGTGCCTTCTCATTTGTAAAATTCATACGAATGTGAATATTGTGAACCCCGTGTTATTAAATTTACTTGGACTCTCATTTACTATGTTGTTTTATTTTTAGTGTGTCTTTCATTTAATTTTTTTTACACCGACCCGGGCTTCTGCAACCTCCATTTATACCTCACGTAAATAATAAAACATCTGGAAAAACTAATAAAAAAATTAACAACAAAGACATGACTAAACCCATTAACTAAATGAATTATTTAATAAAAAAAATTAAAAGTTAGTCTGTGAATTTACTGGTTCTGTGGTCCATGCATAGCATGGGATGTTGCTAGTATCTTATCTAAGCAAGTGTTGAATAAAGGAGACTATTGAACACTAACGCGCCTGTGTTTGAATATCGTATCAGAGCCAACCACACAAGCTAGTATGTGGCATTAACCTATCTTGCCTGTTCACTAGACATCTAACCATGGCAACAAGGAGATCGTCTTCTTCGATTACTAGGTATCCGTATCCATCCAACATTAATATTGCAAACTAAGTTACAATTAAATTACCACAAACAAATTATCTGCTGTGGAAAACACAAATCCTTGCATTGATTGAAAGCCATGAGTTGTTAGGCTTTATCAATGGCTCTAAACCAATGCTAAATCACAAAATTGAGTCCTCAAAAGGAGAGAGGAGTGTGAATCCAGACCATGCGTCATGGATTAGAACTGATCAGATGGTGAAAGGTTGGCTAACGTACTTCCACCTTATCTGAAGCGGTTCTTGCCTTCGTAGTGGAATGTGTCCACTCGACAGATGAATGGCAAGCATTGGTTGACGTCTTTGCCCGAGACTCCGAGTCTCAATAATTTGATCTCCTACAGCAACTCCAATTGATGACGAAAGGTAATGCCTCGATTGAAGATTACCTTCACCATTTTAAATATGTCATTGATAATTTAAATGATATTGGGAAACCCATCAATGACCGAACCAAGGTGTTTTGCCTACTTTGTGGACTAGGTCCACAGTATGAATCTTGCAGCTTTGCTATGTTAAAGCCACATGTCCCTTCGTACAAAGAAATAGTGCCTCTTCTGCAAAGTCATGAGACACGATCACAAAATTATGCCAGTGATTATCCTAACTATTCTATATGGGTCTTTTTCGTCAAAGATCCGAAAAAAAGGGGGGGGGGGGGGGGGGGGGGGGGAGGGGAGGAGGGGGGATCAACAATTTACTTCAAGGGGACGTGGCTTTGTGCAATCTAGAAGACAACCAAATAGTCAAAATAATGAAGATAAACAAAGATGACCCTTGGTGAACAACAAGAAAAAAGAAGAGGTGGTGGGCATGTTCAATGTCAAATCTGTTTGAAACTTGGACACTCAACTATGAAGTGTTGAAATAGATTTAACCAGAACTTTATGCCAAAAGACATACGCAAAACATTAGCCGCAATGAAAGTCTCACAAGAGTTGGAAGAATAGCTTCCACATATAGGAATTACAACCCCATATGATAGGAGATACAAGTAAAATCATAAACTCGATCCGTTATTTTAGTTCTAATTGTGTTATGGTTGGCAATGGTAACTAGTTGAAAACTACATGTAAGACCCCGACCCGAGTGACCTCGATTAGTACTAATTAAGTCGTGTGTTAATCTTAAACGTGATTTGTGGTTTGTGGTTAAGTTGGGATTAGAATAACTTTTATTATAGCTTTGGGGAATTTCGAGTGCCCTTGTGATTAGTGGGGGCCTTTGGGGGTTCCTTTTATGACTTTGCGTTTACTTAGAGGATTATTCGAGATTCTGGCAATTTGTATTTCAACCCCGTTTTACTCATCTTGTTAATCTCTACAACTTTCATGTTGATCCCGTCCCCGCCCAGAACCCCGAAACCCGACTTTCCTATCATTGAGGGCAAAACAGTCTTTTGACACTAAATCTGGACTTGAAATTTGATATCCCTGAAACCCTCGAAACATATACTTTTTTTAAACTAGATATTTCGGTGATCATTTTTCCTTTCTTCGTCGAATTCGTTCGAAGTTCCGAAAACCATGATTTCAGCCCACAAAGATATCAAGAGGTGGAGCCCACTCTTGACTTGTATATAAACACAATTCTTCTTCTTCTTCTTTTCCCTTCTCCTTTTTACAGCACAAAAGCCTCACCCATCTAGGGTTTTCCTCTTTCTCTCTAGTTTCCTACTCTCCCATCTCCAATGCCTCTATCAATCTTGCACCAATAGCTAAATGGAGATCACCATTCTCTTCCTCTCCACTAAAGCTTCTTCTCGATATCATTTTGAGAGAAAATCTTAAATTTCAAGACTCTCTTTGAGCTCACCTTGTGTCACGCCCCCGGACCGAGGCCCTAATAAACAAGTCCTTAATCTTGGATCATGGCGCGACGGGTCAAAAAATTCCGCCCGCCCACACTAATTATTTTCCCACAGGATTCCGCGGTAAGGATCCCAGACGATCCATCACAACCAATTAATCGATTTCATAACAGATAACAATATGCGGAAGCATGTAGCAAAATAAAAAATATAAGATAAGTGCACAAACTTGGTATCAAAAGAGAAATATATACATAACACAACCCAAAGTTAATTAAAGTTGTGAGGATCACAAAAGTATATTTAATTTACACAGCCCAACAAGACCAACAAAGGCCATAAACAAAATTCCCAAAAATAGAGGTCACTCCCCAGAAGATGTTATCGAAACTCCAGACCCAACATGACGTCTACATGACATCATTGGGGTGCCACTCGTGCTCCACCGGAGGTCCTACTACCTCCTCCGCATGCTCTGCCTCAAAGGCTGCGGGTCCGACATTTGACATCAAATAGAAAAGTATCAGACACGACAATCTGGCAGGTGAATAATACAGAAATGGTATACAAGTTTTATCCAAATCATATTTAAAATCATAAAAGTGTATTGAAGACAAAATGTTTGCACAAAACAATTTTATTTAAACAATTGCTGCAAATACAGAAATTTATAGTAAAACTTTTCAAATCGGTGGATAAATATTCAAAACAATGGCAACCCACATATAGCTATATTCTCTTATTACCGAAGTAACAAGAGCAAACAAACAGAAACCATCGCCATACAAAATGGCCGGAACAGATGCCATACAAAATGGCCAGATCAAAAACCGTTGCCATACAAAATAGCCGGAACAGACAGAAACTGTTGCCATGGCCAGAGCAAACAAACAGAGTCCAAACTGCAGTTGGCAGATAATTTAAAGATCCCAAGCCGGGTGATCAGCCCGACAAGGTGACCTAAGCTTAGTGGTGCCTTTCAAAACCAAAATCTGAATTAATACAAATCAAATCATAATAATAAATTTCAAAATCGATAAGAAGAACTACTCTGAACAAATGCAAACGGACAGAATCGAACGAACAAAATGAGTAGTCTTACCGATAATTTCAAAACGATATAATCAAGCTATCACAGTACATTTCCATCGATGAAAAGGACTACTCTTAACCAAATACAAACAAATAAATACGGACAAATCAGACGAGTAACCTTTCAATGTTTTGAAAACGTAGCAAATCAGTCAACTTCATTTCTAATCAATTCATGAGAAAACATAGAATTAGCCTAACTTAGAATGGGATAATTAAGGTGATTGATAGTGTTTGATGGGCTTACCGGGGGCCGTCTCGATACACACTTAGTGTCTCCATGCCGGTTTATAAGTGAAGAAGTTGGTGTCTCTGAAGGTTTCCGACATTTGAGGGCATAAAGTGTATATGGAGATTTAAAGAAAATCCCTGGGTAATTTAATTACTAAACTTTCTCCATGGATTTTGTTCAAACGGAGTGATTAGGGCTCAAATTCTTAATTGCCGATGATTAATAAGTCATTAGGAAATATTTACACTCGAACCGGGCTCAAAACTATCCAATATGGCCCAAAAAAAAAAAAAAAAAAAAAAAGCTTCAAAATGACCTGGGCCAGAACCCAGGCCAGCTCGAGCAGGCTGTCACAGAAGCCAGGCTCGCTCGAGCGGGCAAGGCTTCTGCCTGCCCGTTCTGTGCAGCAGCGTTCCTGCACTTCTTCTCTCTTTTTTCTTTTTTTTTTTTCTTCTTTTAACTCTCCTTCATCAGTTTCCCACTCTTATTTACAACATGTTGAACTCCCATTAACTGCCATCAAACTCCCTTCAATCACCAACAATCACCCAATCATTCCAATCACATATCAAAGAGAAAGAAAGCAAAACTTCAAAATTCAAGTAGACAAACATAGAAGTTACCAATTGAATTTCCTTCTTTACCAAAACAGAACTAAAATCTTAACAACAAAATGCAACTTATAATAAATCACATTAAACCATTCCCTGCACAAAATCATAAATATATAACTTGAACCAAATCATTGAGAAAATAATCCTTCCAAATCTAAGAAAAATAATTCAACCAAACTTTGAGAAGAAGACCCATTTTATTTGCATGCATCCCAATCTAATTCATTCACTTGCCTCAACTGAAATGGGCCTCAAATTCACTCCAAATAACTCCTACACAGCCAGCTGCAGGCCTACACCAAATCCCATGGAAAAACCCATTTCAAAAATCCACAAAAATTGGAAAAACAATGGAGTTCCTGTCGCGACCCCGGACCGGGTTCGGGGAACCAAATCCGGGATCGGGATTGTTTGTGATGAAGCCGATGATATAATCATATGGAGTAATGACAATAATTTAAGGTATGTTTATAATCAAGCGTACACGGGTTAACAAAAGAACACTCCTTACCCGTGCACGTGATTTCCCACAGGTGTCCGCGGTGAGGATATTCCAACACACATAGTCATATAGTAATAATTGCGGAAGCGTATGGTAAATCATACATGTATTTCATTTCACAAAATATCAAGGCTAATTACATTTGAATATGAGTATCAGAATGAGCAATGTCCTAAAGCATAACCCAAAAGTACATATTCAAGTTTAATCAGAAGATGGGTTAATTACAGTTCCCAAAAATAGAGGCCAACAAGGCCAATATACAAAACAATAACCGCCAGAAATCTATCCAACCACCCCCAAAATGTTTCGCAACTCGGCAGCCCGATGTTTACATAACATCGTCAGCACGCCACTCCACTAATGGCTGCGGTTCTCCGACCGCCTCCTCTGGCTCCTCCTCGGGGAAACCAACAACGGAACCTGAGTACCAAAGCAAAGGGGTCAGACACGACGGTCTGGCAGGTAGATGAAAAGATAAGTACATTTAATAATAAAGACCTTTACCTTTGAAAACATGTAAACCTGTTAAATCAATGGCTTTCAAAAGTAAATGAATCATTTCATTGAAAACACACATGCAGTAATAAAATATGCAAGGTAACCAAGGAAGTCGGGAAACAATCAAGATGGCATCCACAAGAAGCTAAATCCTCTATCACCGAAGTGACGTGAGTATCGGGTGTTGACCTCGGTCACCAAAGTGAGGAGGTGCAACCAAGTTACATATAGATATACAATAATACGGGACGGGACCGCGGTAGCAAACCGGGTATCGGGAATCACGGTAGCGAACCGGATATCGGGAACCACGGGAGCGAGCCGGGTATCGGGACGGGACCACAGTTAATAAACCGGGTATCGGGATCCAAGCTGCAGCTGGCGGGACGGGAAGGGATCTCCAAGTCGGTAGATCAGACCGACAAGGTTATCCAATTTTAGTGGTGCCGACTCATAGGTCAAATCACATACATCGAGACATGTATAAAACAAATCCAGTGCAAAGCTATAAACGGGCAAGACAGGGTGCTCAAGGCACAGCTATCACATCAAGTCTGTCATGTATATCAAAGCTAGCAAAACGGTACGAGTATACTTTGAAAAGCCAAGACAATGTCAGGTTAAAACTAATTCAAGTGAATAGGGATCCCGTATGTCCGTATAATAAAGGAAACTTGGTACTCTTTGAATTTGGGAGACATTCCGGGTTCCTTATACACTACAGTAGCCTCAATGCTTAAATGAATCTCGATGATGTAGTTTCTCTCTCTAACGTACTACCAACGAACACTTCACTTGGGCTTCGAGCACGATCCCAGGTGAGGGGTGCCCATTGCTCTCAGAAAGGTTCACAAGCAATGGGGGGAAAAGCTCCCTTCAATCCTTCTTTATTCATAAAAATTCAGGGAATTTCGGTTAGCTTGCGGTCAGAAGGCGGTTAGCCGCCGATGGGTCCGGCGGTTAACCGCTGGCTGACCGTGAGGCTGACCGTGGAATTGCAGCTCTCTGGAATTGTAACCGCTACATTTCGGTTGGCTGGCGGTTAGCCGTCGATGAATTAGGCGGCTAGCCGCTAGCTGACCGCGGAGCTGACAGTGAGATTTCAGCTCTCGGGAAAAGTGACCGTAACTAGCTTCGGTTAGCCGCTAGTCGCCAGGCGGCTAGCCGCTGGGCGACCGCCAGCTGACCGCCAGTCACGGAAACTTCTTCTCTGGTTCAGGTTCAGGTCTCCCTTTCCCCCAAACTAATTCCTTTCATTCCCCATTTGACACTCATACAATTACCAAGAGAAGAAGACAAACAACATCACAAGGATTCACTTAGGCATTGTGCAAAAGAAGAACCAAAACTACAATTCAAGATTTAGGGACAATAGATGAAACCAAAAGCTAGAAATCATGTTTCAAGACAATGAATGGATTCAACAACCTCTTTTTAAAACATTAAAGCCACATTGAATGCAAGTAAAAGCTCATCATAAATGGTACAATAAATACAAACATTTGATCATGGAAATCACTTTTAAAATTAAACATCCACTTGCCTCAAGGTCTCTAAACAAGAAATCCAAGCTCTAATCCACACTTCCAAGCCAAGTACCAAGCTACACCAAAAACCCCCAAAAACAAACCCTAAAATGGGTCAAACCAAGGAACAAGAAGAAGAACTCACCATAATAGGAATAGAGCTCCTCTATGGCTAAGAGATTATAAATCTAAAAGAATAGGAAGGGAAAACTCACTTGGAAGCTCTTCAAATGGTCAAGGTGAGCTCAAAGAGGGTCTTGAGTTGAGTAGATCCTTCCACAAATGGTATCAATGAATAGCTCTAGTGATGGGGAAGAAGAGGGTGAAGTTCATCTCTTGATTGGTGTGAGATTTGGTAGGGTTTTGGTGGTGAGGAAGCAAAGAAGAAGAAAAGAAGAGAGAAAGAAAACCCTAGGCTGTTCTCATATGCTTGTACTGGAAAGGGGAAATGGAAGAAGAGTGTTCTCTTTATAAAGCAATGGGTGTGGGCTCCACCACTAGGAAAGCTCTTTGGGCTGAAATCGTTAATTTCGGGATCTCGAATGAAATCGACGAAGAAGAGAAAAGTGATCACCGAAATATCTAGTTTCAAAAAAGTACATGTTTCGCGGGTTTCGAGGATATCGAGTGTTGGGCACAGATTCCATGTAAAAAGACTGTTTTGCCCTCAAAGCAAGAAGATCGGGTTTCGGGGTTCCGGACGGGTTCGGGATCAACGTGAAAGTTGTAGGGATTAACAAGACGAGTAAAACGGGATAGAAATGTAAATTACCGGAATACGAATAATCCCCCAGCACTAGTAAAACTAATCAAAAAGGGAACCCCCAAAGGGTCCCACCAACACGAAGCACTAAAATAATTTCCCAAAGCTATCAAGAACTATACTAATCCAAGCTTAGTCAAAAATCACTAATCGAGCTTAGCACTAACACGCAACATAATTAGTACTAATCGAGTCACTCGGGTCGGGGTCTTACAGTTCCACAAGGAAGTATGTGCATGTATGAAAAGAGGCTTCTATCGATCCAATAAAACCAAGATTTGGGAAAGAGACAACCAATGCTAACCTTGAGAAGCTCTAAAGAAGAAGAGGAGCTTGAAGAAGGGGAAAATCTCAGCTGAAATCTCACAAAGATGGTATCAATGGGTAGCTTGGAAGATGGGGAGAAGGTTGGCGAACTGTGTTTTTCAATTTGGGTGAGTTTGCTATAACATGCAGAAGAGAGAAGTTGTAAAGAAAAGGAGAAAAGCCTCTGGTTCGTTGTAGGAAGAATGAGGGAAGAAGAAGACTCAATGTGGTTTCGTTTTTTTAAATGGGTAGTTGTGGGCCCCATTTGGTCTTAATACTTCAGGGCTTTAAAACTCCTGTCTGTGGGTCCCGAATGAAGACGACGAAGACAAAGCTAATCGTCAAAATATCTAGTTTCCAAAAAGTATATTTTCCTCATTACTTTCAAATTTCAAAATTTATGCACAGATTTGGGTGTGAAAAGACTGTTTTGCCCTTTTTCTAGAAAAACGCGATTTCTAGAGTTCAAATGCAAATGGAGAAAACATGAAAGTCGCTAGGATCAAATAACTAATTCAAAAATAAAGAAATCCATATTTTTCAAAAATCAAATAAATCAAACTCCCACACTAACACGCGTCACACAGGGCACCCCAGGCCCGATCAAACCCGACTCAACGCGCTCAAAATCCCCCAAAGCTATTCAAAATTCTAATCTAACTAAAAAATCTAAGCTAATCGTATTCTAATCCCACTTAGAGACAAATCACAATTAAAAATAATAATAAAATATACTAAACCTGGGTCGGGGCCTGACACCTTGTCTATTTGAAGAACTTACAAGTAAGCTTCCTCCTTAATCTCTTAGATTTGTGTTCCTCTAGCCTTCGAGAAGTTCCATCTCCATTATTGTAAGCTTTCTTCTTCCCATTCCTTGTTTTGACCCATTTAGGGTTTGTTTTTGGGGGTTTTTGTGTGTAGCTTGGAATCTTAGCTTGGAAGTGATTAGAGCTTGTTTTTTACTAAGCTTGGACATAAGGCAAGTGGATAAAAAGATATTTAGAGTGTTAAATGGTTTTTTATGAGAAATGTATATGATTTCACTATTCATTCTTAACTTGCATTGGATTTTTGAAATAAATGCTCATGCAACTTATTAGCTTGTTTTAACCCTTGAAAATGTGACATTTTGGCCTTTCATTTAATGCTTGTTATGGCTCAAATGAATGCTTGTGATTGGTGGATTTCTCTTCTCTTGTAGTTGGATGAGTTGAAGAAGGAGGTGAATGGATAGTTGTTTGTAAAAGTTTTGATATGGGGGAAGTGTTGAATGTTGAATTGGAGGAGCTTTTTAGCTCACTTTGTTGCAGGGAAATGAATGAGGAATGAAGAAAACTGATTGGAAGAGAAAAGGGCTCAAATCTGAATTCAATGGGAATTTCCCATAGCTGGGTGGTCAGCTAGCGGTCACCTGTCGGCTAGCCGCCTGGTGACTGGCGATTAACCGAACCAGTTTCGGTCACAATTCCAGAAAGCTACTTTTCCCTTTTGAAGGCGCGGTCGGCCAGCGGCTAACTGTCGAACTCGTCGACGGCTAACCGCTAGCCAACTGAACCAATTTCGGTTCCAATTCCAATATGCTACATTCTGTCAGCCCAATCACGGTCAGCCACGCGGTCATCCGATGGCTAACAGCCGAACCCAGTGGCGGCTAACCGCCAGGTAACCGGCCTTGCCCGGGAATTTTAAATTGAAGAGAAATGAAGGGTTTTCTGTCCCAATCGTTTGTGAATCCTTTTAGAGAGTAATGGGTACTGTTTACCTGGAGGCATGTGTGAAGCCCGTTTGAGAAAGAAACCACATCACAAAGATTCATTGAAGTTTTTGGAAATTTTCCAAAGTGTATAAGGAGCCCGGGATGTCCCCAAACTCAAGGAGTACCAAGTTATTACTAAAATCAACATACGGGATCCCTATTCACCTCAAACAAATCTTGAACCTGATATTTTACCCGAAACTTCAAAAGTTCATTGTATTTCATTATTCCCGAATTTTGTTATATACTCCCGAAATACATGATTTATCATTTATCTTTCCCTAAGATGCTTGAATCATATTTGGAGCGTTTTACTAGTCCTGATGTGCATTACTTGATATTGAAAGGATACTTGTGCCTTGAGCACCCTCGTCCCGCACGGTTACATACTTGCACTTGATGTACATTATTCATGTCTTGATTTCTGTTATTTGACGTATGAGTCGACACCACTAAGCTTGGATAACCTTGCCGGTTTGATCCACCGACTTCGAGATTCCCCCTCTTGTCTCGCCAGCTGCAGTTTGGATCCCGCTACCCGGTTATTACCGTGGTCTTGTCCGATACCCCGGATTGCTACCGTTGTTCTTGATGCCCAGCTCGCTACCGTAGTCATGTCCCGTATATTATATGTATATGTATAATTTCGTTGAATCTCCTCACCACACTGACTGAGATCAACGCCCTGATATGCTCTGTCACTTCGGTGATAAAGGACTTAGCTTTGTGTGGTTGCCATCTTGCTTGTTTCTCGATTCCTTAACTACCTTTACATGTTTTATACTGCATATATGTTTTTTAGTAAATGATTCGTTTCTTTTATGAAAGTTATCGTTTAAACATGTTTTAATGTATTCCAAGGTGAATTCAATTATTGTTTTATTGTTATATCTTTTCACCCACCTGCCAAACCGTCGTGTTTGACCCATTTCTTTGGTACTCAGGCCCAGTCGTTGGTTATCCCGAGGAGGAGCACGAGGAGGCGATCGATGAATCGCAGCGTTTAGTCGAGTGGCACACAGATGATGTCGTTTAGACATTCGGTTGCTTCGAGGTTCGATTCATTTTGGAGTTGTGGATAACTCATTCTTTTGGGAATCTATTTTGTGTTGTATTGGTCTTTCTTGGCCTCTATTTTGAGAAATGTTAATTAACAGATATTTGTATAAACATTAACATTTACTTTTGGGAATATGCTAATGATCATTGCTCATTATTCTGATACTTATTATACATGTGTTATCAATCTTATTATTAGAAATGAATTGCATGTTTGATTTGCTACACACTTCCGCAGTTAAACAAAACATTTATATTGTTGTGATGATATCCTCACCGCGGACACCTATGGGAAATCACGTGCACGGGTAGTATCTTATTCTCTATAGACCCGTATACGCATGTTATGTTCTATGGCACCAACCAAACATTCATTTATATTCATCCACCATTAGTCCCGATCCCGGATTAGGTCCAGATAACCCGGTCCGGGGTCGCGACACTACACATGTGGGTGACTCCGGTATTGCTGCTGCAAATGGCACCATTACATTAGAAGAGGTTCTATTTGTTCCTCTAATGAAAAAGGGTCTCTTATTTGTCTCACAACTTACTACTAACTTTTCTTGCTCATTCAAATTTACTAATTGTGGATTTATGATTAAGGACCAGCGAACAAATCAGATACTAGCATCAATGATTAACCAGGGAGGACTCTATATTATGTGTGAAAATAAAACAGAGGAGGCCTCTATATCAAAGTGATTTAGAACTACTTCTGAGCACATGTGGCACTAGCGATTAAGGCATCCACATCCTTGAATAATTAGATTTTCAGACAACAAGAAAAATTACTTCATGTTGATAATTATAATAGAGCTTCTTATGTTTGCGATGGGTGTCAAATGAGTAAAAGTTGCATGTTACCGTTTTCTTCTTCTTCAACTATTTCACCTGCCCCATTGCATGAGATACATTGTGATTTATGGCGACCTGTTCCTACTTGTTTCGTTGAAGGTTATCGCTTTTACAACATTTTTTTCAATGATTTCTCGCGTTATGTTTGGTGGTTTCCATTAAGACATAAATCTGATTTTTATGAGTGTTTCAAGATTTTTCAAAAATTTGTTGAGAAACAAGTGGACAATAAAATTAAAATATTTCAGTCGGATGGTGGAAGAGAATTCTCAAGTAGAGCATTTAAAAATCATTTGGAGAATGATGGTATAAGACATCAAATATATTGTCTTAATACCCCTGAACAAAACAGTGTAGCCGAGAGAAAACATCGCCAGATTGTGGAACTTTGGATTGGCAATGGTGTTCAAAGCTTCCATAACAGGAAAATATTGGGTAGAGGCATTTTGTACCAATGTTTTTCTAATAAACTTTGACCATCAACTCAATTAGAAATGAAGAGTCCCTATATTTGCTATATCAGAAGGACCCTGATTATTCTTGTTTAAAGATTTTTGGGCATCATTGCTTCCCATATATGCGCCGTTATGCCGGGAAAAAGTTCTTACCTTAGTCTCTTCCATGTATCTTTATAGGTTATAGTGACAAACACAAAGGGTACCATTACTTTCATCCACCAACACAGAATGTACATATCCCGACATGATGTGTGTGGGGGGAAATTCAAATTGATACATGGATCAAGTTTGGGTCAAGATCAACCCAACCTAACCCACTAATCCAGCTCAGATGGTAATGCGAAGTACAGAGTCAGTAACCTCCGATATGTAGTTATTGAGAAATTAACTCCCAGATTCAAGAAGCCCCACGATCTAAGCTCTGACAGTTACAAAATTATCATAGAGAAGGAGGAGAACATGCGCAAGTAGTGGAAGAGAATCTAGGGAAAGGGGAGTAGTTAATGGAAAAAGATTTAGATGAAGAGGTATGCAAAAATCTTTCAATAACACAGAAAACGAACATGAAAAGATCAAGAGCAGGATGAACAACCTCTTCCTCAAGGGGAAGGAGCCCAGGTTAGAGGGCCATAAGAGCAAATAGGAAAAGATCCTTTGGTAAACCTTTCTGATGGGATAGACTTCGAATATGTCTGGTGCACCAAAAGCAATCGAACCATTCCTTCTGCAGATGGGAAGGGACGATTCCGATCAGAGGTTTTCCGCACTGGCTTGAGCCGCTCGGTGATCTCGCCTTCCATGTACAAGCAACAAGGAGAAACACACTAGAAGTCAAGCCAGGACCTTCCAAAGCATGTTTTGCCATGGGACACATATGCCTGATTAGAGCAGACCTGCAGAGATACAATTCGAGACCTCGCTGAGGGGGTCAACTAACAACAAGAAAAAATTAACTCTTTGTTGCTAGGATTGGACGCAACGAAGGGAGATCAGGGACGAGCCCCAAGCCAGGAAAATGCTCATGAGACGCGAAGGATGGAGCACCAAGGACGTACACTTGAGCGAGAGCCCATGCGTCACCACTCTGAATCAAGAGCTTGGTGGAGCTGAGCTCAGGACATAATGGGTGACGAAGGAAGCAAAACTTCAAGTTCCAAACCACAGAAAGAAAGGAAGGTTGAAACTCGACCACGATGAAATAAGGATGAAAAGGCTCCGAGGAGAAAGGCATCTCCACAAACGATCGTTGAGGGAGACATACAAGCCTTGATAGAGAAGGCATTGGCGAATCAAAAGACCCCACAAGGAATGCCAAACCAAGCAAGGCTTCTCGAAAACGCTTAAAATTTTGAATCTCCATTTTCAAAAGAAATAGAGAAGGCAAACCCTCCCCCGTGGTTCTCTATCCCCAAGCTGAGAATATATGATGGAGTCTCCGATCCTACTTGCCATGTCCAGCACTACTAGCGTTCCATGGCGCTATGGATAGGGAACGAACCTCTGATGTGTAAGGTTCTTCCTTCTACTTTGGGGGACTTGGACTTAAAATGGTTCTCTCGCTTGAGGGCAAGGTCGATCAACACCTTTTGGGAGCTTGCTGGATCGTTTGTTACTCGTTTTGTAACAAACTCAAAACAACCAAAGGATATCGGGGCATTATTGTCTCTTAAGAAGTAGAGTTCGGAGAGCCTAAAGGAGTTCAATGCTCGTTACTGGCGCCTCTATAATGAGGTGGAGAGGAGAACGAGTAGGTGGCTGGAGAAACCTTCAAGCTCGCATTACCGAAAGAGAGTCAGCTTCTCCAATCATTGACGAAGAGATCTCCAATCACTCATGTGAGAACCCGACCCCTAATTTCCTAGTTTAGTGTGGTTTTAATCTTGATTTGGTTTTCTCTATGAGTTTAGTGGTTGTTTGGTTGAGTTTTTGAGTTAGAATGACTTTTCATTAGCTTTGGGAAGTTTTGAGAGCCAGTGAACCTAGACAGTGACCGTAGGGTCCCATTTGTTTTGCGTGGTCAGCGTGGGGAGATTCTTGGTGATTCCCAAAAATTCCCATTTCAGCTTCATTTGACTAATCTCGCCATTCCCTACAACTTTCGTGCACACTCTATGCCCATTTGAAGCTCCTAAAGTCAGTTTTTCTAGCCATGGGGGCAAAAATCGGTCTTTTCACAAAATCTGGACCCAAATTTTGAGATTTTAGAACCATGCCAAAATTATACTTTTTGAAAACTAGATTTTATGAGGAACATTTTTCTCTTCTTCGTCAATTGCATCCTGGGCACAGAAATTGATGTTTTAATCCCGACAAGTTTAAGTGATGGTGGAGCCCACACCCACCCTTTTATAAAACGACCACCCCTCTCCCTTCTTCCCCATTCATTCCAGCACTCTTAGGAGAGGAGCTCCAGCTATGGGCATAATACTTTCTTTTTGTTTTGTGAATGGAATGCTTTTGTGATGGGATGTTTATTTCCCTATGGTAAATGAAATTGTTTGTTTCTTGTTTCTACTTCCACTATTGGTTCTATTCGAACTCTCTTTTTAGTCTAATACCCACATCGTCATGCCTAGCCATTAGCTAAAAAGGAGATCAGTGCAGTAAACCTAGTTTGGGATCTTCCCAGTTAGGATTCTTCTCCTTCGGCACTAAGTAGTGGGTTCATTATTACCTGTTAGACCCCAACCCGGATTAGGTCGATTAGTGTTAATTAAGCGAGTGTTTAGTTTTAAAAGGTTTTAGTATTCGTCGGATTAGAAGTATTAGTTTTGGGAATTTTGATAACGTTGGTTGAGTCAAACACACTCAAGGAGGTCCTGAGTGCACGTGTAAACATTGGGAGGATGATCATAGATTTCTGTTTTAATTGTGATTTTGATTTATCTTGAGTGGTTTTATTATTTCCTACGACTTTCTATTTAACCCGTCAGTGTACAAAGCCCAAAAATCTGTGTTTTTGGCCAAAAGGGTAGGATTTGTCTTTTCACACCAAATCTGGACACAATTTTCAAAATCTCGAAACCATGCAAAAATATACTTTTTGGAAACTAGATATTTCAAGAATTGTTTTATCCTTCTTCGTCGATCTTGTCCGAGGCCCCCGAAAACATGTTTTAGCCGTTTGAAGTTCCAGACATGATGGGACCCACAACCTCACTCAAGTCAAATAATCCATTTTCTCCCCTCACTCTCATTCAATCCATTTCATTAGTGGGTCTCCAACGTGCAGTGCTGGGAGGGTATTCTTCTTCCTCTTCTTCTCTCTATCTTCTCCTCCTTGCAACTTGACCATTTGGACTTGGATTGAAGCCTGGATCTCACCATCTTCTTCCTCTCTTTCCAAGCTCTCCATTAGACCCATTTGTTGGGCGTTTTCAACTTGACAAGTTCTTCTTCTTCTTCCTTCCTCCTTGTTTGGACATATCTAGGTAAGAGCTTCATCAATCTCTTCAATGAAGTTCTTTTCATCTCCTAAAGATCTTGTTTTTCATGTTTGCAAACCCTTTTTTGAAATGGGTTCCTTTATTTTCAAATGGTAGGGTTTTGAAGTTCTTTTTGGGTTTTTGTAGATCTTGGCTTCATTCTTGAGTAGAGCTTTTAAAGAAGGTTGGATTTACTTAGGCAAGTGATCTTTTTAATTTTCTTAATGAATGTTTTGAGTTTGGATCTCATTTCAACCCCAAATGTGATTTCTAGGTTTTTTTTTTTGTACTTAGAGCAATGTGGTGTATGTTTTGGAAATCCACTTTTAAACTTGTATATGTATGATTAAACATGGTTTGAATGCCTTTGTTTAACTCAGATTTCCTCAAGTTTCATTTTGGTCAGGTTTTCATTGGTTTGGAGAAGATAATGCCTAAATCTACAGTTGATATGGGCTTTCCTAAGCTGGCGGTCATCTGGTGGTCACCTCGGCGGCTAGCCGAATTGTGATCGGCGGCTAACCGACCCAGTTTCGGTTAAAAATGCAGAATACTGAAAGTCCTCGATAGCCCTGGCGGCTAGCCAAAAATTTGACTACGACTAACAGCCAAGGGAACCACCAGGTCGCCGAGACTCGCAGTTAGAAACACAGAATTCTGTAGCTGACTGGGAATTGGTGGTCAGCTAATGGTCAGTTGGGTGGCTAACCAACTTGTATCTCCGCGGCTAGCCGACAGGGACCGAGCATGTTAGGTTACATTTCCAGAATACTGCAATTTTCTGTCTGGGACCAAGCGGTCAGCTGGCGGCTAGCCGACTTACACTTCCGCGGCTAGCCGACAGGTGACCATGAGCTAACCGAATTTCAGTTTTGGCCTATTTGTTAGATTTTCTTAGGGAATGAAAACTAGAATATGTTAAGGGCTTTTAGCTTGATATTGTGCATTTGGAACTCGAAATGTCTCCTAGCTTCGGGAGCACCAAATCCGTCTCACTACGACGTTTGAGTGTCAAATACATGAGGGTCAAATGAAGGGGCTTAATATATATGCTTGATAAACTTGCTTAAATCCTCAGTTTTGACAAAATGAATATTGTTTTGTACACGTTTTGATTTACAAGCTTCAGTCATGTTTGAACTGTTTTAGGAACCAACAAGGGGATCACTTCTTAAGTTCCGTTTTGCTATAGCTTATGCTAATTCTGATCAGTTTTGCTTTGCCCTGTTTTGATAAGTGATTTCCCCTATTTTCAATCTATTTCGTATATGCTCACCTTGTTTTATGCATTCATGATTTATGATGAACACCACTGAGCTTGGATTGCTCCTTCAGTCTGATCCAATGTCTGGGGTCCTTAAACACTTAGACTTTCTGTAGATTAGTCGTATATTATATATATACATCCTGTTCTGTCCGGTAACGCGGCCGGTACCCACCTACCTTTTATAGTACGGGATCCTATTTTGTTTTGTTTTGTTCCGTTCTGTTCTGCTTACTCTTTTCATTTTATATGATAGAGGAAGGATGGGCTCAATGTGGGATTACCAATTCATGATATTATAAGTATTCATGCTAGTTTTGCTCACCAAAAATGCATCTTAGTTCTGTTTTTGCTTAAAATTCAGTAAATGGCTTTAACAATGTTTCTTTCTTTTTTTAATTGTTTTAAGCACTTATCTAAATTTATTTCTTACCAAACCGTCGTGTTTGATCCTTGTCATTTTGGTGCTCAGGTGCAGGCGTCTTTGCCCTTGAGGAGGAGTGTCAGAAGGAGGCTATTGAGCCACTCTTAGTTCGCGAGTGGCAACCCAACGACATCATCTAGACGTCCGGAGGGTCCTTGAGAACGTATTATTTTGAGAAGGGATTTACATTTTGATTCTTTTGGGAATATATTGGCCTTTGTTGACCTCTTATTAGGTTGTACCTAACAATATACTTTTGTTAATCTTAAACTTGAATGTAATTAGGAGTTGTCCTGTTTATATCTCTCTCTCTAAAATACATGTATTGATGATTTTAATTATATCCTATGTTTTCATCCTGACGTGATTTACTACGCGCTTCTGCAACCATTGTACGTGTGAGTTTGTCCCGTGTCCTTGGGATCGTCACCGCGGGAACCTGTGGGGAATTGATGATGGACGAGTCGCAGGGCTTGAGCTCCCGATCCGGGATCGCGACACTACCCCTCATTTTTAGGCCTTGGCGTTATATTTGCATGGTTGTCCCAATAGGGTATGCCCCTACCACGGGTCCCCCTACCATACACAAGTTTTAGAGAGATTTGTCCTTGGCACAAGAACATAAATAAGATATATTTCATAATGGAATTAAAGATACAAGAGCGACAACTCCTTTGGTACAAAGATCAGAAATAGGATTTCTTTAAATTTACTATGTTCCATGGCCTCGGCAATGCCTTTTCTTCGAGCGTTTCTAGGTGATAGGCTCATGTTCCCCCAACTGAAGTCACCAGGTATGGTCCTTCCTGGTTCGGCCCTAGCTTGCCATGGCTGGGTCCTTGGTGTTTGGGAGCATTTTTCTTAGGACCACATCTCTAACCTTGAATACCCGCTTTCGTTCCTTCTTTTGGAAGTTCCAAGCTAGTTGTTGCCGGTAGGCGGCTAATTTGATTAGTGCCCTCTCCCTTCATTATTCTATCATGTCGAGCTACTCAGCAATCCTCTCCTTGTTTTTCTCGTGGCTGTAAGCCTCCATCCTTGTGGTGGGTAATCCGATCTCTAAGGGGATCACTGCTTCCATGCCATATGCTAGAGAGAAAGGAGTTTCTCTAGTAGATCTTTGCGGGGTTGTCATGTAGGCCCATAGGACAGTAGGGAGTTCATTCACCCATCCTCCCTTCACCTCGTCTAGCCTTTTCTTTATGCCATCCAGCAAGATTTTGTTGGAGCTTTCAACTTGGCCAATACTTTGTGGGTAGACAGGGGTTAAGAAGTGATGCTTGATGCCATATCAATCACATAAGTATCTGAAAGCCTTTCCTTTGAACTGTTTCTCATTGTCCGTAACCAATGTCCGAGGTATGCCAAATCTTGTTATAATATTTTTCCACACAAACCTCTCGGCATCACTTTCCCTAATGTGGATCAGTGGCTCTACTTCTACCCACTTAGTAAAGTAATCAGTTTCCATAATGAGAAATCTGAAATTACCCGCCTACCTCGGCATGGGTCCGACGATATCAATCCCCCACTTATCAAACGACCAAGGACTCACTATTGAGTTCAGATGCTCGGTAGGCTTATGGATGTCTTTACCGAAGTGTTGACATCTTTCGCATTTCTAAATAAATTGTAAGGCATCATTCTACATGTATGGCCACCAGTAGCCCTGCGACATAGCTCAATGGGCCAAGCTCCGTCCCCCAATGTGCCCGCTGCAGCACCCCTCATGAATTTCCCATTGTCAGGGTCGACACATTGTAAGTATGGTCCCACGTATGACCGTCGGTAAAGTTTGTTTGCTAGTGATTGCCAAAATCTGGCTGACTTTCTTCCAATCTTCCAATTCTCCTTGGAATCCTCTGGGAGTGTGCTGTTCTTTAGGTATTCTATTATTGGCGTCATTCAGCTTGGTGCTTCTTCAACCTGATCGGCACACATGACCTATTGACTTGTAATGCTCGGCTCCGACTGTTAGTCAACCAGGATCTCTCTCCTTAATTCCGATTTGATGGCAGTAGCCAAGCCGGCCAAGCTGTCAACATGCGAATTCTCCTCTCTGCCAACCTAATTTATCTTAACATCACTTATCTCTTCAATCAAGTGCTTTGCTTCAAAAATATGAGGCCATCCAATCATCTCGAGCTGCGTATTCTCCGATTACTTGATTGGCAACCAACTATGAATCACAACAGACTATCAGCTACGTGACCCCTAGCTCTCTAGCCATTCTGAGTCCGGACAGTAGTGCTTCGCACTCTGCTTCATTGTTCGATGCATTGAATGCTAACGTCACAGCTCACTCTATCGCTGCTCCATCTGGTGTTATGAGCACCATGCCAATGCATGAACCTCGTGAATTGGACACTCTGTCAACATATCATTTCCATTATTCATTAGATTCCATATTGTTTCCTCCTTTCCCTCTTGACTTTGCTCTGGCACCTCCTTATGTGTGAACTCAGCTATGAAATCGGCAACCACTTGCCCCTTAATTGCTCTCCTAGGAGCTATCTTGATGTCGTGCTCGCTGAGCTCTATTGCCCACTTTACCAATCTTCCAGACAGGTCGGCCTTTTGAAGAACAACCCGCAAATGAAGTTCGGTCAGGACCCTCACTGTCTGGCCTTAAAAGTAGTGCATGAGCTTTCGAGCAACGCATTCCAAGGCTAGAGCAAATTTTTCAAGCAGCAGGTATCCTGTTTTTGCATCTACCAAGGTCTTACTGATGAAGTAGATTGGCAAATGATGTTTTCCCTGCTCCATCATTAAGGTTGCACTGATTACATGCTAAGATACTGCCAAGTACAACGCCAGTTCCTCCCCGGGGCTTGGAATGGAAAGAACAGGGGGGAACTCAGATGCTAGTTGATCTGTGCAAGTGCCTCATCACATTTTTCATCCCATACTTTCTTTGCCCTCTTTTTTAGGGCAAGGAACATTGGTCGGCACTTGTCCAAACTTCTTGCTATAAAGCGATTTAGGGCAGCAAGCATACCTATGAGCTTTTGTACTTCTTTCCTTGAACTAGGTCGCTCCACCTTTTGTACTGCCAGGATTTAGTCGGGATTTGCCTCTATCCCTCTTTGGGTTACAATGTATCCAAGGAATTTTCCAAAGCTGACACCGAATGAGCATTTCGAGGCATCCAATTTTAATTTGTACCTCCAGGGGACGTTGAAAACTGACTTTAAGTCTTCCTCTTGGCCGACTCTCTTCTTGCTCTTTACCACCATATCGTCGACATAGGCTTCCACCGTTCTTCCAATAAAATCCTGAAATATTTCTATCACCAACCTCTGGAATGTTGCCCTAGCATTCTCAAGTCCGAAAGGTATCCTTTTGTAGCAGAAAGTACCCTTTGGTGTTATGAATGATGTTTTCTCTTGATCGGCCTCCTCCATTGCAATTTTGTGGTATCCCCGGTATGCAGCCAAGAAGCTCATCCACTCATGCCCTGCTTGGAGTCCACAAGTTGATCGATTCTCGGGAGTGGAAAGCTATCCTTAGGACAAGCCTTGTTCGGGTCAGTGAAGTCAATGCATACCCTCCATTTCTTGTCCTTTTTTGAAACGACCACCATATTTGACAGCCACTCGGGATAGTGGACCTCTCGTATAGCGTCAGCCTCTAGTAACTTGTCAACCTCCTCGCTCATTCTTGCTCGGCACTCCGAGGCGTATTTCCTCTACTTCTGCATCACAAGTCTCGCTCTAGGGCCCAAGCCTAGCTTATGGCTAATAACTCAAGGATCAAACCCCGACATCTCATTCAAAGTCCAAGAAAAAAATATCGGAGTTCTGATTGAGCAATTAAACCAAACTGGGATTTGTCGCCCCATGCACCACGTCGATCACCCCGATCAGGGCTCCATCCTCATCGAGGTTCTTGCCTTCCTTCTGATCTGGGCCTCTAGTCCTTTCCTAACTCGTTCGTCTCCCACATATTCCTTCAAGAGGCCTTCTTTCACCAAGTCTTCCAGATGTTGCTTTAGCATCCGGTAATTCTCTGTCAGATGGTCGTTCTCCAGGTGGTAAGAACACCACAAGTTTGGATTCCGGCGTCTGAGGTCACTCACCATCTTAGGAGGCCTCTTGAAGTGAGCTTGTCCTTGATTTGGGTTAGGATTTTGTAGATCAAATCTTTAAAGATTGTCAGCACCCCTTCATAGGCTGCTCTCGTGGGTTTGGTACGATCCACCCTCCTATCCGATCCTTCTCCCATCTCCCTTCTCCTCCTCCTTCTGAATCCGTCTTCTGTCAGGCGGGTCCACCTAGGCTCAAACACTCCCAAGTCTTATTCCAGTTTTATGAATTCCTCAATCCGCTCTATCAATTCTTCCTACGTAGCAGGGGACCATTTTGTCAGAGATTGGTGAAGCTGGCTTTCCCTTGATAATCCGAGCTTAAAGGTCGCCAGGGCCACTAGCTCGTTAATGCCTTCAACCTCATTATAGAGGCGCCAATAACATGCGCTAAACTCCTTGAGACTCTCCGAGTTCTGCTTCCTGAGGGACAATGGTGCCCCTATGTCTTTGGGATGCTTGGAATTTATTATGATACATGTAACAAATGATCCAGCCAGTTCCCGAAAACTGCAGATGGCTTCAGGCAAGAGAACCATTTCAAGGCTAAGTCTCCCAAACTAGAAGGAAAAACTTTGCACATTAGAAGTTCATTCCCTATCCATAACACCATAGAGTGTTGGAAATGATGGACGTGGTACACAAGATCCGAAGTTCCATCATAGATCCTCAGCTTGAAAATTGAAAATCGCCGAGGTGGGTCCGCTTGTTTTATTTCCTCCGAGAATGGAGATTCTAAGTTTTAGGCATTGCTCAAGCACCTCGCCTTGGTCGGATCCTCCAATGGGATCTTCTGATCAGTCAGTGCTCTCTCTGTAACGGCCTGCACGTCCTCCCTAACCAACGCTCGTGTCGGCGCTTTCTTCCATCCAAGGTCTCTTTGGGATTCCCCGTCTTTGGCACGCCGAGTTCGGGTTTCTTTGTCTCCTCCCTTCCTCCGGGGTTGAGAGCTCAAAGTCCTGCTCCCTTCATTGCCTGCTATTGCCCTTGTTCAGGTTTGCTAAGCTATTGGTTCTGTCCGGCGGCTTCTGAGTCTTCGCTCATGTGTGGGGCCCCTATGTTCCGCCTTCCGTGTTTCACAGGCGTCCCCTTGGATATGGGAATCTCTTGGTCTCTTTTGGCCACCTCCAACTCCAACAGCAGGCTGTCAATCTTCTTATATTGCAGCTTGACTCCCTCCGCCAAGTCTTGCACAACATTTCTGCAAGCTAGTTCAAGTCGGAAGTACATGTCCTGCGACGAGACATACTTAGCAGAGTCAAGATTCTGTCCATGGTGCATCTCACCCTGCACCTTGGTTCTGGAGGGTGAAACCACCGGGTGACTTGGGCCTGTGCGGTGAACTTCTAACCAGACTTGTCCCTTATTTCTCATAGAGGGAGTTGTTCCATTGCTCTCTATGCATGGGACATAGTCGAAGTCTGCTTCATTGGAGTGGACGATCGCACTGTCTTTGCCTGACTGTTTACGTCGATCTTTATGCGAGACTTCCTCCACTCGAGATGGAGGTCGTTCTGCTTGGGGAGGCGAATTTGGATTTTGTTCTTTATTTGAAATCCTCCTCAATTAGAAGAAGCGTTAGTGGATTTTTGGTTTTGCTTCCCACAGACGGCGCCAATTATAAAGTCTATTCTTGCGTGGGCTGAAGATGGATAGGTCGGCTCGACTTATCGTTGCGGTGTCAATCTTCCTTCTTCTCTCCCGTCCAATTTCTCTGGATGGGTCTCCTGTTTCAAAAATGAACACCGTGAAATCTCAATCAAATCGTCCGACCCAGGTCCCTCAGATGCCTAAGTTAGTGATGGATCTTAGGGAATTTTGTATATCAATTGGTCTAGAATTTTATTTGCCTACCTCATCCTCAGACCCTCCCTCCTTCTTATGCAAACTCCCCTTGGATTCTCACCCCCCTCCCAGCACACGTTCTCACCTCCCACATCGTGATGATTGGGTAACGACCGTGCTGCTGGGTCGTGGTGCGTTTCTCTCCCCTAATCCAGGTCTTCAATATTTCTCCTTCCGCCAGCTATCCCAGGCTTCCTTCGACTCATTCCTCTCTCCAGATTGGGCTGGCAGGTTGGCTTCGCCTTGATCCAAACCCGGCATAGGATGTTTTCAAATATCCCCCCTGCAAAGACCATTTTTTTGCTCTTCGGTGGGCTACTTGGAGTGCTAGAAATGAGTATATAATATAATTAAAAATTGAAAAATTGATCCTATTTTATCATAAAAAAAGGTTGAGCTTATGATCACTCTAGCTTCTCCATCTAAGAAACAGGGAATGCTGCCCGAGTTTTTCTTGGTAATATTTGAACTCATCGCCTGACCATGTTCATATCTCTAAATGCGGCTTTTAAATAATCGAATTTTAATTCTTCATTTGGATGTGAATTTTTTTTTAATGAAAAGCTATATTGTGCAAGGGCAACTCAAGGCCCTCCTCTTTACTTGTCTAAGGAGGTTGAAGTACATGCAATCCTTTTTGTTCTAAGGGTTTGTTTGTGCAAAGCCCATTCAGCGGAATTGGTTTGGCGCCTTCTTCTCCTCGTTTGGTGTAGTGCAAAAAACTAGTACTTTCCTCTCTTTTACACTGAGTTTCTTCGTTAGGAGAGAATTTGCATTTCTCATTTTCTCCGTCTGAAACTTAAAGACGCCGAATTTCCTCTTCCACAGCTTTCTGCACAGAAGGACCCAAAGGGCATGTTTGGTAAAAAGAGTGGAATCCTCTACTTAGAGGATTCTATTGTTCTCCTAGATCCAATGCATCCTTCAAAGAGAATTTGTGAAGTGGGTTTCAGTTTTGGTAAAGATAGAGGATTCCTACCATCCATGGAATATGTGATCCAACAGTTAATAGTTTTTTAAATTATCTCAAAATCTATGTATAATAAAGGGCCACGATTTCACCCTATAGTCATCCTTGGATTTCTTAAGAATTTGAACGGTTTGGATCTTGTAAATGGGGGCCATGTGAATAAAAATAATAATATTTTAGGGTCTAAATCTATTCATAAATATCTCAATATATGTGAAGGATCAACGGTTGAAATTTAATTTAGTAGCCATTTTTTTACCTTCTTATCAAGATTACAAGTTCAGATCTTGATTGTGGGACCTAAAAAGTAGTTATCGAAAGTGAAAACGGTGACCTTTAGTTTCGTGTTTGCAACAATTCACTACTTTGTTATTTGAAAATATGTTCAACGGCTGGTTTGATTCTTTCTGTTTTTCTCATGATCCTTGATGAATCATACTTCCAAATTTGATTACAAAGACATTTTAGGCCTTCTAAAGAGATCTAACAGTTTGGATTTTGAAAAGGGGGCCCATAGAAGTGCAGAAATTGAGATCCAATGGTCTGGAGTATTTTACAAATATCTCAAAATATAGGAAGGATTAACGGCTGATATTTGACAAAATAGACATTTTCTTGCCTTTTTAACATGATTAACGGTATGGATCTTAATTATGGGACCTAAAATTAGGTTTCCAAATATAAAACCGGCACCCTACACATTAACGCCATTGTCACTATTCATCTGCAATTCCTCTGATGCCTAAAATATTCCAAATCTGACATGGGGCAGTCTGATGCCTAAAATATTTGAAAACGAAGACGCTTAGACTCGTCATTGGTATTTTCTACGTGTAACTAAACGTGGATTTTCCATGGGAGTGAGGAAAAGTGCAAGGAATCCCCTCCAGGGACGCATTGGAAAAAGGCTATCCAATGGCCATGATTTCTCTCAGATAACAAAGAAGTCATAGATGGAATTTCTTGCATCCTATCTATTTGTTAAGTTCACAGTGTTAGACATCTTGGACTTTAATACTCCATAATTTTAGACCTCTTGTTGTTTTTTTTATTTTTCTCATTTTTTGGTAAAAGGCAATTTCATTAGAGAGGAAAGAAAAGAAAACAAAACAAAACCAAGAAGAGCTACAAAATTGCAAAGGAAAATCAATCCCTTGTTAGTCCCACACAAACCCTTCGTCTAAATGAGTTCTTGGCAAGTTCATGAGCAAATTGATTTAGCCTTCTAAGAATATGGAAAAAGGAAATGTCTTCAAACTTGGACCTCAACTCATTGTTGTCCCACAAAATAGGTTGGATTGCCCAATCCATCAACCCATTGATGGCTCTAATCACCTCGAGGGCATCCGACAAAAGATGGATCTTGCGAAATCCCAGTGGCCTAGCCTCCTTCATTGGAAGTAAAACAACCCTTGCCTCAACTTCTTTTGAAGAGGAAACCTTGGATCCATTGATTGATCCTGCATGAACCTAAGAACCGTCAAACCAAATAGCAAATCCAAAGCCTACTTTTCCATACACGGCTCTAAAAGATGTATTTGAGAACACCTGAGCCATGCCTCTAGGGCTCCTCAAACTAAAATCCTTTGGATTGTATGAAGGTCCTTTGAAGGCTTTTTTATTATTGGCCATTAAGGCAACAAGCATTCTTCTAGCGCATATGATTGTGCTAATAGCCTCAATTTTTGTGCCTCTAAATATAAAATCATTCCTACTTTTCCACGAGGCCCACCAAAGAGCAAGAACCTAGGATTTCATTTCAGGACTAATTGGTGGACTCATCGTGCCACAATGATCCATAAAGGAGTTCCACCAATCTCTAATCCTCAGAGAAGCAATAGAATGTGATAACATTCCAATGTTAGAGCCAAACCATGATGCTCTTGTATGGTCGTAAAGAAATAGAGCATGCTCAACAGATTCTTCCGATGTTGTGCATATATGACAAATGGCATCATTAGAGATATTTTTGTTGTGGGGTAACTTGCATACCTTGACTACATTATTTAGACATTTCCAGACAAATAGAAGGACTCTTTGGGGTAGAGAGAGGGACCACAATGTCTTTCAATTAAAGGGAGAATTTTGGGTAATCCTACTTTCTTCATGAATGATTTTGTAAGCCAGTCTTGAAGATAAATAGCCCATATTCTCATATCATTGGTACGAGGAATATATATTTTCATAATATCCTCAACATCAGAGGCATTATTAAAAACATTTCTAATTAGCTGTTCATTCCAAGTTCTATCCCCATTCCAAAGATCTTTAACCGCAAGATCTTGGTTAACAACACTGGACTTTGGTCTCCTAAGGCCTCCTTTTGAAGGGATCCAATTGCATTTCCAAACCGAGATTTGATCCCCATTACCTATGATCCACCCCACCCTATCTTTGATAAAATTAGTAGCTTCTACAAATCCCTCCCCAAACCAAGAGTTACCCTTCTTGAAGTTTGCCTCCCATAAAGTTTTGTCCGGACAGTACTTTGCTTTCAAAATCTTCAAATTTAATCTATTCTCATTAGAAAGGCACTTCCAACATGTTTTGGCCAATAAGGCTAGATTATTTTCCTTGGTATCCCGAATTCCTAGTCCTCTATCTTCGGGAGGGCTGTAGATTTCTTTCCACTTTATGGTGTGAGTATTTTTTTTGTCAGGAGAGTGCCCAAAAAGAAGCCTCTAAGCATTTTATCTATTGTATCAATGGTTTTTTATTGGAGTTAGAGCACTGTCATATTATATATAGGGATAGTAGAAACAACAAATTTTATTAAGGTAGACCTCCCTGCTTGCGATAGAAGAGGGGTTTGCCATGACCTAATTCTACTTTGAATTTTTCCCATTAGAGATTGAAAACTATCGTTTCTATTTTTGTTCATAATGAGGGGATTTCTTAAATATTTATCATCCATCTAGGATCTTGGCAAGTTCTTTTTTCCTGATACTGGAGGTCCCTTTACTAAAGTAAGCTACAGACTTATCAAAATTGAGTAATTGTCCAGATAGGAAGCAGTAATCATCAAGGGTGTCTTTAATGGCCCTGACTTCATCTATTTTTTCCTTACAAAAATGGAGACTATCATCGTCAAAGAATCGGTGGGAAATGATAGGCATGAACAATTTTACTCCTCATGGAAACCAAAGGCCACTAGGACTATGACTAGGAAATCCCATTCCATTCTATCATAAGCTTTTGCCATGTCTAATTTTAGGCCCGTAGTTTTTTCCTTGTCATGTCTAATTTTAGGCCTGTAGTTTTTACCTTTCTCTTTCTCTTTCTTTTAAAAGAATGAATAACTTCGTGAGCAACAATATAGTTATTAGAAATAGCTCTACCTTCCACAATAGCACTTAGGTAAGGGCCGATAATTTTATTTAGCACCTTTTTAAGTCTGTTGGCAACTATCTTATATAGATAATTTTATAAATAACATTACATTGACTAATTGGACCTAAAGTCATTTGCCCTTTGGGGGCCGCTCTTCTTGGGAATGTAGACAACAAAGGTTTTATTGAGCTTCTTAAGAGAGAATTTGGTTTTGAAAGAACTTTGCACAAAAGTAATGATATCAGGTCCAATTGAGCCCCACATTTGCTGATAAAACTTTGCCAAGTAACCATCAGGGCCTAGGGATTCAAGGGGCTCCATTTGGGAAAAAGCTTTCTTACCCTCTTCCTTTGATGGGATAACTGTTAGACCTTGGTTCTCTTCTAGGGAAACCAAGCTTCTAATCAAGTTCTTTATTTCACTGAGAATTCTTGGACCACTAGTCATCTTCATCTTCTTTAAGTTTTCACAGAGAGTCTTTCTAGCTATGTCCTTCCTATTATCCACCCATTTTCCATCATTATTTTTAATTTTCTCAATCCGATTGTTTTGCCTCCTGCTAATTGTGCTTCAGTGGAAAATTTTTGTATTTTTATCCCCATCCTTCAACTATAACTCTCTAGCTTTTTGTCTCCACCATCTCTTCTTCCCTAGAGAGGTATGCCTCAAGTTTTTCACTAATGTTGATTTCGGATTCCACAGAGGTTGGGTTGACTTCTTTTCTCCTTATTCTTTCACATTCAAGTCTGGTTTCAGAAATAGCTTCCTCCACTTTTCTAAAACAATATTTGTTCCACGTAGTGAGATCCTTACCTAAGAGGCGGTATAAGGTACAATCAATATTTTTTTCATTGACATTGTTAGGTTTGGCCCACCTGTTAAGAATAATTTCCTTGCAGTTTTTGTCCCTTAACCACATGCTATGGAATCTAAAGGGTATAGGGAGAAAGGGGGATTTTGGGCTTCCACGAAAAAGAATCGGGGCATGGTCAAAACCTCCAACAATTAACACATAAAAAGTTGCCTCTGAAAACAAGTTTCTCCACTGAATATTTCCAATGGCTTTGTCTAATTGTTCCTTCACATGAGCGAGGCCTTTTCTTTTATTAGTCCAAGTAAAAGCCGGACCTATGGAGCTAAGATCCATCATTTGTGCATTTTCCATGAATTCTATGGCTCTCTTGGCCTTCCGGGGGTCATTAAAGTCTCCTTCCATCAGCCATGGTCCTATAATATGTTTTCCTATTTCATGCATGTTATTCCAAAAATTCCAAGCGTTGGATAAAAGTAGCAAACCAAGAAAAAGAATTATTATTAATCCTACAGTGGATGAACCACTTGTCCTTTTTAACAATGACTAACTCTCAATGGTTTACCATCACTTATATGTTTCGATGGTAGAGGCTCTTCTTTGCAACATGGAGGTTTCCGCTTCAATTCCTAGTAGAGGCTTCAGGTGATGACTTGGTGGTGTCCAAGCTTTCGGGTGGTAGAGGCTTTAGGTGCAAAGAAGTGGTGTCCATTCTGAAACATTAAGTGGTGGTCAAGGGTTTAGAAGCTACCAGAGCCCCACAAAGTGCGGCCATGCGGGGACTTAACTTGAAAAAAAAAAAAAAAAAAAAAAAAAAACTCTCAATGGTTTCCTGTCACAAGAGAGCTAGTACACCAGCTATGCCATTCGCTTGAACAACCTCCATTTTAGCAAAATTTAGCCTCCTAGACAACTTACCAATCTCATTCTAATTTGATTTTGTTTCTAAGATAAACATAAAATCAGGTTGATTTTCTCTGCGTAGGCTTTTTAATTCCCGAATTGTTGAGGCATTTTAATTAATACCTCTACAATTCCAGGTGATGCCTTTCTGAGATTTATGATGATCTTTCCTACTAGAATCCATTGAGGCTAGATCTTGATTTTTGTTCAAGTTGATTGGATCAGCTAGGCTTTTATGATGGGAAGAAGAACATTTAAAAGAAGCATTAGTGGTAAATAAGGTATTAAGGGTTGGAGAGAATGTTACTTGTTTTTGTTGGGGCTGGTCCGCATCTTGATTATTGCCAGAGAGAACTTCAGTCCAGTCATCCTCATGGTCCCCACTCACTGCTCCATCATGATCTCTTCCACGATTCAATGCCTGCCGCCTTTTCTCATTTCTTCCTTCCATGATATTAGCGGAATGCTTGACTGGCTAGGATCTTCCTCGGTTCCTTAGCTTAATAAGGGTTGGTTCCTTCCTAGCATTTAACTCACCATAAAGGCCTGACTCAGCAGGCAGATGTTTTGTGGTTTGAGGTGCAGTAGATGCAGCAGACCCTTGCAAGGGAGCGTTTGTCTTAGTCGCTTTTTTATTTCCCTCAGGCCTTGCTTCAATTGGGGTCGCGGTTGCCTCACTGGATTGGGGCCTGTAGTCTTTTTTATTTTCTACTAGTGTGAGAGACCGGTGCCCAGCACGGGGCCAAAAAAAGAAAAAAAAATACATTTCAATATGAAAGCAATATTCATGCCTATCAAAGAAAACGTAAACAAAAAAATTTTGAAATACCAAAAAAAAAAAAAAAAAAAAAAAGGATTTGGACAGGAAACACACAAGATAAGGGAAGGAATAAGGGAAATATAAAGATTTGGATTGATTAGGTGAGTCCATAATGATATAGCGTGGCCTAGTGGCCAGGAATATAAAAAAGAATCAATACCGCTACGTTATACAAGTTTAGGTTAAGATATTAAAGTGAAATTGAGGACAGAGAAAATACCAATCGTTACCAAAATTATTGTATATAAAAATGTAAGATAGGAATACCAAATTATTGTATTTAAGTGGGCCTACTTTTATGGAGTTATATTTGATTTGGATTCATAAAAAATGATGCCATTATTTTGATTTGTTTGGATGTAGAATATGGTTCCATTTAGGAGTATCATGAATTTGTCATTGATTCATTGAGAACTAGATTATGAAAATTTTAAGCGGGCCAAATTTTTATTGAGTAAAATTTAATTAGACTCATAAAATAAGGGGCCATTTATTTTATTGGATCAAAATTTTTAATTTTCTCTAACAGAGGTAAGAATGTACCATTCCTCTCTCTCATGCAAACAAAAAACAGCATAGCATGCAATCCTCTTGCTTGCTGCATAAACAAGCCCTGATATAACGGGAGTCCAATGAGCCTTCACCTTCTGATCATAGCATGAATGGATATTTTATATACCCTCAGGACCACTAAATGGTTCCAATGTAATTTTGTCCCATTTCAGCACCAACGGATTAATAATGGACCGGTCCATTGACAGCTATGGCAGGGCCATCTATCCCCATCAAATGGCTAATCACTAGTCTATTCAATGCAAAATTCCACCAATGTGGGGCCATCAACAAGAGGCCCAGGAGATAATTGGTCCTGCGGACTACCGAACTTGCTGTGGATGATCCAAGTAAATGGCCCCAATGAGAGTGATGGGTCTAGTCACGACAATAAATAGGTGGGCCACGAGCCCAAGGACCGAGTCCTTATCCTGAAAAAGCGAAGCGAAAGGCATCGATTTTCATTTGTCAGCCACTACTGGCCGTGCCAACTTGAGAAGCCCTGTGACTCACTCATCCTGAGAAATGGGGCCCACCACTAACTTTATTCCTTTTGATTTGGTTCATCCATTTGGAAATCCATAAAATCATTTCCCATTAGAGAAATATATACTGGCCATGAGCGTTTCGGATGCATTGTGAAACTGTTAGATAATGGCTCAAATCATGGTACCAATTCCGGTCCAAGAAAATTTTAAAAATATATGGATTGGGAATCTCCTCGTGAAGGTTTATTAGAATATTTAAATGTGTTGGAGTCCCACCAATACTTATTTGGTGCATATGTGCAAAAAAAAAAAAAAAAAGAGTTTTTTTTTTTTTTATATACCCCCTAAGGTTTATAGAATTTGTCAATAGGCTGATGTAGTTTCAGTATTTGAATATAACCCCCTGCTTTTTCATTTTTGTACCTTCCATGTCACGTAAATTAGTTGTCCTAACTAGAATGGTAGCCCTTAAGAGATTTGTGTTGAGTTTTTATAAAAACGACAGCTTTTCCCTTGCATCCATTAAACACAAATATGCCATTATTTATAAAAGATTAATATAATTTGATCCCAAATCTCAACGGTTTCTCTTTCAAAAACTCTCTTATGATACATGAGTCTTAATCATGTATTTTGAAACTTACATCAATCCAACAAGTGAGTTTTGCATGGATTGGGTCAATTATAACCAATTATAAGTATAGGTTATAATCGATTTGGATTTAACAAATTGCTTCCCCCATATTGATAAAATATGGATTTATGTAAGGTCATCCTAGCTTTTGAAATCATGCATATAGAGATAAAGACATGGGAAAAGTATTATTTTACTCAAACTTAAGGTGGGTGTAAGGGTACCGATTTTGGCTCATGGAAGGTGTTCGAATGAAAAGATAGGGGACTATATGCAAATACTGAAATCACAAGTGCCTATATACAAATGCTATAAACCTTATGGGGGTATATACAAAGAACTAAAAAATGTAAAATGAAAATGAAAAAGGTATCCAGGGGGGGGGGGGGGGGGGGGGGGTTGGTTTGGGTGTTGTTTTCTCCAGGGCTATAACATCAAGTCATTGATGGTTCAATAGTAATGCATCTCCCCTACCATAGGTGATCTATATGAATGCTCAAAATACAAACTAAACAAGTTTGTGCATGCAAAGATTCCAAAAGACAAGTCACAACAATATATATATATATATAGAGGCCAACTCTCCTAAGCTGCATCTTAGCTTATCCTAATCTGAAACAGGGCTGGTCCCACAAAATCAAAGTCGAATATGCTGTTTTTTGGATGATGATCGTCTCCAAAATCAAGATAAATCCAATCAGAATTGGATTTTTCAGTTTCATTATACAAAAAACAGATATAATCAAGTTTGATTTGTAGGACCAGCTATATTCCAGCTTAGGATAAGCTAAACTGCAGCTTAGGATAGCCTTGCTCATATATATATATATATATATATATATATATATATATATATATATATAGGATCCCACTATGCTCTTGTGAGAGTTACTCTCACAATACTGTGAGAGTAAGGGGTGGGGGACCTCACATCCATATATCACAATCACACACCAATTGCATGCATGACACGGAGATTCTTTTACATGGTACAATTCCAAAATTGAAAAAATATCAATTGCCAATAAATGGAAAGATTTTTACTATCCCAATTGAAAGAAAGAAGTACAATTACAAGAGTTGGTAGAGACCCATGCCTCTTTGCTATTAGTTTCTAATGAAACACTCAAGGACCCATCTTCTTCTTCCTCTAATTTCTTTTTTTTTTTTTCTAATTCTTTTCAATATTTCTCTCTCCAATGTCCCTTTCCAATACTGTGAACAAGAGCCCATATAGAACGAGGGTTTTTTTTTTCAAAATCTTTCTCTATTAGAAACTTCCCCTTTTCTCTCTTTAACTGCTTGTGGTGGCAATCGGGGAAAAAAAGAGTAAAAAACCCACAAGCCCATTTCAAGAAACTATCTTCAAATCAACAATTTTACCAGAAATAGAAAAATCTTGGATAAACAAGGATGACCAAGGACCAATCCCTCCTTGGCACCATGAAAAAAATGGATGTTGTGGGATGAAAAGACAGGATTCTAGGCAATAATATATAATATGGTTTTACATATGACATTATAAACTAAATGGGTCTTGATGTATGAATTCAACAAAATATAATCAGCACTTAGATCGGAAGCATACCTTGCGCCATCGATCCAGATTATGAAGCTTAGTGATGATAGCTTTTCACTTACATCACGTCAACGGTTCAGATCGCGATATTCTATCACAAATGCTAAACATGAACAACTGTGATCAAATGTACCCTCTACTTGCTCTCCTTTTACACCTTACTTGGCCCCTGTTTGGCATAAGGATTTTTAGCCTCTACTTCTCTAAATCTCTAAAGCGAGTAAAGTTTTTGAAAATAGAGGTGTTTGGTAAGATGTTCAGTCACTACATACTTTAGAGAGGTAGAGACGAAGCCTCTTACATCCACATTTCACTTTTTGTTGCACTTGAGAAGTAAAGGGAAGAATTAAGAGGTGGGTGAACAGTGTTTTTGTTAGACCCCGTCTCGAGTTAATCGAGATTAACTCTAATTAATTGAAATTAGTACTAATTAATCATGTTTAATTAAGCTAATGATGGTTAATGACCAAATGGAATTGAATTAGCCTCAAATAAATGATTCGGGCCTAATGAAATGATAATGAATGAGATTAAGGTAACTAAGTTGGTGTTAGACTCAAACAAAGGAAAACAAGGACTTTTTCGTAAATACGAATTATTGTATACTTTGTCAAATAAGATCACTCTTGATTCCAACATGTGTATCTTGTAGAGTTCGTTAACTTCCGTAATATGCGAGATTCCATTCGGCCCGAATTGGATCAACTGAGTCTTCATTTGACTCGAATTAGAAATAAGTGAAGAAGAGGGGGATTTTAGGCAAAAGTGGGCTTATAAGGTCCCAAATGAACCTAAGTTCATTCATTCCAGCACATCCAAACCCTAGACTCTCCATCTTCTTTCTTCTTTCCATTTTCTTCATCAAGCATCAAGATGGGAGCTTGCATGTGTGATTGAAGGGGTGCTAGCTTCACCAACTTCATCTTCTTCACCTTCCCTTTTGGTTTCTTTGGAGATAGAGCTTGAGGAAAAAGGAAAATCTCTTTTCACTATAACTATAAGTGGTTGCGTGTGTTATAGGATTTTCAAGTTGGATTGAGTGGTTGTAGTGAGTTTCTAGCACACATAGCTTATATGAATTGTGTTTGTGATTTGGTTTTGGTTATAGGTTGAAAGAAGATTGTAATTTGGGGGATTTTCATCTAAAAATCAAGCTAGGCAAGGGCTTGGAGTTAATTGATCTCAAACAAGGCAAGTATAAACAGTACTTGTGATTAAATTGCTACTTAATATGAGTTTCTTGTCATTAGATATGATTTCAATTGATTTGTCTAAGAATGATTTGATTTGTGGATCAATTGAATGGTATTTGAAGTGATTACAGGATAAATAGAAGTGTTAATCTTATGAGAAATGGTGGTTGAGGAAGGGAACAGGAGGTTCCAAAATTTTATTGCAAGTATAATCAGTTCTTATATGTATATGCTTGTAATTGTTCATAAATTTCGTTTTGTGAACAATTCTCATTTGTTTTAGAATTTTATTTCAAATGAAATGGTTATAGTATGATGATTAAATTGTTTATCGAGTATTGGAGGCTCAAATTATGTTTAAATGGCTTTTGGAAAGACTTGAAAATGAGTAGAAAAGGTGGGAAAATAGTCAGTACAGAAACAAAACTTTACAGGTTCTGTTCTGAAAATTCTGCACTCCAACGTTCGAACTCTTGGCCCTACTGGTTTTTCGCCCGAAATGTACTACACTCGAGCGCTCGAACTCTTGGCCTGAACGTTCGAACTTTTGTCTAAACGTTTGAACTCTTGGTAGACCATTAAACTTGGCAGATTTTCAAACAACCATAACTTTTTATCCGTAAGTTGGATTTTGGAGTTCACATATCGATGGGAGTTCACATATCGATGGAAAGCTCTTGGAACGTAGAATCTAATGATCTATAGTTCCACTTGATTGGATGACTCAAAAATGAGTCCGGTCCAAGGCGATTCTATTTGAATCAAAAACTATTTTCTTGTGTGTAAATATTTTTATAACTTAGCCTTGAGGCTAAATAATGTGATGTTCATCGGGAACCGTACCTAAACCTTCATAAGTGTTAGCTAAGTTTATCTTAATGTAAAAATTTCAATTAAAGTGATGTCATCGACAATAACACATACATTAGATAATGAACGTTTCACCTGAATGTTTGGTTTAGGAGTTTGAATAAATTTTTTGATTAGATTTAATTAGATTTCCGAGTCTGGCACTACATAGTAGTTTCCTGAGTTCGTTAATGAGCTGAAATGAATTAATGAAATGCGTTTGATGGACCCTCGGAGTTTCCGTCCTCTCCTTCCGCACCTCGGGGGCTTGCCTGGGTCTCGGTGGAGGAGGGAAATCGCGGGTATCAACATTTTTGTACGGGTATGCCAGATTTACTTTCTACTTGGAATTTGGAATGGTGATGATCCGGAAATTCACCTTCACAAGTGGAAAGGAAATCAATCCTTCTTTCTAACTTTTCAAATTGCAAAAATATTAAGAAAAGAGACAAGTTTGTTTTTTGAGAATGCTGTAGGAGGCGTTTTTTTTTTTTTTTTTGTTTGCCGTGGAAGGCGATTTTGCCGTTAAGGCGATTTTACAAAACTCATCAAATATGAAAGACAAGAATTGTGATTTCTTTTTGTCTCTTTAAAAAATACAAACTACAATAGAAAAGGAAGAAAAGTGATCTAACTTCTCAGGAGATTGTGGGGACACGTTGAGATCGATGGTCGCAAGTCATATATGGACTTCGCCATTGTCCTTCAAATGAGAACGGTTGATGCTTCGATTCTTCGGCTTGGCTCCAACCTCAGTTTTTTAAAGGACAAGGACCAAGAGAAGGTCCTATTTCCGATGAAAAATCGAGTAAACGGGCTGAAAAGCCGCGTTTAGGCCATGTTGTAGAAGGAGGGGATCTTGGGGGGGTGGCCCCCCAAGGGACTTTGATCACCTTGTGATGTTTCTTGTAGTAGAGCAGTAGGACTTCGTCTGGATTTCTTCGGAAGAATGCAAGTGTACAAGTGCAGAATTTCAAGTCGATGTGTGTATCGATTCGTCTCTCCATTTCTTTCTTTTGGACCTCCTTTTATAGGCTTTTGGTAGCCATGAGGTGATTATGGGCATTGATGGCCATGATGAGAAAATTGATGATGAGTTACAAGTTTTTATTCTTTGATTTTGTAACTCCTTTTTCATGGCTTGTGATTGGCCGATGAAGGATAATGGGCATTTAATTGCCTTTAATCTTCATGATGATGGGAGTTTCATGGGTTTAATGCCATGATTGTTTGGATTTGTAACTCCCAAATGCTTGAATCTGATTGGGCCGTCCAAAATAATGAGTTAATGACCGCATTAAGTTGTCATAAATGGGTCAATTAACGACATTAAGTGGTCGCCAGGGCATGTGAAGAGTCGTGGGCCTCGCCGCATCTTTTGAGATTCTTCTTGTGATCATCATAGATGGATCCACACATTGTTTGATGCCGGACTGCGGTGCAATTTCAGACATCGATTGTTGTTGGTGGGCCGGTGACATCTATCTTGTCGATTTCAAGATCGGTCGGACAGAAAGTATACTTTCTTGATCAGCCGGTTGGCGATCTTGGAGCGATCGGTGATGATTTCATGCTTTTGACAGCGGATCCAAGATATCGATGAAGATCCGTGGTTTCCAAGCATCAAAGATTGGATTTTCAAAAAATCACAAAGGCAGGAACACTCGAAACGCGAAAAGGATCGGAAAACGAGCCATTTGGTGAGAAATCCAGCGACCCAGATTTGCAGGGTCGCCGGCGACCTTGGGCCAAGGTCGCCGGCGAACATACGGGGCTTTGGCCCTTTTGGTCATCGAGCTTCGTTTTCGGCCCTTTTTCCTTCTTTTTTTTTTTCCTTCTTTCTTCTGTATTTTTCTTGACATTTTTCCTCAATTATTGACTTGATTTTCTTGGAGAAAACTTGACGAGAACCCGCGCAAAACCGGAGCACAAAGTTTATTATTTTTCGGGAAAGCTGAAGATTTTGTAGCCGATTTTCCGTCAAGAGTCGAAACTAGGTCAAACGATGTCAGAATGACCTGAAAATTGAGGTGAAGCTTCTTGAGCAGTGGATAGGACCAACCATGGGCTTTTATTTGAGTTTTGAAGTCGTTTGGGGTCCTGTCGATGCTTGACTTGATTTTGCTGCGAGGAAAATACCGAGCTTTGAGATGTGGTCAAACGATGTCCGATTGACCTAAAATTTGACGGGGAGCCTATTGGAGTCATTTTGAGATGACCCATTACCTCCGTTTTGGATGTCACGGTCCCGGGATGCTCCGCCACTGGTAGGCTTGATTTTCTTTCAGAGCATCGAAACCTGGTCAAACGTTGTCGGAATGACCTGAAATTCGACGTGCAGCCCTTTGGAAGCATGTTGAAGCCACTCATGTACTTTGTTTGATGAGTGATGGCTTCGGTGGTTCCCGCCGCCGGGAGGCTTGATTTCACTACTCGAGCGTTGATGGAGGGTCAAACGTTGTCGGTTTGACTTGAAATTTAGCATGGAGCCCTTTGAAGACATCTTGGAGTCATCCATAGGCTCTGATCAAAGTTTTGGCCTCTTTGATAATGTCGCAGCCAGGAGTGCTTGTTTAGCTGTCAGAGAAGTGAAGTTAGGCCAAACGATGTTGGAATGGCCCGAAACCTCAGGTGTACCTTTCTTTTGGCTGTCTTGAAGGATCTTTCAGTTTTTGTCTTATTCTGATAAGATCTGATGCTTGAAGTAGCTTTGCCTATTTTGTAGCAGGATGCAACTTCACGAGGCTTCTTGATGTTAAGGAGACATCGTGACTTTTTTTGTGTCAACAAATGCCCCCTCTAGGTACAACGACGAGTAACTTTTCGGAGTAGATGTGCCTCGAAGAGAAACTTGAAGGAGAGTTTCCAATTTGACCAAGAGTCTTGAGCAAAATTTTTTTTTTTTTAATAGCCTTCTGAGTTTCCGGGGGAATTTTATGGTAGTGAGAGGGATCACGTACCATCTCAAGGCAAAGTTTTGAAAATGACATGGGGTATTTGGATTTTGGGTTTTGGATTTTGGTTTTTGACCTTGTGACCTAACAAGCTGTTTGTGGCAGGTTAGGGGGTCGGGGTTTGATTTTTTATTTTGACCTTGTGACCCAACAAGCTGTATGTGGCAAGTTGGGGGGTCAGATTTGTTTTTTTGGTTTTGGTTTTTGGCTTTGGTTTTGATTTTGGTTTTGGTCTTGTGACCTAACAAGCTGTATGTGGCGAGCTAGGGGACCAAGGTTTGGTTTGTTGTGGAATGTCAATTTCAAGATTTTGGCTCAATTTGGTTCATGAGGTTGGACGGTTTGGTTTTTGGAAACTCATGAGACTTTCTTTCTCTTTTTTTTTTTCTTTTTTTTTTTTGAATGGTCCCATCAACTCAAAAGAGGCATGGGACTTTTTTTTTCTCTTTTTTTTTTCTTTCGCTCTTGGTAAGAGGAATATTTTGACTAAAAGCCACTTGTAGTGCCTAGGTGGTCAAACCTGGCTCATATGAGCTAACCCATGGTACCTTAGGCTTTGGAGATGGCCTAGATCTCATATGGTGTCATTTTTGTAGAGAATATCTAAAAATATCTCTTTGGTGTAGAGAATATCTAAAAATATCCTTACTTGGAGAGAATCTCTCAAGTTTCCTTCTTTTTTTGGAGAGACTTTCTCAAAATATCTTTCTTTGGGGAAAGTAGCTAGATTTTAGCACTTACCTCCTTTCTTTTCTCCTTGTTTCCTCTTTTTGTTTGCTCTCTTCTATAAAAGCAAGAGGGGTTGGATCTTTGGCTCCATTGCTTTCTTTGTTTGCAAGAGTCTTCAAGAGTGCTCTCCAAGATAAGAAGTGTGTTTTCTTCTTCAACGATCTCCAAGCTTTTCTTCTTCTTCTCCATCAATGGCTTCAAGTAAGTTTTCTTCCTCTACAAGAAATTCTATTGTAGAAGTAGCTTCTTTCTTTCTTTGCTCTCTTTTTCTTCCTCTCTTCTCTTTTTTTTTCTTTTCTTCTTCTTCTTCTTTTTTTTTCAAGCACGTTTTTCTCTTTTCTTGTTTTTTTCTTTTTTTTTTGTCCATGGTTTTCATCCCCTTTTTTTTCCCGTGCTTCTTCTTTTCTTTTTTTCACCTTGTGTGTTTTTTTTTTTTTCACGGTTTTTTCTTTTCTTGTTTTTTTTTACACACGCTGATTTTCCTCTTTTTTTTCTGTTAGCGTTTTTTTTCCCACGCTGATATCTTTCTTCTTTTTTCAGCGTCTTTTTTTTCTGTTTTTTTTTTCTTGGCTGTACGGACCTGGCCATATTGTCACGTGGCAGTGGGCCACGGCCTGTGGGCCCAAATTTTTTTTTTCTCTGAGATTTCTTTCTCTCTCTCTTTCTTTTTCTTTCCTCCTTTGTTTGCTCACCATGATAATGAGGTTATGCAATTTCAATATGTTCATGCATTTTTTTTTTATGCATCAAGATAGAAGGCTATAGTCTATAGGTCAAGCCAACATGATTTTTGACTTGGACAAAGTTTGATTGGTTTTGACCAAATTGGGTTGGAATTGGTCAAACTTTGGTCAAGGTTTTCCTAGCTTCTAATGCATGATGATATTCTTTGATGCATGATTTTTGGTAAATGGACTTGAAAGCATGATGATGCATACCTGAAAATCTTTTGCAAGTATTGGGATTTTGAGCTCGCAGCGATGTTGAGCTCTTTCTCGGTCTTGCTGGATTTTGAGGAACTTTGCAATTTTTGGATTTTGGAGCTTGTAGCAATGTTGAGCTCTTTTCCAAATTTTGTGGAAATTTGATGAGATTGGCTCGTTCTCGCATCGATGTTGAGTTCGAACCTTCTTTGAGAATTTTCCATTGACTATGAGCTCGCAGCGATGTTGAGCTCATCTTCAGGCTTTCTGTCTTTTTCGGAGTATTTCCCTTTTCCTCGAAATTGCCCCAGAACCATGTCAAAATTTCGCTAGAATTTTTTTAGCAAAATTCTATCATTTTGATGATGATTGATCTTTTCTTTTCCTTCCATCTTTTGCAAGTAGTTCCTCCAGAACGAACAAAGGTAAAGGTCCTGTTACTGACGCACCTCGTCGGTCTGCCAAATCTTCTAATGCGGCTGTTCAGCAGGATTGGGAGAAGGTCCAGTTTGTAGAAAAGAACTTGGAAGAATGCGATTCCGTGAATCGTGATGAGATGAGACAGCGATTGATCGCTCTCAACTATGAGGAATTCTACAAGATCATGGTAAGCAGCCGTCCTTGGGTTACGAACGATCAGAGCATTGTGCTCAAGCCTACCTTCTTCTTTGGTGATGCAGTCACTGACGACTTGACATACCAAAGGGGATGTTTTCAGTTCTTTTACACAGCAGATGGTGAGGAGAGAACTATTTCTACCCGGTCGACTTTTGATCAAACCATTTCAATCTTGAGCCTTTCTCCCACGTGCCCTAAGAAGGAAGATCTTCCGAGCTGGGTGAAGAGGACCAGTGTGATCAAGACCGGGGTTTTTGTTGGCGGCCCTTCCGGTTTTGCAGAGAAGTCGCCTGTCCGTATGGACATGTTGATGCCAGCCAGTGGCTACCAAGGTTCTGATCATCCATCGGTCCATTTGAGACCGGTGGGCCTTGGCGTTTTTCGGGCTGACGGCAGCATTTGGGTGAAGCTTTTTCGACTTCGTGGCCGTTTCAGTGCTGACTCGAACTGGGAATGATAGACTGATCACACCCTGAAGATTGGCGAGGCCATTCTGCAGGAGGCCGAAATTTTTGATGCGGTTCGCGCTTTTCAGCAAACCATCGTTTTCTCCGATGAGGCTTTCATGGCCATTCTGGAGTCATTCCTTCCACAAACCAACACCTTCATTGTGACGAATGGTGAGATTGGTTTTTCTTTGAAGGAACTGAGCACCATCACCGGGTTGCCTATCCTCGGCAAACTCTATGAGGAGTTTATGCCTATTGACAGTGTCCTTGAGGAGCAGTCTGAGGAGTTTAGGCTTGTGTACTTTCAGCTCGTCGCCTTCTATGATTTTTTGAAGGAGAAGGAGGACTCGAAAGTTGGATGCAGCAGTTGTAAGAGTTGCAGCTCCAACTTTTTTTTATAGCGGGGAGTCTTCTGATGGCATGGCCCAGGATGCTAGGGCTAAAGCATCAAGTTTGAAGAATATCGCCGCTATGCGAGAAGATTTGAGGAAGTTCTTCGCAAGCACAGATGCCATTTGTTCCGACATTGCATTGCGGAGAGATCTCGCTATTTACCTCACTTATTGGCTGGGTGAGACTGTTTTTGCTGGAGGAGATGGAACGCACATCAAGCCACACTGTATTTTTTTGGCTTGTCAGATGGCGTTTGGAGAGCGGCTGGCTTTGGTACCTGCTCTTTACTCCTACTTGTGTACCGAACTGCAGGCTGTTGCTTTCTTGGTTCCGCTTGAGCTCCCTATGAATAGGGTATTTTCTGCCCACATCTTCTATTCCTGGTATGTATACCACTGTCCTAACTTCCATCGTTTGGGAGTTGCACAGGACGAAGATTCTTTTATGATTCGTTTGGCTAGAGGGACAGCCATTTCCGAATCTCTTTTGTCTGCCCGTTTGAGGATCCGACGGTTCAGGGACGTCGAGATTGGGCAGTCTTCAGTGAAGCTTTCTCCGGGTTTGCTGAAAAAGGCTTTTGACTTTGGTGTCTCCCGTGATTCGACCAGGGCAGTCTTTTCGTCGATATCCAACCGCATGTCCCTTCGCGTTTTGCATTGCAGCTTGGCTTCTCTCAAGGCGTTGTTGGAGCGCCTTCGAGCATGGTGAAGCGTTTTGGAGGTTTGCAGGATGGGAGGAATGCATGGGCTTTTGACAGTGCTGAGGACACTACCGCCATGATTTCCTATCCTGAGCTACCCACTTTCATGACTGCTGGCTTCACGAAATGGTTCGTGGAGAGCTTCTTAGTGTACCAGGGGCTTTCCAAGAAGGAGCTTGATGTCAAGCAGTCTCCTGGGAAGGGTCTTGGCATATCAGATGGTGTCCGTCAGGAGGAAGTTTTGGCTTTCCTTGTTGGTGAGAAGCACAAGATAGGCTTTCTCAATGAGCAGGACGTCATCAGATCAGGAGCTGCACAAGGGATTCCTGGTGAGGTCTTGAGACAGCTGATGGAACGCGCTCCGAATGCCGTGGTGCGGCTACCTGGGTCGGCGGACGTGGGAGTCCGTCGGGTCCGATCCTTTCGCGCCCGGGGGGCATGAAGCGTGCATCAACATTTCTTTGTGTGGGTGTGCCAGATTTTCTATTTTACTTGGAATTGCAAGTGGTAATCCGGAGATCAACCTTCGCAAGTAAAAAGGAAATCAACTTCTTTCAAGTTTTCCATTGCACAAATATTTAAGAAAAGAGACATTTTCTTGGTTTGCCGTGAAAGGCGATTTTGTTTGGCATTTATAGCCGATTTTGGCGTTTATAGCCGATTTACAATTCTCATCAATAATGAAAGACAAGAGTTGTGATTTTTGTCTCTTTTAGAAAAATACAAACTACAATGAAAAGCAAGAAAAGGAGGATCTAACTTCTCAGGAGATTGTGGGGGACTCGTTCAGATTGACGGTCGCAAGCCATGTATGGGCTTCGCCATCATCCATGCAGATGAGAACAGAGGATGTTCTTGATTCGCTTGGCTTGGCTATAACCTCAGATTTTTAGAGGACAAAGACCAAGAGGAGGTCCTATGTCCGATAAAAAGCTAAGTAGACGGGCTGAAAAGCCACATCTGAGCCATTGGAGGCAGCGGGAGAAGGCAAGGACCTTGGGGGGGAGTAGCCCCCAAGGGACTTTTGTCACCTTGTAGTGGTGGCCGGTGCAGAACTTCAGCAGAGTTTTTCTCTCTTTTTCTTTCTCTGGATTCTTTCTGCTCTCTTCCGATCCGATCTCTTTTTTTCTGATCCCGATTTCAATGGAATGCTCTCCTATTTATAGGCTTTTGGTAGCCATTTAGGAGAGTTTATGAGCTTTAATTGCTTTAATGAGAGGAGTTACAAGATTTATTTCTTGATTTTGTAACTCCTTTTTCCTTGAATCTGATTGGCCGATGGAGATTGAGGGCATTTAATCGTCATGATGGGAGGAGTTTCAAGGTTTAAGTGCCATGAATCTCTTGATTTGTAACTCCTGAATGCTTGCTTCTGATTGGGCCGTCCAAAGAAATGAATTAATGACTGCAATAAAGCTAGTCAATTAACTGCATTAATTGGTCGCCGAGCAGTCGAAGAGTCGCGGGCCATGCCGTGTCTTCTGGAATTCTTCTGGCGATGATCATCGATGGATCTACATGCTGATCGACATCGGATGAACATGTAACTTCAGACATTGATAGCTAGCAGCGGGCTGGTGACATCTGTCTTGTCGATTTCACGATCGGTCGGACAGAAAGTGCACTTTCTTGGTCAGCCGGTTGGCGATCTTGGAGCGATCAATGATGATTTTATGCTTTTGACGGCGGATCCGAGATGTTGTCGGATATGAGTCAATTTAAAGCACTAAAAATCACAATTTCAGGGAACCAAAGGGGCCAAAACGCGTAAAACGCGAAAAGGGACGAAAAAACGGGTCACCGGTGAAAAATCCGGTGACCCGGACTTCCATGGTCGCCGGCGACCATGGGCCGGCGACCCTGGGCCAGGGTCGCGGGCTGCGACCCTGGGGGTTTTTCCCCTTTTTTGGTCCGTTTTGCAGTCTTTTTCGTCGCCGTTTTCTTCTGTATTTTTCCTGACATTTCTTCTCATTTATTGGCTTGATTTCCCTGTAGAAAACCTGATGAGAATCCTTGCATTTTTAGAGTGCAAAGTTTCCAATTTTCCAGGAAAGCCGAAGACTTTGTCGCATAGAGCTGTTGATTTTCCGCCAAAAGCTGAAACTTGGTCAAACGATGTCGGAATGACCTGAAATTTGAGGTGAAGCCTCCTGAGCAATAAATAAGACCAACCATAGGCTTTTTTTTGAGTTTTGAAGCCGTTTGGGGTCCCATCGATGCTTCACTTGATTTTGCTGCGGGGAAAATGCCGAGCTTTGATATGTGGGCAAACGATGTCCGATTGACCTGAAATTTGACAGGGAACCTATTGGAGTCATTTTGAGACGTTCCATAGGCTCCGTTTTGGATGTCATGGTCCCGGGTTGCTCCGCCGCCGGTAGGCTTGATTTTCTCTCGGAGCATCGAAACCTAGTCAAACGTTGTCGGAATGACCTGAAATTTGACGTGCAGCCTTTTGGAAGCATGTTGAAGCCACTCATGCACTTGGTTTGATGAGCGAAGGCTTCGGTGGTTCCCGCCGCCGGGAGGCTTGATTTTGCTGCTCGAGCATTGATGGAAGGTCAAACGTTGTCGGTTTGACTTGAAATTTGGCATGGAGCCCTTTTGAGACATGCTGGAGTCATCCGTAGGCTCTGATCGAAGTCTTGACGTCTTCGATGATGTCGCCGCCGGGAGCGCCAATTTAGCTGTCGGAGAAGCGAAGTTAGGCCAAATGATTCTGAAATGGCCCGAAACTCCTTGTGTACTCCTCCCTTGGCTGTCTTGAAGGATCTTGCAGTTTTTGTTTGATTCTGACAAGATCTGATTTTTTGGAGAAATTGCATTGCCTATTTATGGCAGGTTGCGACTTCATGCAGCTTTCTTGATGTTGAAGAGGCAAAGTGACATTTTTAAATGCCCCCTCGAGGTACAGCGACGAGTTGCTTGACTTTTGTAGTCGATGTGCCTCGAAGAGATTTTTGAAGGAGAGCTTGTGTCTTGACCAAGAGTCTTTGAGCAATCTTTCCTTTGGTAGAGTAGCCTTTGAGCTTCCAGGGGAATTTTATGGTAAATGAAAGGAATCAAGTACCATCTCGAGGCAAAGTTTTGAAGATGACATCAGGGATGTGGATTTGGGCTTTTATTTTTGACCTTGTGACCTAACAAGCTGTATGTGGCAGGTTAGGGGGTCGGGTTTTGGTTTTGATCTTGTAGACCTAACAGGCTGTATGTGGCAAGTTAGCGGATCATGATTTGGTTTTTGGTTTTGGTTTTGTGACCTAACAAGCTGTATGTGGCAAGTTAGGGGACCAGGATTTGGTTTTTTGGTCACTCTTTGGGACTGTGTGGGTCCATTGGAGTGGTTTGGATTTTTGTGGAATGTCAATTTCAAGATTTTGGCTCAATTTGGTATATGAGGCTGGATGGTTTGATTCTTTGGAAGCTCATGGGGCTTGGAAATTTTTTGTATGGTTCAATCAACTCAAAAGAGGCATGGAACCATTTTTGTAGGCTCTTGGTAAGAGGGATTTTTTTTCTGACTAAAAGCCCATTTTTTTTTTTTAGTGCCTAGGTGGTCAAACCTGGCTCATATGGGCTAGCCCATGGGACCTTAAGCTTTTTAGGATGGCTTAGATCTCATGTGGGGCCATTTTTGTAAAGAATATCTAAAGATATCTCGTTTGGATAGAGAATATCTAAAAATATCTTTATAGGAGAGAATCTCTCATCTTTCCTTAATTTGGGAGAGAATATCTCAAGGTATCTTTCTTTTTGGGAAAGAATCTCCAATCTCCTATTTTGTTGGAGAGAATCTCTCATTGATTGATTTTGGGAGAAAATCTCTCAAAGACATCTTTCTTTTTGGGAAAGAATCTTTCTAATTCCTTCTCTTTTGGTAAGGTTACTAATTAGTAGCACTTACCTTTCTTTTTTGTTTCCTTCTTTGATTTGCTCTCTTCTATAAAAGCAAGGAGGAGGCTAGATCTCTTGCTCTTATTGCTTTCTTTTGCAACAATCTTAAGAGAGCTCCAAGACCAAGAGTTCTTCTTCTTCAAGGATCTTCAAGCTTTTTCCTTCTTCTTCTCCATCAATGGCTTCAAGTAAGTCACTACAAGAAAAACTGCATTTAGCGGCGGCCGGTAAAAGCTGTAGGTGTTTTTTTAAAATAGATTCTTTTAGCGGAGGTCATGTGGCCGCCGCTAAAAGTTATATATATATTTTTTTCCAATATGCAGGCTACAATTAGTACAGAAATACCTGCCAATAATTTACAGCAACATGAATTTTAAAAATCTCCATCCTTGATTGTTCATTTGGTAATGGGATCTGTATCTTCCTATCTAATCGGCCAGGTCGAAGCAGCGCCACGTCCAAAACATCAGAACGGTTTGTTGCCATTATCATTTTAACCTAGCATTGACATAAAAGATCAAACTCACTAAAAGCTTACATTTCCACATGATGGATACATGTTCATCTCATTGTCACATAATCATCAAGTAAAATGATAAAAAAAAAAAGAAATTATTTTCATTTTAAATATTTAAGAAAATCGTGGTTGGAGGAGTGGCATAATAAAATTCCACTTATCCTTCTCAAATATACTAGCAATACATAAGTATGAACATTTTTTAACTTCCATAAAGAGTAACACTACACCATAATAATCGATTAGTAATGGATCCACGTCCGTTACATTTTTTAATTTTTTTTCCTGTACTAGTCGAGCCCCCTGCACGCATAATTTCAAACACAACAAACACACTTTTTGGACATTTTGATGCAAAAGGGAAAAAATAGACATGAAACCATGTACATAGATTCACCAGTGTTGGATCCCAGCTATGTAGAACGTTTCCAGGGTCTTTCAGAGCTCTTCTAACCATGATTAGGGAATACAAGGCATCAATCCACTTCCCAGCCGCCTCTAACCAGCATATTAGATTAAAAGGGAATACTGATGCAACATCCCCATGTTGCACAGATTCTTTGATTGATTAGGGAAGACTAGTGTATTATTTTTGCTAGTGGTTGCACATTAACTTTTATTTAATAAATATTATGCCGAATTCAAGAACACCATGCTTTTGGATTCACCAAATCGGAAATGTCATACTGGTATTGGACTCAAAACACATACTAAAGCAACTTAGTATCTCTGACCTCTGAGCCCTGATTAAGCCTAACAAAAATGATATTAGATGTGCATACGACAAGAGAGAAGTACTTAGTTTTCTCTGATTTCCACATAATTTTTTCCATGTGCTCAATTCTAAGTATTTTTACTTAAAAACTATAGATTTCTCATCTACAATATTTTTGTTAGAACATGCTGTAGCAAGCACCTTGATGTGTCATATCTGTGAATGGAGCACCATTAGGTGTCCATGTCTAACATCTCATAAACCAATATCAATTGGCAGATTCGAGCTAAGTAGATTGATTATAGGTTAAAGAAAAACACAAGCACAGTTGAATTAGTAGCAGAATTTCTGAAGTTAACAGAGTTTAACAGTACAATTCAGCATGATATAATACCTTAGCAAGGCCATGATGGTAGCTTTGAGTTTGAAGTGGGGAAAAAAAAAACTGAAAATCCAAATCTTCCCAAAGTAATATGCTAATTGATTGAATGAATGAGCTACATACACTCTCGAAAAGATTTAGGCAATCTTGGTTGTCTTCAAAGTCAACCTTTTTCCACTCTATGCCCTCTTGATTATATTCCTGTAGATGAGGATGGTGTCACTAATCTAGAATATGAATATATAGTAGTTTTACATAACAGTTGAGTCCAATCCTAATAAAGAAGATATAAGAATTTCCTCACAGATATAATAATTTCCTCACAAGACCAAATGTAAAAACAAAGAGGCATTGACATTCATCATCCAAAACAAAAATCAGTATTAGGAAAAATATTAAGAAATTAATATATCACCAGTTAGAACTATAAATTGGTGCACCTGCTTTCAGTTATTAGTTTCTGATTGAATGGAAGGAGGAAAGGTTAGGAAGTTCAAGAATCCTTTAATATAATTACATATGTTGAACACTTTGTAGGTTTGCATAATGTACAAGAAACAACATACCTCTTGTTCCAACTTGAATAAATGCCGATTAAAATGTTGCTGCAGTCTCTCATTCACATAATTTATGCAAAACTGTTCAAAACTATTCCTCTGCCAAAGTAAACCATTGAAAATCAGAAAACAAACACCTCTCATCCATTGTAAGCAACTTAGGCAGAAGTGATATAGTCCATTGGTGGAGGATTTCTTAAATTCAAACATTTCTCTCAACCAAAATAAATGCATACACGGATATTTTCCCCCCTATTGGAAACAGAATGACAAGGTTAAATAGAAAATAATGTCCAAATACAAAGAAAAATAAAATTCAGCTTGAGCCTGGAACAAAGTAAAAGTCAACTGAAAATAATCCTACAAACGGGAAAAGACACAAATCCAGCAAACAACACTGAACACAACCAACCAGACCATATAAAGTATATAGATCCAAATATCACATAATAACATCCAATCCTAAAACTCACTGCATAACAAAATAGAGAGCACCTAGAAGTCCAGAACAAAAAAGTAAATAAAACTGAATCCAAAATAACTTATACAAAAGGGAAAGAAAAACTGCATCATACAGAACAATTAACTGAACACAGTCAACACATAATAGAACACAGTTGAGCAGACAAAATATAGAGCAAAAACCAATCAAAAATCGCACTAGCACTAGAAAACCATAATAAACCTGGTCCAAAGAAACAATCTCACTCACAAACTGGATCAAACAAGTTTGCACTGGTTTGTTTGGAACCCTCCAGGTGACTGTAATCTACTGCTTATAGCGGTACCCAATTGAGCCCATATCAAACAGGGGGCTCACCTGTGGTGATTGAAACTGTTCATTTGATGACCCACTGGCACTTATAATTATAATGTTAATCTGACTTCAGCTCAGGTAGGCTAAACTTAAGTAAGAACTTAGATCTCATATTGCACATGCATCGTGTGCAAATATTTATCAGCTGCTGAATACTTAAGAAATATTCCAATCTAGACAAAAGAATTGTAAATGCAACTAATTTAGAGAGCGTCTATAATGCTTGTGCATGAACCTAACCATCCATCCAGGCCAAAAAATGCACTGCAGAATACACTGGATCAAATAGATTAGGAAATGGAAGAGTGTAACTCAACAAAGACATTCCTTAAAATCAAACTCAAAAACAGCAAACTAAAGTGATCGGCCATGTTACAAACCCAAATGGATGACCAAAATATCATGAACATTTCATCTCTTTTTTTCTTTTTCTTTTTTTTGAATGGCATCAGCATGTCATCTTGAGCTCGAAAGAACCAAACAACATATTAATGCAACATTACACTCATAATGTTGATTGTATAGAATGCTTAGTTTAAGATGAAAATCAAAGTTCAGTTGCTCAATGGCATGCTCTAGTCCTAAACAATCAGGAGTTGGATCTCAAAAGCATTTCAACAAGTAACAACTTCATTCAACAGTGTGCACTCATAATGCACTTTTTTATATATTTGTATCCAACAGGTTGTAGATAAAATTTAAATGCCCACACATCTTAATACTTGCTAAAAAAGGAAAAAAATGGAACAAAGATCTGCCCACATGACCATCTTATCTTGTTTATGGATCCTTTTAGTAGTCTCTTAAAAATACTATCCTTTAATAAGAAGGATACCATATCCAGAGTAACACACTCTAACTCAACATAAAAGTATGTTTTGGAAGGGTTCCGGCAGTTTAAAAATAAAATTTGAAACTCCATATGCATATATCCAAACTTCCTACAAAATGCATCACAGTGGATTGCTACCATTAAATATTAGCAATTGGTCTAAAGGATAGAGTAAAAATAATTTATGCAAATACTCCTAGAAAGTTTGTGTGAATGTGTGTGTGTGTGTGTGAGAGAGAGAGAGAGAGAGAGAGAGAGAGAGAGAGAGAGAGAGAGCAGTTTTCCCTACATTAATAAACAAGAAGAATATAAGTTTTATTGAACAGTAACTAAAGAAAAGTGTCATACTTTGGAACTTCTTTTTCTTACACACACATGAGATAATAGCTACAGAGAAGGTGATAACTATAACTATTTGCTCTTAATTTCAGTACCAAGAAAATAGTTTCTTGATACCTGCAAGTGGCTCTTCACATGAGCTAGTGTCAGATACTTCACGTTCATCAACTCCAAGACTGATTTGGGTGTTGCTCCTATGATAACAATTTTCAAAAGAAAGAGTTTAAAACAAGAGCTTAAAACAATGGACATTGTCTCCTAAAATCAATGGCATATTATTTGAATTACCTTTCGGTGAAACAGGGTGGGAGTCCACCTGATGAATGGCTGTAAATGAAAGGTCAGAGCTGCTTGTAAAATTGTAATTCAACCCCCAAAAAGATGGTTTTTTTTTCTTGACCAGACCATATAAATCCCCTTAATTATATGAGAAAATGGTGCATCTTACCTTATACACAGGGATCATGCTTATAATATCCGTCCCCCTGAAAGGAAAAACAGTGTCCATATCATATGCCCTAGGGACTAGCTCAAGTCGAACCTGGTAGTGACAGGGATAATGAGATTCTTTGAAGAGTAACATATAAATGAAGAAACCAAGAATATGCAGTAAATAAGATGGATCAAGATTTTAAAACCAAGTAGGACCTCAGGTCCAAGATGACCCACTTATTGTGTGTATATATGGTTGAATTAATCACAAGGGAGCCCCTTACCTAACAAGATAGAGCATAAAGGTGGTTTGTCAATTTTCTGGTTGTAGTAAGGGAATTAATTCCTATAGATAGATGGATGACTTAGGCACTATTCATCATTGACAGCTTTGCTAATCTTAGATGGACTATGGCATTATCTGTGTATATTGACAGCTTTGCTAACCTTGGAGCAAGACTATAATCAAATCTTACCTTCTCAGCAAGACTACGGTATTAAAAAGAAAAGGTAGATCACCTTCTCAGCTGATCATCATAAGTCAAAAGAAAAGAAACACTAATCTAATTTCACCACAAAATTGTTTTTTCTACCCAACTCACTCATTCTAATTGACTAAAATCCTCATGGAAGACATAGAAGGAATGCTTGATATATCCTAATCACCTCACTAATTAAACTATAAACACATATTCTTGACTGGGGTAAAATAGTCTCAGTTAGAAAAGAACCACTTGACAAACAACTGTAATACATTTCCCCTTCTTTTATTCCCCTGTTTAGATCCTCTGTAAATACAATTATTTACAGAGGCTTTCAATGAACTGAGCTAATAGATCCTTGATTCACATAAAGAAGAACTAGTTAACAACTGTGAATACCCTTATTGAGAGCCTAGTATTCAAATATCATGAATAGCCTCGGTTCAATCTAATCTGGTTTTTACATATTGCCATTTTTTATATTCCCTGTTTAGATCCTCTTCAATTGCAATTAATTATTTGAAGAATAAGATTCCTAATGAACTAAGCTAACTAACCGTCAGGTGAATGCAAAACAACTTCATTCAGCCGACTTTTTGAATGCAAAACTGATTCCTCCAAGGAAAAACACAGAGACATGTAATGGTTAAACAAAAAAATGGCAATCACATTCAAAAAAACCATTAGCTACACTAACATTCAAAAGAAAACCCGAACAAAATCAAATGAAACTGCAGAAAATGGAAATCAGTTGAAAATCCAACAAAACCCCATTTGCCAATAACAGATTCAAAGTAAAACCCACAAACAAAAAGAGGATTGAACAAAAAAAAAAGTTGTTACCTCAGCAGCTAGATATCCAAGCATGGCAATGAGTGTTCTGGATGATGGCCGAGAGAGGGGATGAGATCGAGAGAGTGGGAGTGATGTGCCTGGACCTAATATCCAAGAAAGTGGACAAATTTGTGCTTCAGCTGAAACAAACCAATGAACCTAATACATGGCAACAGCATTCAATTGGTTTTTTTTTTACTGCAGTGATTCAAAGAACTTACTGATATGATCTTCAAATATTAACTATGACATCTAAATGAGTGAAAAGTGATCCAAATAATTGAATAACTTACTTGGTGATCACGTGCATATCCAAACATTTCCTTGATCAATCTTGCACTTTCACCAATGTACTTATCTATTATAGCACTTGAAACAACCTGCATTTTGACCAAAAGAATTAAAAAACTCACATTTTGGCATCTAATCTACTTTCATGTCTAAAGATACTGTATATCAGGTATGACTTGTACCTCACATGGAAGAGCCCGCATAATCGTAAGTGTTGTCATATCAAGATTTCTTTTGCTCCTGCCGTAAGCTTTTCTTTATCTACTTTACTGCGGCAGCCGACGACATATCTGGGAATTTGTATATATTGGTTGATGGTGGATAATGCCCTGAAACACTGTTGATATGTTCCCCTGTTTTCTTTAATGGAAAACAACTTGCCCACCCCCAAAGGGACCAAGAAGATAGCAATGACAAAATGAAGAACATACTGAAGTTGTCATTGATGTACCTAGAAACATGTTTCAGTTTATAGAATTTAATGTAGTTTTGTCTATTTGTATATATTGGTTCATGGTTGTTAATGCCCTGGAACACTGTTGACATTTGCCCCTGTTTTCTTTAATGGAAAAGAATTAGCGCACAAAAAACCCACAAAAATACCAGAAACCAGACAATGCAGTTTGTTGAACTGCTATTAAAAACAAAGACCACACTCCACAAACCTGCTGATGAATGTTCAGTTATCCCAACCTCTCAGAAGGATTAGTTGCCTTTAACATAATTTATAGAGTAGGAACTCTAGAAAGCAGGAAAATAACAGCAACAGTCAATTCAAGTTAAACAAAGATTAGATGCCTTTATCAAACCAACAACTAAAACATAGCCATCCTACTTCAACACTGTTTAACATCATTATAAAAAATCTAAAAATGAAACATCTTTTGCCCAATCATCCATCTGCTCCCTGCAAAACAAACCAAAAAATAATAATAATAATAAAATTATCTTCTTACAAATCATATAATGCAAAATCATGGTAATATTAAGTAAACAATAAATAAGTATTTTTACCCCTTCGGAAGGATCCTGTCCCTGGGCAGAGAACCGTTGTCTCATCTCATCCATGAAAGCTTGCATCAACCTCATCTTTTCTTCTTGGTTCTTCTTCCACTCCTCCATTTGCTGGAGTTTTTCAGTCACTGAGCCGAGTTTACCAACAGCATCATCATAAGCAGCCTGAGATGGGCGCGACGTGGAGCCAAAGACAGAAGTGGGTGTTGGACCTAGTCCATATCCACGGACACGACCGTGCCGCTCTTCTCCCATCACCCGAGTATATATCTCATCACCTATGGAGCTAGAAGAACCTCCTTCTTGTGTAGCGCTTAGTTCCTTAAACTTTGACTGAATGGAAAATTTAATTAGTTTCATTATGATCAAATTGAGGTTTATTGTTAAAATTATCAATGTACGTACAATGATTTCTGCTGATTTCTCATCAACAGGAGTCCCGTCCTTCCGACTATGGGTGCGAATGAAGAGCTCCGCCCGAGAAGGTATACTACCATCAGTCCTGCTCCGAGTCTATCCATGTACAAAGTTAATTTCATTACAAAGTTGAACGTCAACGTAATTTCTAAAATAATAAATAATATAATGATCCCACATACCTCCTCATCTCTATATCGAGCAAAACTCTTTGTCCCCCCTGTATGTTTAAGTGTTTGTTTACTACGATTGGCCTTATTTTTCGATGCCACGACCTACATTGTTTCAACAATATTGCAACAACTTAAAGGCACAAGCAAAAAAAACTCTTTCACGAAAACATTTTAACAATGGTTTTCTACCTGAACCTCTGGACTGCCCCAATATCGCACAAGCCAGGCCCAATCTTCACGAGAAACGTCAGGGGGTAAATGCTGAAGTCGTTCCTCATCTGTATTCCATGACAAATAATACTTATCCTTAAGGTCCTTTTTATAATCTCTATATTTCTTCCCTAAACTCTGTAGAACCCACTTTCTCCTCTCATCATCAACTACCGCGTGGTCCTGAGATTCAAGATTAAATAAGGATCACGTGAAGTGATTAACTAAAGAAAGGTGATGTACTAGTATGCAACAATATTCTTACTATTTACCTGGATGTGCTTCCACATTTTATCTTTTGCTTCCTCTGGAACTTCAGCCCATTTTGTCACCTGTAATGGTGCATTACCAGGTGTCCTTACAATGATTCCGCATAAAGTGGCGAAAGGCCTTGCATTGTCACCTATAGGTTGCCCTTCTGCATTGAATTCCACAATTAGTTTATCATCGGGCCGCCTATTAAACAATTTAATGCCTCGGTTGCTTCCTCGAGTCCTTTTTCGCCCAGTGTTAGAATCTGTTTTCAAAGTATAAAAGTTGATGTAAAGATGTACAATACTAAAGAATAATCTGGTATCTTTGATCTACCAAATTTAAGTCTACTTTTATCTATAAAATGTAAGTAATCTTACTTGAACTGCTACCAATCCCTCCACTCTCTATAGGGGTAGGCTGGCCAATCCCCCCAACCTCTGTAGGGGTAGGCTGACTCTGGGCCTCAGAAGTCCCCTCCGTAGGCTGTGGAGGGGGATGAATGGATGAACTCTGACTAGATCTGCTTTTGCTTCTTCGAATCATCGCTGTCTATTTAATTACCTAAATCAAATAATCAAAGATAATTCATCAAGAATATGGATTTGAATTAAATAAGTAGACAATAAATGGGCAATAATGTGACAAAAAACATTATTTTATACTTTGCATCTTAAAAGGATTGCTTAAATCTTAAAAGGATTGCATGTATATTATACATGCTCAATAGAGGTATCAACAAAAGACACTAAATTCCATAAGAATGTGATAGCAAAGAAACAAATTAAAATATAATTAGGAGGATATTAAGAATCTAAACTCAACTTCAATACCTGCTAGGAATCTTAATCATCAACAATGTCAATGGAGATATCATCTCCATCACCATCACCAGTAGAGGTATCATCTCCTTCGCCGTCATCAATAAAGGTATCATCTTCTTCATGTTCTTGGGTTTGATGAGGAAGAACAATATTTGCATCAAGAACCACTCCTTCGATATCAGGTCTATTCCAAGTGATAACACCATCATTTGTGTCTACCATATCTGTTGATTCAATGTGCAAATCGAGCTCAATTTGTTGGCAAGGATCCACTTCCGACTCCATATCGTATACGTCTCGGGGTTGTATCTTTATTGCGACATGCCAATTAGGATCGATGGTGTCTTGGATGTAAAAAACTTGTTGTGCCTGATTTGCAAGAATAAATGGTTCATTGGTATTTAAGGTCCGTGTGAAGTTCACACAGGTGAATCCATACTCATCTTGCTTGATTCCCCTACCACCACAGTTCATAACATCCCACCAATCACATTTGAATAACACGATCCGATTCCCACCGATATATTGTAACTCCATAATATCGTTTAAGACGCCATAATAGCCAACATTGCCCGTCATCGGGCTCGAGTCCCTTGCGCTTGCAAAGCTCTATGTCTCTGCAGTTAAGAAAACTCCACTATTTTGAGTTTTCCTTTGTCTCTCGCGATCTTTTGTGTGAAAGCGAAAGCCATTTACAATGTATCCCTTAAAGCACCTCACTGCTCGAAGTGGAGGCATAGCTAATACTTGTAGTTGTGAATTTACATGCTCACCGTCTACTTGCATCTGTGAAACCTATTTGGATTGGACAAGGAAATTAATACATCCCCATCACATTATTCACAACTATGACTACACTTAACAGGAAAAATGCATATTATATACAACACTTACATGGCGTTCAAACCATTTACCAAATTCCTTAATATGAGTGCGGTCCACATCCCTAACACTTATACGACCACGGTGAGCATCCTTAATCATCTGCTTATGTGTCCTGCATCATATATATTTTTATCATAATCCAAATGGGATCAAAATGTTAAGTTTACTATATATATCGTATCATCAGATTTGGAACTAGCAATCTTACTGGACAAATGGGGCGACTTCATCACAGTTGTTCAACACATATAGATGAGCCTGCTCCCACTCATCTGTACTTAGCGTGCGCAGGGTTGCCTTCCCTAAGGCACGACCGGTCCCTGCGAAAATGGAAAATTTTTCATGTGATTCAGCATCACCACCATCATAATTCCGAACCGGTCGGTTGAACCTTGTCTCAACCTCATGTAAGTATCTAGAGCAAAATGTCGAACATTCTTCTGAAAGGTACCCTTCTGCTATTGAACCCTCTGGGCGACTTCTATTACGTACATATGACTTCAGCGTGTGCAAGTACCTATGGGAATACAATTTGTTGATGTTATTGCCAATACAACTTGAAATGATAAGTTGATATTATATATATATATATATATATACTGACCTCTCGATTGGATACATCCACCGGTATTGCACTGGTCCGGCAAACTTGGCCTCATCGGCGAGATGAATAGGCAAATGGACCATAATATCAAAAAATGCCGGTGGAAAGATCATTTCCAATTTACACAGTGTTAGAACAATCTGGGTTTGAAGTTGCTCCAGCTCTGAGACCTTCAAAACTTTCGAACACAACTGCCTAAAGAAAGCAGACAATTGAATCAAAACTGAACACACATCCTTGGGTAAGAGTCCACGTATTGCAAGCGGAAGTAGTTGTTGCATAAGAACATGACAATCGTGACTCTTCAGCCCCGAGATCTTGCATTGTTTGACCTGAACACATCGTGCAATGTTCGACGAATAATTATCCGGAACCTTCACCTCCTTTAAGCATTGACACAACTTTCTTTTCTCATTTAAAGACATTGAGTAGCATGCAGAAGGTAATATCAACCGATTTCCTTCTTGTTTTGGGTGGAGATGTTCCCTTATGCCCATTAACTTTAGGTCAAGACGAGCTTTTAAAGTGTCCTTTGTTTTCTCCTCCATGTTCAACAGTGTCCCCAGCACGCTATCACACACATTTTTCTCGATGTGCATAACATCCAGATTGTGCCGCAATATAAGGTCTTTCCAATAAGGCAATTGGAAGAAAATACTCTTCTTCTTCCAATTCTTTGGCAATTTGCACTCATCCCTTTTTCTCTTCCTCCCCATCTTATCCTTATCCGCCTTACCGAATGTGATTTGCTCATAGTCACTCAATTGATCAAGTACATCATCACCAGTTAATGCATTTGGCACACTTCTCAATTCCTTAAATCCATTAAAAGATCTCTTATTGTGTCGGAGCTTATGATCAAGTGGTAGAAATCGACGATGTCCCAAGTAACACCACTTACGTCCATTCTTCAATCTTACCGAACAGGTGTCCTGGTTGCAAGAGGGACATGCTTTTTCCCCTTTAGTGCTCCATCCTGATAAGTTAGCATATGCGGGAAAATCACTGATAGTCCATAAGACTGCTGCGTGCATCTGGAAATTCTGTTTTGAAGAGGCATCGTATGTCTCAACTCCATCTGTCCACAATTCCTTCAACTCCTCTATCAACGGTTGCATGTAAACATCGATGTCGTTCCCAGGAGACTTAGGGCCAGGAATAAGCAATGACAACATGAAAAATGATTGCTTCATACACATCCATGGCGGCAAGTTGTATGGAATGAGAATGACCGGCCATGTGCTGTGAGCAATACTCATGGTATTAAAAGGATTGAAACCATCGCTCGCTAACCCAAGTCTAACATTACGAGGCTCCGAACCAAACATCGGGAATTCATCGTCTAAAGTTGACCATGCCTCAGAATCTGCAGGATGCCTCAACACCCCGTCCTTTATGCGGCCCTGATCATGCCATCTCATGTACTCTGCTGTTTTTGAAGACATAAATAACCTCTGAAGCCTCGGTTTCAATGGAAAATAACGCAGAATCTTTGCAGCTATCTTCTTATCCTTTGTAGACGAAGTTACAGCTTGTTTAGTAGAGTGACATGTCATCGATTTCCACCTAGACTCACCACATACAGTACATTCATTCATATTCTCATATTCCTTCCAATACAGCATACAGTCATTCGGGCAAGCATCTATTTTTATATAGTGGAGGCCAAGATCCCGAAGTATCTTTTTTGATTCGTAGTGGTTCTTGGGCAACATTTCACCAACAGGAAGTGCTTCTTTTAATAACTCAAGTAACATGTCGAATGATTTGTTACTCCATCCGTTAAGACACTTTAAGTGAAATAACTGTACAAGAAAAGAAAGCTTTGAGAATTTAGTGCAACCCGGGTATAGTTCAATCTCGGCATCCTTCAAAAGTCTATAAAATTTCTGTGCTTCCATGTTGGGCTCATCCGGAATGCTTTCTTCCGGTGATTCATTATCTTCCCCACCATCTAAATTTGGTCTACCGAATGCATCCTGTAACATTTCATGCATATCATCGCCCTCTTCGGACTCAACACTAATATATTCACCTCCATATATATCCTCCCCATGGCTCGTCCAATCGATGTATCTCTGCATTATCCCATTCCATAATAAGTCACCATGCACATCTTCTCTATTCTTATAGTACTTGTTACAACATTTAATGCATGGACACGGGATCTTGTCATCATTCGTTGCATGGTCAAACGCAAAATTTAGGAATTCTATAACACCATTTAGATACTCAGGGCTCGATCTTGACTTATGCATCCAACTTTTATCCATCGTAATATCCGGTTCAAGCCGTCACCTACCGACCAAAAAGACATGATCAGACAAGGCATGTGATGTGAGTTTCGAGTATGATTTTACATTCACACCACAAGAGAATATTTTATGAAAATTTGATAAACAGATATACTTTAAATTCTTAATTATTTGAAACTCTCTAAGACCTTTAGGAATTTGTTTGAAACTCTCTAAGACCTTTACGAATATTTATATCTGATGAAGATGTTTCTAAAGGATCTGCCCAGATCAGAGCCATTTCATTAGGTGGGCCAAGAAAGATAGTTGCTTGAAGATTCTAGTAGCATAATAGCGTAAAACAAAGTAATGCAAATTGATGCAAATGAGGAGTTATGCAAATTGATGCAAATTAGTGCAAGTGCTCCATTTGATTCCACTTTACACACAAAAAGAGAGAGAACCCACAATGCATTGCAGATTCCATCACTATCTCCTAGCTCTATTTGGTATATACATGGCAGAAATAAGTGAAAAGAATAACTATCTACAACAATCAGAGAACAAAAGTAATTGGAAAAATTGCAGCATACCCAAAAGACTGAGACCTCGGGTATGAGTAGGAGTGAAGAGAATGAATTTAAACTGTTTTCAAAGCCAACCCAGATGAACTTCACTTCTGAAATCCCTCACGCAGTGACAACTGTAGAACTAGAACAGCCTAAAGGATGACTTATTGCCTTACCCTGTAGATTGAAAAGAACTGCTAATTAAATAATTAGTGGTCGTTATATTATGAATTGGAACATGTATCAAAACTAAAAAAAAAACAGGAAAAATGAAACATGTCTACAATACATAGTTCGTATTATGAATTGGAACATATATCAAAGGTTTAAGAAATAATTGAATATCGCCAAACTATACAAATATATAGCTAATATTACCCGTAAGAATCATACCAATATTTATAAACCACTGGCTTTGAACAATATACTATATGATCTCAAAATATAATTATGCAATTTAAAGTCTTTGCTAAGTATCAAAGCACGAGGCTTTTTTCCCCTTCTATTGGAAGTATTGTTTTCTTCTTAATCCAATATCAAGGATAAATAAATAGGTGTAGGTGGAAGGTAAACAATGAATAATAGAGATCAAAACAATTAATTAGTTAAATCCTAGATCTCTCCATAGAATATTGAATAACAAATTACAGCAAAAAGGAGTTAATTAAGCTGATAGCATCTCCATCACTCCATGTGCTTCAGAAACATAATTTTAACAAATAAGAGATACTTTCTTCACACAACCTTGTCCATTAGAAGGCACACTCAGTTATGACATGTTAATACTCAGCTGTATTTGTATCATATCACAGATGCATTGCATTGAATTCATTCAAACATGGTAGTTTGATTGACTGCAATCTTTGAGACAATGACACATTAGTCTTTGGTTGGAACTCATTATATTAGTGTGATTCAATTTGTTTGTGGAAGATTTGAAATATGATTCATAGGAACCTATAAGACATATACATGTGTATTAGATTTTTTAATGGTAGCTATTAGAGATATGAATGTTGTTAATGTGAAGAAATTGATGTTCAGGGTTATGATTAGGAAAAAAAGAAAGTCTATATAAATAGATGTGGGGTCCATTCTAGTGGAGCTTTTAAGTCCATGTTCTTGTCTCTTGGTGAAGAATGCTATCCTTTTCATAGATGACAATGATTAGGACTAGGACAAAACCATCACTCTCCAAAGGCCAACACATACATATGGTGGACATATTTAAACTTCACTATAACATCGATATTTTTATTTTTTAAAGTGGTGTCAATGGCCCCATTGTTGATGAATGCAAGCCTCTCACACTACATGCACCCCCATCATGAAATGGTGTTCATTGAGTTTTACACTATGAATATGCTCTGCTTTATTAGAATCTGTGCCTTAGAGCCCATCATTGATGTACCCAAGCCGCTGATATGGTGATACCCTTCAAAACAAAATTGGGAGAAAAGTGGACCTTTTGTGAGCTGTATACATATATGAGAACAATACCCTACAATCAACTTGCATGTGCTGTGTGTGGCTTACCTACAGTCAATACAAAACATGGCTCTTTATTCTATGCCAATAGAATAAAGATAGTCTGTAGGTTGTTGTAGATGCACCAGAAATGAAAATGCCAAACCAACCAATTGCTTGAAACTCTGATACTATGCTTCATGAAGCTTACACCATTACTAAGCATATCAGTGGAGCCTATCCATACAGTCAGACAACACAAAGTTCTCCACCAAAGGATTTCAGTGGATTTTGAACCCCTAGCAATATAGTGTTCCAGTCAACAATTTGTGGAAATATAGCTACATTGAGAAAGAAATGTAGCTATCTGTGCTGCCTAGAAATAGACATGGATATAGACATGGATAGGGCTGAGGATACGGCTCTACAATATCTGGAATCTAGGATAGGGGTAAGGACATCTCCAAATCCATGACATGAAATTCCATAATTCATATTAGGAAATTTTATAAAAAGCACTGGTTCTCATCCTAAGGACATTTCTGAATTAATGAAAATTTTACTTATGAAATTGAATATGGATCCCTTTCAAACACACATTTATGTAGAAAAGTAAGAAAGCTAATAGAACTTCATGAAATAAGGTATTCCTACAGTAACATATACTAAAACTGTACCCTAAAAAATTTGTAGTGTCAATGCCAGTGCCAGTGTCATATTCCTTGGACACTATTGGCTCCAACTGCACTAGCACTCAGATACTAAACCTACACATTTATCCTAATTGTAGCAAAAGTGACATGCACCAGAATAATTATTCTTAAACACTAAATATAATTGTTGAGTGTGCAAGCATTTGCCATTTGCCAGAAAATGAAACTAATGTGACTGTGACTGTTACTGTTGCCTGGGCTCGACAGGAAATCCATTTCAGTTCAAAATGTATAAGCAGTCAATTCCCTTACCTACACCAACCACTACATATGATTTAAAAATTCTTCATTTAATTTTTTTTTTCTGAGCATGGGTTTTATATTCCTTTAGTGCTGTTTTTCTATTATCTATATGAGAGAAGTGAGAACTATAAACTCTAACCAATTTCTTCTTCTTCTTCTAATAATAATAATAATAATAATAATAATGATAATAATAATTGTAGTTATGACTTGATAATGTTGTGAGACTAATTATGATGGTTTATTTAAAAAAAAAAAGACCACAGAAACTTAAGGAATCTTGTTCCTGGACCCACTTCAGGAGTGACCGTAACCTTGCAATATCCATCAAGAAGAAACTTTGTTCAAATAAAGTATGAGCCATCCACATCCAAAAAAAAAAAAGTCGCAACAACAAATTACTTGCAACTAATAAGATCAAACCGAAACTAAAACAAGCACATGTCCACTACATTTGGCAAACTTACACAATACTAAAAGAGAAAGGTTTTTCCTTTTCCCCTTTCCCCCTGTAAAATGCAACTTTGCTTGGATCACAGGTACGCTATAGTAATACCTAGAAAAATGGGTCGGTGGGATGCTTTTTGGCCAATTAAATATCCTTCTGTATTTCAGGTCAGATCTGAATCTCAGCAGAAACTGATTTGACTGAAGAAAAAAATTGCATCCTGCACAATGTGGTTTCAGTGTAACTCTGCATAAAGACTATTATCTTTTCCACCAGTGATTTGGGCCCTATCCAAATTCACCTAAAACTCCATCAGTCAAGTCTCAACCAGCCAGAACCATCTCTATTGAAGTTGAACCAATTGGTCTTGCAGAAACAGAAATGCTTAAAGAAGACATCCATTTCAAGAATGAAATTAACAGTAAATGAAACAATTAAGCATAATACGGATAGCATATAATGAGAGATTAATCTCCAAAGCACAGAGAATTAAGACCTGATCATCAGAAAATCTTCCCCAAGATATCGAACCTGAGCTTTCAGTCTCACCAGGACTTTTCTCAGAAGATTTCCTCCTTCAAAGCCAACTCCTACGCTCCATCTCCCAATCCAACCGTCCAAACACTTCACATTAATCTAATCTGCATAAGAATAGCCACCATTCTTCAACAGATAACTAAAAACCACCAGAAAGGAAAGGCAAGCAAGTCACAGCTGCTATACTTTCTTTCAACGAGAAAAGCAGAAGATTCAAAAATAAAGAAAACCCATGTGCCCAAATCAATGGTTCTCTCCAAAGTTCGGTCCTTCGGAGAAAATGGTATTGGCTATACTTCAAATGGGAAAATCATAAAAAATCAACCAAAAATAAAGGAACCCCAAGTCTTCACATCTTCTTTTCCATAGATAAATTGTGTCTTGAGAGAAACGGGAGTAGAGAACAAGAAGAAGGATGTAATAATAGATACACAAAAAATCAACAAATCTAAGATCCTAGGAACTGTGTCAGAAAGAACAAATCATTGCTACTGCTTTGCTTCAATCCAAATCCACCCCATAAACCCCCGAAATTTCAAGAAAATGCTACCTTTTATTATTGGGAACAAACAGATAGTAATAAAATATAGGTGAAAATTATACATAAGAGAGAACAGAAATTATTATGAAATCAACCACACAAAACTGCAAAATCACTGCCACCAACTAGTCAAAACTAAAAACAAGAATCACCAATCCATGAAAAGTAAAGCTCCTCCACACCCAAAAGAAAAAAACAATACATCCATGTATAATGCAGCATAAAAGTCAAAAACAGCTAAAAACCCATGGGCAAAAGCCCCAAAAGAGAAGCACCCATCAAACCCAAAACCCAGATTTTCCAAGTTCCAACACCCAGTTTCAAAAGGGGAAAGAGATGTATATATTTGTAAATTAATACTTAATAGCAAAAACAAAGCCAGATAGTACAGCATTAAACAGATTAAAAGGCATCAAGGATGCAATAAAAATCTACTGAATGTCAGTAGAAATGCAGCTGGCAAGATCAAAGATGAACATTTCTTTGTTTTTTTATTACCTGAGAGAGAGAGAGAGAGAGAGAGAGAGAGAGAGAGAGAGAGAGAGAGAGAGAGAGTTTCAAAGGGCTCTCCACCAGACGAGGCGTGAGAGAGAGATTGAGATGAGGCCTCGCGCAGGATAGGGTTTGTGACAGGAAAGAAGACTGCGGATCTGGGTTTCTTCCTCTTTTCCTCGTATTCTTTGCTCCCTTCCTTTGTTTTATGTTGCCCGGAAACTGAGAGAGAGTCGAGAGAGTATGAGGGAGAAGGTCTGAACACTTTTGATTTGGGGCTTTTTGATTGGAGAGGAATTTCAGTCCTCCGGCAATGGATGAGTGAGAGAAGAGGGATGGCGTGAGAGAGAAGAGGGATCAGTTGAGAAGGATGGCATGAGAGAGGTGAAGGAGCAGGTCGAGAGATTGAGGACTGCTTAGTGCGCAGGCGAGGGAGACATGCAGGGAGATGAGCGAGCCGGTGAGGGAATGAGAGAGCGAGAGAGGGATTGATGTTAAAGAGTGAGAGACGGTGAGGGAAGATGAGCGAGAAAGGGGATGGTTTATATCTCAACCTTTACCATCGGGGGGCACTTATGGCCGCCGCAACAAGTGATATGTAGCGGCGGTCAAAACCTGAGTGACGTTACAAATATGTTTTACCCTCGAAAAGATTGTCCGCCGCTGTATATGCGACGGTAAAGTTAAAAAATTTCCCGCGAGAACTTGGCGCCATTGGGGTCAATATTTTTAGCAACGAATATTGCGATGGCCGCCGGTAAAAGTATCTCATAAATTGCGTTACAGTGGGGGTCAGCTTTGGCCGCCGCTATAAGTATACTATAGCGACGAATTTTAGAGGCCGCCGCTATAAGTCCGACGCTACAAATGTATTTTCTTGTAGTGAGTTTTCTTTCTTTTTCTTTCAAGAAAACTCCATGTAGAGAATAGGATGGAAAAAAGTTTCTCTTTTTTTTTTTTTTTTTTTTTTCTTTCTTCTCTTTTTTTTTCTTTTTTCTTTTCTTTCTATTCTTCTTTTTTTTTTCACGTGATTTCCTTCTTTTTTTTTTTCGTGCTTCTTTCTTTCTCTTTTTTCTTTTTGCACGTTTTCTTTCTTTTTTTTTTCTTTTCTTCTTCTTTTTTTTTTTAGAAAGTTTCTCTTTTTTTTTTTTTTTTTTTTTTTTGTTATCATGAATATTGTGTTTTTATGCAAATCTAGATGTTCATGCATGTACTTTTTGTAGATTTGAATTTGAGAGCATACCTGAAAATCTTTGCAAATTTGGGAATTTGGAGCTCGCAGCGATGTTGAGCCCTTCTTGATTTTGCAGAGATTTTGAGGTTTCGAAAGTTTGGAGTTTCGGAGCTCGCAGCGATGTTGAGCCCATCTTCAAAACTTTCTATTTCTTTCGGGGTATTTCCCTTTTCTTCGGAATTGCCCCGGAACCATGCCAAAATTTCGCCAGATTTGCTTTTAGCGAAATTTTGTCATTTTGATGATGATCTTCCTTTTTTTTTTTTTTTTTCTTTTCCAACCTTTGCAAGTGGTTCCTCCAGAACGAACAAGGGTAAAGAGCCTGCTACAAGCGTACCTCGTCGATCCGCCAGATCTTCTAATGTGGCCGTTCAGCAGGCCTGGGAGAAGGTCCAGTTTGTTGAGAAGAACTTGGAAGAGTGCGATTCCCTCAATCGCGATGAGATGAGACAGCGATTGATCGCTCTCAAGGATGAGGAGTTCTATAAGATCATGGTAAGCAACCGTCCTTGGGTTATGGACGATCTGAGGGTTTTACCCAAGCCTACCTTCTTCTTTGGAGATGCAGTCCCTGATGACTTGACATACCAAAGGAGATGTTTTCAGTTCTCTTACACAGCAGATGGTGAGGAGAGAACTATTTCTACCCGGTCGTCTTTTGATCGGACCATCTCGATCCTGAGCCTTTCTCCCACGTGCCCTAAGAGGGAAGATCCTCCGAGCTGGGTGAAGAGGACCAGTGTGATTAAGACCGGGGTTTTTATTGGTGGACCTTCCGGTTTTGCAGAGAAGTCGCCTGCCCAAATGGACATGTTGATGCCAGCCAGCGGCTACCAGGGCTCTGATTATCCGTCGGTCGATTTGGGACCGGTGGGCCTTGGCGTTTTCAGCGGTGACGGCAGCAATTGGGTGAAGCCTTTTCGACTTTGTGGCCGTTTCAGTGTTGACTCCGATTGGAAGTCGTGGACTGATCGCGTCCTGCTAATTGGTGACACCATTTTGAAGGAAGCCGGGATTTTTGACGCGGTCCGTGCTTTTAGGGAGACCGTGGCTTTTTCCGACGAGGCCTTCATGGCCATGTTGGAATCATTTCTCCCACAAACCAATACCTTCGTTGTAACGAATGGTGAGATTGGTTTTTCCTTGAAGGAGTTGAGCGCCATCACCGGATTGCCCATCCTTGGCAAACTCTACGAGGAGTTCATGCCGATTGACAGCGTCCTTGAGAAGCAGTCAGAGGAGTTCAGGCTCCTATACTTTCAGCTCGTCACCTTCTATGATTTTTTGAAGGAGGGTTCGAAAGTCAGGTCCAGCAGTTGGAAGAGTTATGGCTCTTCATTCTTCAACTTCTTTGACAGCAAAGAGTCTTCTGATAGCATGACCCGGGAAGACAGGAAGAAGACTTCGGCCATGCAGGAAGAGTTGAAGGGTTTCTTCGCGAGCACAGATGTCATTTGTTCTGACATTGCACTGCGGAGAGATCTTGCTGTTTACCTCACTTATTGGCTAGGTGAGGCTGTGTTTGCTGGTGGAGATGGGACGCACATCAGGCCGCATTGTATTTTTCCGGCTTGTCAGATGGCGTTTGGAGAGCGGCTTGCTTTGGTGCCTGCTCTTTACTCCTACTTGTGTACCGAACTGCAGGCTGCTGCTTTTTTGGTTCGGCTTGGGCTCCCTATGAATAGGGTATTTTCAGCCCATATCTTTTATTCGTGGTTTGTATACCACTGTCCTGGCTTCCACCAGCTGGGTGCTGCACAGGATGATGATCCTCTGATGATTCGATTGGCTAAGGGAAAAGCCGTATCCGAATCACTTTTGTTTGCCCGCATGAGGATCCGACGGTTCAGGGACGTCGAGATGAGGCAGTCTTCAGTTAAGCTTTCTCTAGAGTTGCGGAAGAAGGTTTTTGATTTTGGTGCCTCCCGAGACTCTACCAGAGCAGGGTCGGGGAGACATTATGCATTGACAAATGCAGAGAAGGAGTGGCTTTTTAGCATACGCGTCGGCAAAGATGGTGTACCGCAGACATCTTTTCGTCGACATCCAGCCGTATGTACCTTCTCGCTTTGCGCTTCAGTTGGGCTTCTCTCAAGGCGTTGTTGGAGCGCCTTCGAGTATGGTGAAGCGTTTTGGAGGTTTACAGGATGGCAGAAATGCATGGGCTTTTTATAGTGCTGAAGACACTACTGCCACGATTTCTTATCCTGAGCTGTCGACTTTCCGAACTGCCGGCTTCACGAAGTGGTTTGCGGAGAGCTTTTTGGCATATCGGGGGCTTTCCAAGAAGGAGCTTGATGTAAAGCTGTCTTCGGGGAAAGGTACTGGAAAGTCGGATGGCGTCCGGCGAGAGGAAGTTTGGGCCTTCCTTTCTGGAGAGAAGCACAAGATAGGCTTTCTCGGTGACCAGGGCGTCATTGGTTCTGAAGCTGTTCGTGAAGTACCTGATGAGGCTTTGGAGCAGCTAGAACAGGAGGAAGCTGAGCTCGACGCTTGGATGCAAGCGGCACAGAGGCGAGCTTCCGCGGAGTCTACTGGCGAGAGCAGACCATCCAGTGAGGAGCCAAGTGAGAAACCTGACTCTGATAGTGGGGCGGGTTCTTCTAGGAAGCGAACCCGTAGAGGTAAGAAGAGGAGGAGTCATCATCACAGCGAGGGGCCACATGAGGACTCTCCTGACATGGAAATCCCTCTTACCATCAACGAGGAGGTGCCAGAGGCTGTCGACGAGCCTCCAGAGAAGAGGAGCCGTGGAGAAGAGACCATTGGTGAAGGTATGATTCTTCCTTTTTCTTTTTCTGCTTCTTTCATGGGGCTTTCCATGTTCTGATTTGTTTTCTCACCCTGCTGCTGCTTCTTTTTTTTTTTTAGCAGAGGATGAAGACTTGCCGATGCCTGAGGTTCCGACCGATGAGGCGGTGATGGAGCCGGTTATGGCATCTGAAGAAGAACCGAGGGACTCTGGAATGATTCCAGAATCTCCAATTGGTATAACTTCTTTCGCTTTTTTTTTTTTTTTTTTTTTTTTTTTTTTTTTTTTTTTTTTTTTTTTGCCTGCGACTTGATTTGCTAACACTTTTCTTGTCAGCTGACTTGCCACAGGATTCCGATGACTTTGAACCATCAATGGACGCAAATGTTGATGATGCTTCCGATGAGTTCATGGAGGAAGAGAGTGTTCCGCCAGTCGTCGAAGAGGGTACTTTGTAGTGATGACCCTGATGATTTTTTTTTTAACAGGATCATATTCATACCCTTTTGTGTTTCATTTGCAGGTTTTGAAGTGACAGAAGAGAGTTCATCGCTTCCTTCAGAACCAGAGCAAGGGATGCCAGAGGTCGATCCGGAGGTAGAGACTCCTACAACCAGTTCTGACGCGATAGAGGAGATATCTCATGCTGAGATTCCTTCTCCAGTGGCTCCAAGTGGAAAGAGTTCCTTTGTTACTCTTCCAATGGGACATGACATGAGCAGCCGATCAGCGGAGAAGGGTGAATCTTCATCCAGTTCGTCTCTTCAATTTGCGAAGAAGGTGCTGGCTCGGGTTTTGAGTTCTTGGATCAAGTCTCTCCTTTCTGGACACTTGGAGGCAGGATTTGGCATGATCCCACATGTACAGGAGATTCTCACTAATACCGAAGAGGTTGGTCTGGATGTCACAGGTGCCAGGGCGATCGTTGATAGGATCATTGCACTGGGTGACAAGTGGTTTGAGACCATGGATTTCCCTGACGACCAATTCTTCAAGGAGATGTTCTTGGACCCTGCTGATAAGGCTAAGTCCGACCTGAATGAGGCTACACAGAGCAGGAAGCAGGTAGTCCGAGAGAAGAATAAGGAAGAGCTAGTCATCCTTGGATTAAAGCGCGACCTTGACATCCTTAATGGAGAGGTCGAAATGGCCAGGAAGCATCTCGAGCATTTGAAGGCACAAGTTGATGCTAAGTGGACTGCTATAACAGAGGCTCGTGACAGGGAGAGTACTCTGATTCGCAGGGTTGCAGATGCCGGTCAAGTTCTTGAGAGGAGGACTCTAGAAAACGAGCAATGGCAAACTGCTGGGGAAAAGCTTCCCGGTGTAAAAGAAGGGTTACGGCATTCGCCAGCATCTCATGGCAAGTTCCTGAAGAAGCGTGCCTTGGAAACTCTGACGGCTGATGCCAAAAGTTTGCTTGAGGAGCTGAAGCTTTGGCTGGAGACCATTTTTGGCTGAGCTCCTGATTTTTTGTAGCAGAAACTATTCTTCTTATTTATTTTTTTTTGGTACCACATGTATTTTTTTTGGTACTTCTTTTTTTATAGTGCTTGTGAACACTTTCTTTTTTTTTTTGGTACCACATGTATTTTTTTTGGTACTCTTCCTTTTTTGTAGTGCTTGTGAACACTTTCCTTTTTTTTTTTTTTTGCTTTGGTACCACATGTATTTTTTGGTACTTTTCTTTTTTTTTTTTTTGTTTTCCCTACGCTTACTCAAATCTTTTTGTGATGAAAGCAATTGCTAAATGGGGTGTTTGTTTGAAAATTTGATCAAAAAGTTGTCTTTTTGTGAAAATCTTTTGTCAAATAATTGTTTTGGCATGGGAGCCTGATTTTGGTTGTGGCGTGAAAGCCGATTTTGAGATAGCATGGAAGCCGAAATTTTATGGCATAAAAGCCAAAATTTGGGTTGGCATGGAAGCCGAAATTTTATGGCGTAAAAGCCAAAATTTGGGTTGGCATGGAAGCCGGATTTTTGTGGCATTTGCAGCCAGTTTGGTGGCCTTAATAGCCAATTTGTGGCATTGATAGCCGGTTTGGTGGCATTGATAGCCGGGTTTTTTTGAAAGCCAAGTTTTGGTTTGTCGGCGTGAAAGCCAATTTTTTGTGGCATTGATAGCCGGTTTGTGGCATTTATAGTCGGTTTTGGCGTTTATAGCCGAGTTTTGGCGTTTATAGCCAGATTTTGGCGTTTTATAGCCAGATTTTGGCGTTTATAGCCGAGTTTTGGTTTTCAAAATGCAGGTATCGACCAAATGTCGCCTCCCCGCTGAATGGTCTTGCAAGTATCGATGGAATGTCGCTTCTTTGCTCATTCGGTTTTGCGAGTATTGATGGAATGTCACTTCCTCGCGAATTGGGGTGCAAATATCGACTAAGCGTCGCTTCCCTGCTTTTCCCAAAACTTTTGGTTTTGGGGGTACTGACTTGATGTCGTTTCTCCGCGATTTTTGAAATTTGAGGTTTTCTCGAACCATTTGAAATTTGGGTTGTGGATAGCAACTGGTATGTTACATCTCCACGATTTTTGAAATTGGGTTGTGGATATCAACTGGTTTGTTGCTTCTCCACGATTTTAGGTTTTCTCGAACCTTTGAAATTTGGGTTGTGGATATCAACTGAAATGTTGTGTCTCCACGATTTTAGAGGTTTTGGAAGTATCGAATGGGGTTCGCATCCTTCCGATTTTTTGAGTTTTGCGAGTATCGACTAAGTGTCACTTCCCCGCGGTTTTTGAAAAACCAAAATTTTTTTTTTTGTTTAAAGACATGAGGGTCGTAAATTTTGACCTGAAACCATTTGGCGGTAAAAGGTAAGGTGGACTAGAGTGGAAATCCCTGAATCCAGATTTTTGTTTCAAACTATGAATTTTGGTTCAAGGATCGAAAGTTTTGGTCAAGTCAGGGAGAGGCTCCTAAACTTGGATTTTTTTTTTTTGAACAATGAAACGATAAAAGTAAGCATTGTTTTTGAATCTCTAGAAATTTTGACATTTGATATGAAAATTCTAAAGAGAGTGGGTTTGACGAGCGAGTACCTGAGAACAGGTTTTGGCCATACAGGCATTGCTCTTACTCAATTGGGTAAGTCTTCAAGGGTAGTACCGCTTCAAGAACTTGCCGTTGATAGGCAGCATACATCTGTCGCCTTCCATGTTTAGGAGGGCATATGCGCCGTTGGAGAAGACCTTGTCGATGACGTAGGGTCCCTCCCATTTTGGTTCAAACTTGCCTTTGGACTTGTGAGCGAAGACCATTGGTCTTTTTACCGCAAGAACCAAGTCACCCTTTTTGTAGGCGCGTTGCCTGACCTTTTTGTCAAAAGATCCTGCCATGCGTGCTTGGTAAAGTTCAATGCTTTGTCGAGCTTCGAGCCGTCTCTTGTCGAGATTGTCCAGCTCATGGAGTCGCAATTTGACATTGCTTTCTTGAGTCATGTCATTTTGTAGAGATACCCTCAGAGAAGGAATTTGTACCTCTAGGGGCACGACAGCTTCGCATCCATAGACCAAGGAGAATGGTGTGCTATGGGTTGGTCCTCGAACGGTGGTTTGATAGGCCCACAAAGCTTCAGACAGTTTATCGCTCCAGTCTCTTTTGTGACTAGAGACCATTTTCTTGAGGATTTTGCAGAGTGTCTTGTTGAAGGCTTCTGCTAATCCGTTTGCTGCCGGATTGTATGGAGTCGAAGGACAGCTTTGAATTTTGTATTTGTCGCAGAACCTGTAGAATCAATGATCCCGGAATTGTGGTCCGTTATCATGGACGAATCTTTTAGGTATGCCGAAACGACAAATGATGTTTGTGCGTAGGAATTGAAGGACTGATGATGTCTTCATTTCGTTGAACGTAAATGCTTCTGACCACTTGGAAAAATAATCCGTTGCGGCGAAGATGAAGCGATGACCTTTGCTTGAAGGGGGAGAGATAGGACCTATGTTGTCCATGCCCCATGCTTCAAAAGGCCACGAGATTGCTGTAGGGTGTAGCCATTCCGGAGGCATGTGAATGTAATCTCCGTGAACTTGGCATAGCTGGCAGCGTTTGGCAAATTGCATTGCATCAGCGACCATGGTAGGCCAATAGTAACCTAACCTTTTTATCTGATCATAGAGCTTAGGACCTGCCTGATGGGCTCCACAAAGACCAGCATGAACTTCTTTAAGTGTTTCTTCGGCCTCTTGTTGTGACAAGCAGCGTAGAAGTACTCCGTTGAAGGATTTCCTGTAGAGGATTTTTGAAGAATTATCCAAATGAAAGTTTGGGGCTCGCCTTTGTATGCTTACCCGTTCTTTTGGATCTTCAGGTAGGATTCCGAACATAGTGTAATCAATGAACGGATCCCTCCAGTCGCCGATTGAAGGTTGAAGGATAGAGATCCGACTTCCAACCACTCGGTGGCATTCAGCAACTGCTTGGTGTGTGTTAAGAGGAGGGAGGATCCTTCTCTCGCACACTGTAATTTGCATGTTTTCCCCTTCCTGGATCGCCATTGATGCGGCAAGTCCGGCCAGGGCATCTGCACGGATGTTTTCACCTCTACGAATGTGGGTGATGTGACAGATGTCAAACTTTTGCAGAAGCGATTGTGCCTTGTTGTAGTAAGGCAGCAGATCGGGCTTCCTGACTTCATATATCTGATTCATATGGTTGACGATCAGTTGAGAGTCTCCAAAGACTTCCAGCATAGTGATACCGGATTCGATGGCGAGTTCCAATCCTAGGATCAGAGCTTGGTATTCAGCTGCATTGTTTGTGCATGGTTCCAGTAGCGAGAAAGCGTGTGGAATCATGTATTTGTCGGGGCTAACAAAGAGGATGCCAACTCCTGAGATCAGCTTTCTTTTTTCATTTGTCCTGGTTGCACCGTCAAAGTACATGTCCCAGGAGGCATTTGGTGAGGAAGTCTCCACGTTGTAGACAGGTTCGTCTGGGAGATCATCTCTGAGTGACGAATCTTTAGGCAATGGATGCTCTACGAGAAAGTCTGCTAGAGCTTGGCCTTTGATTGCTCTTTGTGGTACATACCTAATATCAAATTGTGACAAGAGGATGGACCATTTTGCCAGTCGGGCATTGAGAGAACCGGCCTTCGTGACAAGGACCTTCAAGAGGTTGATCCTCGAGACCAGGTAGACTGTGTTGGAAAGCAAGTAGTGACGTAGCTTTTGTACGGCGAACATCACTGCAAGGCATTCCTTTTCGACTGGAGAGTAGCGATGCTCTGCACCTACTAGCATGCGGCTGAGGTAGTATAGAGCAGCTTCTTTTCCTTCATCATTTTCTTGTGCAAGCAGAGCGCCTACAGAATGATCAAGAGCTCTTGTGTACAAGATGAATGGTTTTCCAGTGGCAGGGGCAGCTAACACTGGAGGTTTGGTCAGGTATGACTTGATATCTTGAAATGCGGCTTCACAGTCGGCATCCCAGACAAAGTCTACATCCTTTTTCATCAATCGAGAGAATGGACGGCATTTCCCCGAAAGATTGGAGATGAACCGTCTGATGTAGGCCAATCTCCCTTGGAGCCCTTTTAGTTCTCTCAAGGTTCTTGGAGAGGGCATTTCTAGAATAGCCTTGACTTTTATGGGGTCAAGTTCTATTCCAGCTTTCCGAACAAGGAATCCGAGAAACTTACCCGACGAGACGCCGAAGAAGCATTTTAGAGGATTCATCCGCAGTTTGTGTTTGCGGAGTCGGAGGAAGACTTCCCGAAGATCTTTGAGATGGTCTTCTTTTCTTCTGCTTTTGACGGCGAGGTCATCAACGTAACATTCGACCGTCTTGTGCTGCATATCTTGGAATATTTTCATCATAGCCCTCTGATATGTGGCACCAGCATTTTTCAGACCAAATGGCATGACAGTGTAGCAATACACACCAAATGGAGTCCGAAATGAAGTGTGTTTTTCATCCTCGGGATGCATCTTTATCTGATTGTAACCAGAGAAGCCATCCATGAATGTCATTCGCTCGAATCCGTAGGTATTGTCAATCATCACCTCCGGTATGGGGAGCGGGAATTCATCTTTAGGGCAAGCGCCATTCAAGTCTCTATAGTCAATACAGACTCTGATCTGCCCAGTTTTCTTTGTCACGGGGACAATATTGGCCAACCACTCTGGATGTTGTTCCTCACGGATGAAGCCAACGCTTTTGAGTTTTTGAACTTCTTGTTCAATTTTATCCATCACATCTGGACGGAATCTTCTTTGGCCTTGTTTGACAGGCTTGATGTCTTCTTGAAGATTGAGTTTGTGGACTGCTACTTTGGGGTCTAAACCAGGCATTTCACCGTAGGACCATGCAAAGCAATCAACGAACTCACGAAGAAAAGCGATATACTCGGGTAACTCATCATCCTTTATATTCTTGCTTATGAATACAGGACGTGGGTTATCTGATGTTCCCAAGTCTATCTTTTCAACAGGATCTTCTGTTAGAAGGTTCGAAGGTGGTTCCTCCACAATATTTTCGGAGGCTTCCAGCTCAACGAAACCTTCTGGGATTCCAAGGGCATTTGTAGACCGAGGGTTTGTTCCTTTCCACGGGTCTTCTTGATTGGTGATCTTCTCAAGGCTTGCTATGAGATGGTCCCAATTGCTTGTTGAAGCTGGGTCGAAGTAAGGTACTTCTTTTGGAGACGAGGGCTCTTCTGGGTCAGAATAGCACAAGTCTGTATTATCGGATGATTCCTCTTTATCATCAGAGAAATCGTACCAATTGGATGAGCTTCTTGGATCTCTGTCAGGTAACTCTTTAAAGAGATATCCAGGGAGATCGATGTCTTCATGGACTTGAGACGTTGAGGCTTGGTCGGTAAAACGACTTTTAAGCTTTTGTGTCAACTGTCTCAGAGGAGTGTCGGGATCATACCCTAACCCATATGAAGACTTTTCTACATGACCGTAGAGTCTCCAATCTTCCAGCTGGCTTTTGGTCAAGGCGGGCCCCAATGGCGTGAGAATACCGCGTCTTTCTCCCAAACCGACTGGGTTTTGAGCGTCATAGCCCATTTTCTTCATGATAGCTTGTGCCACAGGACTATATAGAGATAGTTGAGGCATACCTTCGTTTTGGAAAAGTTCAAGCAAGGAACTTGATGAAGAAGCATCCGATCTATGGAAGAAGATCGGCTTTTGCTTTGGTGATGTTGTCGGAACAACAAAGGTAGCAGACGTAGGATCTTCTACATCAGCAGGTGTCTCCGTCGGAGTGAGAGCAGGCTGAACATGCTGAGCGTCAGCTTGGCTTGACGATGCATCGTTTCTGGCTCTGAGTCCGAGTCTGTGTCTTGCATGATAGACACGAGAGAAACAACAAATTTGACCCCAGGCTTTTGTTTTGCCTTCTTCACTCTGGTTGTGATGACCAAAGGTTTTGAAGATTTGAGGGAGATGAGGAAGGGAGATTGACTACTCTCTTCTAATTTGCCGGAGGGTTTGTTTTCTTCCGGTGATTTTTGAGGAGCCTTGCCTTTATCTTTCTGGAGATTTTCAGCAGGGGGTGCTATTTCCTCTTCTTCTTTTTCTCCTTCATACATCTGGGAGTCTGCGAAGTGGACTTCTTTACCTTTAAAGGGTTTTCTGTCCGCAAAGACACGATGTACCATGCCGTCGTCGCCGACGAACTTGATGCATTGATGTAGAGTTGAAGGGACAATACCGTTCTCGTGTATCCAGGGGCGTCCGAGAAGGATGTTGTAGCATGAAGGGGTTTTTATTGCATACACAGTGACTTCAGAGATAAGATCACCGATCTGCAATTTGAACCTGATTTTGCCGATAGGCCTTTGAGTACTCCCATCGTATCCAAAGATAGATACAGATGTGTGGCTTAGCTTGCTGGGTGGGATGCCCAACTCTTCGAGAGCCGAAGTGGAGATAAGGTTGAGTACAGAACCTGGGTCGACCTGAACTCTGTGTATAGGCATTTCCTTGATGTACCCTGTGAAGTACAGGGGTCGGTTGTGCCTTGCTTCGCCAAGTAGGAGGTCTTCCTTAGTGAAGGCGATGGTTGCACTGGCTGCCTTTTGAACCGAGAGGCATTGGATGCATGATCCCTCAGTTTTCTTGTCTTCCTTTGAGGAAGTTTCAGAGTTTTTGACCCGGTAGTCCATTTCAATTTGGAGGACTTGCGGGGCGTGTTTGTCGACATCCTCATTCAGTTTTTGTAATTCTGAGATGAGATTATCACGAGTGCGTGGAGACATTCGTAATAAATCCAGGATGTGCAGTCGTGCAAGTATGTGTTTGAAGTGCTCAACCAAGTCATACTTGAAAGCCTCCTTGGGCCTGCATGTTCATCATTGTTGCCACTGGGGGCGCTTACAACATCTTTTCCCGAAGGATTTACATAAGTAAAGGAAGATTGGTTGTAATTCTTGTGGTAGTCCCGGCCAGAGCGGGTGCCTCTACCAACTTCGAGAGCTTCTTGAGAAGGATCTTCGTTTGGAAGATTGTCCTCAGGATCAAGAGGCTGTCGTTTCTCATTTACTGAGGATGAGTCTGCAGCAGAATTGCCATCCTCAGTGATTGTGTTGCATGGAGCATTTTCCGGGAGAGAGTCCTGAACAGCATCCAGCAGCTTTTCTTCTTCGTTGACCCATCCATCATCCCAAGTTGGGTTTTCTTCATGATGATGAGTCGGGAAGAGCGTGAGTTCTGAAGTCACAGTCTCAGGGGACGAAGCCTGAGAGGGTGTCATCTCTGTGAAAGTCACGCGAGACGAGGTAGCCCCAGAAGATATGGTGCTAGGTGTCGCCGATGTGTAAGTGATCTCATCAGATGATACATCGGAAGAGCTATAATCCCGAATTATCACATTACAGGCAGCTCTTAAAGGAGACGTTGTCTGCTCGGAGTCAGACTCATCCTCAGATGTAAGAGGATCGTCTACCCAGCAATTTTCTCCATTTTCAGGAGTTGAGGGAGGAGGTACCTGGTGGGCTTCAGGGACTTCCGGCTCTGGATGGTGAGGAATCTCGTTGATGCGGTCTTGCTCTTGTTCTAGAGCGAGATGCTGCAAGATCCTCGCATATTCTTCAAGATCAGGCATGGGAGCCAGATCCTCTTCTTCGTCTTCTCCGTGTGGCTCAACATAGTTGATTTCCACTGGAGCAATGACAGGTGCTGGGTTAAAAGCATTTTCTTGTGCAGCCACTTGATCTTCTTCATCATCAGACCAGGATCCTTGTGGTTGCAAAGGGTTATACCAGATTACTGGCATAAGGTGAGTTTCAGGAACCCATTCTTCATCGGAGAGATATTCTCCTGTTTCAAGGGATTCCTCCCACTCATCGGTGTAGCCGGACTCGAATCCATCATCGGTGTCGCTGGACTCGTATCCATCAATGGAGAATCCAACTACCGAGTTGCAAGAGTATGATGCCCCTTGCATAGCTTCTTTTTTGAATCGAGGTGGCATGAAATCACTGAGAGTGAAGTTTCTTACCGCCTTTGAAGTCTCTGGAAGGGACGTTTCTGTTGCCCCTAGTGAAGTGGTAGAGGAGGCCTTTGCCTTTTCATGGACTTCTTGTTTTGGCTAGGTCTTCTCTTGCCGTTTGAGCCTGAGGAGATGTTTCCTAGCCTGCCTTCGCTGTTGAGCTGTTGGCTTTGTTTTGACGATCTCCCAGTTTTCATCTTCCAGGAGATCGGGATGTACCCATATAGGTTGTCCATCTGGTGTTGGATAGGGAACCAGTTCCTCGGACGCTTGAATTTTGTTTATCACCATGAAGGAAGTAGTGATCTTCTTCTTCGATGATTTTGGTGTTTGTCCACATGACACCATGTTGACGGAGGCAGTCCCATAGTTTTTGTCAAAGGTGATGACTCCGTTTTTCCACATCTCGTTTATCTTCTCTCTCACAACAAAGCATTGATTGAGAGGATGCGAGACCATCTGGTGGTATGGACAATACCGAGGATCGTTGGTTTTGCCAACGTCTCCCGGTCTTTTGGGCTCTGGCAAAATGAGTTTGCCATTTGCTAGGAGAGCCTCAAAGATTTCGTCAACATCTTCATCGAACGGGTATTTTTTTTCTACTCGCTCTTTGAAGGCATCAGAGAGTTCACGTCTCTTACCCGCAGCTCTGTTTTCAGCTTTCTTTGGTTGCTGAGGAGCTGACTTGGTTTGCACATTGAGGACCTCTTTCTTCTTTGGTTTAGAGGTTACAACGGCGGTTGGCTCTTTTCTTGATGACTTCTAACTGTTTAGGTCTTTAATCACCGTTTCAGCTTCCATAGAAGCTTCCAGGAGTTCTCCCAGGTTTTTTGATTTGTTGCCGATGATCATGGAGCGTATTCTGGCTCTCATGTTGTTTCGGCAGATGTCGACTAGCGACGCCTGTGGCAATACATCTGAACATTTGTATGCCATTGCTTTCCACTTGTGAATGAAGTCGTAGGTTGACTCATTCTCTCCTTGTTTTAGGCTGCAGAGTTGAGCCATAGTAACAGGATGATCCTCACCTTAAAAGTGGGTCAGGAAACGTGTCTCCAGCATAGCCCAGTTCTGGATGGAGTTCTCCGGCAGAGTGGAGTACCAATCGAAGGCCGTACCTTTTAGGGTACTTGCAAATAGGCGGATCTTGAGTGCATCTTGATCCGCGATAGCTCCCGTCAAAATCTTGAAGTGGATGACGTGCTGTCTGGCTGATCCTTTCCCCGTATATGTTTGGAGAGTGGGATGTTTGAATTTTGTGGGGAACGGGACCGAGTCCATCCATAAAGGATATGGTGGCTTGATCCCATGCTCCTTGAGTATATCCTCTTCTTTTGCTTTGGCGAGGATACAGTCTACGTCCTTTTTGGTAAGGGCGCGTAACTCATTTTCTTCTCCATTTCCCTCGTTATTGCTATGATTCGGAGGAGGCTCATTGTTCACCTGATTTTGGACAACAAGGAGAAGGTTTTCCATCAGAGTTTCAATCCTCTGCTGGCCTTGTTCCAACTGCTGGATGCGTGTGAGCGCATCATCTTGAGGTGGATTCTGAGGTGGTGGCTCAGAACTTGTACCAAGACGTTCATCCCTCGGGATTCGAACGAAGAAACCGTCCTGGTGACTGAGCTGAGGCTCATTCTTTTTTATGAAGAGCTTGATGAAGGATTACTCTCCCGTCCTTGGCTGGAAAGGGCAGGAGATTCTTCGGGATGTCTTTGTGTCCTGGTGACGCTACGGGTCACCGGACGTCGGACATGGATTTTTTATGCTGACTTTTGGCGTCTTCTGGTTTTTCCAACCATATGGACGGCAGCAACTTGGTCGGGTCCTTCTTTTTCGACCCATTTTTGAGAGACTTGAAGTGTAGGAGGCTGGGTCCGTTGCTTCTCTAGTCTCTTTTGTCGATATGACGCACGGCGGCGTGCTCGACGAGCGATTTGAGCTTTGGTCAGCTCTGGCTGGGCTCTGACGATGAAGGATGTGCTCCCTCGGGCGCAGCAGTCGAGCCTGTCTTCTTTGTAGCTATGCAAGGACAGGATCCGGACCCGGTCCTTTGCCTGTTGCAGCGAAGCTTTGAACCTTTCAAGTTCGGCCCCTGTAGAGATGAAGGGTCGAACTGAAGGAGTGTAGGCCTTGGCAGGTGCTTGTAGAGGCCTGGTGATGCGTGATCTGATTCTGGGCTTGTGGGAGCAAGCCGGTTCATGCTGGGTTGACTTGGGAGTCAAGTTGGAGATGGGTCTCTCCTCTTTCATGTAGGCAAGAGGGTAGAACTGGTTCTCCTTGAGTGGGGCTAGGTATGCTGGCTTGGTGGAGGTTTGAGACCTTCTTTGTTTTGGGGAAGGTCCTGGAGACCAAGTCTTAGGGTAGACCTGGTTGGTTGTTGGTCGAGGCTTCGCGGGGGTGCCACGGGCTTTTGGGCGCTCGCCTTTGGTGTCACGAGAGTGACACGTTGAGAGGCGATCTTCTGCTTTTTAGCAAGCGCAGCTTGTTCTTCGGGAAGTGGGAATGGTCCCAGTGTCCCGAAGACGATGGTCCGGGGAGTCGAGGTCGACCCGGAGTTCAGAGAGTTGCCAAGGGAGTTGACGCTTCGGCAGCTGGCAGGGCGCTTGTAAGTGCGCTCGGTTTGCTTCTGTTGAAGCATGAGTTGGTGCTTGTTCTCATCGAAGATAATGGTTAAGGCTGCCATTGTTAGTTTCGAAAAAGTTCTGAAACAAGACCACATCCATTAGTAATCACAAGAATATAATGATCATAAATGGGAATTTCTATGGTTGTCTTTTCAAATCGCTCAAGGGATATGACCCAAGCGACATGAAGAAGGCAAAAAGCCATAGATGGTACAATTGTTCTGACAGCAAGTATGGTGAGCCCAGAATGAGCGTTCCAGTGACTGCTAGAAGCAATTGTAAACCTAAATTCGACTTATCGAGAAGCGGAGCTTGCTCGAGATAAGAAGAAATAAGGTAGGAGTTACAAATGTGCCGGTCACAGATACAGTAGACCCTGAAAGGGCGTACCAGTATTGCTAGGCACAAATGTTGGAAATCGCATCCATGAGATGGGATTCTCTTTTTGAAAAGTCAGAAATGGAATCGTCAAAGAGAGCAGGTGGCATTCCGATTCAAATACAGGCTCAACGATTTCCGCGAGCGCCAGTACTCAGAAGGAAAGAGACCACAATTTCTCAAATCTGAATCCAAAAGTGACAAGTTTTTTTTTTTGAAATGTCAAGATTGGTTCCATCAAGGAGAGCAAATGGTATTCCAATCTGAACACGGTCTCGGCGATTTCCGCGAGCGCCAGTGCTCAGAAAAGAAGAAACCAAAATTTCTTAGATCTGAAATCAAAAGTGACGAGTTTTGAAGATTTTTTTTTTGAAATGATTTTTTTTATTTTATTATTTTTATTTTTTTATTATTTTTTTAAAAAAAATATTTTTTTAAGATTATTTTTATTTTTTTTTTGAAGATTTTTTTTATTTTAAGATTTTTTTTTTGAAAATCTTTTTTTTTTATTTTTATTTTTTTTTATTTTATTTTTGATTTTTTTTTGTTTAAGATTTTTTTTTTGAAAATCTTTTTTTTTTATTTTGATTTTTTTTTTAATTTTTTAAGATTTAAAGACGAGAGAGTACACATAGGCCTCCTAACCCGGTCTTATGAAACCTCAATTGATAGAATTGCCCCCAGGTAAGGGTAGGATTACTTAATGAACCCATTTGGAGGACCCTTGCCTAGAACAGTCAAGCTGTCTCCACACTCTGGACAAGGCTTTTCTTGAATCAATCGTGATCAAAGAACGCAATTGGTTTAACCTTAGTGGTCTATGTCCTTTTTTTTTTTTAAATCCCAAATAGACTCATCGAAGAGAAACGATTGCCCAAAACCTTAGTCGAACGGGCTCAACATTTCTGCAAGCACCAAAGAACGATAGGATAGGATCAAAGTTTCTCAATTTTGAATCCAAACTAAGAAAACTGATTTTTTTTTTTTGATTTTTTTTTAATTTTTTTTTGAAATCTCTAATGAACTCATCGAAGAGAAACGATGGTCCAAAACCTTAGTCGAACGGGCTCAACATTTCTGCAAGCACCAAAGAACGATAGGATAGGATCAAAGTTTCTCAATTTTGAATTCAAACTAAGAAAACTGATTTTTTTTTTATTTTTTATTTTTTGAAAAGAGAAAGAGTGGAAACAAACTCAAAGAAATAGAAATTTCCAAAAAATCCCATCTCATTTTTTTTAGGATGCAAAATCCAACATAGGCTACCAGCTAGAAAGTAGCCAAGGAATCCGGAAAAGAAGTATAAGCATAGAGCAAAAAGTATGATATGTAAATATTTCATTTCCGAGCACCGTGTTCTCAAATGAACGAGTCCCACCGGGTGTGCCAGCTTGATGGAACGCGCTCCGAATGCCGTGGTACGGCTACCGGGGTCAGCGGACGAGGGAGTCCGTCGGGTCCGATCCTTTCGCGCCCGGGGGGCATGAAGCGTGCATCAACATTTCTTTGTGTGGGTGTGCCAGATTTTCTATTTTACTTGGAATTGCAAGTGGTAATCCGGAGATCAACCTTCGCAAGTAAAAAGGAAATCAACTTCTTTCAAGTTTTCCATTGCACAAATATTAAAGAAAAGAGACATTTTCTTGGTTTGCCGTGAAAGGCGATTTTGTTTGGCATTTATAGCCGATTTTGGCGTTTATAGCCGATTTACAATTCTCATCAATAATGAAAGACAAGAGTTGTGATTTTTGTCTCTTTTAGAAAAATACAAACTACAATGAAAAGCAAGAAAAGGAGGATCTAACTTCTCAGGAGATTGTGGGGGACTCGTTCAGATTGACTGTCGCAAGCCATGTATGGGCTTCGCCATCATCCATGCAGATGAGAACAGAGGATGCTCTTGATTCGCTTGGCTTGGCTATAACCTCAGATTTTTAGAGGACAAAGACCAAAGGGAGGTCCTATGTCCGATAAAAAACTAAGTAGACAGGCTGAAAAGCCACGTCTGAGCCATTGGAGGCAGCGGGAGAAGGCAAGGACCTTGGGGGGGAGTACCCCCCAAGGGACTTTTGTCACCTTGTAGTGGTGGCCGGTGCAGAACTTCAGCAGAGTTTTTCTCTCTTTTTCTTTCTCTGGATTCTTTCCGCTCTCTTCTGATCCGATCTCTTTTTTTCTGATCCTGATTTCAATGGAATGCTCTCCTATTTATAGGCTTTTGGTAGCCATTTAGGAGAGTTTATGAGCTTTAATTGCTTTAATGAGAGGAGTTACAAGATTTATTTCTTGATTTTGTAACTCCTTTTCCCTTGAATCTGATTGGCCGATGGAGATTGAGGGCATTTAATCGTCATGATGGGAGGAGTTTCAAGGTTTAAGTGCCATGAATCTCTTGATTTGTAACTCCTGAATGCTTGCTTCTGATTGGGCCGTCCAAAGAAATGAATTAATGACTGCAATAAAGCCAGTCAATTAACTTCATTAAATGGTCGCCGAGCAGTCGAAGAGTCGCGGGCCATGCCGTGTCTTCTGGAATTCTTCTGGCGATGATCATCGATGGATCTACATGCTGATCGACATCGGATGAACATGTAACTTCAGACATTGATAGCTAGCAGCGGGCTGGTGACATCTGTCTTGTCGATTTCACGATCGGTCGGACAGAAAGTGCACTTTCTTAGTCAGCCGGTTGGCGATCTTGGAGCGATCAATGATGATTTTATGCTTTTGACGGCGGATCCCGAGATGTCGTCGGATATGAGTCAATTTAAAGCACTAAAAATCACAATTTCAGGGAACCACAGGGGCCAAAACGCGTAAAATGCGAAAAGGGACGGAAAAACGGGTCACCGGCGAAAAATCCGGTGACTCGGACTTCCATGGTCGCCGGCGACCATGGGCCGGCGACCCTGGGCCAGAGTCGCGGGCTGCGACCCTGGGGATTTTTCCCCTTTTTTGGTCTGTTTTGCGGTCTTTTTCGTCGCCGTTTTCTTCTGTATTTTTCCTGACATTTCTTCTCATTTATTGGCTTGATTTCCCTGTAGAAAACCTGATGAGAATCCTTACATTTTTAGAGTGCAAAGTTTCCAATTTTCCGGGAAAGCTGAAGACTTTGTCGCGTAGAGTTGTTGATTTTCCGCCAAAAGCTGAAACTTGGTCAAACGATGTCGGAATGACCTGAAATTTAAGGTGAAGCCTCCTGAGCAATAAATAAGACCAACCATAGGCTTTTGTTTGAGTTTTGAAGCCGTTTGGGGTCCCATCGATGCTTCACTTGATTTTGCTGCGGGGAAAATGCCGAGCTTTGATATGTGGTCAAACGATGTCCGATTGACCTGAAATTTGACAGGGAACCTATTGGAGTCATTTTGAGACGTTCCATAGGCTCCGTTTTGGATGTCATGGTCCCGGGTTGCTCCGCCGCCGGTAGGCTTGATTTTCTCTGGGAGCATCGAAACCTGGTCAAACGTTGTCGGAATGACCTGAAATTTGACGTGCAGCCTTTTGGAAGCATGTTGAAGCCACTCATGCACTTGGTTTGATGAGCGAAGGCTTCGGTGGTTCTCGCCGCCGGGAGGCTTGATTTTGCTGCTCGAGCATTGATGGAAGGTCAAACGTTATCGGTTTGACTTGAAATTTGGCATGGAGCCCTTTTGAGACATGCTGGAGTCATCCGTAGGCTCTGATCAAAGTTTTGACGTCTTCGATGATGTCGCCGCCGGGAGCGCCAATTTAGCTGTCGGAGAAGCGAAGTTAGGCCAAATGATTCTGAAATGGCCCGAAACTCCTTGTGTACTCCTCCCTTGGCTGTCTTAAAGGATCTTGCAGTTTTTGTTTGATTCTGACAAGATTTGATTTTTTTGGAGAAATTGCATTGCCTATTTATGGCAGGTTGCGACTTCATGCAGCTTTCTTGATGTTGAAGAGGCAAAGTGACATTTTTGGTGTCAACAACAGCTAGAAGAGGAGGAGGCCGAGATCGATGCTTGGATGCAAGCAAAGCGCCCGAAGGCTTCCATGGAGTCTACTGAGAAAAGTAGACCATCCAGTGAGAACTCTAGTGAGAGGCCTGATGTTGATAGTGGGGCAGGATCGTCGAGCAGATTGACCCCTCGAGACAAGAGGAGGAGAGGACAACGCCATAACATGAGACGGCATGATAGTCCTTTTGATCTTGAAGTTCCTCTCACCATTCCTGAGAAGGTGTCTGAGGATGCTGACGAGCCTCCGGAAAAAAAGGAGCAAAGAAGAGGAGACAGCTGGTCTGATCTTCATTCTTTCTTTTGCCACTTCTTTTCTTTTATGAGAGGTTTTTGTTTTGATCCGCTGCTTTCTTGTTTTTTGGCAGAGGATGATGACTTGGTGATGCCCGAGGTTCCAGCCGATGAGGCGATGACAGATCCAGTTGTGGCATCTGAGGAAGAGCCCAAGGACTCTGGAGTGGTTCCAGAACCTTCACCTGGTATGATTGCTTTTGGCTTTTTTTTTTCTTCTTTTTGCTTGTGCTGTCATTTGCCAACATGTAGCTTTTGTTTTCTTGGTAGCTGACTTACCAGAGGATTCTGCCGATTTTGAGCCATCCATGGACGCAACCTTTGACGATGCTTTGGATGAGCTCAGAGAGGCAGAGAGTACCCCGCCGGTTGTCGAAACAGGTATTTTACAATACTGATCTTGATATTGATTTTTTTTGACAAGATTATATTTATACCCTTCTTTTCTTTTCCTTGGCAGATTGTGGAGCAGCAGGGGAGGTTCCTCTGACTTCCTCAGAGCCAGAACAGGGGATACCTGCGGCTGATCCAGCTTCTTCGGTTGGAAAGAGTTTACTGATTACTCTTCCAATGGAGCATGACATGGGCAGTCGGGCGCCAGAGCATGGCGAATCCTCATCTGCACCGCACCTTCAGTATGCAAAGAAGGTGTTGAAGACTGTTTTGAGCTCATGGGTTGGGACTCTCTCTTCAGGTCACTTGGAAGCTGGCTTTAGCATGATCAAGCATGTACAGGACATCCTTGCTGATAGCGAAGAAGTCGGTCTGGACATTGCAAGTGCCAAAGATTTTGTTGATGAAGTCATTGCTTTGGGGAACAAGTGGACTGAGACCAAGAGTTTCCCAGATGGTGACTTCTTTGATGAGATATTTGTGAAGCCTTCCAGCAAAGTCAAAGCTGAGCTGACTGAGGTCACGAAGACTCGGAAGCAGTTCGTTCGGGAGAAGAACGTTACCGAGTTATCCATCATGGGGCTGAAGCAAGACTTGGACCGCCTTGATAAAGAGGTTGTCGAGGCTAGGCAGCGTCTTGAGCTTTTGGAGGAAGAAGTTGCTGCCAAATGGACTACCATTGTGGAGGCTCGTGACAAGGAGGGGACTCTCATTCACCAGGTTGAGGAAGCTGAAGGTAATGTCCAGAGGAAGACTCAGGAGTATGAGCAGTGGCAGGTCCTCCGGAAAGAACTTCCTCGTGCTGCAGACGGGTCGCGGCGTTCGGCCGCATTTTATGGGAACATTTTGAAGAAGCATGGCCTGAAAACTTTGGAAGTCAAGGCCAAGGGTCTGCTTGAGGAGTTGGACTTTTGGTTGAAGACCATGCTAAATTGAGCTCCTGAGTTGTAACAAACTCTTTTTTCTTCTTTTTTTTAGTACCTCCATGTATAAATAATTTTGGTACTATATTTTTGTATCCCCTTCTTTTCACTTAAATCATTTTTTGATGAAAACAAATTTGAGTAAAAGCTGATGGGAATGTTTGTTTGAGAATTTGATCAAAAGGTTATCATTTTGTAAAAATCTTTTGTCAAAGAGTTGGTTTTGGGCATGAAAGCCAATTTTTGTGGCAAAAAGCCTGTTTTTTTTTTTTTTTTTTTTTTTTGATGATTTGAGATCAAATTTTAGCACGACATGGAAGCCTAATTTTGTGGCGTAAGAGCCAAAATTAGTTTTGTGGCATGAGAGCCAAAAATTTTGAAATGGCATTGAGCCAAAAATTTTGAGATGGCATGAAAGCCGAATTTTGGAATGGCATAGAAGCCAAATTTTATTTTGTGGCATGGAAGCCAAATTTGTTTATGGCATGAGAGCCAAAATTTTTGTTTGTGGCATGAGAGCCAAAGTTTTTTTTGTTTGTGGCATGACAGCCAAAGTTTTTGGATGGCGTGAAAGCCGATTTTTTGGAATGGCATAGGAGCCGAGTTTTAAGATGGCATGAAAGCCGATTTTCGGAATGGCATAGAAGCCGAATTTTAAGATGGCATGAAAGCCGATTTTTGGAATGGCATAAAAGCCAAGTTTTTGTTTTGTTGTTTGTTTTGTTTTGTTTTGTTTTGGCATAGGAGCCAGATTTTTGAAAACCAAGTTTTGTTTTATTGGCATGAAAATCGATTTTGGCGTTTATAACCGAATTTTGGCATTTATAGCCGAATTTTGGCGTTTATAGCCGAGTTTGGTTTTCAAAATGCAGGTATCGACTAAATGTCGCCTCCCCGCTGAATGTTTTTGCAAGTATCAATGGAATGTTGCTTCTTGCACATTCGATTTTACGAGTATCGATGGAATGTCGCTTCTTGCTCATTCGATTTTACGAGTATCGATGGAATGTCGCTTCCTCGCGGATTGGGGTGCAAGTATCGACTAAGCGTCGCTTCCCTGCTTTTCCCAAAACTTTTAGTTTTGCGGGTACTGATTTGATGTCGTTTCTCCGCGATTTTTTTGAAATTTGGGGTTTTTTGAACCATTTGAAATTTGGGTTGTGGATATCAATTGGAATATTGCGTCTCCACGATTTTGAAATTCGAGGTTTTGTAAGTATCGAATGGGGTTCGCTTCCTTGCGATTTTTGGGTTTTTGGAAGTATCGAATGGGTTTGCATCCTTCCGGTTTTTGGGTTTTGGAAGTATCGAATGGGGTTCGTATCCTTCCGGTTTTTAGGTTTTGGACGAATGGGGTTCGCATCCTTCCGGTTTTTGGGTTTTTGGAAGTATAGAATGGGGTTCGCATCCTTCTAGTTTTTGGGTTTTGGGAGTATCGACTGAACGTCGCTTCCCCGCGGTTTCTAAAAAATCATTTTTTTTAAAGACACGAGGGTCATAAATTTTGACTTAAAACCATTCTGGTTATAAAAGCCGAGGCGGACTAGGGTGAAAAGTCCTGAGTCCTGGTTTTTGTTTCAAACCGAGAATTTTGGGTTCAAGGATCGAAAAAATTGGTCAAGTCTGGGAAGAGGCTCCTAAACTTGGATTTTTGGATTTTGATTTTTTTTTTCTTTTGAACAATGAAACAATGGAAGTAAGCATTGTTTTGAGAGTTTTTTTTTTTTTTAGAAACTTCAACATAAAGATGAAAATTTCAAAAGGGGTGGGTTTGACGAGCAAGTACCTTGGAATAGGCTTTTGCCGTGTAGATATCACTCTGACCCGTTTGAGGAAGTCTATAAGGGTAGTACCGCTTCAAGAACTTGCCATTGATGGGCAGCATATATCTGTCTCCTTTCATGTTTAGAAGAGTGTATGCGCCGTTGGAGAAGACTTTGTCGATGACGAAGGGTCCCTCCCATTTTGGTTCAAATTTACCTTTAGAATTGTGGGCAAAGACTATGAGTCTTTTTACTGCAAGAACCAAGTCACCCTCTTTGTAGGCATGTTGCCTGACCTTCTTGTCGAAAGATCCTGCCATGCGTGCTTGGTACAACTCAATGCTTTGTAGAGCTTCGAGTCATCTTTCATCAAGATTATCCAGTTCTTGGAGTCTCAATTTGACATTGCTTTCTTGCGTCATCTCATTTTGCAGAGATACCCTTAAGGAAGGAATTTGTACTTCCAAAGGGACAACAGCTTCGCATCCATAGACCAAGGAGAATGGTGTGCTATGGGTTGGTCCTCGAACGGTGGTTCGATAGGCCCACAAGGCTTCTGGTAGTTTGTCGCCCCAGTCTCTTTTGTAACTAGAGATCATTTTCTTGAGAATTTTGCAGAGTGCCTTGTTGAAGGCTTCTGCTAGTCCGTTCGCTGCTGGATTATATGGAGTCGAATGACAACTTTGAATTTTGTACTTGTCGCAGAACCTGTAGAATCTGTGATCCCGGAATTGCGGTCCGTTATCATGGACGAATCTTTTAGGTATGCCGAAGCGACAAATAATGTTGGTGCGCAAGAACTGAAGGACTGATAAGGTCTTTATTTCGCTGAGCGCAAATGCTTCTGACCACTTGGAAAAATAATCCATAGTGGCGAAGATGAAGCGATGGCCTTTGCTTGATGGAGGAGAGATAGGACCTATGATGTCCATACCCCAGGCTTCGAAAGGCCATGAGATTGTTGTTGGATGTAGCCATTCTGGAGGCATATGGACATAATCTCCATGAATCTGGCATTTTTGGCAGCGCTTAGCAAATTGCATTGCATCAGCTACCATGGTAGGCCAATAATAACCTAGTCTTTTTATCTTGTTGTAGAGCTTAGGACCAGCCTGATCGGCTTCAGAACAGATCTCTCCAGTCGTCGATCGGAGGTTTGAGGATGGACATCCGACTTCCAACCACTTTGTGGCATTCAGCAACTGCTTGGTGTGTGTTAAGAGGAGGGAGAATCCTTCTTTGACACACTGTGACTTGCATGTTTTCCCCTTCTTGGATTGCCATAGATGCAGCGAGTCCAGCCAGGGCATCTGTACGGATGTTTTCACCTCTGAGGATGTGGGTGATGTGACAGATGTTGAATTTTTGTCGAAGCGACTACGCCTTGTTATAGTAAGGTAGCAGATCAGGCTTCCGGACTTCAAATGTCTGATTTATTTGGTTGACGATCAGTTGAGAGTCTCCAAAAGCTTCCAGCATGGTGATGCCGGATTCGAGGGCGAGTTCCAATCCTACAATCAGGGCTTAGTACTCACCTGCATTGTTTCAATATGGTTCCAGTAGCGAAAAGGCGTGTGGAATCATGCATTTGTCGGGACTGACTAAGAGGATGCCGATTCCCGATATTTGTTTTCCTTTTTCATTTGTCCTGGTTGCACCGTCAAAGTACATGTCCCAAGAAGCATTTGATAAGGAAGTTTCCACATTGTAGACAAATTCGTCTGGGAGGTCATCCCTGAGTGGAGAATCTTTAGGCAATGGATGCTCTGCGAGAAAGTCTGCTAGAGCTTGGCCTTTGATTGCTTTTTGTGGTACATACCTAATATCAAACTGTGATAGAAGGATGGACCATTTTGCCAGTCGGGCATTGAGAGAACCTGCTTTTGTGACAAGGACCTTTACGAGGTTGATCCTCGAAATCAGGTAGACTGTATTGGACAGCAAGTAGTGACGCTGCTTTAAGAAAAACAACGCCGTAGAAATTTATTATGTAGCATGAACCTGTCTCCTTCGAAGTTGAAGAAAGCATATGCTCCATTGGAGAAGGCTTTGTCAATGATGTAAGGCCCTTTCCATCTTGATTCATCTTTGATTTCAGATGTTCGAATGAGAATCAATGGCTTTTTAACCGCGAACACAATGTCACCTTTCTTAAATGACTCTGTGGGGTTTGAATCATCAAGAGCGATGTTGAGATCCGGGATGTAGTTGATATCTTCTATCAAGGAGGACTCAACGTCGTCATCTTCTTGTTCGATGGGTTTGCCCACCGTGTTGTCAAGAGAGATATTTAAGTCTGGTACACGATACCTTCCTTCAAAAGGTTCGAGTGCTGGACGTGATGAAGATGCTTCAAGATTGTGGAAGAAGATTTTTTTTCTTCTGCCGAAGTTGCCAGAACAACGAAGGAAGCAGATGTAGGATCAGCAGGTGTCTCCAATGGAGTGAGAACAGGCTGAACTCGGTGAGTATCAGCTTGGCTTGACGCTATGTCGTCTTCTGGTTCTGAGTCCGAATCTGTGTCATGCATAATAGATACAAAAGAGACAGCGAACTTGCCCCCAGCCTTTTGTTTTGTCCTCTTTGCGTTGGTTGTGATGACCAAAGGCTTTGATATTTCAAAAGAGATCACAAAGGGAGCTAGACTGCTTACTTCGAGTGCTTTTTGAGAAGGTTCTTCTTTTGGAAGATCGCTCTCGGGATCAAGGGGCTGATCCTTGTCATTTGCTGAAGATGTCTCTGTATCAGCATTGACGTCTTCAGTGATTGCGTTGCATGGAGCATTTTTCGCTAACAAGTCCTGAACAACATCCGACAATCTTTCTTTATTAGTCCAGACATCGTCTATGAGATCAGGTATCTGGGACCAATCGACTGGGTTTTCATTGAAGAAATTTTCATTGGCAGGAGTTTCTTTAAGATGATCAACCGGGGAGGTCTGAGTTCTGATGTCACAGCTTCAGGAGACGAGGGCTGAAAGGATGATATCTCAGTGGAAGTCACCTGAGATGATGTAGCTCCGGAAGATACACTACCGGTTGGGGTGTACGTGTCTTCGGAAGCTTCAGAGGTACTATCATCCTGAGTTATCGCATTGCAGGTTATCTTGACAGGAGATGCCCCCAGTGTAGACTGTTAGGAATCAGACTCATCCTCGGATGTGAGAGGATCATGGATCCAGCAGTTTTCTCCATTTTCAGGAGTTGATGGAGAAATTTCCCGTTGATTTTCAGGGAATTCTGGTTTTGGATCATGACGAAAATTGTTGATGCGATCCTACTCCTGCTCTATGGCAAGATGTTGCAAGATTATTGCATATTCTTCAAGATCAGGCATAGGAGCCAAATCTTCTTCGTCATCTGCTCGTTGTGGTTCACCGATGTTGGGTTCCACTGGAGCATTTGCTGGTGCTGGATGACAGCATTTTCTTGAACAGCGTCCTGGTCTTCTTCATCATCAGACCAGGATCCTTGTGGCTGCAATGGGTTATACCAGATTACTGGCATAAGTTGAGACTCGAGGATCCATTCCTCGTCGGAGAGGTATTCTCCTGTTTCAAGGGATTCTTCCCACTCATCGATATCACTGGCAGTATCACTGGACTCACATCCATCTATGGAGAATCCAACTACCAAGTTGCAAGAGTGTGATGCCCCATGCTTAGTTTCATTTTTGTATAGAGGTGGCATGAAATCATCAAGGGTGAATTTTCTTTCCGCCTTTGAAGTTTTGGGAAGAGATTCTTCCGTCGCCCCTAGTGAAGCTGTGGAAGAGGTTTCTGCCTTTTGAAGGACTCTTTGTTTTGCTTGACACTTCTGTTGCTGTTTTAGCTTGCGGAGTTGTCTCTTGGCTTGCCTTCGCTACTGAGCCGTCGGCTTTATTTTGACGATCTCCCAATTTTCATCTTCTAGGAGATCGGGATGCACCCATATAGGTTGTCCATCTGGTGTTGGATAGGGAACCAACTCTTGGGATGCTTGAGCCATTTTTATCAACTTAAATGAAGTAGTGATCTTCTTCTTCGATGACTTTGAAGTTTGCCCAGATGACACCATGTTGACAGAGGCGGAGCCGTAGTTTTTGTCAAAGGTAATGACTCCGTTTTTCCACATCTCGTTGATCTTCTCTCTCACAACGAAGCATTGATTAAGAGGATGTGAGATCATCTGGTGGTATGGACAATACCGAGGATCATTGGTTTTTCCAACATCTCCCGGTCTTTTGGGCTCCGGCAAAGTGAGTTTGCCATTTGCTAGGAGAGCCTCAAAAATTTCTTCAACATCTTCATCGAACGGATATTTCTTTTCTACACATTCTTTGAAGGCATCGGAGAGTTCAAGCCTTTTACCCGTAGCTTTGTTTTCAGCTTTCTTTGACTGCTGAGAAGCTGACTTGATCTGCACATTGAGAACCTCCTTTTTCTTTGGTTTTGAGGTCGTAATGGCAGTCGGCTCTTTCTTTGATGATTTCTAACCGTTGAGGTCTTTAATCACCATTTCAGCTTCCATGGAAGCTTCGAGGAGTTCTCCCAGGTTCTTTGATTTGTTGCCGATGATCATGGAGCGAATCCTTGCTCTCATATTGTTACGGCAGATGTCGACTAGCGACGCTTGTGGCAGTACATCTGAGCATTTGTACGCCATTGCCTTCCACTTGTGAATGAAGTCGTATGTTGACTCATTCTCTCCCTGTTTTAGGCTGCAGAGCTGAGCCATAGTAACAGGATGCTCCTCACCTTGGAAGTGGGTCAGGAAGCGTGTCTCCAGCATAGTCCAGTTTTGGATGGAGTTCTCCGGCAGAGTGGAGTACCAATCAAAGGTTGTACCTTTTAGGATACTTGCGAAGAGGCGAATCTTGAGGGCATCTTGATCCGCAATAGCTCCTATTAAGATCTTAAAGTGGATGACATGCTGTCTGGCTGAACCTTTCCCCGTATATGTCTAGAGAGAAGGTTGTTTGAATTTTGCAGGGAACGGAACCGAGTCCATCCATAGCGGGTAGGGTGACTTGATCCCATGCTCCTTCAGTGTATCCTCTTCTTTTGCTTTTGCGAGGATATCGTCCACGTCCTTTTTGGTAAGGGAGCGTGACTCATTGTTTTCTGCATTGGCCTCATCATCTTCATGATTCGGAGGACCATGGTTGTTAGGTGGTGGATGCTGTACAGTGAGAAGGAGGTTTTCCATCAGAGCCTCAATTCTCTGTTGTCCTTGTTCCAACTGCTAGACGCGTGCGGTTACGTCATCATGCGGTGGAGGCTGCTCAGAACTTGTAGCCAAGACGTTCATCCCTCGGGATTCGAACGAAAAAATCGTCCTGGTGACTAAGCTGGGGCTCATTCTTCTGGATGAAGAATCTGAGGAGTGGCTACTCCGATGTCCTTGGCTTGGAGGAGTGGAGGATTTTTCTAGATGTGTTCGAGTCCGAGAGATACTGCGAGTCACTGGACGTCTAACACTGATTTTAGTTGCTGACTTCTGGCATTTTCTGGTTTTGCCAACCATATAGACAGCAATGAATTGGTCGGGTGTTTCTTTTTTGACCCATTTGTTTGAGACATGGAGAATAGAATGCTGGGTTCTTTGTTTCTCAAGTCTCAAGTCTCTTTCTTTCTAACTTTTCAAATTGCATAAATATTAAGAAAAGAGACAAGTTTGTTTTTTGAGAATGCTGTAAGAGGCGTTTTTTTGTTTGTTTGCCGTGGAAGGCGATTTTGTCGTGAAAGGCGATTTTGAAAAACTCATCAAATATGAAAGACAAGAATTGTGATTTCTTTTTGTCTCTTTAAAAAATACAAACTACAATAAAAAAGGAAGAAAATGGATCTAACTTCTCAGGAGATTGTGGGGACACGTTGAGATCGACGGTCGCAAGTCATGTATGGACTTCGCCATCGTCCTTCAAATGAGAACGGTTGATGTTTCGATTCTTCGGCTTGGCTCCAACCTCAGTTTTTTAAAGGACAAGGACCAAGAGAAGGTCCTATATCCGATGAAATATCGAGTAAACGAGCTGAAAAGCCGCGTTTAGGCCATGTTGTAGAAGGAGGGGACCTTGGGGGGGTGGCCCCCCAAGGGACTTTGATCACCTTGTGGTGTTTCTTGCAGTAGAGCAGCAGGACTTCGTCTAGATTTCTTCGGAAGAATGCAAGCGTGCAAGTGCAGAATTTCAAGTCGATGTGTGTATCGATTCGTCTCTCCATTTCTTTCTTTTGGACCTCCTTTTATAGGCTTTTGGTAGCCATGAGGTGATTATGAGCATTGATGGCCATGATGAGAGAATTGATGAGGAGTTACAAGTTTTTATTCTTTGATTTTGTAACTCCTTTCTCATGGCTTGTGATTGGCCGATGAAGGATAGTGGATATTTAATTGCCTTTAATCTTCATGATGATGGGAGTTTCATGGGTTTAATGCCATGATTGTTTGGATTTGTAACTCCCAAATGCTTGAATCTGATTGGGCCGTCCAAAATAATGAGTTAATGACCGCATTAAGTTGTCATAAACGGGTCAATTAACGACATTAAGTGGTCGCCAGGGCATGTGAAGAGTCGCGGGCCGCGCCGCGTCTTTTGAGATTCTTCTTGTGATCATCACAGGTAGATCCACACATTGATTGATGTCGGATTGCGGTACAATTTCAGACATCGATTGCTATTGGTGGGCCGGTGACATCTGTCTTGTCGATTTCACGATCGGTCGAACAGAAAGTATACTTTCTTGGTCAGCCGGTTGGCGATCTTGGAGTGATCGGTGATGATTTCATGCTTTTGACGGCGGATCCAAGATGTCGGTGAAGATCAGTGGTTTTCAAGCATCAAAGATTGGATTTTCAGAAAATCACAGAGGCAGGAACACTCGAAACGCAAAAAGGATCGAAAAACGGGCCATTTGGTGAGAAATCCGGCGACCCGGATTTGTAGGGTCGCCGGCGACCATGCACCCCGGCGACCCTGGGCCAGGGTCGCCGGCGACCTTGGGCCAAGGTCGTTGGCGAACATAGGGCATTGGTGAGAAATCCGGCGACCCAGATTTGAAGGGTCGCCGGCGACCATGCACCGAGGGTCGCCGGCGACCTTGGGCCAGGGAGGCTTGATTTTGCTGCTCGAGCGTTGATGGAGGGTCAAACGTTGTCGATTTGACTTAAAATTTGGCATGGAACCCTTTGGAGACATCCTGGTGTCATCCATAGGCTCTGACCAAAGTTTTAATGTCTTTGATGATGTCGCCGCCAGGAGCGCTTGTTTAACTGTCGGAGAAGTGAAGTTAGGCCAAACGATGTCGGAATGGCCCGAAACCTCAGGTGTACCCTTCTTTTGGCTGTCTTGAAGGATCTTTCAGTTTTTTTCTGATTCTGACAAGATTTGATGCTTAAAGTAGCTTTGCCTGTTTTGTAGCAGGATGCACCTTCACGAGGCTTCTTGATGTTGAGGAGATATAGTGACTTTTTTGGTGTCAACAAATGCCCCCTCGAGGTACAGCGACGAGTAGATTTTCGGAGTCGATGTGCCTCAAAGAGAAACTTGAAGGAGAGTTTCAAATTTGACCAAGAGTCTTGGGCAAATTTTTTTTTTTTTTAATAGCCTTTTGAGTTCCTGGTGGAATTTTATGGTAGTGAGAGGGATCATGTACCATCTCAAGGCAAATTTTTAAAAATGACATGGGGTATTTGGATTTTGGGTTTTGGATTTTGGTTTTTGACCTTGTGACCTAACAAGCTGTATGTGGCAGGTTAGGGGGTCGGGGTTTGATTTTTTATTTTGACCTTGTGACCCAACAAGCTGTGTGTGGCAAGTTGGGGGGTCAGATTTGTTTTTTTGGTTTTGGTTTTTGGTTTTGGTTTTGATTTTGGTTTTGGTCTTATGACCTAACAAGCTGTATGTGGCGAGCTAGGGGACCAAGGTTTGGTTTGTTGTGGAATGTCAATTTCAAGATTTTAGCTCAATTAGGTTCATGAGGTTGGACGGTTTAGTTTTTGGAAAGTCATGAGACTTTCTTTCTCTGTTTTTTTTTTTTTTTTTTTTGAATGGTCCCATCAACTCAAAAGAGGCATGGGACCTTTTTTTGCTCTTGGTAAGAGGAATATTTTGACTAAAAGCCACTTGTAGTGCCTAGGTGGTCAAATCTGGCTCATATGGGTTAACCCATGGGACCTTAGGCTTTGGAGATTGCCTAGATCTCATATGGTGTCATTTTTGTAGAGAATATGTAAAAATATCTCTTTGGTGTAGAGAATATCTAAAAATATCTCTTTGGTGTAGAGAATATCTAAAAATATTCTTACTTGAGGAGAATCTCTCAAGTTTCCTTCTTTTTCTGGAGAGACTTTCTCAAAATATCTTTCTTTGGGGAAAGTAGCTAGATTTTAGCACTTACCTCCTTTCTTTTCTCCTTGTTTCCTATTTTGGTTTGCTCTCTTCTATAAAAGGAAGAGGGGTTGGATCTTTGGCTCCATTGCTTTCTTTGTTTGCAAGAGTCTTCAAGAGTGCTCTCCAAGATAAGAAGTGCTTTTTCTTCTTCAAGGATCTCCAAGCTTTTCTTCTTCTTCTCCATCAATGGCTTCAAGTAAGTTTTCTTCCTCCACAAGAAATTCCATTGTAGAAGTAGCTTCTTTCTTTCTTTGCTCTCTTTTTCTTCTTCTCTTCTCTTTTGTTTTTTTTTTTTTTCTTTTCTTTCCTTTTTCTTCTTCTTTTTTTTTTCAAGCACGTGTTTCTCTTTTCTTTTTTTCGTGCTTCTTTTTTTTTCTTTTTTTTTGTCCACGGTTTTCATCCCCTTTTTTTTCCGTGCTTCTTTTTTTTTTTTTTTCACCGTGTTTGTTTTTTTTTTTTCACGGTTTTTTTTTCTTTTTTTTTTCACACGATGATTTTCCTCTTTTTTTTTCTATCAGCGTTTTTTTTTTCCCACGCTGATTTCTTTCTTTTTTTTTCAGCGTCTTTTTTTCTGTTTTTTTTTTTTCTTGGCTGTACGGACAGGTCCGTACGGACCTGGCCGTACTGCCACGTGGAAGTGGGCTACGGCCTGTGGGCCCAAATTTTTTTTTTCTATGAGATTTCTTTCTCTCTCTCTCTCTCTCTCTTTCTTTTCTTTCCTCCTTTATTTGCTCACCATGATAACGAGGTTATGCAATTTCAATATGTTCATGCATTTTTTTTTTATGCATCAAGATAGAAGGCTATAGTCTCTAGGTCATGCCAACATGATTTTTGACTTGGACAAAGTTTGATTGGTTTTGACCAAATTGGGTTGGAATTGGTCAAACTTTGGTCAAGGTTTTCCTAGCATCTAATGCATGATGATGTTCTTTGATGCATGATTTTTGGTAAATGGACTTGAAAGCATGATGATGCATACCTGAAAATCTTTTGCAAGTATTGGGATTTTGAGCTCGCAGCGATGTTGAGCTCTTTCTCGGTCTTGCTGGATTTTGAGGAACTTTGCAATTTTTGGATTTTGGAGCTCGCAGCAATGTTGAGCTCTTTTCCAAATTTTGCAGAAATTTGATGAGATTGGCTCGTTCTCGCAGCGATGTTGAGTTCGAACCTTCTTTGAGAATTTCCATTGACTATGATCTCGCAACGATGTTGAGCTCATCTTCAGGCTTTCTGTCTTTTTCGGAGTATTTCCCTTTTCTTCGAAATTGCCCCAGAACCATGTCAAAATTTCACTAGAATTTTTTTAGCAAAATTCTGTCATTTTGATGATGATTGATCTTTTCTTTTCCTTCCATCTTTTGCAGGTAGTTCCTCCAAAACGAACAAGGGTAAAGGTCCTGTTACTAACGCACCTCGTCGGTCTGCCAGATCTTCTAGTGCGGTCGTTCAGCAGGCTTGGGAGAAGGTCCAGTTTGTCGAGAAGAACATGGAAGAATGCGATTCCCTGAATCGTGATGAGATGAGACCGCGATTGATCGCTCTCAACTATGAGGAATTCTACAAGATCATGGTAAGCAGCGATCCTTGGGTTACGGACGATCAGAGCATTGTGCTCAAGCCTACCTTCTTCTTTGGTGATGCAGTCCCTGACAACTTGACATACCAAAGGAGATGTTTTCAGTTCTCTTACACAGCAGATGGTGAGGAGAGAACTATTTCTACCCGGTCGACTTTTGATCGGACCATCTCAATCTTGAGCCTTTCTCCCACGTGCCCTAAGAGGGAAGATCCTCCGAGCTGGGTGAAGAGGACCAGTGTGATCAAGACCGGGTTTTTTTTTTTTTTTTTCGGCCCTTCCGGTTTTGCAAAGAATCGCCTGTCCGTATGGACATGTTGATGCCAGCCAGTGGCTACCAAGGTTCTAATCATCCATCGGTCGATTTGAGACCGGTGGGCCTTGGCGTTTTTCGAGGTGACGGCGGCAATTGGGTGAAGCCTTTTCTACTTCGTGGCCGTTTCAGTGCTGACTCGAACTGGGAATGATGGACTGATCACACCCTGAAGACTGGCGAGGCCATTCTACGGGAGGCCGAAATTTTTGATGCGGTTCGCGCTTTTCGGCAAACCGTCATTTTCTCCGATGAGGCTTTCATGGCCATGCTGGAGTCATTCCTTCCACAAACCAACACCTTCATTGTGACGAATGGTGAGATTGGTTTTTCTTTGAAGGAACTGAGTGCCATCACCGGGTTGCCTATCCTCGGCAAACTCTATGAGGAGTTTATGCTTATTGACAGCGTCCTTGAGGAGCAGTCTGAGGAGTTCAGGCTTGTGTACTTTCAGCTCGTCGCCTTCTATGATTTTTTGAAGGAGAAGGAGGGCTCGAAAGTTAGATGCAGCAGTTGGAAGAGTTGCAGCTCCAACTTTTTTTTATAGCGAGGAGTCTTCTGATGGCATGGCCCAGGATGTTAGGGCTAAAGCATCAAGTTTGAAGAATATCGCCGCTATGCGAGCGGATTTGAGGAAGTTCTTCGTAAGCACAAATGCCATTTGTTCCGACATTGCATTGCGGAGGGATCTCACTATTTACCTCACTTATTTGCTCGGTGAGGCTGTTTTTGCTGGAGGAGATCGAACTCACATCAAGCCACACTGTATTTTTTCGGCTTGTCAGATGGCGTTTGGAGAGCAGCTGGCTTGGTGTGTGTTAAGAGGAGGGAGAATCCTTCTTTGACACACTGTGATTTGCATGTTTTCCCTTTCTTGGATTGCCATAAATGCAGCGAGTCCAGCCAGGGCATCTACAGGGATGTTTTCACCTCTGACGATGTGGGTGATGTGACAGATGTTGAATTTTTGTCGAAGCGACTGCGCCTTGTTGTAGTAAGGTAGCAGATCAGGCTTCCTAACAAATGTCTGATTCATCTGGTTGACGATCAGTTGAGAGTCTCCAAAAGCTTCCAGCATGGTGATGCCGGATTCGAGGGCGAGTTCCAATCCTACAATCAGGGCTTGGTACTCAGCTGCATTGTTTCAACATGGTTCCAATAGCGAAAAGGCGTGTGGAATCATGCATTTGTCGGGACTGACTAAGAGGATGCCGATTCCCGATATTTACTTTCCTTTTTTCATTTGTCCTGGTTGCACTGTCAAAGTACATGTCCCAAGAAGCATTTGATAAGGAAGTTTCCACATTGTAGACAAATTCGTCTGGGAGGTCATCCCTGAGTGGAGAATCTTTAGGCAATGGATGCTCTGCGAGGAAGTCTGTTAGAGCTTGGCCTTTGATTGCTTTTTGTGGTACATACCTAATATCAAACTGTGATAGAAGGATGGACCATTTTGCCAGTCGGGCATTGAGAGAACCTGCTTTTGTGACAAGGACCTTTAGGAGGTTGATCCTCGAAATCAGGTAGACTGTGTTGGACAACAGGTAGTGACGCTGCTTTAAGAAAAACAACGCCGTAGAAATTTATTATGTAGCATGACTTCGAAGTTGAAGAAAGCATATGCTCCATTGGAGAAGGCTTTGTCAATGATGTAAGGCCCTTTCCATCTTGATTCATCGTTGATTTCAGATGTTCGAATGAGAATCAATGGCTTTTTGACCGCGAACACAATGTCACCTTTCTTAAATGACTCTGTGGGGTTTGAATCATCAAGAGAGATGTTGAGATCAAGGAGGACTCAACGTCGTCATCTTCTTGTTCGATGGGTTTGCCCACCGTGTTGTCAAGAGAGATATTTAAGTCTAGTACACAATACCTTCCTTCAAAAGGTTCGAGTGCTGGACGTGATGAAGATGCTTCAAGATTGTGGAAGAATATTGTTTTTACTTCTGCCGAAGTTGCCAGAACAGCGAAGGAAGCAGATGTAGGATCGACAGGTGTCTCCAATGGAGTGAGAACAGGCTGAACTCGGTGAGTATCAGCTTGGCTTGACGCTGTGTCGTCTTCTGGTTCTGAGTCTGAATCTGTGTCATGCATAATAGACACAAAAGAGACAGCGAACTTGCCCCCAGCCTTTTGTTTTGTCCTCTTTGTTTTGGTTGTGATGACCAAAGGCTTTGATATTTCATGAGAGATCATAAAGGGAGCTAGACTGCTTACTTCAAGTGCTTTTTGAGAAGGTTCTTCTTTTGGAAGATCGCTCTCGGGATCAAGGGGTTGATCCTTGTCATTTGCTGAAGATGTCTCTGTAACAGCATTGACGTCTTCAGTGATTGCGTTGCATAGAGCATTTTTCGTGAACAAGTCCTGAACAGCATCCGACAATCTTTCTTTATTAGTCCAGACGTCGTCTATGAGATCGGGTATCTGGGACCAATCGACTGGGTTTTCATTGAAGAAAATTTCATTAGCAGGAGTTTCTTCAAGATGATTAACCGGGGAGGTCTGAGTTCTGATGTCACAGCTTCAGGAGACGAGGGCTGAAAGGATGATATCTCAGTGGAAGTCACCTGAGATGATGTAGCTCCGGAAGATACACTATCGGTTGGGGTGTACGTGTCTTTGGAAGCTTCAGAGGTACTATCGTCCTGAGCTATCGCATTGCTGGTTATCTTGACAGGAGATGCCCCCAGTGTAGACTGTTGGGAATCAGACTCATCCTCGGATGTGAGAGGATCATGGATCCAGCAGTTTTCTCCATTTTCAGGAGTTGATGGAGAAAGATCCCGTTGATTTTCAGGGAATTCTGGTTTTAGATCATGACGAAGATTGTTGATGCGATCCTGCTCCTGCTCTATGGCAAGATGTTGCAAGATTATTGCATATTCTTCAAGATCAGGCATAGGAGCCAAATCTTCTTCGTCATCTGCTCCTTGTGGTTCACTGATGTTGGGTTCCACTAGAGCATTTGCTGGTGCTGGATCGACAGCATTTTCTTGAACAGCGTCCTGGTCTTCTTCATCATCAGACCAGGATCCTTGTGGCTGCAATGGGTTATACCAGATTACTGGCATAAGATGAGACTCGGGGATCCATTCCTCGTCGGAGAGGTATTCTCCTATTTCAAGGGATTCTTCCCACTCATCGATATCACTGGCAGTATCACTGGACTCGCATCCATCCATGGAGAATCCAACTGCCGAGTTGCAAGAGTGTGATGCCCCCTGCGTAGTTTCATTTTTGTATAGAGGTGACATGAAATCATTAATGGTGAATTTTCTTACCGCCTTTGAAGTTTTGGGAAGAGATTCTTTCGTCGCCCCTAGTGAAGCAGTGGAAAAGGTTTCTGCCTTTTCAAGGACTCCTTGTTTTGGTTGAGACTTTTGTTGCTGTTTGAGCTTACAGAGTTGTCTCTTGGCTTGCCTTCGCTGCTGAGCGGTGGGCTTTGTTTTGACGATCTCCCAATTTTCATCTTCTAGGAGATCGAGATGCAACTCTTGGGATGCTTGAGCCATTTTTATCAACTTGAATGAAATAGTGATCTTCTTCGGTGACTTTGAAGTTTGCCCAGATGACACCATGTTGACAGAGGCGGAGCCGTAGTTTTTGTCAAAGGTAATGACTCCGTTTTTCCACATCTCGTTGATCTTCTCTCTCACAACGAAGCATTGATTGAGAGGATGTGAGATCATCTGGTGGTATGGACAATACTGGGGATCATTGGTTTTTCCAACACCTCCCGGTCTTTTGGGCTCCGGCAAAGTGAGTTTGCCATTTGCTAGGAGAGCCTCAAAAATTTCTTCAACATCTTCATCGAATGGATATTTCTTTTATACACGTTCTTTGAAGGCATCGGAGAGTTCAGGCCTTTTACCCGTAACTTTGTTTTCAACTTTCTTTGACTGCTGAGAAGCTGACTTGGTCTGCACATTGAGAACCTCCTTTTTCTTTGGTTTTGAGGTCGAAAGGACACGAGATGGGATTTTTTGAAAGGTCAAATTTGAATTCATAAAGGAGAGCAAATGGTGTTCCAATCCGAACAAAGGCTCAACAATTCTGCGAGCGCTAAATCCAGAAGGGAAGGAACCAGAATTTCTCGGATGTGAATCCAGTAATGACGTAAGTTTTTTTTTGAAGGGTCAAGATTGAATTCATCAAAGGGAGCAAATGGTGTTCCATTCCAAACAAAGGCTCAACATTTCTGCGAGCGCTAAATCCGAAAGGGAAGGAACCAAGATTTCTCAACTCTGAGCTCAAAAGTGACGGAAGTTTTTTTTTTTTTAAAGATTTTTTTTGAAAGGTTTTTTTTTTTTTTAAGTTTTGAAAGTTTTTTTTTTTTTTTGAAAGGTGCACATAGATTTTTAATACGATCTTATGAAACCTTAGTAGATAGATCAACCCCCGGGTAAGGGTAGGATTACTTAATGAACCCGTTTGGAGGACCCTTGCCTCGAACAGTCTAGCTATCTCCACACTCTGAACAAAGCCTTTCTTAAATCCACTTTGGTCAAAGAACGCAATTGGTGGAACCTTAGTGTTTTTTTTTTTTTTTTTTGAACTCTTTTTGAAAGATTTCTAATGAACTCATCAAAGAGAGCAAATGGTGTTCCAATCCGAACAAAGGCTCAACATTTCTGCGAGCGCTAAATCCGAAAAGGAAAAACCAAAGTTTCTCAAATTTGAATTCAAAAGAGAGAAAACTGCTTTTTTTTTTTTTGAAATTATATTTTTTTTTTTTGAAATCTCTGTTGGACTCATCAAAGAGAAAAGATGGCTCAATCCCCGTTATGAACAATAGCTGCAAACATTATTGTGAGCTATCAAGTTCGAAGAGGAGAGGATCAAAGTTTCTCAAAGTTGAATCTTAAGAAAGAGAGATCATTTTTTTTTTAAAGAATTTGAAATGAAGGTTTTTTTTTTTGAAATCCCAATTGGACTCATCAAAGAGAAAAGATGGCCCAATCCCCGATATGAACGATAGCTGCAAACATTTCTGTGAGCTATCAAGTTCGAAGAAGACAGGATCAAAGTTTCTCAAAGTTGAATCTTGAGAAAGAGAGATCATTTTTTTTTAAAGAATTTGAAATGAAGGTTTTTTTTTTAAATCCCAATTGGACTCATCGAAGAGAAAAGATAGCCCAATCCCCGATATGAACAATAGCTGCAAACATTTCTGTGAGCTATCAAGTTCGAAGAGGAAAGGATCAAAGTTTCTCAAAGTTGAATCTTGAGAAAAAAAATCAAATTTGTGTTTTTTTTGAAGTGAGAAAGAACAATTGAAATCCCATCTCATGTTTTTTTTTTAGATGTAAAATGCAACATAGGCCACCAACTAAAAAGGAGCCAAGGGATCAAAGCATCATGTTCTCAAGTCAACAGGGTCCCACCCGGTACGCCAACTTGATGGACCATCGGAGTTTCCGTCCTCTCCTTCCTCACCCCAGGGGCTTGCATCGCGACCCCGGACCGGGCTTAGGAACCAAATTCGGGATCGGGACTAGGTGATGGACATGCGATCATATGGAGCGATGACAATAATTAAAGATATGTTTATGATCAAGCATACACGGGTTAATAAAAGAACACACATTACCCGTGCACGTGATTTCCCACAGGTGTCCGCAGTGAGGATTTTCCAACACACATAAACATTTAGTATGATTGCGGAAGCGTGTAGCAAATCAAGCATGTAATTTCATTTCCATAATAACAAGACTGGTTGCATCTAAATAACAAGTATCAGAATGAGCAATGTTCAATAGCGTAACCCAAAAATACTGTTTAAGTTAGAACATATATCATTTAATTACAATTCCAAAAAATAGAGGCCAACAAAGGCCAATATAAACAAAACACTAACCACCAAAAATATAGTTTCTAACATCCCCCAAAATGTTTCGCAACTCGACGACCGGATGTTTACATAACATCATCGGCACGCCACTCAACTAGTTGTTACGGTTCTCCGACCGCCTCCTCTGACTCCTCGGGGAAACCAACAACAGGACCTGAGTACCAAAGCAAAGGATCAAACACGACGGTCTGGCAGGTGGAAGAAAAGATGTAAACATTCACCTTGGAAAACATTTAAACCTGTCTACACAATACTGTCATGAAGTAAATGCATCATTTAATTAAAACATATATGCAAGGTAAAACAAGAAAAGATAACCAAGGAATTCAAGAAACGAGCAAGGTGGCAACCACACAAAGCTAAATCCTCTATCACCGAAGTGATAGAGCAAGCATATCAAGGCGTTGACCTCAATCACCGAAGTGAGGAGGTACAACGAAGTTTCATATACATATATACTATACAGGACATGACCACGGTAGCGAGCCGGGCATCAGGAACCACAGTAGCAATCTGCGGTATCGGGACAAAACCACGGTTAATAAACCGGGTAGCGGGATCCAAACTGCAGTTGGCGGGACAAGAGGGGGATCTCCAAGTCAGTGGATCAGACTGACAAGGTTATCTAAGCTTAGTGGTGCCGACTCATAGGTCAAATCATAGAAATCAAATCACGTGTAAAGCAAATAAAAAGCAAGAATATAACCGGGCAAGACGGGGGTGCTCAAAGGCACAACTGTCGTATCATGTCGGGCATGCATGTCAAGACTTGTAAAATAGTACAAATATACTTTCAATGTTTTCGCGATTGATAGATAACAAATCATAAATTTCGGGAATAAAGAGGTGAAGTAACCTTTCGAAATGTCGGGACAGTGTCAGGGTTAAAACTAATTCAAGTGAATAGGGATTCCGTATGTCTACTTTGAATTTACTTGGTACTCTTTGAATTGAAGACATTTCGGGCTCCTTAGACACTTGGAAGTTTCCAAAACTTCAATGAATTCTTGTGATTGTAGTCTCTTTCTCAACCGAGCTTCAAACAACGGTTATAAGTCTTATCATCATGATAGGGATGTTAACAAACCTCCTCTATAGTTAGGATATTTCATTTTTGCTTCCAAAGTGGCCCCAGATGAACAGCACACGTCGCTCGAGCGGACATGGAGTTCGATCGAGCGAAGTGCTCTCTGGAATGGCTTCTGGGAGGATTCGCTCGAGCGGACCTGCCTAGTTTAGGATGGCACGAGCGAACGATTCGTGCGCTCGAGCCAACCATCCTCTGGAAGGCTGCTAGAAGAGTTCGCTCGAATGGACACTGGGTTCACACGAGCGAACAACTCTCTGGAATGACACGAACCCTTTCCTGGGCATTTCGCTCGAGCGAAGTGTCAGGTTAACTCGAGCGAACTGTCCAGAAATGGTTTCGTGAACAGCTCTTCTCTCCATTCTCCTTCTCTTACAAACCCATTTTTCTTGAGGTTCCATTCCATACCAATAGAGGGCATATAAGCACCTCAACATTATCTTTAAAAACCCCATCAAAACTCCTCACAACATCCACAAATCATCCATCCATTCATCCATTTTCACATTCAATCACAAGGAGAAAGATATAACCACAATTACATGGATTCATTCAAGTCTTAGGCAAAAAGTAAAACAAAACTATCAATCACATTACAAGACAATAAATGGCTCAACAACCCCTTTTTTAAAGCATTAAAATCACATTGAATGCAAGTAAGTAAGTCATTAATGGAAAAGCCAACCAAATCATGTTTGTCATGAAAACCAATATAAACTCAAAACATTCCTTAAATCCACTTGCCTCAAGGTCTCCAGACAAGAAAATCAAGCTTCTAATCAACTCTTCCAAGCCAAACTCCAAGCTACACAAAAACCCCCAAAACAAACCCTAAAATGGATCAAACCAAGAAATAAGAAGAGATAACTCTCAATAATGAAGATAGAGCTCTCCCAAAACTAGAAGAACATGAATCTAAGAGATTAGGAAGGAAGCTTGCTTGTAGGTTCTCCAAATGGACAAGGTAAGCTCAAGGAGGGTCTTGAGTTTGAGTAGATCCTTCCACAAATGGTATTAAAGAGAAGCTTGCAAGGTGGGGAAGAGGGTTGAGATCTCCATTTCTCAAAAGATGCAATGTTGGTGGGGATTTGGGCAATGGAGAAGCAAGGAAAAGAAGAAGAGGAAAAGGGAAAACCCTAGGTTTGTGCTTGTGCTGGAAAAAGAGTAAATGGAAGAGGATGGGTTCCATATAAAGCAATTTGAAATGGGCTCCACCACTTAGAAACTTTGGAGGCTGAAATCATTAATTTCGGGACCTCGAACGAAATCGACGAAGAAGGGAAAATTGATCATCGAAATATCTAGTTTCCAAAAAGTATATGTTTCGCGGGTTTTGGGGATATCAACTTTTGGGTACAGATTTCATGTAGAATGACTGTTTTGCCTTCAATGCTAGGAAAGTCGGGTTTCGGGGTTCCGGACGGGCACGGGATCAACATGAAAGTTGTAAGGATCGACAAAATAAATAAAACGGAGTCAAGACAAGAATTAGGGGAAAATCAAGTAACCTCCAATTACAACCAAGACTATAAAAAAGGAACCCCCTAAAGGGTCCCACTAAACACAAGACACTAAAAGTTCCCCAAAGCTATAAAAGAACTATATTAATCCAAGCTTAGTCAAAACCACTAATCAAGCTTAGCACTAACACACAACTTAATTAGTACTAATCGAGTCACTCGGGTCGGGGTCTTACAAGGGAAATCGCGGGTATCAACATTTTTGTACGGGTATGCCAGATTTACTTTCTACTTGGAATTTGGAATGGTGATGATCCGGAGATTCACCTTCACAAGTGGAAAGGAAATCAATCATTCTTTCTAACTTTTCAAATTGCATAAATATTAAGAAAAGAGACAAGTTTGTTTTTTGAGAATGCCGTAGGAGGCATTTTTTTGTTTGTTTGCCGTGGAAGGCGATTTTGCCGTGAAAATCGATTTTACAAAACTCATCAAATATGAAAGACAAGAATTGTGATTTCTTTTTGTCTCCTTAAAAAATAAAAACTACAATAGAAAAGGAAGAAAAGGGATCTAACTTCTCAGGAGATTGTGGGGACACATTGAGATCGACGGTCGCAAGTCATGTATGGACTTCGCCATCGTCCTTCAAATGAGAACGATTGATGCTTCGATTTTTCGGCTTGGCTCCAACCTCAGTTTTTAAAGGACAAGGACCAAGAGAAGGTCCTATATCCGATGAAAAATCGAGTAAACAGGCTGAAAAGCTGCGTTTAGGCCATGTTGTAGAAGGAGGGGACCTTGGGGGGTGGCCCCCCAAGGGACTTTGATCACCTTATGATGTTTCTTGCAGCAGAGCAGCAGGACTTCGTCTGGATTTCTTCGGAAGAATGCAAGTGTACAAGTACAGAATTTCAAGTCGATGTGTGTATCGATTCATCTCTCCATTTCTTTCTTTTGGACCTCCTTTTATAGGCTTTTGGTAGCCATGAGGTGATTATGGGCATTGATGGCCATGATGAGAGAATTGATGAGAAGTTACAAGTTTTTATTCTTTGATTTTGTAACTCCTTTTTCATGGCTTGTGATTGGCCGATGAAGGATAGTGGGCATTTAATTGCCTTTAATCTTCATGATGACGGGAGTTTCATGGGTTTAATGCCATGATTGTTTGGATTTGTAACTCTCAAATGCTTGAATCTGATTGGGCCGTCCAAAATAATGAGTTAATGACCGCATTAAGTTGTCATAAACGGGTCAATTAACGACATTAAGTGGTCGCCAGGGCATGTGAAGAGTCGCGGGCCGTGCCGCGTCTTTTGAGATTCTTCTTGTGATCATCACAGGTGGATCCACACATTGTTTGATGTCGGATTGCGGTGCAATTTCAGACATCGATTGCTATTGGTGGGCCGGTGACATCTGTCTTGTCGATTTCACGATCGGTCGGACAGAAAGTATACTTTCTTGGTCAGCCGGTTGGCGATCTTGGAACGATCGGTGATGATTTCATGCTTTTGACGGCGGATCCAAGACGTCGGTGAAGATCAGTGGTTTTCAAGCATCAAAGATTGGATTTTCAGAAAATCACAGAGGCAGGAACACTCGAAACGCGAAAAGGATCGAAAAACGGGCCATTTGGTGAGAAATCCGGCGACCCTGGGCCAGGGTCGCCAGCGACCTTGCGCCAAGGTCGTTGGCGAACATAGGGCTTTGGCCCTTTTGGTCGCCGAGCTTCGTTTTCGGCCGTTTTTCCGTCTATTTTTTTTGCTTCTTTCTTCTGTATTTTTCTTGACATTTTTCCTCAATTATTGACTTGATTTTCTTTGAGAAAACTTGACGAGAACCGGTGCAAAACTGGAGCACAAAGTTTCCCATTTTTCAGGAAAGTCGAAGACTTTGTAGCCGATTTTCCGTCAAGAGTCGAAACTAGGTCAAACGATGTCGGAATGACCTGAAAATTGAGGTGAAGCTTCTTGAGCAGTGGATAGGACCAACCATGGGCTTTTATTTGAGTTTTGAAGTCGTTTGGGGTCCCGTCGATGCTTGACTTGATTTTACTGCAAGGAAAATGCCAAGCTTTGATATGTGGTCAAACGATGTCCGATTGACCTGAAATTTGGTGGGGAGCCTATTGGAGTCATTTTGAGACGACCCATTAGCTCTGCTTTGGATGTCACGATCCCGGGATGCTCCGCCGCCGGTAGGCTTGATTTTCTTTCCGAGCATCGAAACCTGGTCAAACGTTGTCGGAATGGCCTGAAATTCGACGTGCAGCCCTTTGGAAGCATGTTGAAGCCACTCATGTACTTTGTTTGATGAGTGATGGCTTCGGTGGTTCCCGCCGCCGAGAGGCTTGATTTTGCTGTTCGAGCATTGATGGAGGGTCAAACGTTGTCGGTTTGACTTGAAACTTGGCATGGAGCCCTTTGGAGACATCTTGGAGTCATCCATAGGCTCTGATCAAAGTTTTGGCATCTTTGATGATGTCGCCGCCAGGAGCGCTTGTTTAGCTGTCGGAGAAGTGAAGTTAGGCCAAACGATGTCGGAATGGCCCAAAACCTCAAGTGTACCCTTCTTTTGGCTGTCTTGAAGGATCTTTCAGTTTTTGTCTGATTCTGATAAGATCTGATGCTTGAAGTAGCTTTGCCTGTTTTGTAGCAGGATGCAGCTTCACGAGGCTTCTTGATGTTGAGGAGACGTAGTGAATTTTTTGGTGCCAACGGCGTTACTAAATAAATGAATGATTAATGAATTGTTACTAAAGGTAACAATGAATTAATGAACAATCCTACTGCAGTAAATGGACTGGGCTGTTCCAGAGCTCTGTGGTGATGTTAGTGATCTCTGATCAAGACACTGGTAGATCTCACACATTATGGACTGAAAAGCCACTCAAATGATAAGCCACCTAATAATGAGTACTCAATGTAAATCAATGAAATGAATGAATATAAATGAATGAACATGAATGAATGCTTCATTGTGGAAGAACTGAAATGAAATGATACTATTGTAGTTGTCAATCTAGTATTTGTTATTGTTTGATTCCAATTGTACAGGTTGTCGTATTAATTAGAATTGCTTAGAATTGATAGTTGATTATAGAATTGTTCAATTGGCAAATTAAACAAAATGGATATGAAAGGTAGCATGTGCTATCATAAATCTGTATATACATTATCGAACCGTCGTGTTCATAGTGTTATTGATGACATTACAGGCCCAATTGCTCGTGCCGGTCACGCAGAGGCCACTCCGCCAGTGGAGGAGGCCAATCCGATACCTCCAGGAGGATTAATCGAATGGACATGAGCCGGAGTGCGAGTTGGTGATGGACCCTCGATTTCCGTCCTCTCCTTTCGCCCCGGGGGCTATCGGGTTTCGGCGGAGGAGGAAAAGCGGGTATCAACATTTTTGTACGAGTATGCCAAATTTTCTATTCTACTTGGAATTTGGAATCGTGATGATCCGGAGATTCACCTTCACAAGTAGAAAGGAAATCAATCCTTCTTTCTAACTTTTAAAATTGCATAAATATTTAAGAAAAGAGACAACTTTTTGTTTTGAATGCCGTAAGAGGCGATTTTTTGTTTGTTTGCCGTGAAAAGCGATTTGGTGCCGTGAAAGGCGATTTTGCCGTGAAAGGCGCTTTACAAGTCTCATCAAAATGAAAGACAAGAATTGTGACTTTTTTTGTCTCTTTAAAAAATAAAAATTACAATAGAAAAGGAAGAAAATGGATCTAACTTCTCAGGAGATTGTGGGGACACATTCAGATCGACGGTCGCAAGTCATGTATGGACTTCGCCATCGTCCCTCAAATGAGAACACTTGATGCTTCGATTCTTCGGCTTGGCTCCAACCTCAGTTTTTTAGAGGATAAAGACTAAGGGGAGGTCCTATATCCCACAAAAAACCGAGTAAACGAGCTGAAAAGCCGCGTTTAGGCCATGTTGTAGAAGAAGGGGACCTTGGGAGGGTGGCCCCCCAAGGGACTTTGATCACCTTGTAGTGTTTCTTGCAGCAGAGCAGCAGGACTTCGTCGGATTTTCTCTGGGATTTTCCAGACTCCGGATGGGTGTTGGTGTGGATGTGCAAATGCAAGGATTCAAAGTTGTTTTTCTCTTTGGAATGGACCTCCTTTTATAGGCTCTTGGTAGCCATGAGGTGTTTTATGGGCATTGATGGCCATGATGAGAGAATTGATGGCATTTATGCTCCATGATGGGAGGAGTTACAAGTTTTTATTTCTCGATTTTGTAACTCATTTTTCTTGGATTGCGATTGGCCGATGGAGAATGATGGGCATTTAATCGCCTTTAATCTCCATGATGAGGGGAGTTTCATGGTTTTAATGCCATGATTGCTTGGACTTGGTAACTCCCATTTGCTTGAATCTGATTGGGCCGTCCAAAATAATGGGTTAATGACCGCATTAAGTTGTCATAAACGGGTCAATTAACAACATTAAGTGGTCGCCGGGGCATTTGAAGAGTCGCGGGCCGCGCTGCGTCCTTTAGGATTCTTCTTGTGATGATCGTTGATGGATCCACTTGTTATTTGATGTCGGATTGCGATGCAATTTCAGACATTGATTGATGTTGGTGGGCCGGTACATCTGTTTTGTCGATTTCTCAATCAGTCGGACAGAAAGTGTACTTTCTTGGTCAGCCGGTTGGCGATCTTGGAGCGATTAGTGATGATTTCATGCTCTTGACGGCGTATCCGAGATGTTGACGAAGATCAGTCGTTTCCAAGCATCAAAAATTAGATTTTCAGAAAATCACAGAGGCAAGAACTCTCGAAACGCAGAAAAGATCGAAAAACGGACCATTCAGCGAAAAATCCGGCTACCCGGATTTCCAGGGTCGCCCGCGACCATGCACCCAGGGGCTTTGGCTCCTTTGGTCGCCGAGTGTTTTTTTCGGCCATTTCTTCTTCTTTTTCACTCCTTTTTTCTTCTGTGTTTTTCTTGACATTTTTCCTCAATTATTGAGTTGATTTTCTTGGAGAAAACTTGACGAGAAGTCGCACAAAACCAGAGCACAAAGTTTCCCATTTTTCAAGAAAGCCGAATACTTTGTAGCTGATTTTCCGTCAAGAGTCGAAACTAGGTCAAACGATGTCGGGATGACCTACAAATTGAGGTGAAGCTTCTTGAGCAGTGAATGGGACCAACCATGGGGTTTTATTTGAGTTTTGAAGCCATTTTGGGTCTCATCGATGCTTGACTTGATTTTGCTGCAAGGAAGATGTCGGGCTTCGATATGCGATCAACCGATGTCCGATTGTCCTGAAATTTGACAAGGAGCCTATTGGAGTCATGTAGAGGTGATCCATTAGCTCCGATTTGGATGTCATGGTCCCGGGGTGCTCCGCCGCCAGTAGGGTTGATTTTCTTTCGGAGCGTCGAAGTCTGGTCAAACGTTGTCGGAATGACCTGAAATTCGACGTACAGCCCTTTGGAAGCATGTTGAAGCCACTCATGTGCTTTGTTTGATGAGTGATTGCCTCGGTGGTTCTCGCCGCCGAGAGACTTAATTTTGCTACTCGAGCGTTGATGGAGGGTCAAACGCTGTCGGTTTGACTTGAAATTTGACGAGGAGCCCTTTTGGAGGTATTTTGGGACCATCCGTAGGCTCTGATCGAAGTTTTAATGTCTTCGATGTTGTCGCCGCCGGGAGCACCTGTTTAGTTGTCGGAGGAGTGAAGTTAGGCCAAATGATATCGGAATGGCCCGAAACTTCATGTGTGCCCCTCTTTTGGCTATTTTAAAGGATCTTTCAATTTTTGTTTGATTCTGACAAGATCCGATGCTTGAAGTAGCTTTGCCTGTTTGTAGCAGGATGTAGTTTCATATGGGTTCTTGATGTTGAGGAGGCAAAGTGACTTTTTTGGTGTCAATAGTTGGATTGGAAATTATTTATGGAGAAATGTTTAGGATGGACTTGTTTAATGAACTAGATTGTTGGGATTTCATTTTGGAAATACTTTTGTATATTCATTTTGGAATGTAAATAGTTGTAATCTTGCATGATATTTGAATATGCAAGTGTATGACATGAATAGGGACATGAAATGTTAATTGTATGTATATGAACTTTACTTTTATGTGAAGGACACGTATAGTTTTATTTGTTTCATCAATATATATATATTCCGCAAAAATGTATATTTGACAGATACGAATGATTGTTATCCCTTATGGATTTTATTTTAACTTCGGTTAATTCGAAGTTTACGGGAGTAAGTATGGATAGCGCAACCCTAGGTTTGTCCGGATCAATCTAATCTCAGGCCCAGGTCGTGACAGTTTTTCACTCCACAACGCCCCAGTCCCTTTTGTAAAACTTTTTTCCTAAAATCCGATAGAGCAAATCAAGATCCAAACTGTTGGAAGTGTTCACAAGATCAAACACGGCTACTAGACCAAATTTTAGCCATTATTGAATCATCACCAATCTTGAGATATGTGCAAGAAAATAAGTCATTATATATTATTTTCTGGATTCTTTGGGCCCCAAGCACAAGATCCAAACCGTTAGATCTATTTGAAGGCTGGAAACGGCTATGGTGTCAAATTCTAAGGCTTGATACCTTGTAAGTCTCAAGATATCTGCAAAACAATATCAGCCATTGATGTAAGATTCTCAATTTTGGATTAGTCCATAAGCAGTCATGTTTTTCTCTTTTTTTTTTAAAAAAAATTATTTTTAGGATATTAAATCACAATCCAAACCGTTAAAACTGTTCTTAAGATCAAATACGGCTATGGGACCAAATTTCAGTCGTTGAATCATCACCAATCTCGATATATATGTAAAATAAAGAGTGGGTCATTTGATAGTATTTTCTAGATTATATGGGCCCCAAACACAAGACCCAAATTATTAGATCTCTTTACTATGAAGTGAAATTTTAAAGCTTGATACCCTGTGGATATCGAAAAACTTGTGAAAAACTTTCAACCATTTATTTAAAAAAGCTATTTAAAATAGGTCATTGCATTACCAAACACTCATTTTGATTCTACCTTCTCTTTTTTCTATGGAGGGCTTCTAAATACACAACGATTTTTGCCTTTTAGACACATAATTTTTTTAAAAAAAATTTATTACATTTATTTCCCCTATATGAAATTACCGAAAAGGACAATCACCTATCACACATGAACCTCTAATTTCCCTTCACACGGTCCCATTTCACTTTCATCATTCATTACTCTCGTTCCTCCCATTCCACCATCTCATTCATCCCTTCACTCTCATTCCCTTCTTCCTCCTATCTCATTCTTCCCTTTACATCACATCTCTCCATTTATTACATTCTACTCTCCCTTCATATCTCACCATTGTCAAACATATTACTTCTTAGTGAAACCTCACTCTTAATATCATTTTTTTGTCTAATGGATGAACAAACTAATAAGAAAAATGTAGTTTCCAAACATAATCTTAGTGAGAAGAAGAGTTGTTGTGTTGTTTGTTTTGATTTCTGCCATTTCTTGAAGCTTGTAAGGCCTTTTTTAATTTATGTCGCCGCGAAACGTTCGGACTTTCAGTGCAGAACAAACTACCGACGTTCAACCTCTTACAGATGAACATATCAATTTTGTCCAGCCGCATCTGGCTAAGCAAAAAGTTTATGTTCAATCACATGGGGCCGAACATATCGATTCTTTTCTCTCATTTTCCTTTACCTTGTAATCAACAACGAGATTGCTGTGGGTTTTATTGTGGACTGGTTGTAAGTGCTAAAATTTAGATTAGACATGGCATATCATAGTCTATGATGACCCTATCTATGTTGAAGCTCAAATACACATTCAAAGATTAACAACAAATGGAGAATATATAGCAAACATTATTTGATTGAAAAGGGCAAGCGAGAACGGTAATGATAGATGGATGGATGGCTGGAAAAATAAATAGAAGAGAAGGAGACGAAGAAGATGATGATCTTGAGTACACTCACCATATCACATATAGAGAGGAATAAGAAGAAAAGGAGGAGGGGGGTTTTCATCGATCGGAAGGAAGGCTCCAAATGATGGTGGTAAATTGTATGCAGAGAGAAAGGGGATATGACTATTTTATGTATGTTTTGAGTGTGTGGATAGCAAAACTAGAATTTTAAATTTTTTATACTAAGTGTGGATAGAATTTGTGTGTAAAAGGCTAAAATCATTGTGTATTTAGAAGCCCTCGTTTTGATGACTCTTTTTAAGGATTGAGATACCAAACCAGCCCTTAGCGTGAAAGGAGATGGAATATCATATGTATTGTGTTGATTAGAGAGATCCAAGTCAATTTATCAAAATTGATGAAGAGAAAATCACTGAAGATCAATGGCCGCAATTCTCGGCTTTCCCGAGCAATGAATACGGTCATGTAGACCACATTAATGCAAAACATTCCAACAAGGATGTCCACCAAATACGAGTTGATTGAGATATAGGCTTTAAAAATTAAAAAATGATCTTAAATCCATCAATATTCAAGGTGCATGGGTGTCTAAATGGATTTGTTGACAATTTACTTCAAAAGTAGAGTCTGCGATGGAGAGGATAGAATTAATATGTTGGCCCACAGGGCTCTCATCCATAAGCATCGAGAATTCACTCAACAGTAACGAGTATTACAGAGATGTTGGGTTCAGAAAGGTAGGCCCCACTGTCATGGACGAAACTAGGGTGAAAGGGGTGAATTTGGCGGCCAACAGATGTTTTGAAAATATTCACCATAGCCTTTTAAAGAAATTCCCTCTTCTTGCCCCCAGCTTCTGTCCTCTTGCCAAGGGGAAATTTGTAAAGGCCATTTTGTTTCATGTAGTCGAACTTCTGAAAATTCTAAGAATTTGCATTTGTTATAAGCAGTTAAAAATTGAAAAAAATAAAAGTTGAATATCTACAAATGACCACCAAACAATTTCTCTTTTAATGAAAACTGAGTAAAGAGAATATGAGAAGTGAATACAAATCCATCACCTGAGCACTTCAATTTTCAGAAAAGTCAAATTTTCATTTATACCTATGTGGGGCCGATTTGGTTGTAAGCATTTGGCAACGTGGTGTCTAAAAAATTTAGAGAATTTCAAATGTCATCCGTCAAGAAGAGAATTCAACTAACCAAATGTGACTTTACAATCAGCTAGATCGGCAAATTCAAACAGGGCATACCCAATCATTTAGGGAATTGTGAATCTCCATAGAGAACCTTTTGCGTGTCTGTCAAGAATTCATAATAAGAGGAAATCCTGCAAAAAGAATCCTCAAAATGCTCTTAACCAAATATCTTTTACCTCTCACATCTTTTGAAGATAATTGAAAAATAATAATGAATTTATATGTGTTCTATTGTAATATAATTTTTGGGAAAAGAAGAAAAAGAAAAACTCCCAAACAAAAAGATATCCAAAAAATTCTCTCACGTACAAAGGATCTAGCTGTCACTAAAGGTGGCCCCCCCTAAAACTCATTGGATCCACGTGATGAATGCCATCCATGCGCAGTGCGAAGGAGAGCAGCCAAAATCGTCCCTTTACACCCAAATATTTTATGCTTTTCTTTACTATTTATATATTTCGGTCTTTTATAATCACACGAATAGAAGGTGACTGACAAAACTGGTACGCAACTGGCACACATATTGTGTATGTACATGATTTTACCAACTCTATCAAATATGATTCGTCCCCCTGAATGGGTCACTATAGCCCCATATAGCTGTTGTTTTCTGGACTTTTTTTTTTTTTTTTTTTTATAACGCAAGGTTTCCAGTCCTTTGCACCAGAATAATCCTTACGGGTCTAGGAGAGAAAACTTTCTTTTTTGGACTTTGAAAGCTAAAATCATCACACCCACAAATCCAATACATCAGATTTCTTGAATTGGGCCTGTACTGTAGTATTTGTACCCATTCTAGAATAGCAAAATCCAGCGTAATGGGTTGGGAACCCTCCCTTAGCTTAGCAGGGGAAAAAAAAAATACCGGTAATAATCACAGCAAATAAGATGGCAAATGGGAAATGACCATCTAGAAATTACTTGATAATGATCAACGGCTAGAAAACACTCTTGATTGAGTTCACATGGTCAAATCACACCATAAAAAAATCAATAATAATTAGAATTTCTTCACAAGAACCCCCAACAATCATCAATCACCCATCGAACCCGGTCTGAGTCCACACAGCGTTCCGAACTCGGCTCATGTCCCGGCCCTTGAGCGTCCGCCCGACCCCCTCGAACACCGAAGTGGCCTTGCGACTGTGCGCGTACTCACGTGCGAGGTACTCGTGTGGCGGGATCCTCTCCAACTCTTCCTCGTACCCGGGCTCGTACTCCTCCTGAAGCGACTCGGTCGACTCAACTCGAAGAAACCTGGGTTGGACAGGGACGTTGACCGGTGCAGATGATGCCATGTGTCGCAACGTCGTCATGTCCTGGCCTCTGTGGATGATCCTGGCCGCTGATTTGTCTCCGTCCTGGAAGGCTAGTGATAGGCCCCCCATGGGGCCATCTTCCCTGGTGGCCCTGGCCCACCTCCTTGATCTGATCATGGGGTCTTCTCGAATGCTAATTCGAGCCATGCTGGGCTTGATGGCGTGGATGCTGTCATCGAGGCCGTCCATGCTGTCGGCAATGGACCAAACGTCCTCTTCGATGAATTCTGATTGATCAGTGCTGGTTCCTTGCGGTGGGCCATGAGGATAGGCCCCTAGTAGCCTTTCGTGATGGGTGGAGCCGAATTTTCTGCCCTTCGCCATAGATGAACGGCCTGGGATCTTCTCTATCAGAGGCCCATCACACCATCAGCAGCCGAGATGGTCTCGAGAGCTCTCTACAACCTAAGTTTCAAAAAATAGAAAATCAATGGAAGCTTGGACTCGTCTGCTCTCTACTTATAGCCACCCATGGCATGGCATTTCATTTGCATTTGCATTTTGCATTTGTAGTTGAATTTGCATTTGAATCCCGTTGCATTCTGGGCCCTTGCCAACGTCACGTCTTCAAATCGGGCGGGCCCACTCAAGTGCTTCCAAGCCAGTAGGTCCCACACAGCATGTGGGTATGGCCAGAATCGCTACACTTCTGAATCCGGATCCTCTCCGAGTTTTAACTCAGAGAAATCCCAAGTAAGAGAAGTGGAACTCCACATTTAGAGGAGACCACCTATTAAAATTTAAATTATTTAAAAATAAACGTCGATGGGAGATATGAGGTACACTTAAAGTTTTACGCCAATCCAAGTTTGCTCCCCTATTGGATAGAATGTTTGATAATTTCATTTTTTTTTTCTTTTTTATCAAAACAACCTTGGAAGAAACTCTGGCCGAAAATTTCAAAATACCTTTGATTTCCTGAGAGCAGTTATTTTAAATGGGTTCAGATTTCAATCTCAATAGTAGCACTCCATTATTGAGTTACAGTGGTTTTAAGTTAGGATTTCTGTGGGTTAACGCTCCAGAGGAGCTGCAATTACTCAGCACTTACTGTCAATGAGTGAACGTGGCCTCTTAGGCCAAGACACGTGCCATATAGGCCCAAGGAACTGTGCAGTATCTGCTACACTTGTCACCGCCACAGGCCCACAGCCAATAATCCTACATAGATGTAATGTCTTTTTCATCTTTCTTTCCCTTGATGTGGGGGTTATTTTCTGGTCGATCAGTTATTTTCTTTTCCATGTTTTTATTCGAGAGGCTACCTATGATTTGTCCAGACTTCTTTTGTATGGGACAACATTCTAAAGATTGAGAGTCATGAGAGGGCCATCCATCATTTAATAGTATAGTTTTTCTCTTGGAGAGAAGTACCTCTCAAGGCCATCCACCCTTTTTATCTGTATCAACATCAAAATCTACCCTTTTATCTGTATCAACATCAAAAGACGGGCGTGTGCACAGCCTAAATTATGTCTGTTGCAATTGTAAAGGAGGTGATCCAAACGATTGATGATTAACAGAAATGAAGAGTGGAAACTAAATCCAATTATTCTTGATATTGTTATAGGTCCTAGTTATTTAAATAAGTTTCATTTTTCTCATATTTCTATGGAATCTTAACAAGGGAGTTCACTACTTGTTTTGGTCTCTAAGTTACATGGGTCACTTAGTTCTGGTGTAGTAGTTTCTTTTGTTTTCTGCTTTTTCTTTTTTTCGGTAGAAACATCTGGTTGATCTTGTTGCTGCTTTGTGTTATTGTTCCTCTAGATTTTTTTTTACTGTTGCTTATCTTTTGATTTCTAATATTTTATCCTCTTTATAATATATATAGAGGGATCTTCATGTGCATCTATCCCTCACCAAAAGTATTCCTCTTGTACTCGAAACACCCCCAAAAGGGGTGTCCCTCACCAAAAATAGTGAATGATAGATGCATATGAATATTTCCCATATATATATAAAAAGGGCTTTTTTGGTGGAAAATACTCTCCCCAGCCCATACAAGTTTGATTCCATTAACATAAGGGCACATGCAGTGGTAGCCCCTAAAATTTTGAGGACACAAAATTAACGGCAATCATCATTTCTGCTATCTATAGTTCATCCAGGTAAGTGGGCCCCCCTCATTGAGGGCCATCCCGGTTTATTTTATGATGACAGTAATTGGGGTGGGAGTGGGAATATGTAATCATTAATTGTTGGGAGAAAAGGTGGGCTTAAAGTTAAACTAATCCAATTGGGGATTGGAGGAAATTTGAAAAGGAGATCATTTCATGCACTGGCACTATGGACGGCTGGGAAGGAGAGAGGAGGGTTGGGGTGGGACCAGACCCTGTGCAGGTTTTTGTCGTCTAAGGAACTAAAACAAATCCCTGTCGACATCAGGGTACCTTTCGCTGCTGTCGACGTACAACTGCCATTTGATTTTGTTGCCTATGCTGTAGTTATGGTTCCTTCTTGTGACTTCTTTATCCAAGCCTGCCTAGATGAAGGGCTTTTGTTTTTTGGTATAAAGCCTATATGAAGTTAGGATGAGTAATAGGTGGGTTTGGTTTTTTTAAGGCAACGAAAACTTCCATTAAGTGGGGTTTTCTCTTGAGATTAAGTGATTTTATGGACCTATTTATTTAAATAAAAACTTTTTGGAATTATTTTTTTTATTTAAATAATTAAAACTAAGGTAGCATTTGGCACGCTGTAATGAAGATTGGAATGGAATGATCATTCTCGGAATGATCATTCCCGCATTTGGTTCGCAAAAAAATCACGGGATTACCATTACCTCCATAATCACCATTCCTTTAGACAGGGAAATCATCATTCCACTAGGGAGGGAAAGGAATGGCCATTTCATTCTTTTGCATATTTTCATTGAGACCAAAATACCCTTTTATCACATTAACCTGATCCCAGAGTTCCTCTCTTCAATCTCTCGATCCTCGATCGAAAGATCAATTCACTCCGTCGATTCCTCTTCGAATTGCTCCAAAGAAACACTTCGATCTGCGATGAGCTGAGGATTCCTTCAGTGGAAGTAAAAATAGCTTCTGATATGAAGTTTTCTTTGTGAGGACGATGATGGCGAAATGATCGTATGAGGATGAAACCCCTATTCCGAAAATCCATACAAACCACATACCCATCGCACAAAACTCATCCAAACCCCACTTTCTGAAAGCTGCTAAACCCTATTCGAAACCATCTCCACTGAACCCTCAAATCCCTTTCACCAACCTCGAGGTAGACGACACCCCCGCTGAAATCCAACCCAATCCCAAAATAAAAAAGAAGAGAGAAACCAAAGAGAAGAAGATGAAGCCGGAGAAGAGAAGAGAGACCGGATCCCCTGCTCCCAGTGTAATTATCCGTCCATTCTGTGTGTTAATTCACCCTCTGGATATATATCTATGGAAAAGCTTTATTTCGCCTCTTTGTTACCAGGCTAATCTTTTCATTTTACCCATTATGGCAGAACAAATGGCCCCCCAAACCCATCTTGGGATCAATGGTTCGAAGGGCCACAAGAATCGCAGGTTGCAGATGCTAGGTTCTCTAATTTTCTTCAGCTTTGATCTTTTCATTCTTCCCATTGTGGCAGACGTACAAATGGTCCACTAAACAAACTCATCTCTAGATCTGATAGTTCAAATGGCCATAAGAGTCACACAGTTGAGGTCTGCTTGTTGGCAAACAGAAAGAATGGCAATGCATCAGTTTTATTATTGGGATTAGAATGTTGGGAGGGATGCCTGGCGGTACGAAGGGTATTTTGATCAATTTTATATAAATTTTATTTCATTTCAAGCATCATTTCAGCTTACCAAACGTAAGAATAGGAATCCAGAATTCTATTACTGGGTTGATTCCTCAGCGTACCAAACGCTGGAATGGAAATGACTATTCATGCCTCATTCCATTCCAGACTCATTCTACTCTCCATTCCATTCCTACCTAAAACCATTCCAGCGAACCAAAGCAATAAAGATAAAGATCTGCATATGCCCATCAAACGATCTCTCCTTCAATTGAAAATGAATATTCATCCGACACTAAATTAAATTTTTGAAAAGTAGAGGTCGATCACATCCTCCGCCTTTTGCCCCTTTTATATTCCTTTAGTTGGAACACATTTTACTATGAATTTATAGTAACTCAGTTTCATGCAAACTAAAAGGCCCGGTGAATGGTGATTATTCAAATAAAAAAAGTGTCCTTGGTCCACACCCATAGTAGCTTTGTCAAATTGAGGACCGTTAGAAATGCTTGGGAAATTCTTTATTAAAAAATGACCCTACTAGTGGGGCCAACTATGGTGCATGATAATCATGAAATGCCTTTGGATGGAAAGATTTGAATAAGACCTACCTATGTGCAGAATTTCACCTCCATTAGATTATTCCAACCCTTTGTACTATGGCCCTAAAATTTAACGGATTTAGATACATCATTTACTTAGGATTTCAATCCAACGAAGCTTAAAAGTCGGATGAGTATTATATTTGAACTTGTGACAATTTATGGGGGGATAATGTGTATGAAAAGATTAGATTAGGTCAAAGGGACTCCACAACATAAAAAAACAGGGGAGAGGAGATATTTTTTTAATGGGAGGGTTTTTGATAATTTCTCTTAGCAGATTAGGTCTTTCGATCTTGATTCTAAATGGTGTTTGGACAAACTTGACCAAAATGACATGTACATGTTGTTGAACTATTCGACGGGATTGTAGATGGTCGAGTCTAAACTAGTTGGATAGCTCATTTTAATTGACGGTTTAGTTTATCATCCATTGTCAATAAAATCATGTCTAATCTATTCTCAGTTGAGTAAAAAATCATATTCAAACTCAGCCCAAACAATAGATCCCATTTAAAGGGTCACATTCTAATGGGCACCTCTCACACATTGCCTAAGAGGTAAAACTCTAAGCTCCTTGTGCTTATTTGATACATTTTTTTAGAACACTGGGACAAACTAAAACTTCTGTGAAAGAATGAGGTCATAACATTGAGCTAAAAACCACCTTGCTCAAGCAGCTCGACATTTAGTTCATATTTACGGGTATAATTATAAAAAGAAACAACTTATCATCATCATCATCATTATCATTAAAGACTTGTCCCAACTATATTGGCTCGGCTACATGAACTGCATTCCCCCATTCCAATTGATTCTTAACCAAAACCTCAAATAAATTGTACTTCTTTATATCTATTTTTCTACCTCCATCCACATCCTCTTCAGCCTACCCATTCCCTTTAGTGGGCCATTTACCTGCATAGCCAATTTCTTCCTAACTGGAGTTGTTGCTAGCTTGCGTTGGACATGCCCGAACCAGCTCAAATAAGTTTCTCTAAGTTTATCCCCTATAGATGTTACCCTTAAATGCTCTTGAAACTATTCATTGCTAATTGTATCATTCATAATTTTACCACACATTCACCTCAATATTCTCATCTATATATACTACCTCCATTGTGTCCATATGTTGCTTCTTAAATAGCCAACATCCTGCTCCTTAGGTCATAGTTAGTCTAATCACTATCCTTTGAAAATTCTCCTTCAATTCTATTAGCATTCGTCGGTCACAAAGCACTCTAAAAGCAAGCCTTTACTTCAACCATTTTTTTTTTAATTTTTTATCATATGTTTGACATCTTCATCAATCTTTTCATCCTTGTTAATTATCGAACCAGGGTAACAGAATGAATCTCTTTTTGTGATGTTTTTTGGGTTTCAATTCTCACAATAATTTTCAGCCCTTAGTAAATGCTCACTAAAATTGCAATCCACATATTCGTCTTTGCACGAATTATTTTAAAATCTTTGGATTATAAATCTTCTTGCCATCTCTCGAGTTTTGCATTCATATAATCTTTTGATTCATCCATTAACACTATATTATCTGAAATCAACAATAGAAAGAATCAATTAAAACAAAAAAGAATTCACCCGACAACAAATATGTTAGTCCAAATTACTGTTAGTGTGACAAATCTCCACTTTGATGGTTTAGGGTATTACAAATGTAAATAACATAATAAAACGTAATATAGCAATGGAGAATACATACAAAAACTAGGGCTTGCTTGTTCGCATAGTAGGAACTGATGCCATAAGTGATTAATAGTGAAGATCCAACACGAATATACAAAAATCTCCATCAAATAACGGCCCTTCTTTAATGGAAAGTGTTCAAGATGAGATGCGAAATGAATACCCAGCCATCACCAATCCTAGGAAAGTCAATGTCTCGTATAAAACTTTTCTCCCTTATATCATTTAATCCTCACATCATATCATTCACACTTTACGCCTTTGTTAATCCTTTAGTTGAGCTAATTTTACAATAAACTCTTATGTATTCAATTGCTATATTCTACAAATAAATAGTTACTCAAAGTTTAGGGGGTTTCTATTAATCTGTTAAAATCTAGGTGGTTAATGGTATGGATTGAGCCTAAGGTTGTTTTTTAGATATCGTTTGAGAATGAAGCCTAAGGAATTTAATAGTAAAAGTTAGTAAGATTAAAATAAATTAAAACATAAAACTTTAACGTGTATAGGGTTAGGTAAAGAATTTCTTCAAAATAACTTGAAGTTATCATGGTAATTAAAAATTCCTAATTCCCTACTATCAATCTAATAAGGTCATTGCACACGACTAATAAGTAAAATCCTTCAAAGAACTTATGTGAAAACAATTCAAGGTTCTCAGCTTTGTTATATTTTAAATAAATCTAACACTGTTAGAATTATCTTGGTCTAAAATCTTTCTTACACTAAAAATTGATTACCAAAGACAAGCTCTTCATACCACTCCCCTTTGATAGCACATTTCTTTTAATTGAAGGGCTTAACTGGCATCAATCCAATCTTCACACATATAGACCATTTCAATTGGTAGTGATTCAAATTTGACAATGATCAGGACATTAGTCGCCATTAAATTTTACCACGTACATTTGAAAGATATGTAGCCATTAAACTTTGATTAAAAACAACTTAGGGTCTAGGTTGATTTGATCAGATTGATATTACATCCACCCCTAATCCTTATCCAAAACAATCCATTCCCCCGTCCCATCCTCGTCATGAATGGAGTTGGGCCCCACAAGATTGTACTTAGTGGGGCCCCGGACCACCTGGTCCAGATGGTGTGGCTAGGGCGAGATCCGTTGTTCAGTATCTGACCTCAGGTAACACTGACAACACCAGCTCTTATTGCATTGGTTGGCTAAACTGCCATATCAATTTGATTCTTTGGGCATGTTGTCATACCCAGAATGGTCAGTGAAGCTGATTGGCGACACCACAAGATCTCGTTTGGTTGTTCGAATCGGAATCTCACCTGCTGCTTCATATCGTTACACATATTATAATAAAGTTCAAAAGCATCCCTATTTTTACATCTAATTAAGAAAAAGGGTCACTAATGAATGAAGGTTCCTAAAATGGTCGGATGAAATGGGTATTTGAAGACTCAAATAGATAAATCCAAACTGCAAACTTTGGATAGGGCCCCAAAACTTCAACCCATGGGCAGGCAAGATTTTAACCCTATCACATCGTCCTAACTCCTAATCCCCGAATTTATGACTTTCCAGTTTAATAGTTTTGAAATGCATTGTCTTTTAGGTATACGGTAAGTAACAGTTGGTTGTGTGTCAGATTTTAACTTATGGCAACTGGATGGATGGTGCCTGTGAAACAAGGGACTTACTCATGAACGTCTTCAAAGTCAAAGGACTGCTCCATTAATATCCATTCATCAAGGGCTTCTTAACAATCAGAAGTAAAGATAGGGGCCTTTCCTAAACAATCTCACAATAAAATTCCATTATAATAAACCTGTGTATGATAAACCTGCTTATGATTAATTGTTACTTAATCGAAAAGTTGAATCTACTGTTTCCTGTGGTTTCATTATGGAATCCACTGATTGGGGTGCATTTGTACACATCAAGGATTTTTTTATGGAAGAAGATTCAAACAAGGGCCCAGGAGCCAGCCATTGGAAGGAGTGAGTGTATTCCATGTGGTATCATGCTTTGGAATTTGATATGAAGAAGGTGGCATTGTAGTTCATTAGTGTGTGATAGTAGATGGTCGGTACTTCTAATATTTTTATACTGAGGATGATTTAGATGTTCTTTGTCTGGATGTGAGTTCTCAATTCTTTGTTGTACTGCTATATGAAATGTGGAACTAGCACCTGGCACATATTCTTCCTATTCATGCACATGCACATGCTCATGTGCATAAACACACGTGCAGATCTAAGATACAGTTAGTGATAATTTCTGTTCTTGTTTGTGCAAAAAAGTGTTTTAAAAAGCTGAGCGGGCTAACACTCGATTTATGGTTTCAATGTCATTGTCATAATCCCCATTAATGATAGCTAATGTGTTTTTATTATATTGGCGTATTTTATTTTTGAGTAAATTAGTGAAAGGTCCCTCAAAACAGTCTTGTCAGGCCTCCAGTCCAACAATTTTTTCTCTAAGGCCTGTAGTCCATACAGCTAGATATATTTTGGCAAGAGGTCCACGTCAAACATTTTCATGACTAATTGGCCCTTTCAACTGATTACGCATAAAATTCTAAATTTTAAAACTTCAAATCTTTCATTTGCCCCTTGTTCATAGGGCGCCATAACTTTTCGCTTCTGCTTAAAAGTGGACAAAGGATTTCGGACTTGAAGTCATCGTCATCGGAGACGTTCTGACGAAGAAGAAGACAATTCGAGTTAGTGTTGCTCGGTAACCCGCCACTGCCAGAGTTCTGGTTGCGCCTCACGTCTCTTGACAGTAGTTTGGGCGGTCACCTCCATCGGAGAAAGAGCAGCCAGGCGCTATCTGCACTTCAGTTTTGTTGCTGAACAGAACGTAGGAAGATGAGGAATAAGAATAACCCTATTCAGGGTTGATTGACGTCAGCAGACTTGAGCAGTACAGTCAAACTTATATAAGTTTTTGACTTTTGGTCAAATTTATTTGGGTTTTGCGCAAATTTATCTAAGTTTTGAAACAAATTTATTTGAGTTCTGGAATAGATTTTTCTGAGTTTTGAAGCAAATTTATTTGAGTTCTGGAATAAATTTATCTGAGTTATCAACAAATCTATCTGAGTTTTTGGCAAATTTATTTGAGTTTTTGAAAAATATAGCTGAGTTTCTGACAAATTTATCTCCATTTTGAAAATTTTAATTGAGTTTTTGAGCGAATCTTTCTGTGTTTTTAGAAAATTTATCTGTATTTTTGTAGATCTATTTGTGTTTTTGTATTTTATTTGTGTCTTTTGAAATTTATTTTCATTTTTTGAAATAAATTTAATTGAGTTTTGGCAAACATACTTAAGTTTTTGGAAAATTTTTCGGAAATTTGAAAAATTGGTTTATCTTAGTTTTGGCAAATGTATTTTTGTTTTTTAAAATTATTTTACGTTTTTAATTTTATTTACGTCTTTTGAAATTTATTTGCATCTTTTGAAATTTATTTACATTTTTTGAAATTTATTTGGATCTTTTAAAATTTATTTGGATCTTTTGAAATTTATTTGCGTCTTTTTAAATTTCTCTATGTTCTTTTGAAATTTATTGCGCTTTTTTTAAATTATTGCATTTTAAAAATTTATTTGCGTAAACTAAACATTTTAGGTTTTCAAATTTGGAAAAAAGACCTATCACACTATGTAAAAAGATTATGGATCTAAGGTCATAAAGTGAAATGTTCAGGGACTTATCGCCGAATGCCCCTTTATTTTTAGGCATGAAAGTTTTGTAAAATGCTTTTAAGGGAATATTTGTGCAACACCAAATCCACAGAAAAATTATAGATTGAAGGCGTTGTTTTCTGTACCTATTTCATCTCCTCGTTTAGTACAATTCTAATATTCATAGATAATCTATTTTTTCAGGAACTATTTCACAAGAGAGGATTTCCAAATCAGTGTCATACCCTCTAACCAAGTTATTGTAGAGATCCATGTCTCGGGGTATGAGCTCAGGATTAGTATAATGGTAATGTCAAGCCCCAAATCCAACCACCTTGAAGAAAGTGCAGAATGCCGAATTTGGAGACGTGGACTGTCAGGATAGAAGTATGTTGTGAGGATAATTCAAAGATTTTTATCACATATAATAAAGAATATTTAAGCAGAAGCAATTATAGAAATATGCAGAAGCAATAGTGAAAGTCAGGAGAAGCAATGAAATGTAGATTCCAATATAGGAACCAATCAATATATATCAAAAAGTAAAGTACAAGTCTCATATAAAATGTTTCGGTTTGGAACAAATGAACACACGTTTTATTAGGGCCGTAAATTGTGTCGTGTTTAAGAATTCGAGTTCGGGGATAACGAATTCAAGTTAAAATCACCTCAATCTGTATTGACCCATTAACTTAACTGGTCAAAAAATCCAACCGAACACGACTCGTTAATTTAACGGGTTACACGACCTAACCCGTTAACCCGTTAAGTAATTAAGTCATTTCAAAAATTAAAAGAAAACCCATATAAAATATATAAGGAGAAAAATACATAAGCCAGACGAAACTGTAAGTGAGTGTCGCCACCCCAGACCGGGTTATAAAGACCTAATCCGGGATCGAGACTAGTGTTGATGGATATAAGTGAATGAATGTTTGGTGCCATAAAACATAACATGCGTACACGGGTGTATAAAGAACATAATACTACCCGTGCACGTAATTTCCCACAGGTGTCTGCGTTGAGGATATCACAACCATATAATACTTTTGTTTAAGTGCGGAAGAGTGTCGCAAATCAATTTATACTTTCATTCCCAAAATAGTAAGACTGATAATAAATAAATAACAAGTATCAGAGTGAGCAATGATTATTAGCGAATTCCAAAGATAAATGTTAATGTTTATACAAAATATTAGTTAATTAACACTTCCCAAAAATAGAGGCCAACAAAGGCCAACCGAATGTCTAGATGACATCATCGGCATGCTACTCAACTAATCGCTGCGGTTCTCCAACCGCCTCCTCGTGCTCCTCCTCAGGGTAACCAACGACTGGACCTGAGTACCAAAGAAACGGGTCAAACACGACAGTTTGGCAGGTGGGTGAAAAGATATAACAATAAAACAATCAACGAATTTACCTTGGGAAACCATTTAAACCTGTCTAAACAATAATTCATAAAATAAATGAATCATTCACTGAAAACATATATACAATGTAAAACATGTAACGGTAACCAAGGAACAAGGAAACAAGCAAGATGACAACCACACAAAGCTAAATCCTCTATCATCGAAGTGACAAGAGTATATCGGGGTGTTGATCTCAGTCACCGAAGTGAGGAGATTCAACAAAAATATACATATATTTATAATATACGGGACATGACCACTGTAGCGAGCTGGGCATCGGGAAGCACGGTAGCAATCCGGGGTATCGGGACAAGACCACAGTAATAACCGGGTAGCGGGATCCAAACTGTAGCTGGCGGGATAAGAGGGGGATCTCCAAGTCAGTGGATCAGACTGACAAGGTCATCCAAGTTTAGTGGTGCTGACTCATAGGTCAAATAATAGAGATCAAAAATGTGTAAAATACATCGAGTGCAAGTAAATAGGCGGGCGGGACGGGGTGCTCAAAGGCACAACTGTCGTTTCATGTCGGGCAATGCACTTCGGGGCTAGTAACTGTTTCAAGTACATTTTCAATGCTCTCGGGGATAACAATCATATAGTGTAAATCTTAGGGATAAGGAAATCCAAATGAACTTTCGAAGTTTCGGGTAAAATATCAGCTTCAAGCTTTGTTCGAGGTGAATAGGGACCCTGTATGTCGATTTTAGTAATAACTTGGTACTACTTGAGTTTGGGGACATCCCGGGCTCCTTATACACCTTGGGAAATTTTCCAAAAACTTCAATGAATCTTTGTAATGTGGTTTCTTTCCTGCTCCAATATAGTCTTAGGTGAATAGTACCCATCGCTCTAAAAAAGGGTCCACAAGCGATTGGGACGGAAACCCCCTTCATTTCCCTCCATTTTCAAATTCCTGGGTAAGGTCGGCTACCTGGCAGTTAGCTGGCGGTTAGCCACCACTGGGCTTGGCGGTTAGCTGCTAGCTGACCGCGGTTGACCTGACTGAATGCAGCTTACTGGAATTGTGACCGCTTAAGTTTAGTTGGTTGGCGGTTAGCCACCAATTGACTTGGTGGTTAGCTGCTAGCTGATTGCGGGCTGACTGCGACTTCAGAAGAGAAAAGCAGCTCTCTAGAATTGTAACCGAAACTGGTTCGGTTAGCCGCCAGTCACTAGGCGGCTAGCTGACAGGTGACCGCCAGTTGCGGGAAATTCTCACGGGGTTCAGATTGGAGCTCTTTTCTTCATCCAAATAGTTCTCCTCCTTTCTCATTCATTTTTCTGCAACCAAATGAGCTAAAAACTCCTCCAATTCAACATTCAACACTTCCCCCAAATCAAAACTTCTACCAACAACTATCCCTTCATCTCCATTCTTTTCCACATTGAATCACCAAGAGGGAAAGAAACTCACAACCATAAAAATTCATTTGAGCTATAATTAAGAGATAAAGGAAAGACTAACTATGACATTCCCATGACAATAGATGAGTTAGCAAAACTCTTAAATGAGCATTTATTTCAAATCAATGCAAGCAAATAAATATGAACATGAATAACAAAACCAACCGCATTCTTCATAAAACCATTAAATGCTCAAGCTATCATTTCATCCACTTGCCTTAGAGTCTTTAACAAGCAATCCAAGCTCTAAACAAGCTTTCCAAGCCAAAGGTCCAAGCTACAAGCAAAAACCCCCAAATACAAAATCCTAAAAGAGTCAAAACATGGAATGGGGAGGAAGAAGCTTCAATAATGGAAATGGAGGTTCCCTTAGGCTAGGAGAACACAATATCAAAAGAAGGGAAGGATTACTTACATGAGAGTTCTTCAAAATGCTAAGTTAGTTCAAAAGGAGATCTTGGAGTAGGTGGTTTCCTCCACAAATGCTATTAAGAGAGAGTTCTTAAGGCGATGAAGAAGATGATGACCTCAAATCTTCTATTGGTGCTAGTTTGGGAGTGGATTGAGGATGGAGAAGCCATAAGAAGGGGAAAGAAAAGAAACCCTAGTTTGGGGTTTTGTTTGAGCTGGAAAAAGGGAAATAAGGAAGAAGTGTTTCCTTATAAAGCAAGTGGGGAGTGGGCTCCACCACTAGAAATCTTTGTGGGCTGAAATTATGCTTTTTGGAACTTCGGGTGCGTTCGGCGAAGAAGGGAAAAATGACCAACAAAATTTCTAGTTTCTAAAAAGTATATATTTCAAGGGTTTCGGGGATATCAAATTTCGAGTACAGATTTAGTGTAAAAAGACTGTTTTGCCCTCAATGCTAGGAAAGTTGGGTTTCGGGGTTCCGGATAGGGACGTGATCAACATGAAAATTGTAGAGATTAACGAGATAAGTAGAACGGGATCAAAATATGAATTATAGGAATCTCGAATAATCCCTCAAGTACACGCAAGGTCACAAAAGGAACCCCCAAAGGGTCCCTCTAATCACAAAGGCACTCAAAATTCCCCAAAGCTATAACAAAGGTTATTCTAATCCCAACTTAACCACAACCCACTAATCACGCTTCAGACTAACACACGATTTAATTAGTACTAATCGAGGTCACTCGGGTCGGGGTCTTACAGTGAGGATCATGAGTGGATCTCACCTAAAACCCCACTATAAAACAATAAACTTCAATTTCTTCTTTATGAATATAAATAAATTCTAGCTACACTTAGGGACTAAAAAAATTTGAATGGGTTAAGCAGGTTGTTAACGGGTTACTAGTTTAACTCGTACACGACCCGTTAACTTAACGAGTTAACTACTTTGACCCGTTAATGACCCGAACCCATTAAGAGCCCACCCAAACCCATTAATATCGTATGGGCTCGTGTCGTGTTAACGGGTCGCGTGGCATTTTGACAGCTCTACGTTTTATTACAAAACCACATTCACACAAGTTAAGACAATTGTAGAAAAAGTTCCCACAAATCCTCTTTTTGCCTTCAAGCAACCAAGTGGCTACGCTACGGCACCAACTTCCCACTCATAGTCCGCTGCGCTTGGCATCTTAAGGAACGCCTCATACTCTGGAAAATTGAAATGGGACCCACTACCTACAACACCTGTAAGACCCTGACCCGAGCGACCACGATTAGTACTAATTAAGTCGTGCATTAGCTCTAAGTGAGATAAGTGGATTTTGTTTAAGTTTTGGATTAGAATAGCTTTTATATAGCTTTAGGGAGTTTCGAGAGCCCTTTTGATTTAATGAGACTCTTTGAGGGTCTTTTTGTATTTTTCCGTAATTATGGGGGATTATCCTCTATTCCAAAGATTCGTGTTTTAACTTCGATTGATTGATCTTATTAGCCTCTACAACTTTCGTTTTTACCCCATCCCTGTTCGAGGCCCCGAAACCTAACTTTTTTAACTTCAAGGGCAAAACAGTCTTTTTTCCCAAAAATCTGGAAACAAAATTTGATGTCTCCAAAACCCTTGAGATATAGACTTTTTGGAAACTAGATTTATGACAAATGTTTTTCCTTTTTCCTACTCAAATTGTTGTAGAAGAGTGGCTCTGGCCCATTCTAGGGTTTTCTTCTTCTTATTCTTGTTTCTCCATCTCCAAATCCATTCCAACCATTGCCCAAATGGAGAATGAGGCTACATCATCTTCCTCCCCACTTTGAGGGCTCTCCATTGATGCCATTGGGAGAGAAATCCAGCCATCCTAGGGTTCTCTTTGAGTAAACTTTTACCATTTGAAGAACTTCCAAGTAAGCAATCCCTCCCATCTTCTAGAATTGTGTTTTCCTAGCCATAGAGAGTCTCCATCTCCATTATTGGGAGCTCTCTCCTTCTTGTTCTTTGTATTGACCATTTAGGGTTCGGGTTCTAAATGGGTAGTTTTTGGGGATTTTTGGTATGCTTGTAGGTTTGGCATTAAGAGTGGTGTTAGGAGCTTGTTTAGCTATCTTGGAGGCCAATGCAAGTGGATGAATGGATGATTTTGAATATTAACATGTTTTGTGAGAAAACCTTGATTTTTATTTTTGTTCTTGGTGATTTCATATGTGTTTTTCATCTACATTTCTTGCTATAGTTTCTATTCATTTTAGAAATGCATATTGATGAGTCTTTCTCCTTTGTTTAGTCTCTTGGAAATGTACGCATTGTATTTTGTTAAAGCTTGTGTTATTTTTACATATGGATTCTATGGATGATGGGTTTTCTTTTGATGAATGAGGATTGGAAGGATATGGATTTGATGAATCTTGGGAAGTATTTGAGGGAAGAGAAATGTGTATTAAGAAGGCAAAAGAGCCATCATTTATGTTGAAGAATTGAGGCTCAAAAGAGGGCTTGTAAGGGAGGAATAATTTGCATGAAATGCATTGAAATCGTGCAATTTGATGAACCATATCTAGAAGCCAGTTGGCTCGAGCTAACTTGCCCAGGAGTAGTTTGCTCGAGCGAACCCCTCCCAAAGAGCAGTTTGCTCGAGCCAACCTATCTGGCCCCGTCCTGAGTTAAACAAGATTAACTCTAATTGATTGAAATTAAAGCTCATTAACTATGTTTAATTAAGCTAATAATGGTTTATGAACAAATAAAGTTGAATTAGCCTAAATCGAATGAATTAGGCGTATTGAAAAGGTAATAAAAGAGAATGGAAAAATTAAATGAGTTTTTGGCTTAAATAAGGAGGATTATGGACTTTTTCGTAAATATGAATTTCCACGTATTTTGTCAAATACGGAAACTCTTGATACCAACACGCGTATCTCGACGAGTACGTTAACTTTCATAAAAGTCTCGAAGTCATTTGACAAGAAACTGATCAAATGACCCTTCGTTTGACTCAAATTGTATTTGATTAGAAGTGGAGGGCCTAAACGCAAAATGAGCTTATATAAGCTCAAGATGAGTTTCAATGAGCTCATTCACTCATTACAAGCCCTAGACACCTTCCATTTTCCCTTTTCTTCTTCTTTCTCCTATTTCATCTCCTTCAAGTACCAAGAGTGAGGTTTTGGAGGGATCAAGTGAAGAGACTTCATCTTCTCCATCTTCTTCATCATCTTCTTAGAGGTTTTCTTGGAGTGAGACATTCAAGTTGAGAAGTTTCCACTCAAACCCAAGCTAAAGAAGGGATTTTTCTTGATCAATCTCCAAAGAGAGGCAAGTATATGCATTTCTATTGATTGGTATTGTTATTGTGGAGATTTGAGTTCATGGAACTCAATTTTCAGGTTTTTCCTTTAGAATTCCGAAGTTCCAGAATTCAGTTCTGGGAGTAACGCGGCTAGCCACAGGCTAGCCGCCTGAAATCCATAGAATTGGTTAGTCTTTGGAAAGCCAACCGCCAGTTGACCGCTATATTTCGGGTAGCCGAAATTGAAAATTTGGTTAGCCGCTAGGTGACCGTAAGCCGACCAAAATTAAGTCAGAAAGTCACTCCAAAAGACCGGCTTCTGGAAAGCTAATCGCAAGTCGCTGAAGTAAATTTGGCTAGCCGAAATTGAAATTTCAGTTAGCCGTAAGGGTGACCGACAAGGTGACCGAACTGACTAAATATATCAGAAATTTTTAAGGTTTTGGAAAGCTGACCGCAAGCTGACCGAAAGTGGTTTGGCTAGCCGCCAGCCAAATTGCGGCTAACCGCTAGGTAACCGCCAAGGTAACCGTCAGAGAGAAAAGGCTTAGATTAATTTCTGATTCTTCTGAGTCGAAAGCCTAATCTTTGAGGCCATTGTTAGCGATGTCTAAACCCTCATAAGGGTGAACCAAAGTGATCATTATGCACAAAATTTAACTAAAGTAATGCCATCCACAGTAACACATGCATGGATAGCGTTGGTTCACTCTTGGTTTAGATAATTAGTTAGAACTTGAATACGATTGAATAGAATGACTAGATTGATTTGAATTATGAGTCGGGCACTACATAGTGGTTTCTCAAACTCATTACCGAGTTGAACTGAATAATGTGATACTGAACTGAATAACGAACAATTATTAGATGTAACATTGAATCATGAACTGTACTGAATAACACATCTAATTAATGAACAATCCTACTGTAGTAAATGGATATTGGGGTGTTCCGGAGCTCCGTGGTGATACTAGTGATCCCTGATCCAGACACTGGGAGATCCCACCTATTTGGACCGAAAGGTCATAGACTGAAAAGTCACTGATAAGCCACACATTGGACTAAAAGAGTCCCACTGATAAGTCATCTAATAAAAGGCTTAATGTAATTAATGAATTGAATGTAAACATAGAACACTGAACACTGATATGAATGAAAATGAAGTGAATTGACTGCTTCCCTTGGGAAGAAATTGAAATGAAACCAATGATATTGTAGTTTCCATCATAGTTATTGTTATTGCTTGTGTTTACTATTGCAGAAGATATTGTTATAAAATTGACGCATATTATCATAGAATTGTACATGCATTGTTGAACCGTCGTGTTCACAGTGTTACTGATAATGTTACATGCCCAGTTGCCTGTGCCGGCCCTGTAGAGGCCGAGCTGTCAGTGGAGGATGCCCATCCGATACCTCCAGGGGGCTTGATCGAATGGACGTAAATCGGAGTGCCAAGGAAATAGAACGTTTTGGAGAGACATTTTGATAAACACTTTGTATATTCATTTTGGATAGTGATTAGACGTCACCTGCATTGTATTTTAAATATGCAGTTGTTGACTTAGTATAAATGAATTGTAAATATTGACTTTACTTTTGAGTATAGAACTTATTGGTTTTATTTAATTGTCAATGTAGGTATATATATATGTTCCGCAAATTGTACATTGACAAATACATATGTAAGATCCCTTGTGGACTTCGTCTTAACTTCGGTTAATTCGGGGTTTACGGGAGTAAGTATGTTTGGATTCGCGACCCAGGGCTCAGCCCTGATTACTCTGATTTCGGGCTCAGGTCGTGACATACTTATTGTATGGTATCAGAGCCTAGTTAAAGAACTAGGTTAAGAAGATTTTAGAAGACTTAGTCAAACTAAGATGAAGTGAGGAACGTTACATTTAGAACAATTCCAACTTTGGATTTGTATTTATTGCTTTCACTAGATGTGATATATATGTGACGGAAGTGTATAGATATGTATCTTACTTTCTGTATTGTTTACAGCATGGCTTCGGGATCAGGATCCGGGAACGATGACTTTATAGATGTTATCCCGCCTTCCCCTCCTGTATCTGATACTGATGCTCGATTTGCTGCTTTCTGGAGCAATTGACCAGAAGCAACGAGCAGATCGCTAGAAGCCATGAAACACAAATGGGTATGCAAGCCCAAATGGCTTCCATGTTACAAGTACAGAGCCAGATGTAGGCTCAGATGCAAATTCCACTTGTACAGCCAGTCCAACAACAGCATCATGTTGAGACTCAAGTGGTATTGCAACATAAGGACATGGATCCTCATTCTATCTATGAGCGGTTTCGTAAGAGGAAAGCCACCGAGTTCCATGGAAGCGAGAACGTGATACAAGCTGATGAATGGTTAGAACACATTAAAGATGTGTTTGATACGGTTGTCTGTACTCACAAGCAGAGAGTGATGCTTACCTCTACCATGTTTAGAGGGACAACGAAATTATGGTGGAAGAGTGTCAAGGACACATTTAAGGAGATGAACACACCAGATATATGGGAAACTTTCAAGAAGCGGTTTCAAAGGAAGCTTGTCCCAGAACATGTGAGACAGTAGAAGGAAGCAGAGTTTCTAAGCTTGAAGCAAGGTCAACTGACCGTTTCTGCTTATGTCCATACTTTCTTGCAGTTGTCTAAGCATGCTACTGAATTGATAGATACTGAAGAGAAGAAAGTTAAGAGATTTCTCTTTGGATTAAATCTATTGTACAAGGCGATCGTATTGGCTGGACAGAAGCCTATGACGTTTGATGATACCGTGGATAGGGCATATACAGCTGAGGAAATCCAGAGAAAGAAAGATAAAGAGGCTGTGAACACCAAAAAAAGTGGTGATTCATGGTTCATAAAAGGAGGGCAATCCAAGAGCCAAAGGCAGAAACAAAAGTTCATTCCTAGGAATGAGAGGAGTGAGATCAGGCCAGTCTATGATACTTGTGGAAAGGCTCACAGAACTAAAGCATGCTGGAGGACTATTGGAGCCTGTCTAGTCTGTGGTTATTTGGAACACAGAATGGCTCAGTGCCCAAGAGCTAGGAGAGATGACAGAACTCCATATCAGTATACTGCTTAGGGACAAACAACACTTCCTCCTCCTCAGCAGAGATTAGCTTTGCCAGCTCCTCCTAGGAAACAGCAGCCACAACAACAACCTCAACGTCAAGGCCAGCAGCGTCAATGGCAGAGGCACAAACCAAGACAGCAGCAGCAGCAGCCAAACAGGCCACAAATGCTGGGATGGCTTATGCGGTCAATAGAGAGCAAGCTGATGTTGCAGCAAATGTGGTTGAAGGTACAATTCTTGTAGATAACAGACCTGCAATTGCATTGTTTGATCCCGATTCCACATACTCATTTGTAGCACCTGCTTTTGCTTGTGACATGCAAAATCGGATCATGCAATTGTTGTATGATTTTACTGTATATCTACCCCTTTAGGGAGAAAGGTAGTATTTGAGTTGTATATCCCTAAGTACACTATTAGAATTGGAGATGTATCGATGCCAGCTGATCTGGTGATACTAGCGATGAACGATTTTGATGTGATTTTTGGCATGTATTGGCTTGCGAATTATAAGGCTTGTTTAGATTGTTTCCGCAAAATCATCACCTTTAGGGTGGATGAGGCCAATGCCAGTGTATTGTTTGAAGGGGTCTAGAAGAAGTATGACACCAGGCTTGTTTCAGCACTTGAAGCTGAATGAATGATGCGTAGTGGTTGTGAAGGCTACATCGCATTCGTTTCAGAAAAGAAACCTATACGGGAATTACAAGATATTCATGTAGTCTGTGAATTCCCAGATGTGTTTCCAGATGAAGTGCCAGGTCTACCTTCAGCTAGGGAAGTGGACTTTACAATTGAACTCGTTCCCGGTACCGTACCGATATCAAAGGCACCGTATCGAATGGCACCATCAGAGTTGTATGAATTGAAGAAACAGATACAGGATTTGAGCAGTCCCTGGCAATAACTCAATAGTGAAGTTGATTTCTCTGATGTGTAGCAATCCTGGAATCTCTTCTGGAAAAATATTTGAAAATTCACAAACAATAGGGATCTCCTCCATCACTTGGGACCGTTTATCCTCCCTGATAAACGCTAAATAAGCCTCACATCCACTTTTCAAAAGTCTATCAGCCTTCAACACTGAAATAAAACCTGCATGATGATTCCTGCTTTCACCCTGAAATATAACTCCTACTGGTGTCTCCTCTAGTTTAAATGTGATGGTCTTGTTGAAGCAATCCATCGTGGCATGGTACCCTGCTAACCAATCCATTCCTATAATGATATCGAAGTCATGCATATCCAATAAAATTAGGTTTCCTGGTAACACCACTTCTCCTATCTTAACGGCACAGTTAGGGTAAAGATAACTACATACAACTTGTTTACCTACTGGAGTGGTCACAGTCAAAATAAACTCAAGATCTTTAATAGGAACATCAATCAACTTAGCAAAATTAGGAGACAAAAACTAATGTGTAGACCCAGGGTCAAACAAAATCTTAGCTTCAATTCCACAGACAAGGAGTTTATCTTCTACCATGATGCCTGCAGTTTCTGCATCAGCTCGATTGACTACATAGACTTGCCCTTGTTGCTGTGGCCTATTGTGAGCTTATTGTTGTGGTGCTTGTTGATGTGGTGGCCTTGCTTGGTTTTGAACAATAGGTGGGTTTTGAGGTGGTGCAGCATGTTGTTCTCGTTGTTGATTGTGCCTGTTACCTTGCTTATTGAGTTGTGGACAATCCTTGAGCTGATGGTTCTGCGAACATAAAGCTAAATCCTCCATCACTAATGTGATGTGAGTACGCTAAGGTAAATGACTAAGACACACGAAGTCATGACGAGAGCAAACTAGATACACATAATAATGCGAATGAACTTGGCTATCACGCTAAGTACCGGCCACGGAACCGGATAATATAACACGCTAAATAAACCCAGACTGTAGCTGGCTAAGAGTCATTAAGGACCCCAAGTCGGTGGATCAAGCCTATAAGGTTGCCCAAGCTTAGTGGTGCCGACCATGGTTTAAAATATCGGCTGATATCAGTTCGATATTTTGGTGCGATATTCGGTCTCGGTATCATAGAGCAAAATGTCCCCAAAATATCGGTCCATCTCGGCTGATATTTTAAAAATATCGGCTGAGATGGAATAATGGTAAAAAACTCTAAAATTTTCACTTTTTCCCTTATTCTTCCCCCACCTTCTTCCTCTCCCCTCATCTCCTTTGAGCAACCCCTCCTCCATAGCTCATTCTCTTGCATATTTCCAATACTATTTCTTGAAGAGGTCATTTTATATTGGTAAGAAAATCAACATAACTCCCTCATTTTAACTATTATGTATTTTTTAAAAATCCATACCGAATAAATGATGATGATGATGATATTGAACATGGCGACACTCTACTTGGAATTTGGCTATCATGCTCGATCATCTGTCTCTCTCTAGTCCCCCCTAATTACAGGTAAATCATAAACCTTTTGACGTCCAACTGCCTTTTGATTTATCTATCTCACTATCATGTTTCAGATTTTAATATGTTATCTTCTTGGTCTTGAATTTCATAACTTATTTGATGATTAAGTTAGTATTAAATGATAATTGATATATTATCTTTATTTTCTTATATTTTACACTAATAAATTGATCATGAGCCAAAATAATCGTTGCATTATATAAAATACTAGAGAAGACGGCAAGTCAGCGACACAGACAAGACTTATGACGTATGGCGACCAATATTTTGATTTATTGTTATTACTAAAGGGAAAACACATTGTTTTTCAGTATTTTCTAATATTCTGGATTTTTTGGATATTTTTGTGAATTTTTTTATTGAAAAAAAATTCACACATCGATGACCACAACGGACTGATAACCGCGACTGATATTGATATATGATAACAGTTTTTTGCCCCGACTGATACCCCGACCGATACTGCGATTTTGAACCATGGTGCCAACACATAGGTCACATGATGAAATCAAAGCATAATTAGGTGTATAACACAAAAACATGCTAAGTTGGAAGTTCACATACATGTAACTCACTAATGTCTTGTCATGAATACACAAGGCCAAAATGAATAATCAAACCACGTGATACAGCACTACAAGGAAAACTGCTTTTAGTGGGGGCCAGTGGCCGCCGGTACAAGTGATATTGGGCGTCGGTAAAACCATTAGCGGTGGTGAGGGTTGCCGCCGATAGGTAACGGTATACGTTCGGTGGGTACACATTTTAGCGATGGCTGCCACTAGGTGACGGTTTATGTCTGGTGGGTAAAGGTTTTAGCGGCGGCCAGTGACTGCTGTTATTAATTTTTGTTGCGGCGGCCCTAACCGCCAGTAAAAGAAATCCGTGGTTAGTGGGACGACGAAGGAAACGTTTTGCGGGAGCCCTTGGCCACCGATAATAGTGTAAACGGCTATCGGGAAAAAACTTTTTTTTTTTTTGCAGCGGCGGTCATGCGGCCACTGCTAAAAGCAGTGTTTTTTGAAAAAAAAATTCTACTTTCAGCGGTGGTCCCAAGGCCGCCACTAAAAGTAGTAATTTTTTTTAAAAAAGAAAACATATATAAATGCATTTCATGTATATTAACCTATTTCCGTACATAATCGATGCTTAACAAATCTTGCTCATCATTAGAGTATTTCATAACTGAATACTTAAACAAATTTGAATGGTGTTATGTTCTCAAATAGAAAATTGTACATGAACATTAGGACTTGCCATCTCTTGCTCTCAACACCTGTCGCGTTTTGATGGAATTTCCTGCTCAAGTTTATGTTTGTTATCAGAATTGCAGCATAGAAGATTTATAATCAAGAAAATGATAAATGAAAGAATCCTCATTGCCCAAACACTTCAATCCTCTACTCAATTAGTATTTGCTACCATATGACAAATTAAGAAAAGTGAAAAAGAGATGACTCAAATGTAGTCTTTAGTTATTAAGAAAAAAAAAACCAAATAGTCATTATAAATTAACTGAAGCCAACCATTTGAAGCAAAGCACTTCCAGCCAAAGAGTCATGAATTATAGATTGGCACTCTTTTATGGATTTATAGGCTTTGCATACCTAAATTTCGTTGATCATAATTGAAACATCCCTATATATAAATGTGAAATTCATTATATATTCTCTGCCTTCTAGCCTAATCATTTCCCTGGAATGTATCCTAATTCTTTGCTTAATTCTTCCTTTTGATGATCAAGTCAACCTCTCACATATAATTCATAAATATATAAATACGAGGAGTGCTCCCCTGCCAAACAACTGCTGGGGCTCACCTGGCTCACCTTATCTGCCTTTTAGCCTAATATGAATACAGATAACATATTTACAAGAAAAATTGCTTCTAGCGTGGGCCAACGGCCACTGGTACAGGTGATATTGGGCGCGGGTAAAACCCCTGACTGCCGCTAGGCGACGGTATATGTTAGACCTCAAACCAGATTAGCCCAATTAGTGTATTCTTAGCGTGTGTTTAGTCTTAAGTGGGGTTGATGACCGTTGGGTTATAATATAATTGGTTTTAGTTCTGAAAATAGATTTGGGAATTTTGAGAGCGTTTAGTGTTTGTCAGACACGCTTAGGGATGCCCTGAGTGCACGTGCAAGCATGGGAGGATGATTATGGTTTCCATTTTAATTTCGATTTTGATTTCATTTGAATGGTTTTATCAATCGCTACAACTTTCGTTTTCAGCCAGTTTGTGTTTGAAGCCCAAAAATCCAAGTTTTGGCCCCAAAGGGTAAAATTGGCTTTTCACACCTAAATTTGGACACGAATTTTGAAATCTCAGAACCATGTCAAAGCTATACTTTTTGGAAACTAGAATTTTCAAGGATCGTTTTATCCTTCTTCGTCGATTTCATCCGGGGCCCGCAAGACCATGTTTTTTCAGTGCAAGATTCAGATCTGTTGGGCCCCACTTTCCACTCAACACTTAAACATTCTCTTCGTCACTCACGATTGCATATCGGCTCTGCTTCATTTCAGAACTCTGAACCAAGGAAAGAACCCACCTTCCCCTCCATCTTCTTCCTCTTGCATGCATCACCTCTAGGCTTCCAAATGTAAATCTAAGACCACCATCTTCTTCCTCTCATCTCACGCTTTCTATTGCTGTGATTTTCTTGGTGTTTTCAGCTGGCCAACTACTCCATTTTCTTCCTTGCTTCTTGTTTGGACACCTATAGGTAAGAGTTTCAACCCTTCTCTTCAATGGATTCCTTTTAGCTCCTAAGGACCTTGTTTCTCTAGCATGCAACACCTATTGTTGAAATGGGTTCTTGTTTTTCAAATTGTTGAGTTCTTGAATGGTTTTCATGGGGTTTTTGTAGTGTTTGGGCTCATCTCTTGAGTAGGATTGCTTGAGGAAGAATTATGTGGCATTTGGGCTAAGGCAAGTAACCAATGTAGGAATGTTGTGTGCATGCTTGATTTGAAATGCATTCTTATTTTTAAAATGCATTGTAGGTGTGATTAAGTTTCAATTCTATGTTACCTTAGACTCTTCTTACTTGTTTTCCATTTCTTTATATGCATTGATGTTAATTACACTTCAAGCTTTTGAAGTTCTATCTTGAATTCCAAACCTATGCTTTGTTTAAATGTTGGGACTTGTTTTGATGAAGAATGGAAATTGAATGGCTTATATTGTGATGTGAATAGTTTAGAAATGTTGGATTAATCCCTTGGAGATCAGGGAGGCTCAGGGAATTGCAGGTGGTTTAGAATTGAGAAAAATGGTAGAATTGAGAAAAAGGGAAGAATAGAGTTTAAAAAATTGCACAAGAGAAGTGCATTTCTGCACTTAGCGGACACAGGTAAAGACATGTCCTCTCGAGTGACCACAGGGTCCGCTTAAACAAATAGGCCACTGCCTAGCGCAGGCACAGGCAAAGCCTGTCCACTCGAGCAAATAGGCTACTGCTTGGAGCGTGACAGGCCAGAGACTTGTCCGCTCGAGCGACCCTTGTGGTCCACTCGAGCAGACAAGCCTCTGTGTCAACTTGGACAAAATTTCAGGACTGAGTTTTTGTTTTCGTTCGTGGATTTTTGGGTATTGAAAAACTAGACTATGCCGAGGGTTTTAAGTTGACATTATGCAATTGGAAATCCGAAATGTATTCTAACTTCGGGGACACCAATTTGTTTTATTTTCCGACATTTGGGTTTCAATTACACAAAGGTCAATGAATGGCCTTAGCGTAAGCTTGATGAACTTCGTGTTTGAACTTCAGTTTTGATACAACAACTATCATCGAGTATTCGTTTTAAGTTTCAAGCATAAGCTCGTTTGAAGATTGGTTTTCAAGAATCTAAGGGGGTTCACTTTCTAAGCTTGTTATGCATATAAATTATGCCTTTTCGCTAGCCGTGTCTTGTCTCGTTTTAACAAGTGATTTTCCCCTTAAATTTTCGATCTGTTTAGAACGTGTAGTGCGTCTTTTGTGAATTCATGAATACAAGTGAACACCATTGAGCTTGGACTGCCCCTTCAGTCTGATCCACTATCCGGGGGTCTTTAAACATGTGGACTATCTGTAGATTGGTCGTGTATTATATAACACATCATGTGTGTTTCGGTTCCGCGGCCGGCCTCCCCGCCTACCTTGTGTGGCGTGGGAATCGTGTTTTTCGTGTCGTGTTTGTTGTACGTGCTTACTCTTATCATCATGTATGATAGAGAAAGGATAGGCTCAATGTGGATTAACTATTCATGATATTATATGTATTCATGCTAGTTTCGTTTTGTATCTTTGAAAAATATTTTTAGTCATGCATTTGTTTTAAATGCGATATATTGTTTTAACATTGTTTCTCTCTAAACTTTAAATGATTTATACTCATGCCTACTGTCGTGTTTGATGCTTATATTTTTTGTGCCCAGGTGTAGGTGCTGTTGCCTTCGAGGAGGAGCTTCAGGAGGAGGCTGTTGAGCCACCTCCAGCTTGAGAGTGGCAGCCGACGATGTCAACTAGATGTTGGGCAGGATCATGAGTTTCGTTCCATTTTGTCTAGGATGCTCCTTTGAACTTTTAGAATGTATAGGCCTTTGCTGGTCTCTTATTGGGATGTAACAAAACTTAACCTAACTTACTCAAACCTCCGGTAAAAGAAATCCGTGGTTAGTGGGACGACAACGGAAACGTTCGGCAGGAGCCCATGGCCGCCGGTAATAGTGAAAACGGCAGCCGGTAAAAACCTTTTCTTTGTAGCAGCGGTCACGTGGCCACTGCCTTTTTTGAAAAAAAATACTACATTTAGCGGAGGTCCTAGGGCTGCTACAAAACGCAGTAATATTTTTTTTTTAAAGAAAGAACACATATATGAAATACATCTCATTTATATTAACCTATTTCCTATACATAATTGATGTTTAACAGATCTTGCTCATAATCAGAGTATTTCATATCTAAATACTTAAACAAATTTAAATGGTGTTATGTTGTCAAATAGAAAATTGTACAAGATCATGTAACACTTGCCATCTCTTGCTCTTAACACTGGTCGCGTTTTGATGGAATTTCCTGTACAAGTTTATGAATATATAAATACAAGGAGTGCTCCCCCTACCAAACAACTGTTAGGGCTCACCTGGCTCACCTCATTTCCTTTTTAGCCTAACATGAAGAGAGACAACATATTTACAAGAAAACTGCTTTTAGCGGGGCTAGCGGCCGCCGGAACAAGTGATATTGGGCGCCGGCAAAACCATTAGCTGCGGTCAGGGTGGCCACCGTGAGGCGACTGTTAATGTCTGGGGGTAAAGGTTTTAGCGGCGGCCGGTGACTGCCACTAATAATTTTTGTTGCGACGGCCCTAATTGCCGGTTAAAGAAATCCGTGGTTAGTGGGACGACGAAGGAAACGTTTTGCAGGAGCCCCTGGCCATCGGTAATAGTGAAGACGGCTGCCAGAAAAAAAAAACTTTTTTTTGTAGTGGCGGTCACGCAACCGTTGCTAAAAGCAGTGTTTTTTGAAAAAAAAAAACTCTACTTTTAGCGGTGGTCATAGCGCTGCCACTAGAAGATGTAATTTTTTTTAAAAAAGAAAACATACATGAAATACATTTCATGTATATTAACCTGTTTCCGTACATAATCGATGCTTTACAAAATTGCTTATCATCAGAGTATTTCATAATTGAATACTTAAACAAATTCAAATGGTTTTATGTTCTCAAATAGAAAATTGTACATGATCATGTAGCACTTGCCATCTCTCGCTCTCAACACCGGTCGCGATTTGATGGAATTTCCTACACAAGTTTATGTTTGTTATCAGAACTGAAATTCAGATGATTTATAATCAAGAAGATGATAAATGAAATAATCCTCATTGCCCAAACACTTCAATCCTCTACTCAATTAGTATTTGCTTCCATATGACATATTCTAAATAGTGAAAAAGGGATGAGTCAAATGTAGTCTTTAGTCATTTAAAAAAAAAAACAAACCAAAAAGTCATTACAAATTAACTGAAGCCAACCACTTGAAGCAAAGCGCTGCCACCCATAGAGTCATGAATTATGGATTGGCACTCTTTTATGGATTTATAGGCTTTGCATACCTAAATTTCGTTGATCATGACTGAAACATACCTATATATAAAGGTGAAATTCATTATATAGTCTCTGCCTTCTAGCCTAATCATTTCCCTGGAATTTATCCTAATTATTGGCTTAATTCTTCCTTTTAATGATAAAGTCAACCTCTCATAATTCATAAATATATAAATACGAGGAGTGCTCCTCCAACTAAACAACTGATGGGGCTCACTTGGCTTGCCTTATCTGCCTTCTAGCCTATTATGAAGATAGACAAGATGTTTATGGGAAAAACTACTTCTAGCGAGGGCCAAGCGGCCGCCGGTACAGGTGATATTGGGCAACATTAAAACCCTTGACCGCTGCTGGGCGACGGTATATGTTTGGTTGGTAAAGGTTTTAGCGGCGGCTGGTGATTGCCGCTATTAATTTTTGTTGTGGCGGCACTGACCACTGGTAAAAGAAATCCGTGGTCAGTGGGACGACGATGGAAACATTCAGCGGGAGCCCTTGGCCGTCGGTAATAATGAAAACGGCAGCCGGTAAAAACCTTTTTTTTGTAGCGGCGGTCACTCGGCCTCCTCTAAAAGTAGCCTCGTCCGAAAAAAAATATTACTTTTAGTGTAGGTCCTAGGGCCGCTCCTAAGCGCAATAATATTTTTTTGAAAAAAAACACATATATGAAATACATTTGAGTTATATTAACCAGTTTCCTGTACATAATCGATGTGTAACAAATATTGCTCATAATCAGAGTATTTCATATCTAAATACTTAAACAAATTTAAATGGTGTTATGTTCTCAAATAGAAAATTGTATAAGATCATGTAACACTTGCCATCTCTCGCTCTCAACACCGGTCGCTTTTCAATGGAATTTCTTGGATAAGTTTATGAATATATAAATACGAGGAGTGATCCCCCTGCGAAACAACTGCTGGGGCTCACTGGCTCATCTTATTTGCCTTTTAGCCTAATATGAAGAGAGACAACATATTTACAAGAAAAGCTTCTTTAAGCGGCGGCCAGCGGCCGCTGGTACCAATGATATTGGGTCCTGGCAAAACCATTAGTTGCGGTCAGGGTGGCCGTTGCTAGGTGACGATTTATGTCTGGTGGATAAAGGTTTTAGTGGCGGCCGTCTAATAATTTTTGTTGCGGCGGCCGTAACCACCAGTAAAAGAAATCCGTGGTTAGTGGGACAACGAAGGAAACATTTTGTGGGATCCCTTGGCTGCTAGTAATAGTGAAAACGACAAAATAGTTGCTAGGAAAAAAACACTTTTTTTTGTAGCGGGAATCACACGGCAGCCACAAAAAGTAGTGTTTTTTGAAAAAAAATTCTACATTTAGCTGCGGTCCCACTAAAAGCAGTAATTTTTTTAGAAAAAGAAAACATATATGAAATACATTTCATTTATATTAACCAGTTTCCGTACATAATCAATACTTAACAAATCTTGCTCATCATCAAAGTATTTCATAGCTGAATACTTAAACAAATTTAAATGGTGTTGCGTTCTCAAATAGAAAATTGTACATGATCATTAGCACTTGCCATCTCTTGCTCTCAACACCTGTCGCGTTTTGAAGGAATTTCCTGCCTAAGTTTATGTTTGTTATCAGAATTACAGCATAGAAGATTTATAACCAAGAAGATGATAAATGAATGAATCCTCATTTCCCAAACACTTCAATCCTCTACTTAATTTGTACTTGCTTCCATATGACATTTTAAGAATAGTGGAAAAGAGATGACTCAAACATAGTCATTAGTTATTTAAAAAAAAAACCAAATAATCATTATAAATTAACTGAAGCCAACCACTTGAAGCAAAGCACTTCCAGCCAAAGAGTCTTGAATTATAGATTAGCACTCTTTTATGGATTTATAGGCTTTGCATACCTAAATTTTGTTGATCATAATTGAAAACATCCCTATATATAAAGGTGAAATTCATTATATAGTCTCTGCCTTCTAGCCTAATCATTTCCCTGGAATGTATCCTGATTCTTTGCTAAATTCTTCCTTTTGATGATCAAGTCAACCTCTCATATATAATTCATAAATATATAAATACGACAAGCGCTCCCCATGACAAACAAATGTTGGGGCACACCTGGCTCACCTTATCTGCCTTCTAGCGTAATATGAATATAGATAACTTATTTACAAGAAAAACTGCTTTTAATGTGGGCCAGCAGCCATCGGTACCGGTAATATTGGGTGTCGGTAAAACCCCTGACTAATGCTAGGCGACGGTATATGTTTGGTGGGTAGTGGTTTTAGCGGCGGCCAGCGACTGCCGCTATTACTTTTTATTGTGGCGGCCTTGATCGCCTGTAAGAGAAATCCGTGGTTAGTGGGACGACGATGGAATCATTCGGAGGGAGCCCTTGGCCGTCGGTAATAGTGAAAACGACAGCTGGTAAAAACCCTTTTTTGTGGCAGTGGTCATGCGGCTACCGCTAAAAGCAGCCTTTTTCAAATAAAAATACTACTTTTAGTGGAGTTCCTAGGGCCGCTACTAAACACAGTAATATTTTTTTTTTAAAAAGAACACATTTATGAATTATATTTCATTTATATCAGTACATAATCGATGCTTAACAAATCTTGCTCATCATCAGAGTATTTCATAACTAGATACTTTGATGGACCCGAAAGAGGGGGAATCTTCCGTCCTCTCCCTCCGCACCCCGGGGGCTGACCTGGGTCTCGGCGGAGGAGGGAAGATCTCGGGCATCAACATTTTTGTACGGGTATGCCAGATTTACTTTCTACTTGGAATTTGGAATGGTGATAATCCGGAGATTCACCTTCACAAGTAGAAAGGAAATCAATCCTTTTTTCTAACTTTTCAAATTGCTTTAATATTAAGAAAAGAGACAAGTTTGTTTTTTTTAGAATGCCGTAGGAGGCGTTTTTGTTTGTTTGCCGTGAAAGGCGATTTTGCCGTGAAAGGCGATTTTACAAAACTCATCAAATATGAAAGACAAGAATTGTGATTTCTTTTTGTCTCTTTAAGAAATACAAACTACAATAGAAAAGGAAGAAAAGGGATCTAACTTCTCAGGAGATTGTGGGGACAAGTTGAGATCGACGGTCGCAAGTCATGTATGGGCTTCGCCATCGTCCTTCAAATGAGAACATGTGATGCTTTGATTCTTTGGCTTGGCTCCTAACCTTAGTTTTTTAAAGGACAAGGACCAAGAGAAGGTCCTATATCCAATGAAAAACCGAGTAAACAGGCTGAAAAGCCGCGTTTAGGCCATGTTGGAGAAGGAGGAGGCCTTGGGGGGGTGGCCCTCCAAGGGACGTTGATCACCTTGTGGTGTTCTTTGCAGCAGAGCAGCAGGACTTCGTCTGAATTTCTTTGGGAGAAGTGCAGAACTTCAAGTCGATAGATGTTGATCTAATGATCCTTCGATGATCTCCTCTCTCTTGGAAATGGATCTCCTTTTATAGGCTTTTGGTAGCCATGGGATGGTTATGGGCATTGATAGCCATGATGAGAGCATTGATGAGGAGTGACAAGTTGATTTTGTAACTCCTTTTTCATGGCTTGTGATTGGCCGATGAAGGTAGTGGGCTTTTAATTGCCTTTATGCTTCATGATGATGGGAGTTTCATAGGTTTAATGCCATGATTACTTGGATTTGTAACTCCCAAATGCTTGAATCTGATTGGGCCGTCCAAAATAATGAGTTAATGACCGCATTAAGTTGTCATAAACGGGTCAATTAACGTCATTAAGTGGTCGCCCAGGCATGTGAAGAGTCGCAGGCCGCGCTGCGCCTTTTGAGATTCTTCTTGCGATCATCACAGGTGGATCCACACATTGTTTGATGTCGGATTGCAGTGCAATTTCAGACATTGATTGATGTTGGCGGGCCGGTGACATCTGTCTTGTCGATTTCACGATCGGTCGGACAGAAAGTGCACTTTCTTGGTCAGCCGGCTGGCGATCTGGAGGCGATCGGTGATGATTTCATGCTTTTGACGGCGGATCCGAGATGTCGACGAAGATCAGTCGTTTTCAAGCATCAAACATTGCATTTTCCGAATATCACAGAGGCCGGAACACCCGAAACGCGAAAAGAATCGGAAAACGGACACTTTGGTGCAAAATTCGGCGACCAGGATTTCCAGGGTCGCCGGGCAACCATCCACCGAGGGTCGTCGGCGACCTTGGGCCAAGGTCGCCGGCGACCTTAGGGTTTTTTGCCCTTTGGTCGCCGAGCTCCGTTTTCGGCCGATTTTCCGTCTTTTTCTTTCCTTTTTCCTTCTGTATTTTTCTTGACAATTTTCCTCAATTATTGACTTCATTTTCTTGGAGAAAACTTGATGAGAACCCGCGCGAAATCGGAGCACAAAGTTTCCCATTTTTCAGGAAAGCCGAAGACTTTGTAGCCGATTTTCCGTCAAGAGTCGAAAATAGGTCAAACGATGTCGGAATTACCTGAAAATTGAGGTGAAGCTTCTTGAGCAGTGGATAGGACCAACCATGGGCTTTTATTTGAGTTTTGAAGCCGTTTGGGGTCCCATCGATGCTTCACTTGATTTTGCTGCGGGGAAAATGCCGAGCTTTGATATGTGGTCAAACGGTGTCCGATTGACCTGAAATTCGACGAGGAGCCTATTGGAGTCATTTTGAGACGTTCCATGGGCTTGATGGATCCGGAAGAAATCTTCTGTTCTCTCCTTCCGCACCCCGGGGGCTGACCTGGGTCTCGGCGGAGGAGGGAAAATCTCGGGCATCAATATTTTTGTACGGGTATGCCAGATTTACTTTCTACTTGGAATTTGGAATGGTGATAATCCGGAGATTCACCTTCACAAGTGGAAAGGAAATCAATCATTTTTTCTAACTTTTCAACTTGCATTAATATTAAGAAAAGAGACAAGTTTTTAGAATGCCGTAAGAGGCGTTTTGTTTTGTTTGCCGTGAAAGGCGATTTTGCCAGGAAAGACGATTTTACAAAACTCATCAAATGTGAAAGACAAGAATTGTGATTTCTTTTGTCTCTTTAAGAAATACAAACTACAATAGAAAAGGAAGAAAATGGATCTAACTTCTCAGGAGATTGTGGGGACACGCTGAGATCGACGGTCGCAAGTCATGTATGGGCTTGGCCATCGTCCTTCAAATGAGAACATGTGATGCTTTGATTCTTTGGCTTGGCTCCGAAGCTCAGTTTTTTAAAGGACAAGGACCAAGAGAAGGTCCTATATCCAATGAAAAACCGAGTAAACGGGCTGAAAAGCAGCGTTTAGGCCATGTTGGAGAAGGAGGAGGCCTTGGGGGGGTGGCCCCCCAAGGGACGTTGATCACCTTGTGGTGTTCTTTGCAGCAGAGCAGCAGGACTTCGTCTGAATTTCTTTGGGAGAAGTGCAGAACTTCAAGTCGATAGATGTTGATCTAATGATCCTTCGATGATCTCCTCTCTCTTGGAAATGGATCTCCTTTTATAGGCTTTTGGTAGCCATGGGATGGTTATGGGCATTGATAGCCATGATGAGAGCATTGATGAGGAGTTACAAGTTGATTTTGTAACTCCTTTTTCATGGCTTGTGATTGGCCGATGAAGGTAGTGGGCTTTTAATTGCCTTTATGCTTCATGATGATGGGAGTTTCATGGGTTTAATGCCATGATTACTTGGATTTGTAACTCCCAAATGCTTGAATCTGATTGGGCCGTCCAAAATAATGAGTTAATGACTGCATTAAGTTGTCATAAACGGGTCAATTAACGTCATTAAGTGGTCGCCCAGGCATGTGAAGAGTCGCGGGTCGCGCTGCGCCTTTTGAGATTCTTCTTGCGATCATCATAGGTGGATCCACACATTGTTTGATGTCGGATTGCAGTGCAATTTCAGACATTGATTGATGTTGGCTGGCCGGTGACATCTGTCTTGTCGATTTCACGATCGGTCGGACAGAAAGTGCACTTTCTTGGTCAGCCGGCTGGCGATCTTGAGGCGATCGGTGATGATTTCATGCTTTTGACGGCGGATCCGATATCGACGAAGATCAGTCGTTTTCAAGCATCAAACATTGCATTTTCCGAAAATCACAGAGGCCGAAACACCCGAAACGCGAAAAGAATCGGAAAATGGACACTTTGGTGCAAAATCTGGCGACCTGGATTTCCAGGGTCGCCGGCGACTTTAGGGTTTTTTGCCCTTTGGCCGCCGAGCTCCGTTTTCGGCCGATTTTCCGTCTTTTTCGTTCCTTTTTCCTTCTGTATTTTTCTTGAAAATTTTCCTCAATTATTGACTTTATTTTCTTGGAGAAAACTTGACGAGAACCCGCGCGAAATCGGAGCACAAAGTTTCCCATTTTCGGGAAAGCCGAAGACTTTGTAGCCGATTTTCCGTCAAGCGTCGAAACTAGGTCAAACGATGTCGGTATGACCTGAAAATTGAGGTGAAGCTTCTTGACCAGTGGATAGGACCAACCATAGGCTTTTATTTGAGTTTTGAAGCCGTTTTGGGTCCCATCGATGCTTCACTTGATTTTACTGCGGGGAAAATGCCGAGCTTTGATATGTGGTCAAACGATGTCCGATTGACCTGAACTTTGACGGGGAGCCTATTGGAGTCATTTTGAGACGTTCCATGGGCTCCGTTTTGGATGTAATGGTCCCGGGTTGCTCCGCCGCCAGTAGGCTTGATTTTCTCTCGGAGCATCGAAACCTGGTCAAACTTTGTCGGAATGACCTGAAATTCGACGTGCAGCCTTTTGGAAGCATGTTGAAGCTACTCATGTATTTTGTTTGATGCGTGATGGCTTCGGTGGTTCCCGCCACCGGGAGGCTTGTTTTTGCTGCTCGAGCATTGATGGAGGGTCAAACGTTGTCGGTTTGACTTGAAACCTCAGGTGTACCCCTCTTTTAGCTGTCTTGAAGGATCTCTCAGTTTCTGTCTGATTCTGACAAAATCTGATGCTTGAAGTAGCCTTGTCTATTTTTAATAGGATGCAGCTTCAGGAGGCTTCTTGATGTTGAGGAGACATATTGACTTTTTTTGGTGTCAACAAATGCCCCTTCGAGGTACAGCGACGAGTAGCTTTTTGGAGTCGATGTGCCTCGAAGAGAAACTTGGAGGAGAGATTCCAACTTGACTAAGAGTCTTAAGCATTTTTTTTTTTTGAATAGCCTTCTGAGTTTCCGGGTGAATTTTATGGCAGTGAGAGGGATCACGTACCATCTCAAGGCAAAGTTTTGAAAATGACATGGGGTATTTGGATTTTGGGTTTTGGATTTTGGTTTTTGACCTTGTGACCTAACAAGTTGTATGTGGCAGGTTAGGGGGTCGGGGTTTGATTTTGATTTTGACCTTGTGACCCAACAAGCTGTATGTGGAAGGTTGGGGGGTCAGATTTGGTTTGTTGGTTTTGGATTTTGATTTTGGTTTTGGTCTTGTGACCTAACAAGCTGTATGTGGCGAGCTAGGGGACCGGAATTTGGTTTTGTGAAATGTCAATTTCAAGATTTTGGCTCAATTTGGTTCATGAGGTTGGATGGTTTGGTTTTTGGAAACTCATGAGACTTTCTTTTCTTTTTTTGAATGGTCCCATCAACTCAAAAGAGGCATGGGACCTTTTTTGCTCTTTTCTTTTTTTGCTCTTGGTAAGAGGAATACTTTGACTAAAAGCCAATTTTGGTGCCTAGGTGGTCAAACCTGGCTCATATGGGCTAACCCATGGGACCTTAGGCTTTGGAGATGGCCTAGATCTCATATGGTGTCATATTTGTAGAGAATATCTAAAAATATCTCTTTTGTGTAGAGAATATCTAAAAATAACTTTACTTGGAGAGAATTTCTCTAGTTTTCTTTTTGTGGAAAGATTCTCTCAAAATATCTTTCTTTTTGGGAAAGTAGCTAAATTTTAGCACTTACCTCCTTTCTTTCTCCTTGTTTCCTCTTTCGGCTTGCTCTCTTCTATAAAAGCAAAGAGGTTTGGTGCTTTTGCTCCATTGCTTTCTTTTTACAAGAAATCTTCAAGAGTGCTCTCCAAGACAAGAAGTGCTTTATCTTCTTCAAGGATCTCCAAGCTTTTATTCTTCTTCTCCATCAATGGCTTCAAGTAAGCTTTCTTCCTCGTCAAGAATCTCCATTGTAGAAGTAGCTTCTTTATTTTTGCTTTCTTCTCTTTTTCTTTTTCTCTTCTTTTCTTTCTTCTTCTTTTTTTTTCTTTCTCTTTTTTTTTCTTTTCATGCACGTTTTCCTTCTCTTTTTTTTTTGTGCTTTTTTTTTCTTTCCACGGTTTTTTTTAAACCGTGTACTCTCTCTTTTTTTCATTTTCTGTTTTTTTTTCATGCTGATTTCTTTTTTTTTCAGCGTTTTTCTCTTCTTTTCCTTTTTTTTTTTGCTGTTTGTTTTTTTTTTTGGGCCACGGCCTGTGGGCCAAATTGTTTTTTTTTCTCTCTCTTTCTTTTTCTTTTTCCTTGTTTGCTCACTATGATAATGAGGCTATGCAATTTCAACATGTATGCATTTTTTTTGTTTGATGCATCAAGATAGAAGGCTAGAGTCTCTAGGTCAAGTCAACATGATTTTTGACTTGGACAAAGTTTGATTGGTTTCGACCAAATTGGGTTGGAATTGGTCAAAATTTGGTCAAGGTTTTCCTAGCATCTAATGCATGATGATATTTTTTTTTGATGCATGAGTTTTGGTAAATAGATTTGGAAGTATGATGATGCATACCTGAAAATCTTTTGCAAGTATCGGGATTTTGAGCTCGCAGCGATGTTGAGCTCTTTCTCGGTTTTGCTGGATTTTGAGGAAGTTTTGCAATTTTTGGATTCTGAAGCTCGCAGCAATGTTGAGCTTTTTTCCAGATTTTACAGAAGTTTGATGAGATTGGCTCATTCTCGCAGCGATGTTGAGTTCGAGCCTTCTTTGAGAATTCTCCACTGACTATGAGCTCGCAGCGATGTTGAGCTCATCTTCAGGCTTCCTGTCTTTTTCGGAGTATTTTCCTTTTCTTCGGAATTGCCTCGGAACCATGTCAAAATTTTGCTAGAATTTTTGTAGCAGAATTCTGTCATTTTGATGTTGATTGATCTTTTCTCTTCCACCTTTTGCAGGTAGTTCTTCTAGAACGAACAAAGGTAAGGGTCCTGTTACTGACGCACCTCGTCGGTCTGCTAGATCTTCCAATGATGTCGTTCAGCAGGCTTGGGAGAAGGTCCAGTTTGTGGAGAAAAACTTGGAAGAATGCGATTCCCTCAATCGTGATGAGATGAGACAGTGATTGATCGCTCTCAAAGATGAGGAGTTCTATAAGATCATGGTAAGCGGTCGTCCTTGGGTTACGGACGATCAGAGTGTTGTGCTCAAGCCTACCTTCTTCTTCGGTGATGCAGTCCTTGATGACTTGACATACCAAAGGAGATGTTTTCAGTTCTCTTACGCAGCAGATGGTGAGGAGAGAACTATTTCTACCCGGTCGTCTTTTGACCGGACCATCTCGATCCTGAGCCTTTCTCCCACATGCCCTAAGAGGGAAGATCCTCCGAGCTGTGTGAAGAGGACCAGTGTGATCAAGACCGGGGTTTTTATTGGTGGACCTTCCGGTTTTGCAGAGAAGCCACCTGTCCGTATGGACATGTTGATGCCAGCCAGTGGCTACCAAGGTTCTGATCATCCATCGGTTGATTTGAGACCGGTGGGCCTTGGCGTTTATTGCCAGATTTTGGCGTTTATTGCCGGATTTTGGTGTTTATAGCCGAGTTTTGGCGTTTATAGCCGAATTTTGGCGTTCAAAGTCGATTTTTGGCGTTAATAACCGATTTTGGCGTTTATAGCCGAGTTTTTTTTTTTTCGAAAACCAAGTTTTGTTTTGTTGGCATGAAAGCCGATTTTGGCTTTTATAGCCGATTTTTTTTTGTTTGTTTTGGCATTTATAGCCGGATTTTGGCGTTTATAGCCGAGTTTTGGTTTTCAAAATGCAGGTATCGACTAAATGTCGCCTCCCTGCTGAATGGTCTTGCAAGTATCGATGGAATGTTGCTTCCTTGCTCATTCGGTTTTGCGAGTATTGATGGAATGTCACTTCCTCGCGGGTTAGGTTTTGCGAGTATCGATGGAATGTCGCTTCCTCGCAAATTGGGGTGCAAATATCGACTAAGTGTCGCTTCCCTGCTTTTTCCAAAACTTTTTTGTTTTGCGGGTACTGACTTGATGTCGTTTCTCCGCGATTTTTGAAATTTGAGGTTTTCTCGAACCATTTGAAATTTGGGTTGTGGATAGCAACTGGTTTGTTGCTCCTCCACGATTTTTGAAATTTGCAAGTATCGAATGGGGTTCGCTTCCTTGCGATTTTTGGGTTTTGGAAGTATCGAATGAGGTTCGCATCCTTCAGGGTTTTTTTTGGGTTTTGCGAGTATCGAATGAATGTCGCTTCCCCGCGGTTTCCAAAAACCAAAATTTTTGTTTAAAGACACGAAGGTCATAAATTTTGACTTAAAACCATATTGGTTGTAAAAGCCGAGGCGGTCTAGGGTGAAAATTCCTAAGTCCCGATTTTTGTTTCAAACCATGAATTTTGGGTTCAAGGATCGAAAATTTTGGTCAAGTCTGGGAAGAGGCTCCTAAACTTGGATTGATTTTTCTTTTGAACAATGAAACGATGAAAGTAAGCATTGTTTTGAGAGATTGTTGTTTTTGTTTTTTTTTTTAGGAAACTTCAACATAAAGATGAAAATTTCAAAAGGGGTGGGTTTGACGAGCAAGTACCTTGGAAATACGCTTTAGCCGTGTAGATATTGCTCTTACCCGTTTGAGGAAGTCTTCAAGGGTAGTACCGCTTCAAGAACTTGCCGTTGATGGGTAGCATACATCTGCCTCCTTCCATGTTTAGAAGAGCTTATGCACCGTTGGAGAAGACTTTGTCGATGACGAAGGGTCCCTCCCATTTTGGTTCGAATTTGCCTTTGGATTTTTGGGCAAAGACTATGGGTCTTTTTACTACAAGAACCAAGTCACCCTTTTTGTAAGCGCGTTGCCTGACCTTCTTGTCGAAAGATCCTGCCATGCGTGCTTGGTACAACTCAATGGTTTGCAGAGCTTCAAGTTGTCTTTCATCGAGATTATCCAGCTCTTGGAGTCTCAATTTGACATTGCTTTCTTGCGTCATGTCATTTTGCAAAGATACCCTTAAGGAAGGAATTTGTACTTCCAAAGGGACAACAGCTTCGCATCCATAGACCAAAGAGAATGGTGTGCTATGGGTTGGTCCTCGAACGGTGGTTCGATAGGCCCACAAAGCTCCTAGTAGTTTTTCGCCCCAGTCTCTTTTGTGACTAGAGACCATTTTCTTGAGAATTTTGCAGAGTGTTTTGTTGAAGGCTTCTGCTAGTCCGTTCGCTGCTGGATTATATGGAGTTGAAGGACAACTTTGGATTTTGTACTTGTCGCAGAACCTATAGAATCTGTGATCCCGGAATTGTGGTCCGTTATCATGGACGAATCTTTTAGGTATGCCGAAGCGACAAATAATGTTGGTGCGCAAGAACTGAAGGACTGATGAGGTCTTCATTTCGCTGAGCGCAAATGCTTCTGACCACTTGTAGAAATAATCCGTAGTGGCAAAGATGAAGCGATGACCTTTGCTTGATGGGGGAGAAATGGGACCTATGATGTCCATACCCCAGGCTTCGAAAGGCCATGAGATTGCTATTGGATGTAGCCATTTTGGAGGCATGTGGACATAATCTCCGTGAATCTGGCATTTTTGGCAGCGCTAGGCAAATTGCATTGCATCGGCTACCATGGTAGGCCAATAGTAACCTAGCCTTTTTATCTGGTTGTAGAGCTTAGGGCCAGCCTGATGGGCTCCACAAAGACCAGCATGAACTTCTTGGAGAGTTTTCTCAGCCTCTTGTTGTGATATGCAGCGTAGGAGTACTCCGTTGAAGGATTTTCTGTAAAGTGCTTTTGAAGGTATATCCAAATGAAAGTTTGGGGCTCGTCTTTGGATGCTTACCCGCTCTTTTGGATCTTCAGGTAGTATTCCGAACATGATATAATCAATGAACGGATCTCTCCAGTCGCCAATCGGAGGTTTGAGGATGGACATCCGACTTCCAACCACTTGGTGGCATTCAGCAACTGCTTGGTGTGTGTTGAGAGGAGGGAGAATCCTTCTTTGACACACTGTGACTTGCATGTTTTCCCCTTCTTGGATTGCCATGGATGCGGCAAGTCCAGCCAGGGCATCTGCATGGATTTTTCACCTCTGAGGATGTGGGTGATGTGACAGATGTTGAATCTTTGTCGAAGTGATTGCGCCTTATTGTAGTAAGGCAGCAAATCAGGCTTCTTGACTTCATACTTCTGATTCATCTGGTTGACGACTAGTTGAGAGTCTCCAAAAGCTTCCAGCGTGGTGATGCCGGATTCAAGGGCGAGTTCCAATCCTACAATCAGGGCTTGGTACTCAGCTGCATTGTTTGAACATGGTTCCAGTAGCGAGAAGGCGTGTGGAATCATGTATTTGTCGGGACTGACAATGAGGATGCCAATTCCCGATATTTGCTTTCCCTTTTCATTTGTCCTGGTTGCACCGTCAAAGTACATGTCCCAGGAAGTGTTTGACAAGGAAGTTTCCACATTGTAGACAAATTCGTCTGGGAGATCATCCCTGAGTGGAGAATCTTTAGGCAATGGATGCTCTGCGAGGAAGTCTGCTAGAGCTTGTCCTTTGATTGCTTTTTGTGGTACATACCTAATATCAAACTGTGATAGAAGGATGGACCATTTTGCCAGTCGGGCATTGAAAGAACCTGCTGTTGTGACAAGGACTTTTAGGAGGTTGATCCTCGAAATCAGGTAGACTGTGTTCGACAGCAGATAGTGACTCAGCTTTTGTACGGCGAACATTACTGTAAGGCATTCTTTTTCGACTGGGGAGTAGCGATGCTCTGCACCTACTATCATGCGGCTAAGGTAATATAGAGCAGCTTCTTTTCCGTCGTCGTTTTCTTGTGCGAGCAGAGCGCCCAAAGAGTGGTCGAGAGCTCTTGTGTACAAGATGAATGGTTTTCCAGTTGTGGGGGGAGCCAGCACTGGAGGTTTGGTGAGGTATGCTTTGATGTCTTGAAATGCATTTTGACATTCAGCATCCCAGACAAAGTCCAGCCTTTCTTCATTAAGCGAGAGAATGGACAGCATTTCCCTGATAGATTGGAGATGAACCGTCGAATGTAGGCCAGCCTTCCTTGAAGCCCTTTTAATTCTCTTAGGGTTCTGGGAGATGGCATTTCCAGGATAGCCTTGACTTTGGTGGGGTCAAGTTCTATTCCAGCTTTCCGTACTATGAATCCGAGAAACTTACTCGATGAGACACCGAAGAAGCACTTTAGTAGATTCATCCGCAATTTGTGTTTGCGAAGTCGGAGGAAGACTTCTCGAAGATCATCGAGATGGTCTTCTTTTCTTCTGCTTTTTATGGTGAGGTCGTCAACATAGCATTCGACTGTCTTGTGCTGCATATCTTGGAATATTTTCATCATAGCCCTCTGATATGTCGCACCTGCATTTTTCAGACCAAACGAGGGCTGAGAGGATGTTATCTCAGTGGAAGTCACCTGAGCGGATGTAGCTCCGGAAGATACGCTACCGGTTAGGGAGTACGTGTCTTCGGAAGCTTCAGAGGCACTGTCGTCCTGAGCTATTGCATTGCAGGTTATCCTGACAGGAGATGCCCCTAGTGTAGACTGTTGGGAATCGGACTCATCCTCGGATGTGAGAGGATCATCAATCCAACTGTTTTCTCCATTTTCAGGAGTTAAGGGAGAAAGTTCCCTCTGATTATCAGGGACTTCCGGCTCTGGATCATGACGAAGATTGATGCGATCCTGCTCCTGCTCTGTGGCAAGATGTTGCAAGATTCTTGCATATTCTTCAAGATCAGGTATGGGAGCCAAATCTTCTTCATCATTTGCTCCTTGTGGTTTGCCCATGTTGGGTTCCACTGAAGCCTTTGCTGGTGCTGGATCGACAGCGTTTTCTTGAACAGGGTCCTGGTCTTCTTCATCATCAGACCAAGATCCTTGTGGCTGCAATGGGTTATACCAGATTACTGGCATAAGATGAGACTCGGGAATCCATTCCTCGTCGGAGAGGTATTCTCCTGTTTCAAGGGATTCTTCCCACTCATCTATATCACTGGCAGTATCACTGGACTCGTATCCATTCATGGAGAATCCAACTACCAAGTTGCAAGAGTATGATGTCCCCTGCACATTTTCATTTTTGTATAGAGGTGGCATGAAATCATCAAGAGTGAATTTTCTTACCGCCTTGGAGGTTTTGGGAAGAGATTCTTCCGTCGTCCTGAGTGAAGCAGTGGAAGAAGTTTCTGCTTTTTCAAGGACTCCTTGTTTTGGTTGAGATTTCTGCTGCTGTTTGAGCTTGCGGAGTTGTCTCTTGGCTTGCCTTCGCTGCCGAGCGGTGGGCTTTGTTTTGACGATCTCCCAATTTTCATCATCTAGGAGATCGGGATGCACCCATATAAGTTGTCCATCTGGTGTTGGATAGGGAACCAATTCTTGGGACGCTTGAGCCATTTTTATCACCTTGAATGAAGTAGTGATCTTCTCCTTCGGTGACTTTGAAGTTTGCCGACATGACACCATGTTGACAGAGGCGGGGCCATAGTTTTTATCAAAGGTTAATACTCCGTTTTTCCACATCTCATTGATCTTCTCTCTAACAACGAAGCATTGATTGAGAGGATGTGAGATCACCTGATGGTATGACAGTATCGGGGATCATTGGTTTTGCCAACATCACCCTGTCTTTTAGGCTCTGGCAAAATGAGTTTGCCATTTGCTAGGAGAGCCTCAAAGATTTCTTCAACATCTTCATCGAACGGATATTTCTTTTCTACACGTTCTTTGAAGGCATCAGAGAGTTCAGGTCTTTTACTTGCAGTTTTGTTTTCAGGTTTCTTTGGTTGCTGAGGAGCTGACTTAGTCTGCACATTGAGAACCTCCTTTTTCTTTGGTTTTGAGGTTGTAACAGCAGTCGGCTCTTTCTTTGATGATTTCTGACTGTTGAGGTCTTTGATCACCATTTCAACTTCCGTGGAGGCTTCGAGGAGTTCCCCCAGGTTCTTTGATTTGTTGCCGATGATCATGGAGCGAATTTTTGCTCTTATATTGTTACGGCAGATGTCGACTAGCGACGCTTGTGGCAGTACATCTGAGCATTTTTACGCCATTGCCTTCCATTTGTGAATGAAGTCGTATGTTGATTCATTCTCTCCCTGTTTTAGGCTGCAGAGCTGAGCCATAGTAACAGGATGATCCTCACCTTGGAAGTGGGTCAGGAAGCGTGTCTCCAGCATAGCCCAGTTTTGGATGGAGTTCTCCGACAGAGTGGAGTACCAATCAAAGGCTGTACCTTTTAGGGTACTTGCAAAGAGGCGAATCTTGAGGGCATCTTGATCTGCAATAGCTCCCGTCAGGATCTTGAAATGGATGAAATGCTGTTTGGCTGATCCTTTCCCAGTATATGTCTGGAGAGTAAGTTGTTTCAATTTTGCAGGGAACGAAACCGAGTCCATCCATAAAGGGTAGGGTGGCTTGATCCCATGTTCCTTCAATGTATCCTCTTCTTTTGCTTTTGCGAGGATATCGTCCACGTCCTTTCTGGTAAGGGGCGAGACTCATTGTTTTCCGCATTGCCCTCGTCATCTTCGTGATTCGGAGGGGTTTCATTGTTAGGTGGCGGACGCTGTAAAGTGAGAATGTGAGAATGAGGTTTTCCATGAAAGCCTCAATTCTCTGCTGTCCTTGCTCCAACTGCTGGATGCGTGCAGTTACATCGTCATGCTGTGGAGGCGGCTCAGAACTTGTAGCGAAGACGTTCATCCCTCGGGATTCGAACGAAGAAATCGTCCTGGTGACTGAGCTGGGGCTCATTCTTCTGGATGAAGAATCTGAAGAGTTGTTACTCCGATGTCCTCGGCTTGGAGGAGTGGAAGATTCCTCCAAATGTGTTCGTGTCCGAGAGACGCTGCGAGTCACTGGACGTCTAACACTGATTTTGGTTGTTGACTTCTGGCGTTTTCTGGTTTTGCCAACCATATGAATAGCAACGAATTGGTCGGGTCTTTCTTTTTCGACCCATTTGTTTGAGACGTGGAGAGTAGAACGCCGGGTTCTTTGTTTCTCGAGTCTCTTTTGTCAATATGCAGTGTGGCGACGCATACAACGAGCAATTTGAGCTTCAGTCTGCTCTGGCTGGGCTCTGGCGATGAAGGATGTGGTCCCTTGTGCGCAGCAGCCGAGTTTGTCTTCTTTGAAGCTTGGCAAGGACAGAATCTGGACACAGTCCTTTGTCTGTCGTAGTGAAGATTTGAATTTTGCGAGCTCGGCCCTTGTTGAGATGAAGGGTCGACTCGCGGGAGTGCAGGCTTCAGCATGTTTTTGCATAGGCCTAACGATGCAGGATTTTATTTTTGGCTTGTAGGAGCAAGCCGGCTCGTGATGATTTTGTTTATTTTTGGGCGGAGAGTAGGTTTCTCCTCTTTCATGTAAGAGAGAGGGTAGAACTGATTCTCCTTGAGAGGGGCCAGGTATGCTGGCTTTGCAGATGTTTGGGACCTCCGTTGCTTTAGCGAAGATCTCGGGGACCAAGTTTTGGGGTAAACCTGGTTTCTTGTGGATTGAGGCTTGTGGGAACGCCACGGGCTTCAAGCTTCTTGGTGTTCGCCCTTGGTGCCATTTTAGTGACATGTTGCGGGGCGGTTTTCTGCTGCTTGGCAGGTACAGTGTCTTCTGCGGGAAATGGGAATGGTCCCAGCGATCCGAAGACGATGGTCCGGGGAGTTGAAGTTGACCCGGTGTTTGGAGAGTTGTCAGGGAGATGACACTTCGGCAACTGGTAGGGCGCTTATGCTTGTTTTGCTTGTCTTGCAGCATAAACTGGTACTTGTTCTCATCGAAAGTGATGGTCAATGAAGCTGCCATTGTTAGTTTTGGAAAACTTCTGAAACAAGACCAAATCCATTAGTAATCACAAGAATATGGTGATCATAAATGGAGAACAACTACGGTTTTGTCTTTTCAAATCACTTGAGGGGACATGGCCCAACCCAAGGACGATGAAGAAGGCAAAAAGCCATAGAGGATACAGTTGTTCTAAAATGCAAGTATGGTAGGCTCAGAGTGAGCGTTCCAGTGACTGTTAGAAGCAATTGTAGACCTTAATTCAAATTACCGAGAAGCAAGGCTCACTCGAGGTAAAATGATATAAGGTTGGAGATACAAATGTGTCGGTCGCGAATACAGTAGACCTGAAAGGGCGTACTAGCACCGCTAGGCACAAATGTTACAAATCGCATCCTTGGGAAGGACACAAGATGGGATTTTTTTTAAAGGTCAAAATTGGGTTCATAAAGGAGAGCAAATGGTGTTCCAATCCGAACAAAGGCTCAACATTTCTGCGAGCGCTACATTCAGAAGGGAAGGAACCAGAATTTCTCGAATGTGAATCCAGTAATGACGGAAGTATTTTTTTTTGAAAGGTCAAGATTGAATTCATCGGAGAGAGCAAATGGTGTTCCATTCCGAACAAGGCTCAACATTTCTGCGAGTGCTAAATCCGTAAGGGAAAGAACCAAGATTTCTCAACTCTGAACTCAAAGTGACAGAAATTTTTTTTGAAAGGTCAAGATTGAATTCATCGAAGAGAGCAAATGGTGTTCCATTCCGAACAAGGCTCAACATTTCTGCGAGCGCTAAATCTGAAAGGAAAAGAACCAAGATTTCTCAACTCTGAATTCAAAAGTGACAGAAGTTTTTTTTTTTTTTTAAAAGATTTTTTTTTTGAGAATTTTTTTTTGAAAGGTGCACATAGATTTCCAATTCGATCTTATGAAACCTTAGTAGATAGATCAGCCCCCAGGTAAGGGTAGGATTACTTAATGAACCCGTTTGGAGGACCCTTGCCTCGAACAGTCTAGCTGCCTCCACACTCTGGACAAGGCTTTTCTTAAATCCACTTTGGTCAAAGAACGCAACTGGTGGAACCTTAGTGTTTTTTTTTAACTCTTTTTTGAAAGGTTTTTTAATAAACTCATCAAAGAGAACGAATGGTGTTCCAATCCGAACAAAGGCTCAACATTTCTGCGAGCGCTAAATCCGAAAGGGAAGGAACCAAGGTTTCTCAAATTTGAATGCAAAAGAGAATTTTTTTTTTGAATTTATAAGCTTTTTTTGGAAATCCCAATTGGACTCATCAAAGAGAAAAGATGGCCCAATCCCCGATATGAACGATAGCTGCGAACATTTCTGTGAGCTATCAAGTTCAAAGAGGAGAGGATCAAAATTTCTCAAAGTTGAATCTTGAGAAAGAGAGATCATCTTTTTTTTTTTTTTGAATTTGAAATGAAGGTGTTTCTTTTTTTTTTTTTTTTATGAAATCCCAATTGGACTCATCAAAGAGAAAAGATGGCCCAATCCCCGATATGAACGATAGCTGCGAACATTTCTGTGAGCTATCAAGTTCGAAGAGGGAAGGATCAAAATTTCTCAAAGTTGAGTTTTTAAGAAAAGGAGATCAGATTTGTTTTTTTTTTTGAAGTGAGAAAGAACAATTGAAATCCCATCTCATATTTTTTTAGATGCAAAATGCAACATAGGCCACCAACTAGAAAGGAGCCAAGTGATCAAAGCATCACGTTCTCAAGTCAACGAGTCCCACCGGGTATGCCAACTTGATGGACCTGAAAGAAATCTTCCGCCCTCTCCTTCTGCACCCCGGGGGCTGACCTGGGTCTCGGCGGAGGAGGGAAAATCTCGGGCATCAACATTTTTGTACGGGTATGCCAGATTTACTTTCTACTTGGAATTTGGAATGGTGATAATCCGGAGATTCACCTTCATAAGTGGAAAGGAAATCAATTCTTTTTTCTAACTTTTCAAATTGCATTAATATTAAGAAAAGAGACAAGTTTTTAGAATGCCGTAAGAGGCGTTTTGTTTTGTTTGCCGTGAAAGGCGATTTTGCCATGAAAGGCGATTTTACAAAACTCATCAAATGTGAAAGATAAGAATTGTGATTTCTTTTGTCTCTTTAAGAAATGCAAACTACAATAGAAAAGGAAGAAAAGGGATCTAACTTCTCAGGAGATTGTGGGGACACGCTGAGATCGACGGTCGCAAGTCATGTATGGGCTTGGCCATCGTCCTTCAAATGAGAACATGTGATGCTTTGATTCTTTGGCTTGGCTCCTAACTGTTGACACCAAAAATGTCACTTTGCCTCTTCAACATCAAGAAAGCTGCATGAAGTCGCAACCTGCCATAAATAGGCAATGCAATTTCTCCAAAAAATCAAATCTTGTCAGAATCAAACAAAAAACTACAAGATCCTTCAAGATAGCCAAGAGAAGAGTACACATGAAGTTTCGGGCCATTTCAGAATCATTTGGCCTAACTTCGCTTCTCCGACAGCTAAAATGGCGCTCCCGGCGACGACATCATCGGAGACGTCAAAACTTCGATCAGAGCCTACGGATGACTCCAGCATGTCTCAAAAGGGCTCCATGCCAAATTGCAAGTCAAACCGACAACGTTTGACCCTCCATCAATGCTCGAGCAGCAAAATCAAGCCTCCCGGCGGCGGGAACCACCGAAGCCTTCGCTCATCAAACCAAGTGCATGAGTGGCTTCAACATGCTTCCAAAAGGCTGCACGTCAAATTTCAGGTCATTCTGACAACGTTTGACCAGGTTTCGATGCTCCGAGAGAAAATCAAGCCTACCGGCGGCGGAGCAACCCGGGACCATGAAATCCAAAACGGAGCCCATGGAACGTCTCAAAATGACTCCAATAGGCTCCCCGTCAAATTTCAGGTCAATCGGACATCGTTTGGCCACATATCAAAGCTCGGCATTTTCCCCGCAGCAAAATCAAGTGAAGCATCGACGGGACCCCAAACGGCTTCAAAACTCAAACAAAAGCCTATGGTTGGTCTTATTTATTGCTCAGGAGGCTTCACCTCAAATTTCAGGTCATTCCGACATCGTTTGACCAAGTTTCAGCTTCTGGCGGAAAATCAGCAGCTCTACGCGACAAAGTCTTCGGCTTTCCCGGAAAATTGGAAACTTTGCACTCTAAAAATGCAAGGATTCCCATCAGGTTTTCTACAGGAAAATCAAGCCAATAAATGAGAAGAAATGTCAGGAAAAATACAGAAGAAAACGGCGACGAAAAAGACCACAAAACGGACCAAAAACAGGGGAAAAACCCCTAGGGTCGCAGCCTGCAACCATGGCCCAGGGTCGCCGACCCATGGTCGCCGGATTTTTCGCCGGTGACCCGTTTTTCCGTCCTTTTTCGCGTTTCGCGCACTTTGGCCCCTGTGGTTTCCTGAAAATGTGATTTTTAGTGCTTGAAATTGACTCATGTCCGTCGACATCCGTCAAAATCACGGGTCAACCTCCAAAAGTATCAAAATCAACATTGATCGCCAACCGGTCGACCAGAAAAGTGTACTTTCCGCCCGATCGATCGAAAAATCGACAGGACAGATGTCACCGGCCCGCTCTTAGCTATCACTGTCTGAAGTTACATGTTCATCCGATGTCGATCAGCATGAAGATCCATCGATGATCATCGCCAGAAGAATTCCAGAAGACACGGCACGGCCCGCGACTCTTCGACTGCTCGGCGACCAATTAATGTGGTTAATTGACTAGCTTTATTGCAGTCATTAATTCATTTCTTTGGACGGCCCAATCAGAAGCAAGCATTTGGGTGTTACAAGTCAATTGATTCATGGCATTTAACCCATGAAACTCCTCCCATTATGGTAATTAAGGTGATTAAAAGCCCTTAATCTCCATCGGCCAATCAGATTCAAGGAAAAAGGAGTTACAAAATCAAAGAAATAAATCTTGTAACTCCTCCCATTAAAGCCATTAAGGCCCATAAACTCTCCTAAATGGCTACCAAAAGCCTATAAATAGGAGAGCATTCCATTGAAATGAGGATAAAAAAAAAGAGATCGGATCGGAAGAGAGCGGAAAGAATCCAGAGAAAGAAAAAGAGAGAAAAACTCTGCTGAAGTTCTGCACCGGCCACCACTACAAGGTGACAAAAGTCCCTTGGGGGGCACCCCCCCCCCCCAAGGTCCTTGCCTTCTCACGCTGCCTCCAATGGCTTAGACGTGGCTTTTCAGCCCGTCTACTTAGCTTTTTATTGGACATAGGACCTTCTCTTGGTCTTTGTCCTCTAAAAACCTGAGGTTATAGCCAAGCCAAGCGAATCAAGAGCATCCTCTGTTCTCATCTGCATGGATGATGGCGAAGCCCATACATGACTTGGGACCATCAATCTGAACGAGTCCCCCACAATCTCCTGAGAAGTTAGATACTCCTTTTCTTGCTTTTCATTGTAGTTTGTATTTTTCTAAAAGAGACAAAAATCACAACTCTTGTCTTTCATTATTGATGAGAATTGTAAATCGGCTATAAACGCCAAAATCGGCTATAAATGCCAAACAAAATCGCCTTTCACGGCAAACCAAGAAAATGTCTCTTTTCTTAAATATTTGTGCAATGGAAAACTTGAAAGAAGTTGATTTCCTTTTTACTTGCGAAGGTTGATCTCCGGATTACCACTTGCAATTCCAAGTAAAATAAAAAATCTGGCACACCCACACAAAGAAATGTTGATGCACGCTTCTGGCCCGCCAGGGCGCGAAAGGGCCGGACCCGACGGACTCCCACGTTCCGCCGACCCCGGTAGCCGCCCCACGGCGCCTCGGAGCGCGTTCCATCAAGCTGGCACACCCGGTGGGACTCGTTCATTTGAGAACACGGTGCTTGGAAATGAAATATTTGCATATCATACTTTTTGCTCTATGCTTATACTTCTTTTCCGGATTCCTTGGCTACTTTCTAGCTGGTAGCCTATGTTGGATTTTGCATCCTAAAAAAAATGAGATGGGATTTTTTGGAAATTTCTATTTCTTTGAGTTTGTTTCCATTCTTTCTCTTTTCAAAAAAAAAAAAAATCAGTTTTCTTGGTTTGAATTCAAAATTGAGAAACTTTGATCCTATCCTATCGGTCTTTGGTGCTTTTAGAAATGTTGAGCCCGTTCGACTAAGGTTTTGGACCATCGTTTCTCTTCGATGAGTTCATTAGAGATTTCAAAAAAGAAAAATAAATAAATAAAAAATCAGCTTTCTTAGTTTGGATTCAAAATTGAGAAACTTTGATCCTATCTTATCATTCTTTGGTGCTTGCAGAAATGTTGAGCCCGTTCGACTAAGGTTTTGGGCTATCGTTTCTCTTCGATGAGTCTATTTGGGATTTTTATAAAAAAAAGGACATAGACCACTAAGGTTAAACCAATTGCGTTCTTTGATCACGATTGATTCAAGAAAAGCCTTGTCCAGAGTGTGGAGACAGCTTGACTGTTCTAGGCAAGGGTCCTCCAAACGGGTTCATTAAGTAATCCTACCCTTACCTGGGGGCAATTCTATCAATTGAGGTTTCATAAGACCGGGTTAGGAGACCTATGTGTACTCTCTCGTCTTTAAATCTTAAAAAATTAAAATCAAAATAAAAAATAATAAAAAAAAGGATTTTAAAAAAAAAAATCTTAAAAAAACAAAAATTTTCAAAAAAAAAATAAAAATAAAAAAAAATAAATAAAAATATATTTTTTAAAAAAAATAAAAAAAAATAAAAATAAAAAAATAAAAAAAAAATCATTTCAAAAAAAAAATCTTCAAAAAACTCGTCACTTTTGATTTCAGATCTGAGAAATTTTGGTTTCTTCTTTTCTGAGCACTGGCGCTCGCGGAAATCACCGAGACCGTGTTCAGATCAGAATACCATTTGCTCTCCTTGATGGAACCAATCTTGACATTTCAAAAAAAAGAAAAAAACTCGTCACTTTTGGATTCAGATTCGAGAAATTGTGGTCTCTTCCCTTCTGAGTACTGGCGCTCGCGGAAATCGTTGAGCCCGTATTTGAATCGGAATGCCACCTGCTCTCTTTGACGAATCCATTTCTGACCTTTCAAAACAAAGAATCCCATCTCATGGATGCGATCTCCAACATTTGTGCCTAGCAATACTGGTACGCCCTTTCAGGGTCTACTGTATCTGTGACCGGCACATTTGTAACTCCTACCTTATATTCTTCTTATCTCGAGCAAGCCCTGCTTCTCGATAAGTCGAATTTAGGTTTACAATTGCTTCTAGCAGTCACTGGAACGCTCATTCTGGGCTCACCATACTTGCTGTCAGAACAATTGTACCATCTATGGCTTTTTACCTTCTTCATGTCGCTTGGGTCATATCCCTTGAGCGATTTGAAAAGACAACCATAGAAATTCCCATTTATGATCATTATATTTTTGTGATTACTAATGGATGTGGTCTTGTTTCAGAAAACTTTTTTCGAAATTAACAATGGCAGCCTTAACCATTATCTTCGATGAGAACAAGCACCAACTCATGCTTCAACAGAAGCAAACCGAGCGCACTTACAAGCGCCCTGCCAGCTGTCGAAGCGTCAACTCCCTCGGCAACTCTCTGAACTCCGGGTCGACCTTGACTCCCCGGACCATCGTCTTCGGGACACTGGGACCATTCCCACTTCCCGAAGAACAAGCTGCGCCTGCTAAAAAGCAGAAGATCGCCTCTCAACGTGTCACTCCCGTGACACCAAAGGCGAGCGCCCAAAAGCCCGAAGCCCGCGGCACCCCCGCGAAGCCTCGACCAACAACCAACCAGGTCTACCCTAAGACTTGGTCTCCAAGACCTTCCCCAAAACAAAGAAGGTCTCAAACTTCCACCAAGCCAGCATACCTGGCCCCACTCAAGGAGAACCAGTTCTACCCTCTTGCCTACATGAAAGAGGAGAGACCCATCTCCAACTTGACTCCCAAGTCAACCCAGCATGAGCCGGCTTGTTCCTACAGGCCCAAAATCAGATCATGCATCACCAGGCCTCTACAAGCACCTGCCAAGGCCTACACTCCTTCAGTTCGACCCTTCATCTCTACAGGGGCCGAACTCGAAAGGTTCAAATCTTCGCTGCAACAGGCAAAGGACCGGGTCCGGATCCTGTCCTTGCCTAGCTACAAAGAAGACAGGCTCGGCTGCTGCGCCCGAGGGAGCACATCCTTCATCGTCAGAGCCCAGCCAGAGCTGACTGAAGCTCAAATCGCTCGTCGAGCACGCCGCCGTGCTTCATATCGACAAAAGAGACTAGAGAAGCAACGGATCCAGCCTCCTACACTTCAAGTCTCCCACAAATGGGTCGAAAAAGAAAGACCCGACCAAGTTGTTGCCGTCCATATGGTTGGAAAAACCAGAAGACGCCAAAGGTCAGCATCAAAAATCCATGTCCGACGTCCGGTGACCCGTAGCGTCACCAGGACACAAAGACATCCCGAAGAATCTCCTGCCCCTTCAAGCCAAGGACGGGAGAGTAATCCTTCATCAAGCTCTTCATAAAAAAGAATGAGCCCCAGCTCGGTCACCAGGACGATTTCTTCGTTCGAATCCCGAGGGATGAACGTCTTGGCTACAAGTTCTGAGCCACCACCTCAGAATCCACCTCGAGATGATGCGCTCACACGCATCCAGCAGTTGGAACAAGGCTAGCAGGGGATTGAAACTCTGATGGAAAACCTTCTCCTTGTCGTCCAAAATCAGGCGAACAATGAGCCTCCTCCGAATCATGGCAATAACGAGGAAAATTGTGAAGAAAATGAGTCACGCGCCCTTACCAAAAAGGACGTAGACAGTATCCTCGCCAAAGCTAAAGAAGAGGATATACTCAAAGAGCATGGGATCAAGCCACCATATCCTTTATGGATGGACTCGGTCCCGTTCCCCACAAAATTCAAGCATCCTACTCTCCAAACATATACGGGGAAAGGATCAGCCAGACAGCACGTCATCCACTTCAAGATTTTGACGGGAGCTATCGCGGATCAAGATGCACTCAAGATCCGCCTCTTTGCAAGTACCCTAAAAGGTACGGCCTTCGATTGGTACTCCACTCTTCCGGAGAACTCCATTCAGAACTGGGCTCTGCTGGAGACACGCTTCCTGACCCACTTCCAAGGTGAGGATCATCCTGTTACTATGGCTCAGCTCTGCAGCCTAAAACAGGGAGAGAATGAGTCAACTTATGACTTCATTCACAAGTGGAAAGCAATGGCATACAAATGTTCAGATGTATTGCTACAGGCGTCGCTAGTCGACATCTGCCGAAACAACCTGAGAGCCAGAATACGCTCCATGATCATCGGCAACAAATCAAAAAACCTGGGAGAACTCCTGGAAGCTTCTATGGAAGCTGAAACGGTGATTAAAGACCTCAACAGTCAGAAGTCATCAAGAAAAGAGCCAACCGCCATTGCAACCTCTAAACCAAAGAAGAAAGAGGTCCTTAATGTGCAAACCAAGTCAGCTCCTCAGCAACCAAAGAAAGCTGAAAATAGAGCTGCAGGTAAGAGACCTGAACTCTCTGATGCCTTCAAAGAGCGAGTAGAAAAGAAATATCCGTTCGATGAAGACGTTGAAGAAATCTTTGAGGCTCTCCTAGCAAATGGCAAACTCATTTTGCTAGAGCCCAAAAGACCTGGAGACGTTGGCAAAACCAATGATCCTCGGTACTGTCCATACCACCAGATGGTCTCGCATCCTCTCAATCAATGCTTTGTTGTGAGAGAGAAGATAAACGAGATGGGGAAAAACGGAGTCATCACCTTTGACAAAAACTATGGGACTGCCTCCGTCAACATGGTGTCATGTGGACAAACACCAAAATCACCGAAGAAGAAGATCACTACTTCCTTCAAGGTGATAAAAAGAATTCAAACGTCCGAAGTGTTGGTTCCTTGCCCGACACCAGACGGACAACCCATATGGGTACATCCCGATCTCCTGGAAGATGAAAACTGGGAGATCGTAAAAACAAAGCCGACAGCTCAACAGCGAAGGCAGGCTAGGAAACATCTCCTCAGGCTCAAACGGCAAGAGAAGACCCAGCCAAAACAAGAAGTCCATGAAAAGGCAGAGGCCTCCTCTACCACTTCACTCGGGGCAACAAAAACGTCCCTTCCAGAGACTTCAAAGGCGGTAAGAAACTTCACTCTCAGTGATTTCATGCCACCTCAATTCAAAAAAGAAGCCATGCAGGGGGCATTATACTCTTGCAACTTGGTAGTTGGATTCTCCATTGATGGATACGAGTCCAGCGACACCGACGATGGATTCGAGCCCAACTACACCAGCGAGTGGGAGGAATCTCTTGAAACAGGAGAGTATCTCTCCGACGAAGAATGGGTTCCTGAAACTCACCTTATGCCAGTAATCTGGTATAACCCCTTGCAACCACAAGGATCCTGGTCTGATGATGAGGAAGACCAAGAGGCTGTACAAGAAAATGCTGTTGAACCAGGACCCGTCGTTGCTCCAGTGGAAATCAACCATGTTGAGCCACAAAGAGCAGACGAAGAAGAAGATTTGGCTCCCATGCCTGATCTTGAAGAATTTGCGAGGATCTTGCAGCATCTCGCTCTAGAACAAGAGCAAGACCGCGTCAACGAGATTCCTCACAATCCAGAGCCGGAAGTCCCTGAAGCCCACCAGGTACCTCCTCCCTCAACTCCTGAAAATGGAGAAAATTGCTGGGTAGACGATCCTCTTACATCTGAGGATGAGTCTGACTCCGAGCAGACAACGTCTCCTTTAAGAGCTGCCTGTAATGTGATAATTCGGGATTATAGCTCTTCCGATGCATCATCTGATGAGATCACTTACACACGGCGACACCTAGCACCATATCTTCTGGGGCTACCTCGTCTCGCGTGACTTTCACAGAGATGACACCCTCTCAGGCTTCGTCCCCTGAGATTGTGACTTCAGAACTCACGCTCTTCCCGACTCATCATCATGAAGAAAACCCAACTTGGGATGATGGATGGGTCAACGAAGAAGAAAAGCTGCTGGATGCTGTTCAGGACTCTCTCCCGGAAAATGCTCCATGCAACACAATCACTGAGGATGGCAATTTTGCTACAGACGCATCCTCAGTAAATGAGAAACGACAGCCTCTTGATCCTGAGGACAATCTTCCAAACGAAGATCCTTCTCAAGAAGCTCTCGAAGTTGGTAGAGGCACCCGCTCTGGCCGGGACTACCACAAGAATTACAACCAATCTTCCTTTACTTATGTAAATCCTTCGGGAAAAGATGTTGTAAGCGCCCCCAGTGGCAACAATGATGAACATGCAGGCCCTAAGGAGGCTTTCAAGTATGACTTGGTTGAGCACTTCAAACACATACCTGCAAGACTGCACATCCTGGATTTATTACGAATGTCTCCACGCACTCGTGATAATCTCATCTCAGAATTACAAAAACTGAATGAGGATGTCGACAAACACGCCCCGCAAGTCCTCCAAATTGAAATGGACTACCGGGTCAAAAACTCTGAAACTTCCTCAAAGGAAGACAAGAAAACTGAGGGATCATGCATCCAATGCCTCTCGGTTCAAAAGGCAGCCAGTGCAACCATCGCCTTCACTAAGGAAGACCTCCTACTTGGCGAAGCAAGGCACAACCGACCCCTGTACTTCACAGGGTACATCAAGGAAATGCCTATACACAGAGTTCAGGTCGACCCAGGTTCTGCACTCAACCTTATCTCCACTTCGGCTCTCGAAGAGTTGGGCATCCCACCCAGCAAGCTAAGCCACACATCTGTATCTATCTTTGGATACGATGGGAGTACTCAAAGGCCTATCGGCAAAATCAGGTTCAAATTGCAGATCGGTGATCTTATCTCTGAAGTCACTGTGTATGCAATAAAAACCCCTTCATGCTACAACATCCTTCTCGGACGTCCTTGGATACACGAGAACGGTGTTGTCCCTTCAACTCTACATCAATGCATCAAGTTCGTCGGCGACGACGGCATGGTACATCGTGTCTTTGCGGACAGAAAACCCTTCAAAGGTAAAGAAGTCCACTTCGCAGACTCCCAGATGTATGAAGGAGAAAAAGAAGAAGAGGAAATAGCACCCCCTGCTGAAAATCTCCAGAAAGATAAAGGCAAGGCTCCTCAAAAATCACCGAAAGAAAACAAACCCTCCGGCAAATTAGAAGAGAGTAGTCAATCTCCCTTCCTCATCTCCCTCAAATCTTCAAAACCTTTGGTCATCACAACCAGAGTGAAGAAGGCAAAACAAAAGCCTGGGGGCAAATTTGTTGTTTCTCTCGTGTCTATCATGCAAGACACAGACTCGGACTCAGAGCCAGAAGACGATGCATCGTCAAGCCAAGCTGACGCTCAGCATGTTCAGCCTGCTCTCACTTCGACGGAGACACCTGCTGATGTAGAAGATCCTACGTCTGCTACCTTTGTTGTTCCGACAACATCACCAAAGCAAAAGCCGATCTTCTTCCATAGATCGGATGCTTCTTCATCAAGTTCCTTGCTTGAACTTTTCCAAAACGAAGGTATGCCTCAACTATCTCTATATAGTCCTGTGGCACAAGCTATCATGAAGAAAATGGGCTATGACGCTCAAAACCCAGTCGGTTTGGGAGAAAGACGCGGTATTCTCACGCCATTGGGGCCCGCCTTGACCAAAAGCCAGCTGGAAGATTGGAGACTCTACGGTCATGTAGAAAAGTCTTCATATGGGTTAGGGTATGATCCCAACACTCCTTTGAGACAGTTGACACAAAAGCTTAAAAGTCGTTTTACCGACCAAGCCTCAACGTCTCAAGTCCATGAAGACATCGATCTCCCTGGATATCTCTTTAAAGAGTTACCTGACAGAGATCCAGGAAGCTCATCCAATTGGTACGATTTCTCTGATGATAAAGAGGAATCGTCCGATAATACAGACTTGTGCTATTCTGACCCAGAAGAGCCCTCGTCTCCAAAAGAAGTACCTTACTTCGACCCAGCTTCAACAGGCAATTGGGACCATCTCATAGCAAGCCTTGAGAAGATCACCAATCAAGAAGACCCGTGGAAAGGAACAAACCCTCGGTCTACAAATGCCCTTGGAATCCCAGAAGGTTTCGTTGAGCTGGAAGCCTCCGAAAATATTGTGGAGGAACCACCTTCGAACCTTCTAACAGAAGATCCTGTTGAAAAGATAGACTTGGGAACATCAGATAACCCACGTCCTGTATTCATAAGCAAGAATATAAAGGATGATGAGTTACCCGAGTATATCGCTTTTCTTCGTGAGTTCGTTGATTGCTTTGCATGGTCCTACGGTGAAATGCCTGGTTTAGACCCCAAAGTAGCAGTCCACAAACTCAATCTTCAAGAAGACATCAAGCCTGTCAAACAAGGCCAAAGAAGATTCCGTCCAGATGTGATGGATAAAATTGAACAAGAAGTTCAAAAACTCAAAAGCGTTGGCTTCATCCGTGAGGAACAACATCCAGAGTGGTTGGCCAATATTGTCCCCGTGACAAAGAAAACTGGGCAGATCAGAGTCTGTATTGACTATAGAGACTTGAATGGCGCTTGCCCTAAAGATGAATTCCCGCTCCCCATACCGGAGGTGATGATTGACAATACCTGCGGATTCGAGCGAATGACATTCATGGATGGCTTCTCTGGTTACAATCAGATAAAGATGCATCCCGAGGATGAAAAACACACTTCATTTCGGACTCCATTTGGTGTGTATTGCTACACTGTCATGCCATTTGGTCTGAAAAATGCTGGTGCCACATATCAGAGGGCTATGATGAAAATATTCCAAGATATGCAGCACAAGACGGTCGAATGTTACGTTGATGACCTCGCCGTCAAAAGCAGAAGAAAAGAAGACCATCTCAAAGATCTTCGGGAAGTCTTCCTCCGACTCCGCAAACACAAACTGCGGATGAATCCTCTAAAATGCTTCTTCGGTGTCTCGTCGGGTAAGTTTCTCGGATTCCTTGTTCGGAAAGCTGGAATAGAACTTGACCCCATAAAAGTCAAGGCTATTCTAGAAATGCCCTCTCCAAGAACCTTGAGAGAACTAAAAGGGCTCCAAGGGAGATTGGCCTACATCAGACGGTTCATCTCCAATCTTTCGGGGAAATGCCGTCCATTCTCTCGATTGATGAAAAAGGGTGTAGACTTTGTCTGGGATGCCGACTGTGAAGCCGCATTTCAAGATATCAAGTCATACCTGACCAAACCTCCAGTGTTAGCTGCCCCTGCCACTGGAAAACCATTCATCTTGTACACAAGAGCCCTTGATCACTCTCTGGGTGCTCTGCTTGCACAAGAAAATGATGAAAGAAAAGAAGCTGCTCTATACTACCTCAGCCGCATGCTAGTAGGTGCAGAGCATCGCTACTCCCCAGTCGAAAAGGAATGCCTTGCAGTGATGTTTGCCGTACAAAAGCTACGTAACTACTTGCTTTCCAACACAGTCTACCTCGTCTCAAGGATCAACCTCTTGAAGGTCCTTGTCACAAAGGCAGGTTCTCTCAATGCCCGACTGGCAAAATGGTCCATCCTTCTATCACAATTTGATATTAGGTATGTGCCACAAAAAGCAATCAAAGGCCAAGCTCTAGCAGATTTCCTCGCAGAGCATCCATTGCCTAAAGATTCTCCACTCATAGATGATCTCCCAGACGAACCTATCTACAACGTGGAGACTTTCTCGCCAAATGCCTCCTGGGACATGTACTTTGACGGTGCAACCAGGACAAATGAAAAAAGAAAGCTGATCTCAGGAGTTGGCATCCTCTTTGTTAGCCCCGACAAATACATGATTCCACACGCTTTCTCGCTACTGGAACCATGCACAAACAATGCAGCTGAATACCAAGCTCTGATCCTAGGATTGGAACTCGCCATCGAATCCGGTATCACTATGCTGGAAGTCTTTGGAGACTCTCAACTGATCGTCAACCAGATGAATCAGAAATATGAAGTCAGGAAGCCTGATCTGCTGCCTTACTACAACAAGGCACAATCGCTTCTGCAAAAGTTTGACATCTGTCACATCACCCACATTCGTAGAGGTGAAAACATCCGTGCAGATGCCCTGGCCGGACTTGCCGCATCAATGGCGATCCAGGAAGGGGAAAACATGCAAATTACAGTGTGCGAGAGAAGGATCCTCCCTCCTCTTAACACACACCAAGCAGTTGCTGAATGCCACCGAGTGGTTGGAAGTCGGATCTCTATCCTTCAACCTTCAATCGGCGACTGGAGGGATCCGTTCATTGATTACACTATGTTCGGAATCCTACCTGAAGATCCAAAAGAACGGGTAAGCATCCAAAGGCGAGCCCCAAACTTTCATTTGGATATCCCTTCAAAGATCGTTTATAGGAAATCCTTCAATGGAGTACTCCTACGCTGCTTGTCACAACAAGAAGCTGAAGAAACACTCAAAGAAGTTCACGCTGGTCTTTGTGGAGCTCATCAGGCTGGTCCCAAGCTCTACGACCAAATCAAAAGGTTGGGTTACTACTGGCCTACCATGGTACCCGACGCAATGCAATTTGCTAAGCGCTGCCAACAATGCCAAGTTCATGGAGACTACATTCACATGCCTCCAGAATGGCTGCATCCTACAGCAATCTCATGGCCTTTTGAAGCATGGGGCATGGACATCATAGGTCCTATCTCTCCCCCTTCAAGCAAAGGTCATCGCTTCATCTTTGCCGCTACGGATTATTTCTCCAAGTGGTCAGAAGCATTTGCGTTCAACGAAATGAAGACCTCATCAGTTCTTCAATTCCTACGCACCAACATCATTTGTCGTTTCGGCATACCCAAAAGATTCGTCCAGGATAACGGACCACAATTCCGGGATCATCGATTCTACAGGTTCTGCGACAAATACAAAATCCAAAGCTGTCCTTCGACTCCATACAATCCGACAGCAAACGGATTAGCAGAAGCCTTCAACAAGACACTCTGCAAAATCCTCAAGAAAATGGTCTCTAGTCACGAAAGAGACTGGAGCGACAAATTGTCTGAAGCTTTGTGGGCGTATCGAACCACCGTTCGAGGACCAACCCATAGCACACCATTCTCCTTGGTCTATGGATGCGAAGCTGTCGTGCCCCTAGAGGTACAAATTCCTTCTCTGAGGGTATCTCTACAAAATGACATGACTCAAGAAAGCAATGTCAAATTGCGACTCCATGAGCTGGACAATCTCGACGAGAGACGGCTCGAAGCTCGACAAAGCATTGAACTTTACCAAGCATGCATGGCAGGATCTTTTGACAAAAAGGTCAGGCAACGCGCCTACAAAAAGGGTGACTTGGTTCTTGCGGTAAAAAGACCAATGGTCTTCGCTCACAAGTCCAAAGGCAAGTTTGAACCAAAATGGGAGGGACCCTACGTCATCGACAAGGTCTTCTCCAACGGCGCATATGCCCTCCTAAACATGGAAGGCGACAGATGTATGCTGCCTATCAACGGCAAGTTCTTGAAGCGGTACTACCCTTGAAGACTTACCCAACTGAGTAAGAGCAATGCCTGTATGGCCAAAACCTGTTCTCAGGTACTCGCTCGTCAAACCCACTCTCTTTAGAATTTTCATATCAAATGTCAAAATTTCTAGAGATTCAAAAACAATGCTTACTTTCATCATTTCATTGTTCAAAAACAAAAAAAATCCAAGTTTAGGAGCCTCTCCCTGACTTGACCAAAACTTTCGATCCTTGAACCAAAATTCATGGTTTGAAACAAAAATCCGGATTCAGGGATTTCCACCCTAGTCCACCTTACCTTTTACCGCCAAATGGTTCTAGGTCAAAATTTACGACCCTCGTGTCTTTAAACAAAAAAAATGGTTTTTCAAAAATCGTGGGGAAACGACATCAAAGTCAGTACCCGCAAAACAAAAATTTTGAAAAAAAGCAAGGATGCGACATTCCATCGATACTTGCACCCAAAATCGCAGGGAAGCGACATTTCGTCGATACTTGCAAAATCCAAAAACCGTGGAGAAGCAACAAACCAGTTGATATCCACAACCCAATTTCAAAAATCGTGGAGATGTAACATACCAGTTGCTATCCACAACCCAAAATTACAAATGGTTCGAGAAAACCTCAAATTTCAAAAATCGCGGAGAAACGACATCAAGTCAGTACCCGCAAAACCAAAAGTTTTGGGAAAAGCAGGGAAGCGACACTTAGTCGATATTTGCACCCCAATTCGCGAGGAAGCGACATTCCATCGATACTTGCAAAACCTAACCCGCGAGGAAGTGACATTCCATCAATACTCGCAAAACCGAATGAGCAAGGAAGCAACATTCCATCGATACTTGCAAGACCATTCAGCGGGGAGGCGACATTTAGTCGATACCTGCATTTTGAAAACCAAAACTCGGCTATAAATGCCAAAATCTGGCTATAAATGCCAAAACAAAATTTCCGGCTATAAACGCCAAAATCGGCTTTCATGCCAACAAAACAAAACTTGGTTTTAAAAAAACTCGGCTACAAATGCCACACAAAAAAAAGACCTGACTCTCATGTCAAAACCGGCTATAAAGGCCACAAATTGGCTATCAATGCCACCAAACCGGCTATCAATGCCACAAATTGGCTATCAATGCCACCAAACTGGCTGTAAATGCCACAAAAATCCAGCTTCCATGCCAACCCAAATTTTGGCTTTTACGCCATAAAATTTTGGCTTCCATGCCAACCCAAATTTTGGGCTTTTACGCCATAAAATTTCGGCTTCCATGCTATCTCAAAATCGGCTTTCACGCCACAACCAAAATCAGGCTCCCATGCCAAAACAATTATTTGACAAAAGATTTTCACAAAATGACAAAGCTTTTGATCAAATCCCATTTAGCAATTGCTTTCATCACAAAAAGATTTGAGTGAGCGTAGGGAACACAAAAAAAAAAAAGGTACCAAAAAAATACATGTGGTACCAAAGCAAAAAAAAAAAGAAAGTGTTCACAAGCACTACAAAAAAAGAAAAGTACCAAAAAATACATGTGGTACCAAAAAAAAAAGAAAAGTGTTCACAAGCACTACACAAAAAAAATAGTACAAAAAATATACATGTGGTACCAAAAAAAAAAAGAAGAATAGTTTCTGCTACAAAAAATCAGGAGCTTAGCCAAAAATGGTCTCCAGCCAAAGCTTCAGCTCCTCAAGCAAACTTTTGGCATCAGCCGTCAGAGTTTTCAAGGCACGCTTCTTCAGGAACTTGCCATGAGATGCTGGCGAATGCCGTAACCCTTCTTTTACACCGGGAAGCTTTTCCCCAGCAGTTTGCCATTGCTCGTTCTCTAGAGTCCTCCTCTCAAGAACTTGACCGGCATCTGCAACCCTGCGAATCAGAGTACTCTCCCTATCACGAGCCTCTGTTATAGCAGTCCACTTAGCATCAACTTGTGCCTTCAAATGCTCGAGATGCTTCCTGGCCATTTCGACCTCTCCATCAAGGATGTCAAGGTCGCGCTTTAATCCAAGGATGACTAGCTCTTCCTTATTCTTCTCTCGGACTACCTGCTTCCTGCTGTGTGTAGCCTCATTCAGGTCAGACTTAGCCTTATCAGCAGGGTCCAAGAACATCTCCTTGAAGAATTAGTCGTCAGGGAAATCCATGGTCTCAAACCACTTGTCACCCAGTGCAATGATCCTATCAACGATCGCCCTGGCACCTGTGACATCCAGACCAACCTCTTCGGTGTCAGTCAGAATCTCCTGTACATGTGGGATCATGCCAAATCCTGCCTCCAAGTGTCCAGAAAGGAGAGTCTTGACCCAAGAACTCAAAACCCGAGCCAGCACCTTCTTCGCAAATTGAAGAGACGAACTGGATGAAGATTCACCCTTCTCCGCTGATCGGCTGCTCATGTCATGTCCCATTGGAAGAGTAACAAAAGAACTCTTTCCACTTGGAGCCACTGGAGAAGGAATCTCAGCACGAGGTATCTTCTCTATCGCGTCAGAACTGGTTGTAGGAGTCTCTACGTCCGGATCGACCTCTGGCATCCCATGCTCTGGTTCTGAAGGAAGCGATGGACTCTCTTCTGTCACTTCAAAACCTGCAAATGAAACACAAAAAGGTATGAATATGATCCTGTTAAAAAAAAATCATCAGGGTCATCACTACAAAGTACCTTCTTCGACGACTGGCGGAACACTCTCTTCCTCCACGAACTCATCGGAAGCATCATCAACATTTGCGTCCATTGATGGTTCAAAGTCATCAGAATCCTGTGGCAAGTCAGCTGACAAGAGAAATGTTAGCAAATCAAGTCGCAGGCAAAAAGAAAAAAAAAAAAAAAGAGAAAGCAAAAGAAGTTATACCAATTGGAGATTCTGGAATCATTCCAGAGTCCCTCGGCTCTTCTTCAGATGCCATAACCGGCTCCATCACCGCCTCATCGGTCGGAACCTCAGGCATCGCCAAGTCTTCATCCTCTGCTAAAAAAAAAAAAGAAAAGCAGCAGCAGGGTGAGAAAACAAATCAGAACATGGAAAGCCCCATGAAAGAAGCAGAAAAAGAAAAAGGAAGAATCATACCTTCACCAATGGTCTCTTCTCCACGGCTCCTCTTCTCTGGAGGATCGTCGACAGCCTCTGGCACCTCCTCGTTGATGGTAAGAGGGATTTCCATGTCAGGAGAGTCCTCATGTGGCCCCTCGCTGTGATGATGACTCCTCCTCTTCTTACCTCTACGAGTTCGCTTCCTAGAAGAACCCGCCCCACTATCAGAGTCAGGTTTCTCACTTGGCTCCTCACTGGATGGTCTGCTCTCGCCAGTAGACTCCGCGGAAGCTCGCCTCTGTGCCGCTTGCATCCAAGCGTCGAGCTCAGCTTCCTCCTGTTCTAGCTGCTCCAAAGCCTCATCAGGTACTTCCCGAACAGCTTCAGAACCAATGACGCCCTGGTCACCGAGAAAGCCTATCTTGTGCTTCTCTCCAGAAAGGAAGGCCCAAACTCCTCTCGCCGGACGCCATCCGACTTTCCAGTACCTTTCCCCGAAGACAGCTTTATATCAAGCTCCTTCTTGGAAAGCCCCCGATATGCCAAAAAGCTCTCCGCGAACCACTTCGTGAAGCCGGCAGTTCGGAAAGTCGACAGCTCAGGATAAGAAATCGTGGCAGTAGTGTCTTCAGCACTATAAAAAGCCCATGCATTTCTGCCATCCTGTAAACCCCCAAAACGCTTCACCATACTCGAAAGCGCTCCAACAACGCCTTGAGAGAAGCCCAACTGAAGCACAAAGCGAGAAGGTACATACGGCTGGATGTCGACGAAAAGATGTCTGCGGTACACCATCGTGCCGACTCGTATGCTGAAAAGCCACTCCTTCTCTGCATTGGTCAAAGGGTAATGCCTTCCCGACCCTGCTCTGGTAGAGTCTCGGGAGGCACCAAAATCAAAAGCCTTCTTCCGCAACTCCGGAGAAAGCTTCACTGAAGACTGCCCCATCTCGACGTCCCTGAACCGTCAGATCCTCATGCGGGCAAACAAAAGTGATTCGGATACGGCTTTTCCCTTAGCCAATCGAATCATCAGAGGATCATCATCCTGTGCAGTACCCAGCTGGTGGAAGCCAGGACAGTGGTATACAAACCACGAATAAAAGATATGGGCTGAAAATACCCTATTCATAGGGAGCCCAAGCCGAACCAAGAAAGCAGCAGCCTGCAGTTCGGTACACAAGTAGGAGTAAAGAGCAGGCACCAAAGCAAGCCGCTCTCCAAACGCCATCTGACAAGCCGGAAAAATACAATGCGGCCTGATGTGCGTCCCATCTCCACCAGCAAACACAGCCTCACCTAGCCAATAAGTGAGGTAAACAGCAAGATCTCTCCGCAGTGCAATGTCAGAACAAATGACATCTGTACTCGCGAAGAAACCCTTCAACTCTTCCTGCATGGCCGAAGTCTTCTTCTTGTCTTCCCGGGTCATGCTATCAGAAGACTCTTTGCTGTCAAAGAAGTTGAAGAATGAAGAGCCATAACTCTTCCAACTGCTGGATCTCACTTTCGAGCCCTCCTTCAAAAAATCATAGAAGGCGACGAGCTGAAAGTATAGGAGCCTGAACTCCTCTGACTGCTCCTCAAGGACGCTGTCAATCGGCATGAACTCCTCATAGAGTTTGCCAAGGATGGGCAATCCAGTAATAGCACTCAACTCCTTCAGAGAAAAACCAATCTCACCGTTCGTGACAACGAAGGTATTGGTCTGAGGGAGGAAAGACTCCAACATAGCCATGAAGGCATCATCGGAAAAAGTCACGGTCTCCCTAAAAGCGCGGACCGCGTCAAAAATCTCGGCTTCCTTCAAAACGGCGTCCCCAATCAGCAAGGTGTGGTCAGTCCATGACTTCCAATCGGAGTCAGCATTGAAACGGCCACGAAGTCGAAAAGGCTTCACCCAAGTACTGCCGTCACCGCTGAAAACGCCAAGGTCCACCGGTCTCAAATCGACCGACGGATAATCAGAGCCCTGGTAGCCGCTGGCTGGCATCAACACGTCCATACGGACAGGTGGCTTCTCTGCAAAACCGGAAGGTCCACCAACAAAAACCCCGGTCTTGATCACACTGGTCCTCTTCACCCAGCTCGGAGGATCTTCCCTCTTAGGGCACGTGGGAGAAAGGCTCAGGATCGAGATGGTCCGATCAAAAGACGACCGGGTAGAAATAGTTCTCTCCTCACCATCTGCTGTGTAAGAGAACTGAAAACATCTCCTTTGGTATGTCAAGTCGTCAGGGACTGCATCTCCAAAGAAGAAGGTAGGCTTGGGTAAAACCCTCAGATCGTCCATAACCCAGGGACAGTTGCTTACCATGATCTTATAGAACTCCTCATCCTTGAGAGCGATCAATCGCTGTCTCATCTCATCGCGATTGAGGGAATCGCACTCTTCCAAGTTCTTCTCAACAAACTGGACCTTCTCCCAGGCCTGCTGAACGGCCGCATTAGAAGATCTGGCGGATCGACGAGGTACGCTTGTAGCAGGCTCTTTACCCTTGTTCGTTCTGGAGGAACCACCTGCAAAGGTTGGAAAAGAAAAAAAAAAAGATCATCATCAAAATGACAGAATTTCGCTAAAAGCAAATCTGGCGAAATTTTGGCATGGTTCCGGGGCAATTCCGAAGAAAAGGGAAATACCCCGAAAGAAACAGAAAGTTTTGAAGATGGGCTCAACATCGCTGCGAGCTCCGAAACTACAAACTTTCGAAACCTCAAAATCTCCGCAAAATCAAGAAGGGCTCAACATCGCTGCGAGCTCCAAATTCCCAAATTTGCAAAGATTTTCAGGTATGCTATCATGCTCAATCTACAAAAAGTACATGCATGAACATCTAGATTTGCATAAAAAACGCATTATCATGATGAGCAAAAAAAAAAAAAAAAGGAAGAAACTTTCTCAAAAAAAAAAAAAAAAAAAAAAAAAGAGACACACGTGAAAAAAAAAAAAAAAACAGAAATCACGTGGAAAAGAAAAGAAAAAAAAAAAAAGAGAAGAAGAATAGAAAGAAAAGAAAAAAGAAAAAAAAAAGAGAAGAGACGCTTTTTTTTCCATCCTATTCTCTACATGAAGTTTTCTTGAAAGAAAAAGAGAGAAAACTTACTTGAAGCCATTGATGGAGAAGAAGAAGGTAAAAGCTTGAAGATCCTTGAAGAAGAAGAACTCTTGGTCTTGGAGCTCTCTTGAGATTGTTGCAAAAGAAAGCAATAAGAGCAAGAGATCCTACCTTCCTTTGCTTTTATAGGAGAGAGCAAATCAAAGAAGGAAACAAAGAAGAAAGGTAAGTGTTACTAATTAGTAACCTTACCAAAAGAGAAGGAATTAGAAAGATTCTTTCCCAAAAAGGAAGATGTTTTCGAGAGATTTTCTCCCAAAATCAATCAATGAGAGATTCTCTCCAACAAAATAGGAGATTGGAGATTCTTTCCCAAAAAGAAAGATACCTTGAGATATTCTCTCCCAAATTAAGGGAATATGAGAGATTCTCTCCCATAAAGCTATTTTTAGATATTCTCTATCCAAATGAGATATCTTTAGATATTCTTTACAAAAATGGCCCCACAGGAGATCTAAGCCATCCTAAAAAGCTTAAGGTCCCATGGGTTAGCCCATATGAGCCAGGTTTGACCACCTAGGCACTAAAAAAAAAAAAAAAAAAAAATGGGCTTTTAGTCAGAAAAAAAAATCACTCTTACCAAGAGCATACAAAAATGGTTCCATGCCTCTTTTGAGTTGATTGAACCATACAAAAAATTCCAAGCCCCATGAGCTTCCAAAAATCAAACCATCCAGCCTCATAAACCAAATTGAGCCAAAATCTTGAAATTGACATTCCTCAAAAAAAATCCAAAACACTCCAATGGACCCACACAGTCCCAAAGAGTGACCAAAAACCAAATCCTGGTCCCCTAACTTGCCACATACAGCTTGTTAGGTCACAAGACCAAAACCAAAAACCAAATCATGATCCCCCAACTTGCCACATACAGCTTGTTGGGTCACAAGGTCAAAACCAAAACCCGACCCCCCTAACCTGCCACATACAGCTTGTTAGGTCACAAGGTCAAAAACAAAAGCCCAAATCCACATCCCTGATGTCATCTTCAAAACTTTGCCTCGAGATGGTACTTGATTCCTTTCATTTACCATAAAATTCCCCTGGAAGCTCAAAGGCTACTCTACCAAAGGAAAGATTGCTCAAAGACTCTTGGTCAAGACACAAGCTCCCCTTCAAAAATCTCTTCGAGGCACATCGACTACAAAAGTCAAGCAAATCATCGCTGTACCTCGAGGGGGCATTTGTTGACACCAAAAATGTCGCTTTGCCTCTTCAACATCAAGAAAGCTGCATGAAGTCGCAACCTGCCATAAATAGGCAATGCAATTTCTCCAAAAAATCAAATCTTGTCAGAATCAAACAAAAAACTGCAAGATCCTTCAAGATAGCCAAGAGAAGAGTACACATGAAGTTTCGGGCCATTTCAGAATCATTTGGCCTAACTTCGCTTCTCCGACAGCTAAAATGGCGCTCCCGGCGACGACATCATCGAAGACGTCAAAACTTCGATCAGAGCATACGGATGACTCCAGCATGTCTCAAAAGGGCTCCATGCCAAATTGCAAGTCAAACCGACAACGTTTGACCCTCCATCAATGCTCGAGCAGCAAAATCAAGCCTCCCGGCGGCGGGAACCACCGAAGCCTTCGCTCATCAAACCAAGTGCATGAGTGGCTTCAACATGCTTCCAAAAGGCTGCACGTCAAATTTCAGGTCATTCTGACAACGTTTGACCAGGTTTCGATGCTCCGAGAGAAAATCAAGCCTACCGGCGGCGGAGCAACCCGGGACCATGACATCCAAAACGGAGCCCATGGAACGTCTCAAAATGACTCCAATAGGCTCCCCGTCAAATTTCAGGTCAATCGGACATCGTTTGGCCACATATCAAAGCTCGAAATTTTCCCCGCAGCAAAATCAAGTGAAGCATCGACGGGACCCCAAACGGCTTCAAAACTCAAACAAAAGCCTATGGTTGGTCTTATTTATTGCTCAGGAGGCTTCACCTCAAATTTCAAGTCATTCCGACATCGTTTGACCAAGTTTCAGCTTCTGGCGGAAAATCAGCAGCTCTACGCGACAAAGTCTTCGGCTTTCCCAGAAAATTGGAAACTTTGCACTCTAAAAATGCAAGGATTCTCATCAGGTTTTCTACAGGAAAATCAAGCCAATAAATGAGAAGAAATGTCAGGAAAAATACAGAAGAAAACGGCGACGAAAAAGACCACAAAACGGACCAAAAACAGGGGAAAAACCCCCAGGGTCGCAGCCTGCGACCATGGCCCAGGGTCGCCGGCGACCCTGGCCCATGGTCGCCGGCGACCATGGAAGTCCGGGTCACCGGATTTTTCGCCGGTGACCCGTTTTTCCGTCCTTTTCGCGTTTCGCGCACTTTGGCCCCTGTGGTTTCCTGAAAATGTGATTTTTAGTGCTTGAAATTGACTCATGTCCGCCGACATCCGTCAAAATCACAGGTCAACCTCCAAAAGTATCAAAATCAACATTGATCGCCAACCGGTCGACCAAAAAAGTGTACTTTCCGCCTGATCGATCGAAAAATCGACAGGACAGATGTCACCGGCCCGCTCTTAGCTATCACTGTCTGAAGTTACATGTTCATCCGATGTCGATCAGCATGAAGATCCATCGATGATCATCGCCAGAAGAATTCCAGAAGACACGGCACGGCCCGCGACTCTTCGACTGCTCGGCGACCAATTAATGTGGTTAATTGACTAGCTTTATTGCAGTCATTAATTCATTTCTTTGGACGGCCCAATCAGAAGCAAGCATTTGGGAGTTACAAGTCAATTGATTCATGGCATTTAACCCATGAAACTCCTCCCATTATGGTAATTAAGGTGATTAAAAGCCCTTAATCTCCATCGGCCAATCAGATTCAAGGAAAAAGGAGTTACAAAATCAAAGAAATAAATCTTGTAACTCCTCCCATTAAAGCCATTAAGGCCCATAAACTCTCCTAAATGGCTACCAAAAGCCTATAAATAGGAGAGCATTCCATTGAAATGAGGATAAAAAAAAAAGAGATCGGATCGGAAGAGAGCGGAAAGAATCCAGAGAAAGAAAAAGAGAGAAAAACTCTGCTGAAGTTCTGCACCGGCCACCACTACAAGGTGACAAAAGTCCCTTGGGGGGCACCCCCCCCCCCCCCCAAGGTCCTTGCCTTCTCACGCTGCCTCCAATGGCTTAGACGTGGCTTTTCAGCCCGTCTACTTAGCTTTTTATTGGACATAGGACCTTCTCTTGGTCTTTGTCCTCTAAAAACCTGAGGTTATAGCCAAGCCAAGCAAATCAAGAGCATCCTCTGTTCTCATCTGCATGGATGATGGCGAAGCCTATACATGACTTGCGACCGTCAATCTGAACGAGTCCCCCACAATCTCCTGAGAAGTTAGATCCTCCTTTTCTTGCTTTTCATTGTAGTTTGTATTTTTCTAAAAGAGACAAAAATCACAACTCTTGTCTTTCATTATTGATGAGAATTGTAAATCGGTTATAAACGCCAAAATCGGCTATAAATGCCAAACAAAATCGCCTTTCACGGCAAACCAAGAAAATGTCTCTTTTTTTAAATATTTGTGCAATGGAAAACTTGAAAGAAGTTGATTTCCTTTTTACTTACGAAGGTTGATCTCCGGATTACCACTTGTAATTCCAAGTAAAATAGAAAATCTGGCACACCCACACAAAGAAATGTTGATGCACGCTTCAGGCCCGCCAGGGCGCGAAAGGGCCGGACCCGACGGACTCCCACGTTCCGCCGACCCCGGTAGCCGCCCCACGGCGCCTCGGAGCGCGTTCCATCACTAACCTCAGTTTTTTAAAGGACAAGGACCAAGAGAAGGTCCTATATCCAATGAAAAACCGAGTAAACGGGCTGAAAAGCCGCGTTTAGGCCATGTTGGAGAAGGAGGAGGCCTTGGGGGGGTGGCCCCCCAAGGGACGTTGATCACCTTGTGGTGTTCTTTGCAGCAGAGCAGCAGGACTTCGTCTGAATTTCTTTGGGAGAAGTGTAGAACTTCAAGTCAATAGATGTCGATATGATCCTTCGATGATGATCCCCTCTCTCTTGGAAATGGATCTCCTTTTATAGGCTTTTGGTAGCCATGGGATGGTTATGGGCATTGATAGCCATGATGAGAGCATTGATGAGGAGTTACAAGTTGATTTTGTAACTCCTTTTTCATGGCTTGTGATTGGCCGATGAAGGTAGTGGGCTTTTAATTGCCTTTATGCTTCATGATGATGGGAGTTTCATGGGTTTAATGCCATGATTACTTAGATTTTTAACTCCCAAATGCTTGAATCTGATTGGGCTGTCCAAAATAATGAGTTAATGACCGCATTAAGTTGTCCTAAACGGGTCAATTAACGTCATTAAGTGGTCGCCCAGGCATGTGAAGAGTCGCGGGCCGCACTGCGCCTTTTGAGATTCTTCTTGCGATCATCACAGGTGGATCCACACATTGTTTGATGTCGGATTGCAGTGCAATTTCAGACATTGATTGATGTTGGCGGGCCGGTGACATCTGTCTTGTCGATTTCACGATCGGTCGGACAGAAAGTGCACTTTCTTGGTTAGCCGGTTGGCGATCTTGAGGTGATCGGTGATGATTTCATGCTTTTGACGGCGGATCCGAGATGTCGACGAAGATCAGTCGTTTTCAAGCATCAAATATTGCATTTTCCAAAAATCACAGAGGCCGGAACACCCGAAACGCCAAAAGAATCTGAAAACGGACACTTTGGTGCAAAATCCGGCGACCCGGATTTCCAGGGTCGCCGGGCGACCATGCACCCAGGGTCGCCGGCGACCTTAGGGTTTTTTGCCCTTTGGTCGCCGAGCTCCGTTTTTGGCCGATTTTCCATCTTTTTCGTTCCTTTTTCCTTCTTTATTTTTCTTGACAATTTTCCTCAATTATGACTTTATTTTCTTGGAGAAAACTTGACGAGAATCCGCGCGAAATCGGAGCACAAAGTTTCCCATTTTTCGGGAAAGCCGAAGACTTTGTAGCCGATTTTCCGTCAAGCGTCGAAACTAGGTCAAACGATGTCGGAATGACGTGAAAATTGAGGTGAAGCTTCTTGAGCAGTGGATGGGACCAACCATGGGCTTTTATTTGAGTTTTGAAGCCGTTTGGGGTCCCATTGATGCTTCACTTGATTTTGCTGCGGGAAAATGCCGAGCTTTGATATGTGGTCAAACGATGTCTGATTGACCTGAAATTTGACGGGGAACCTATTGGAGTCATTTTGAGACGTTCGATGGGCTCCGTTTTGGATGTCATGGTCCCGGGTTGCTCCGCCGCCGGTAGGCTTGATTTTCTCTCGGAGCATCGAAACCTGGGCAAACGTTGTTGGAATGACCTGAAATTCGACGTGCAGCCTTTTGGAAGCATGTTGAAGCTACTCATGTATTTTGTTTGATGCGTGATGGCTTCGGTGATTCCCACCGCCGGGAGGCTTGTTTTTGCTGCTCGAGCATTGATGGAGGGTCAAACGTTGTCGGTTTGACTTGAAATGTCAGGTGTACCCCTCTTTTAGCTGTCTTGAAGGATCTCTCAGTTTCTGTCTGATTCTTACAAAATCTGATGCTTGAAGTAGCCTTGTCTATTTTTAGTAGGATGCAGCTTCAGGAGGCTTCTTGATGTTGAGGAGACATATTGACTTTTTTTGGTGTCAATAGGGCTCCGTTTTGGATGTCATGGTCCTGGGTTGCTCCGCCGCTGGTAGGCTTGATTTTCTCTCGGAGCATCGAAACCTGATCAAACTTTGTCGGAATGACCTGAAATTTGACGTTCAGCCCTTTGGAGGCATGTTGAAGCCACTCATGTGTTTTATTTGATGAGTGATGGCTTCGGTGGTTCCCTCCGCCGGGAGGCTTGATTTTGCTGCTCGAGCATTGATGGAGGGTCAAACGTTGTCGGTTTGACTTGAAATTTGGTATGGAGCCCTTTGGAGACATTCTGGAGTCATCCGTAGGCTCTGATCAAAGTTTTGGTGTCTTTGATGATGTCGCCGCTGGGAGCGCTTGTTTAGCTGTCGGAGCAGTGAAGTTAGGCCAAACGTTGTTGGAATGACCCGAAACCTTAGGTGTACCCCTCTTTTGGCTGCCTTGAAAGATCTTTCAGTTTTTGTCTGATTCTGACAAGATCTGATGCTTGAAGTAGCTTTTCCTGTTTTGTAGTAGGATGCAGCTTGACGAGGCTTCTTGATGTTGAGGAGACAGTGACTTTTTTGGTGTCAACAAATGCCCCCTCGAGGTACAGCGACGAGTAGCTTTTTGGAGTCGATGTGCCTCGAAGAGAAACTTGGAGGAGAGATTCCAACTTGACCAAGAGTCTAAAGAAAATTTTTTTTTTTTTTTAATAGCCTTCTGAGTTTCCGCGGGAATTTTATGGTAGTGAGAGGGATCACACACGATCTCAAGGCAAAGTTTTGAAATGACATGGGGTATTTGGATTTTGGGTTTTGGATTTTGGTTTTTGACATTGTGACCTAATAAGCTATATGTGGCAGGTTAGGGGGTCGGGGTTTGATTTTGATTTTGACCTTGTGACCCAACAAGCTGTATGTGGCAGGTTGGGGGGTCAGATTTGGTTTGTTGGTTTTGGATTTTGATTTTCGTTTTGGTCTTGTGACCTAACAAGCTGTATGTGGCGAGCTAGGGGACCGGAATTTGGTTTTGTGAAATGTCAATTTCAAGATTTTGGCTCAATTTGGTTCATGAGGTTGGATGGTTTGGTTTTTGGAAACTCATGAGACTTTCTTTTCTTTTTTTTTGAATGGTCCCATCAACTCAAAAGAGGCATGGGACTTTTTTTCTTTTTTTGCTCTTTTCTCTCATTCTTTTTTTTTTTTTTTGGCTGTTGGTAAGAGGAATAGTTTGACTAAAAGCCACTTTTAGTGCCTAGGTGGTCAAACCTGACTCATATGGGCTAACCCATGGGACCTTAGGCTTTGGAGATGGCCTAGATCTCATATGGTGTCATATTTGTAAAGAATATCTAAAAATATCTCTTTTGTGTAGAGAATATCTAAAAATATCTTTACTTGGAGAGAATTTCTCAAGTTTTCTTTTTGTGGAAAGATTTTCTCAAAATAACTTTCTTTTTGGGAAAGTAGCTTACCTCCTTTCTTTCTCCTTGTTTCCTCTTTTGGCTTGCTCTCTTCTATAAAAGCAAGAGGGTTGGTGCTTTTGCTCCATTGCTTTCTTTTGCAAGAAATCTTCAAGAGTGCTCTCCAAGACAAGAAGTGCTTTCTCTTCTTCAAGGATCTCCAAGCTTTTCTTCTTCTTCTCCATTAATGGCTTCAAGTAAGTTTTCTTCCTCGTCAAGAATCTCCATTGTAGAAGTAGATTGTTTATTTTTTCTTTTCTTCTTCTTTTTCTTTTTTCTTTTCTTTCCCCTTTTTTTTTCTTTTCATGCACGTTTTCCTTCTCTTTTTTTTTGTGCTTCTTTTTTTTTCTCTTTCCACGGTTTTTTTCTCTATTTTTTTTAAACCGTGTACTCTCTTTTATTTTCTGTTTTTTTTTCTCACACTGATTTCTGTTTTTTTTTTTTTTTCTCTTCTTTTCTTTTTTTTTTTGTTGTTTTTTTTTTCTTCTGGCTGTACGGACAGGTCCGAACGGACCTGACCGTACTGCCACGTGGCAGTGGGCCACGGCCTGTGGGCCCAAAATTATTTTTTTTTTTTGCTGAGATTTTTTTTTCTCTTTCTTTTTCGTTTTCCTTGTTTGCTCACTATGATAATGAGGCTATGTAATTTCAATATGTATGCATTTTTTTTTTGTTTGATGCATCAAGATAGAAGGCTAGAGTCTTTAGGTCAAGCCAACATGATTTTTGACTTGGACAAAGTTTGATTGGTTTTGACCAAATTGGGTTGGAATTGGTCAAACTTTGGTCAAGGTTTTCCTAGCATCTAATGCATGATGATGTTTTTTTTTTTTATGCATGAGTTTTGGTAAATAGATTTGGAAGTATGATGATGCATACCTGAAAATCTTTTGCAAGTATCGGGATTTTGAGCTCGCAGCGATGTTGAGCTCTTTCTCGGTCTTGCTGGATTTTAAGGAAGTTTTACAATTTTTGGATTCTGAAGCTCGCAGCAATGTTGAGCTCTTTTCCAGATTTTGCGGAAGTTTGATGAGATTGGCTTGTTCTCGCAGCGATGTTGAGTTCAAGCCTTCTTTGAGAATCCTCCACTGACTATGAGCTCACAGCGATGTTGAGCTCATCTTCAGGCTTCCTGTCTTTTTTGGAGTATTTTCCTTTTCTTTGGAATTGCCCCGGAACCATGTCAAAATTTTGCTAGAATTTTTGTAGCAGAATTCTGTCATTTTGATGTTGATTGATCTTTTCTCTTCCACCTTTTGCAGGTAGTTCTTCTAGAACGAACAAAGGTAAAGGTCCTGTTACTGACGAACCTCATCGGTCTGCTAGATCTTCCAATGCGGCTGTTCAGCAGGCTTGGGAGAAGGTCCAGTTTGTGGAGAAAAACTTGGAAGAATGTGATTCCCTCAATCGTGATGAGATGAGACAGCGATTGATCGCTCTCAAAGATGAGGAGTTCTATAAGATCATGGTAAGCGGTCGTCCTTGGGTTACGGACGATCAGAGTGTTGTGCTCAAGCCTACCTTCTTCTTCGGTGATGCAGTCCCTGACGACTTGACATACCAAAGGAGATGTTTTCAGTTCTCTTACGCAGCAGATGGTGAGGAGAAAACTATTTCTACCCGGTCGTCTTTTGACCGGACCATCTCGATCCTGAGCCTTTTTCCCACGTGCCCTAAGAGGGAAGATCCTCCGAGCTGGGTGAAGAGGACCAGTGTGATCAAGACCGGGGTTTTTGTTGGTGGACCTTCTGGTTTTGCAGAGAAGCCACCTGTCCGTATGGACATGTTGATGCCAGCCAGTGGCTACCAAGGTTCTGATCATCCATCGGTTGATTTGAGACCGGTGGGCCTTGGCGTTTTTCGGGGTGATGGCAGCAATTGGGTGAAGCCTTTTCGACTTCGTGGCCGTTTCAGTGCTGACTCGAGCTGGGAATCATGGACTGATCACACCCTGAGGATTGGTGAGGCCGTTCTTCGAGAGGCCAAGATTTTTGACGCGGTTCGCGCTTTTCGGCAAATCGTCGTTTTTTCCGATGAGGCTTTCATGGCCATGCTGGAGTCATTCCTTCCACAAACCAACACCTTCATTGTGATGAATGGTGAGATTGGTTTTTCTTTGAAGGAACTGAGCGCCATCACCGGATTGCCTATCCTCAGCAAACTCTATGAGGAGTTTATGCCTATTGACAGCATCCTTGAGGAGAAATCTGAGGAGTTTAGGCTTGTGGACTTTCAGCTCGTCGCCTTCTATGATTTTTTGAAGGAAAAGGAGGGCACGAAAGTTAGACGCAGCAGTTGGAGAAGTTGCAGCTCCAACTTTTTTGACGGCGGGGATTCTTCTGATGGCATGGCCCAGGATGTTAGGGCTAAAGCAACAAGTTTGAAGAAGATCGCTGCTATGTGAGAAGATTTGAAGAAGTTCTTCGCAAGCACGGATGCCATTTATCCTGACATTGCGTTGCGGAGAGATCTCGCTGTTTACCTCACTTACTGGCTGGGTGAGGCCGTTTTTGCTGGAGGAGATGGGACGCACATCAGGCCGCACTGTATTTTTCGGGCTTGTCAGATGGCGTTTGGAGAGCGGCTGGCTTTGGTACCTGCTCTTTACTCCTATTTGTGTACCGAACTGCAGGCTGCTGCTTTCCTGGTTCGGCTTGGGCTTCCCACGAACAGGGTATTTTCTGGCCACATCTTCTATTCGTGGTATGTATACCACTGTCCTAGCTTCCATCGTTTGGGAGTTGCACCGGACGAAGATCCCTTTATGATTCGTTTGGCTAGAGGGACAGCCGTTCCCGAATCACTTTTGTCTGCCCGTTTAAGGATCCGACGATTTAGGGACGTCGAGATTGGGCAGTCTTCGGTGAAGCTTTCTCCGGGTTTGCGGAAGAAGGCTTTTGACTTTGGTGTCTCCCGTGATTCGACCAGGGCAGGGTCGGGAAGACACTATGCTTTGATAGACGCGGAGAAGAGGTGGCTCTTCAAATACGGGTTGGTACGATGGTGTACCGCAGACATCTTTTCGTCGACATCCAACCGTATGTCCCTTCGCGTTTTGCATTGCAACTTGGCTTCTCTCAAGGCATTGTTGGAGCGCCTTCGAGTATGGTGAAGCGTTTTGGAGGTCTGCAGGATGGGAGAAATGCATGGGCCTTTTATAGCGCCGAGGACACTACCGCCATGATTTTCTATCCTGAGCTGCCCACCTTCCGGACTGCTGGCTTCAAGAAGTGGTTCGTAGAGAGCTTTTCAGTGTACCGGGGGCTTTCCAAGAAAGAGCTCGATATTAAGCAATCTCCTGGGAAGAGTCTTGGCAAATCGGATGGTGTCCGTCGGGAGGAAGTTTTGGCCTTCCTTTCTGGAGAGAAGCACAAGAAAGGCTTTCTCAACGGGCAGGACATCATCAGATCAGGAGCTGCACAGGGGATTCCTGGTGAGGTCCTGAGACAGCTGGAGGAGGAGGAGGCCGAGATCGATGCTATGATACAGGCAGAGCATACGAAGGCTTCCATGGAGTCTACTGAGAAAAGTAGACCATCCAGTGAGGACTCTTGTGAGAGGCTTGATGTTGATAGTGGGGCAGGATCGTCGAGCAGATTGACCCGCCGAGGCAAGAGGAGGAGAGGACAACGCCGTAACATAAGACGGCACGATAGTCCTTCTGATCTCGAAGTTCCTCTCACCATTGCTGAAGAGGTGTCTGAGGATGTTGACGAGCCTCCGGAGAAGAGAAGCAAAGAAGAGGAGATAGATGGTATGATCCCCTTTCTTTCCTTTTGTTTCTTCCTTTTTTTCTTGTGAAAGTTTTTGTTTTGATCCGTTGCTTCTTTTTTTTTTTAGCAGAGGATGATGACCTGGTGATGCTTGAGGTTCCTGCCGATGAGGCAATGACGGATCTAGTCGTGGCATCTGAGGAAGAGCCCAGGGACTCTGGAGTGGTTCCAGAATCTTCACCTGGTATGATTTGCTTTGGCTTTTGCTTTTTTTTTTTCTTCTTTTGCTGTCATTTTCTAACATGTAGCTGACTTGCCAGAGGATTCCGACGATTTCGAGCCATCTATGGACGCATTGACGATGCTTCGGATGAGCTCAAAGAGGCAAAGAGTACTCCGCCGGTCGTCGAAGCAGGTATATTTGCAATAATAATCTTGATATATTTTTGACAAGATTATATTCATACCTTTTTGTCTTTTTCTTCTTTTTCTTCTTTTTTCTTTTGACAGATTGTGAAGCAGCAGGAGAGATTCCTCCGTCTTCTTCAGAGCCAGAACAGGGGACACCTGCTGCTGATCCAGAAGTAGGGGCTTCTTCCACTTTCAATGAGTCAGCTTCTTCTATTGGAAATAGTTTATTGATTACTCTCCCAATGGAGCATGACGTGGGTAGTCAGGCACCAGAGCATGGCGAATCCTCATCTGCACCGCACTTTCAGTATGCAAGGAAGGTGTTGAAGACTGTCTTCGGCTCATGGGTTGAGACTCTTTCTTCAGGTCATTTGGAAGCTGGTTTTGGCATGATCAAGCATGTGCAGGACATCCTCGCTGATAGCAAAGAAGTTGGTCTGGACATCGCAAGCGCCAAGGATTTTGTTGAGGAGATCATCACCTTGGGGAGCAAATGGACTGAGACCAAGAGTTTCCCAGATGGTGACTTATTTGATGAGATGTTCATAAAACCTTCCAACAAAGTCAAAGCTGAGCTGACTGAGGTCACGAAGACTCGGAGGCAAATCGTTCGGGAGAAGAACGTTACCGAGTTATCCATCATGGGGCTGAAGCAAGACTTGGACCGCCTTGATAAGGAGGTTGTCCAGCCCAGGGACTCTTGATCTTTTTGAGGAAGAGGCTGCTGCCAAATGGACCGCCATTGCGGAGGCTCGTGACAAGGAGGGGACTCTTATTCGCCAGGTTGAGGAAGCCGAAGGTAATGTCCGGAGGAAGACTCAAGAGCATGAGCAGTGGCAGGTCCTCTGGGAAGAACTTCCTCGTGCTGCAGATGGGTCACGGCATTCGGCCGCGTTTTATGGGGACATTCTGAAGAAGCGTGGCCTAAAAACTTTAGAAGTTAAGGCCATGGGTCTGCTTGAGGAGTTGAACCTTTGGTTGAAGACCATGTGGGATTGAGCTCCTGAGTTGTAACAAACTCTTTTTCCTTCTTCTCTTTTTTTTGGTACCTCCATGTATAAACAGTTTTGGTACTATATTTTGTATCCCCTTCCTTTCACTTAAATCATTTTTTTGATGAAAACAATTTTGAGCAAAAGTTGATGGGAATGTTTGTTTAAGAATTTGATCAAAAGGTTGTCATTTTGTGAAAATCTTTTGTCAAAGAGTTGTTTTGGGCATGAAGGCCAATTTTTGTGGTGAAAAGCCTGCTTTTTTTTTTTTTTTTTTTTTTTTAATGGTTTGAAAACCACATTTTGGATGGCGTGAAAGCCTAATTTTGTGGCGTAAGAGCCAAAATTTGTTTTGCGGCATGGGAGTCAAAATTGTTGGATGGCGTGAAAGCCGAATTTTAGAATGGCATAGCAGCCGAATTTTGGAATGGCATAGAAGCCGAATTTTGTTTTGTTTGTTTTGGACTTTATAGCCGAATTTTGGCATTTATAGCCAGATTTTGGCGTTTATAGCCGATTTTTTTGGCGTTTATAGCCAAAATTTTTTTTTTGTTTTGTTTTGGCATTTATAGCCGACTTTTGGCGTTTATAGCCGAATTTTGAGATGGCATGAGAGCCAAAAATTTTGTTTGTGGCATGAGAGCCGATTTTGAGATGGCATGAAAGCCGATTTTGGCGTTTATAGCCGAAATTTTTTTGTTTTGGCATATATAGCCGGATTTTGGCATTTATAGCCGGTTTTTTGCGTTTATAGCCGAGTTTTTTGAAAACCAAGTTTTGTTTTATTGGCATGAAAGCCGATTTTGGCGTTTATAGCCGAAATTTTTTTGTTTTGGCATTTATAGCCGGATTTTGGCATTTATAGCCAGATTTTTGGCGTTTATAGCCGCTTTTTGGTTTTCAAAATGCAGGTATCGACTAAATGTCGCCTCCCCGCTGAATGGTCTTGCAAGTATCGATGGAATGTCTCTTCCTTGCTCATTCGGTTTTGCTAGTATTAATGGAATGTCACTTCCTCGCGGGCTGGGTTTTGCGAGTACCGACGGAATGTCAGTTTCTCGCGAATTGGGGTGCAAATATCGACTAAGCGTCGCTTCCTTGCTTTTCCCAAAACTTTTGGTTTTGCGGGTACTGACTTGGTGTCGTTTCCCCGTGATTTTTTTTTTGAAATTTGAGGTTTTCTCGAACCATTTGAAATTTGGGTTGTGGATAGCAGCTGGAATATTGCGTCTCCACGATTTTTGAAATTTGCAAGTATCGAATGGGGTTCGTTTCCTTGCGATTTTTGGGTTTTGGAAGTATCGAATGGGGTTCGCATCCTTCCATTTTTTTTGGGTTTTGCGAGTATCGACTGAATGTCGCTTCCCCGCGGTTTGTAAAAACCAAAATTTTTGTTTAAAGACACGAAGGTCATAAATTTTGCCTTAAAACCATTTTGGTTGTAAAAGCCGAGGCGGTCTAGGGTGAAACTTCCTAAGTCCCGATTTTTGTTTCAAACCATGAATTTTGGGTTCAAGGATCGAAAATTTTGGTCAAGTCTGGGAAGAGGCTCCTAAACTTGGATTGATTTTTTTTTTGAACAATGAAACGATGAAAGTAAGCATTGTTTTGAGAGATTGTTTTTTTTTTGGAAACTTCAGCATAAGGATGAAAATTTCAAAAGAGGTGGGTTTGACGAGCAAGTACCTTGGAAATAGGCTTTGGCTGTGTAGATATCGCTCTGACCCTTTTGAGGAAGTCTTTAAGGGTAGTACCGCTTCAAGAACTTGCCGTTGATGGGTAGCATACATCTGTCTCCTTCCATGTTTAGAAGAGTGTATGCACCATTGGAGAAGACTTTGTCGATGACGAAGGGTCCCTCCCATTTTGGTTCGAATTTGCCTTTGGATTTGTGGGCAAAGACTATGGGTCTTTTTACTGCAAGAACCAAGTCAACCTTTTTGTAGGCGCGTTGCCTGACCTTTTTGTCGAAAGATCCTGCCATACGTGCTTGGTACAACTCAATGCTTTGTAGAGCTTCGAGTCGTCTTTCATCGAGATTATCCAGCTCTTGGAGTCTCAATTTGACATTGCTTTCTTGCGTCATGTCATTTTGCAAAGATACCCTTAAGGAAGGAATTTGTACTTCCAAAGGGACAACAGCTTCGCATCCATAGACCAAGGAGAATGGTGTGCTATGGGTTGGTCCTCGAACGGTGGTTCGATAGGCCCACAAAGCTTCTAGTAGTTTGTCACCCTAGTCTCTTCTGTGACTAGAGACCATTTTCTTGAGAATTTTGTAGAGTGTCTTGTTGAAGGCCTCTGCTAGTCCATTCGCTGCTGGATTATATGGAGTCGAAGGACAACTTTGGATTTTGTACTTGTCACAAAACCTGTAGAATCTGTGATCTCGGAATTGTGGTCCGTTATCATGGACGAATCTTTTAGGTATGCCGAAGCAACAAATAATGTTGGTGCGCAAGAACTGAAGGACTGATGAAGTCTTCATTTCGCTGAGCACAAATGCTTCTGACCACTTGGAGAAATAATCTGTAGCGGCGAAGATGAAGCGATGACCTTTGCTTAATGGGGGAGAAATAGGACCTATGATGTCCATACCCCAGGCTTCGAAAGGCCATGAGATTGCTGTTGGATGTAGCCATTCTCGAGGCATGTGGACATAATCTCCATGAATCTGGCATTTTTGGCAGCGCTTGGCAAATTGTATTACATCAGCTACCATGGTAGGCCAATAGTAACCTAGCCTTTTTATCTGGTTGTAGAGCTTAGGGCCAGCTTGATGGGCTCCACAAAGACCAGCATGTACTTCTTCGAGAGTTTCCTTAGCCTCTAGTTGTGATAAGCAGCGTATGAGTACTCCGTTGAAGGATTTTCTGTAAAGTGCTTTTGAAGGTATATCCAAATGAAAGTTTGGGGCTCGTCTTTGGATGCTTACCCGCTCTTTTGGATCTTCAGGTAGTATTCCGAACATGATATAATCAATGAATGGATCTCTCCAGTCGCCAATCGGAGGTTTGAGGATGGACATTTGACTTCCAACCACTTGGTGGCATTCAGCAACTGCTTGGTGTGTGTTGAGAGGAGGGAGAATCCTTCTTTGACACACTATGACTTGCATGTTTCTCCCTTCTTGGATTGCCATGGATGCGGCAAGTCCAGCCAAGGCATCTGCATGGATGTTTTCACCTTTGAGGATGTGGGTGATGTGACAAATGTTGAATCTTTGTCGAAGCGGCTGTGCCTTATTGTAGTAAGGCAGCAAATCAGGCTTCCTGACTTCATACTTCTGATTCATCTGGTTGACGACCAGTTGAGAGTCTCCAAAAGCTTCCAGCGTGGTGATGCCGGGTTCGAGGGCGAGTTCCAATCCTACAATCAGGGCTTGGTACTCAGCTGCATTGTTTGAACATGGTTCAAGTAGCGAGAAGGCGTGTGGAATCATGTATTTGTAGGGACTGACAAAGAAGATGCCAATTCCCGATATTTGCTTTCCCCTTTCATTTGTCCTGGTTGCACTGTCAAAGTACATGTCCCAGGAAGCATCTGATAAGGAAGTTTCCACATTGTAGACAAATTCGTCTGGGAGATCATCCCTGAGTGGAGAATCTTTAGGCAATGGATTCTCTGCGAGGAAGTCTGCTAGAGCTTGGCCTTTGATTGCTTTTTGTGGTACATACCTAATATCAAACTGTGATAGAAGGATGGACCATTTTGCCAGTCGGGCATTGAGAGAACCTGCTCTTATGACAAGGACCGTTACGAGGTTGATCCTCGAAATCAGGTAGACTGTGTTCGACAGCAGATAGTGACGCAGCTTTTGTACAGCGAACATTTCTGCAAGGCATTCTTTTTCGACTGGGGAGTAGCGCTTTGCACCTACTATCATGCTGCTAAGGTAATATAGAGCAGCTTCTTTTCCGTCGTCATTTTCTTGTGCGAGCAGAGCGCCCAAAGAGTGGTCGAGAGCTCTTGTGTACAAGATGAATGGTTTTCCAGTTGTGGGGGGAGCTAGCACTGGAGGTTTGGTGAGGTATGCTTTGATGTCTTGAAATGTATTTTCACATTCAGCATCCCAGACAAAGTCCAGCCTTTCTTCATTAAACGAGAGAATGGACAGCATTTCCCTGATAGATTGGAGATGAACCGTCGAATGTAGGCCAGCCTTCCTTGAAGCCCTTTTAATTCTCTTAGGGTTCTGGGAGATGGCGTTTCCAGGATAGCCTTGACTTTGGTGGGGTCAAGTTCTATTCCAGCTTTCCGTACTATGAATCCGAGAAACTTACCCGATGAGACACCGAAGAAGCACTTTAGTGGATTCATCCGCAATTTGTGTTTGCGAAGTCGGAGGAAGACTTCTCGAAGATCTTCGAGATGGACTTCTTTTCTTCTGCTTTTTATGGCGAGGTCGTCAACATAGCATTCTACCGTCTTGTGCTGCATATCTTGGAATATTTTCATCATTGCCCTCTGATATGTTGCACCTGCATTTTTCAGACCAAATGGCATGACAGTGTAGCAATACATGCCGAATGGTGTCCGAAATGATGTATGCCTTTCATCTTCAGGATGCATCTTTATCTGGTTGTAGCCAGAGAATCTATCTATGAATGTCATTCGCTCGAATCCATAGGTGTTGTCAATCATCACCTTTGGTATGGGGAGCGGGAATTCATCTTTAGGACATGCACTATTCAGGTCTCTGTAGTCGATACAGACCCTTATCTGCCCATTTTTCTTTGTCACAGGGACGATATTGGCCAACCATTCAAGATGCTGTTCCTCGCGGATGAAGCCAACGTTTTTGAGTTTCTGAACTTCTTATTCAATTTTGTCCATCACGTCGGGACGGAATCTTCTTTGGCCTTTTTTAATAGGCTTGATTTCTTTTTGCAAGTTGAGCTTGTGGACTGCTACTTTGGGATCCAAGCCAGGCATTTCGGCATAAGACCATGCAAAGCAATCAACGAACTCACGAAGAAAAGAGATATACTCGGGTAACTCATCATTCTTTATATTCTTGCTTATGAATACAGGACGTGGGTTATCAGGTGTTCCCAAGTCTATCTTTTGGACATGATCTTCTGTTGGAAGGTTTGAAGGTGGTTACTCCACATTATTTTCGGAGGCTTGCATCTCAACAAGACCTTCTGGAGTGCCAGAGGCATTTTCAAACTGAGGCTCTGTTTCTGTCCATGAATCTTCTTGATCAGTATTCTTTTCAAGGCTTGCAATGAGATGGTCCCAATCATTTGCTGGAATTGGGTTGAAGTAAGGTACTTCTTTTGGAGACGATGGTTCTTCTGGGATAGAGAACCGCTCGTCTGTGTCATCAGACAATTCCTCTTTATTATCAGAGAAATCATAACAATTGGAGGAGCTTTCTGGATTTTTGACGAATAACTCCTTAAAGAGATATCCAGGGATATCGATGTCTTCATGAGATGTTGAGGCTTGGTCGATAAAGCGACTTTGTAGCCATGGTGTCAACTGTCTCATAGGAGCGGTAGGATCATACCCCAACCCATATGAAGACTTGCCCTTTTGAAGGTGGATTCACCAATCTTCTGGTTGACTTTTGATCAGGGTGGGTTCCAATAGTGTAAGAATACCACGGCCACCTCCCAAACTAGTCGGATTTTGAGCGTCGTAGCCCATTTTCTTCATGATAGCTTGTGCCATTGGACTATACAGGGATAGCTGAGGCATGCCTTCATTTTGGAAAGGTTCAAGCAGAGAGTTCAGTGGAGATGCTCCCGATCTGTGGAAGAAGATTGTTTTTTCTTCTGGCGAAGTTGCCGGAATAACAAAGGAAGCAGACGTAGGGTCTTCTATGTCTGCAAGTGTCTCCAATGGAGTGAGAGTGAGCTGATCTTGCTGAGTATCAGCTTGGCTTGATGCTGTGTCATCTTCTGACTCTGACTCCGAGTCTGTGTCATGCATAATGGACACAAAGGAGACAGTGAACTTGCCCCCAGTCTTTTGTTTTGTCTTCTTCGCTTTGGTAGTGATTACCAAAGGCTTTGGAGATTTGAAGGAGACGACGAAGGGAGCTTGACCACTTCCTTCGAGTTTGGTGGAGGGTTTGTTTACCTCCGATGATTGCTGAAGAGCCTTGCCTTTATCTTTCTGGAGACTATCGGCAAAGTGAATTGTTTTTTCCTCCTGTTCTTCTTTTCCATCTTTATACATTTGAGCATCTGCAAAATGGAGATCTTTGCCTTTGAAGGGCTTTTTGTCTGCAAATACTCGATGTATCAGGCCATCGTCGCCAACGAACTTGATGCACTGATGTAGAGTTGAAGGGACGACACCATTCTCATGTATCCAGGGGCGTCCAAGGAGTATATTGTAGCATGAAGGGGTCCTTATTACATACACAGTGACTTCAGAAATAAGATCACCGATTTGCAATTTGAACCTGATTTTGCCAATAGGCTTTTGAGCGCTACCGTCATATCCGAAGATGGATACGGACGTGTGACTCAGCTTGCTAGGTGGGATGCCCAGCCCTTCGAGTGCCGAAGTAGAGATGAGGTTGAGTGCAGAACCTGGATCGATCTGAACTCTGTGTACTGGCATTTTTTTGACGTACCCTGTAAAGTACAAGGGTCGGTTGTGCTTTGTTTCGTCTAGGAGGAGGTCATCCTTGTCGAAGGCAATTGTTGCATTTGCTACTTTTTGTACTGAGAGGCATTCATTGCTTGATCCCTCAGTTTTCTTCTTTTCTCCCTTTGAGGGAGTATTTGATTTTTTGACCCTATAGTCCATTTCAATTTGTAGGACTTGTGGGGCATGTTTGTCGACATCCGCATTCAGCCTTTGTAATTCTGAAATGAGACTATCACGAGTTTATGGAGACATTTTCAATAAGTCAAGGATGTGTAGACGTGTAAGTATGTGTTTGAAGTGCTCAATCAAGTCATACTTGAAAGGCTCCTTCGGGCCTGCATTTTCATTATTATTGCCACTTGGGGCGCTTACATCTTGCTTTACCGAAGGATTTACATAAGAAGAAGAGGGTTGATTGTAATTTTTATGGTAATCCCAGCCAGAACGGGTACCTCTACCAACTTCAAGAGCCTCTAGAGAAGTGTCTTCTTTTGGAAGATCGTTCTCAGGATCAAGAGGCTGATCCTTTGCTGAGGACGTCTCTGTAACAACATTGGCGTCTTCAGTGATTGTGTTGCACGGAGCAATTTCCGGGAACAAGTCCTGAACAGTAGCTGGCAACTTTTCTTTATTAGCCCAGACATCGCCCGTGAGATAGGGTATCTGGGACCAATTGACTGAGTTTTCATTGAAAAAGATTTCATTGGCAGAAGTTTCTTCAAGATGATCAATCGGGAGAGGCTTGAGTTCTGATGTCACAGCTTCAGGAGACGAGGGCTGAGAGGGTGTTATCTCAGTGGAAGTCACCTGAGAGGATGTAGCTCCGGAAGATACGCTACCGGTTGGGGAGTACGTGTCTTCGGAAGCTTCAGAGGCACTGTCGTCCTGAGCTATTGCATTGCAGGTTATCCTGACAGGAGATGCCCCCAGTGTAGACTGTTGGGAATCAGACTCATCCTCAGATGTAAGAGGATCATCGATCCAACTATTTTCTCCATTTTCAGGAGTTGAGGGAGAAAGTTCCCGTTGATTTTCAGGGACTTCCAGTTCTGGATCATGATGAAGATTGATGCGATCCTGCTCCTGCTCTATGGCAAGATGTTGCAAGATTCTTGCATATTCTTCAAGATCAGGCATGGGAACCAAATCTTCTTCGTCATTTGCTCCTTGTGGTTCGCCCATGTTGGGTTCCACTGAAGCATTTGCTGGTGCTGGATCGACAACGTTTTCTTGAATAGGGTCCTGGTCTTCTTCATCATCAGACCAAGATCCTTGTGGCTGCAATGGGTTATACCAGATTACTGGCATAAGATGAGACTCGAGAATCCATTCCTCGTCGGAGAGGTATTATCTTGTTTCAAAGGATTCTTCCCACTCATCTATATCACTGGCAGTATCACTGGACTCGTATCCATTCATGGAGAATCTAACTACTGAGTTGCAAGAGTATGATGCCCCCTGCATATTTTCATTTTTGTATAGAGGTGGCATGAAATCATCAAGAGTGAATTTTCTTACCGCCTTGGAGGTTTTGTGAAGAGATTCTTCCGTCGTCCCAAGTGAAGCAGTGGAAGAAGTTTCTGGTTTTTCACGGACTTCTTCTTTTGGTTGAGACTTTTGCTGCTGTTTGAGCTTGCGGAGTTGTCTCTTGGCTTGCCTTCGCTGCTGAGCGGTCGGCTTTGTTTTGACGATCTCCCAATTTTCATCTAGGAGATCGGGATGCACCCATATAGGTTGTCCATCTGATGTTGGATAGGGAACCAATTCTTGGGACACTTGAACCATTTTAATCACCTTGAATGAAGTAATGGTCTTCTTCTTCGGTGACTTTGAAGTTTGCCGGCATGACACCATGTTGACAGAGGCGGGGCCATAGTTTTTATCAAAGGTTATGACTCCGTTTTTCCACATCTCATTGATCTTCTCTCTCACAACGAAGCATTGATTGAGAGGATGTGAGATCATCTGATGGTATGGACAGTATCGAGGATCATTGGTTTTGCCAACATCTCCCTGTCTTTTGGGCTTTGGCAAAATGAGTTTGCCATTTGCTAGGAGAGCTTCAAAGATTTCTTCAACATCTTTATCGAACGGATATTTCTTTTCTACACGTTCTTTGAAGGCATCAGAGAGTTCAGGTCTTTTACCTGCTATTTTGTTTTCAGGTTTCTTTGGCTGCTGAGGAGCTGATTTAGTCTGCACATTGAGAACTTCCTTTTTCTTTGGTTTTGAGGTTGTAACAGCAGTCGGCTCTTTCTTTAATGATTTCTGACTGTTGAGGTCTTTGATCACCATTTCAGCTTCCATGGAAGCTTCGAGAAGTTCTCCCAAGTTCTTTTATTTGTTGCCGATGATCATGGAACGAATTTTTGCTCTCATATTGTTACGGCAGATGTTGACTAGCGACGCTTGTGGCAGTACATCTGAGCATTTGTACGCCATTACCTTCCATTTATGAATGAAGTCGTATGTTGACTCATTCTCTCCCTGTTTTAGGCTGCAGAGCTGAGTCATAGTAACATGATGATCCTCACCTTGGAAGTGGGTCAGGAAGCGTGTCTCCAGCATAGCCCAGTTTTGGATGGAGTTCTCTGGCAGAGTGGAGTACCAATCAAAGGCTGTACCTTTTAGGGTACTTGCAAAGAGGAGAATCTTGAGGGCATCTTGATCCGCAATAGCTCCCGTCAGGATTCTGAAATGGATGACATGCTGTCTGGCTGAACCTTTCCCAGTATATGTCTGGAGAGTAGGTTGTTTGAATTTTGCAGGGAACGGAACCGAGTCCATCCATAAAGGGTAGGGTGGCTTGATCCCATGTTCCTTCAATGTATCATCTTCTTTTGCTTTTGCGAGGATATCGTCCATGTCCTTTCTGGTAAGGGCGCGAGACTCATTGTTTTCCGCATTGCCCTCGTCATCTTCGTGATTCGGAGGGGTTTCATTGTTAGGTGGCAGACGCTGTAAAGTGAGAATGAGGTTTTCCATCAAAGCCTCAATTCTCTGTTGTCCTTGCTCCAACTGCTGGATGCGTGCGGTACATCGTCATGCTGTGGAGGCTGCTCAGAACTTGTAGCCAAGACGTTCATCCCTCGGGATTCGAACGAAGAAATCGTCCTGGTGACTGAGCTGGGGCTCATTCTTCTGGATGAAGAATCTGAAGAGTGGTTACCCCGGTGTCCTTGGCTTGGAGGAGTGGAAGATTCCTCCAGATGTGTTCGTGTCCGAGAGACGCTGTGAGTCACTGGACGTCTAACACTGATTTTGGTTGCTGACTTCCGGCGTTTTCTGGTTTTGCCAACCATATGAACAGCAACGAATTGGTCGGGTCTTTCTTTTTCGACCCATTTGTTTGAGACGTGGAGAGTAGAACGCTGGGGTCTTTGTTTCTCGAGTCTCTTTTGTCGATATGCAGTGCGGCGACGCATACGACGAGCAATTTGAGCTTCAGTCAGCTCTGGCTGGGCTCTGGTGATGAAGGATGTAGTCCCTCGTGCGCAGCAGCCGAGTTTGTCTTCTTTGAAGCTTGGCAAGGACAGAATCCGGACCCGGTCCTTTGTCTGTCGTAGTGAATATTTGAATTTTGCGAGCTCGGCCCCTGTTGAGATGAAGGGTCGGCTCACGGGAGTGCAGGCTTCAGCATGTTTTTGCGTAGGCCTAACGATGCAGGATTTGATTTTTGGTTTGTTGGAGCAAGCCGGCTCATGATGATTTTGTTTGTTTTTTGGGTGGAGGGTAGGTTTCTCCTCTTTCATGTAAGAGATATGGTAGAACTGATTCTCCTTGAGAGGGGCCAGGTATGCTGGCTTTGCAGATGTTTGGGACCTTCGTTGCTTTGGTGAAGATCTCGGAGACCAAGTTTTGGGGTAAACCTGGTTTCTTGTGGGTTGAGGCTTCGTGGGAACGCCACGGGCTTCAGGCTCTTTGGTGTTCGCCCTTGGTGCCATTTTAGTGACACGTTGCGGGGCAGTTTTCTGCTTCTTGGCAGGTACGGTGTCTTCTGCGGGAAATGGGAACGGTCCCAGTGATCCGAAGACGATGGTCTGGGGAGTTGAAATTGACCCGGTGTTTCGAGAGTTGTCGAGGGAGATGACACTTCGGCCACTGGCAGGGCGCTTATGCTTGTTTTGCTTGTCTTGAAGCATAAGCTGGTACTTGTTCTCATCGAAAGTGATGGTAAATGAAGCTGCCATTGTTAGTTTTGGAAAACTTTTGAAACATGACCAAATCCATTAGTAATAACAAGAATATGGTGATCGTAAATGGAGAACAACTATGGTTTTGTCTTTTTAAATCACTTGGGGGACATGGCCCAACCCAAGGACGATGAAGAAGGCAAAAAGCTATAGAGGATACAATTGTTCTAAAATGCAAGTATGGTAGGCTCAGAGTGAGCGTTTCAGTGACTGCTAGAAGCAATTGTAGACCTTAATTCAAATTACCGAGATGCAAGGCTCACTCGAGGTAAAATGATATAAGGTTGGAGATACAAATGTGTCGATGGCTAATACAGTAGACCCGAAAGGGCGTACTAGCACCGCTAGGCACAAATGTTGCAAATCACATCCTTGGAAAGGACACGAGATGGGATTTTTTTTTGAAAGGTCAAAATTGGGTTCATAAATGAGAGCAAATGGTGTTCCAATCCGAACAAAGGCTCAACATTTCTGCGAGCGCTAAATTCAGAAGGGAAGGAACCAGAATTTCTCGGATGTGAATCCAATAATGACGGAAGTTTTTTTTTTTGAAAGGTCAAGATTGAATTCATCGAAGAGAGCAAATGGTGTTCCATTCCGAACAAGGCTCAACATTTCTGCGAGCGCTAAATCCGAAAGGGAAAGAACCAAGATTTCTCAACTCTGAATTCAAAAGTGACGGAAGTTTTTTTTTTTGAAAGGTCAAGATTGAATTCATCGAAGAGAGCAAATGGTGTTCCGTTCCGAACAAGGCTCAACATTTCTGCGAGCGCTAAATCCGAAAGGGAAAGAACCAAGATTTCTCAACTCTGAATTCAAAAGTGACAGAAGTTTTTTTTTTTTTAAAGATTTTTTTTTTTAGAGAATTTTTTTTTTGAAAGGTGCACATAGATTTCCAATTCGATCTTATGAAACCTTAGTAGATAGATCAGCCCCCAGGTAAGGGTAGGATTACTTAATGAACCCGTTTGGAGGACGCTTGCCTCGAACAGTCTAGCTGTCTCCACACTCTGGACAAGGCTTTTCTTACATCCACTTTGGTCAAAGAACGCAACTGGTGGAACCTTAGTGTTTTTTTTTTTTTTAAATCTTTTTTTTTTGAAAGGTTTTTTATAAACTCATTAAAGAGAACGAATGGTGTTCCAATCCGAACAAAGGCTCAACATTTCTGCGAGCGCTAAATTCAGAAGGGAATGAACCAAGGTTTCTCAAATTTGAATGCAAAAGAGAGAAAGATAAATTTTTTTTTTGAATTTATAATTTTTTTTTTTGAAATCCCAATTGGACTCATCAAAGAGAAAAGATGGCCCAATCCCCGATATGAACGATGGCTGCGAACATTTCTGTGAGTTATCGAGGTCAAGGAGGAGAGGATCAAAATTTCTCAAAGTTGAATCTTGAGAAAGAGAGATCATTTCTTTTTGAAAGAGTTTGAAATGAAGGTGTTTTTTTTTTTTTTTTAAATCCCAATTGGACTCATCAAAGAGAAAAGGTGGCCCAATCCCCGATATGAACGATAATTGCGAACATTTCTGTGAGCTATCAAGTTCGAAAAGGGAAGGATCAAAATTTCTCAAAGTTGAATCTAAGAAAAGAGATCAGATTTGTGTTTTTTTTGAAGTGAGAAAGAACAAATGAAATCCCATCTCATATTTTTTTTAGATGCAAAATGCAACATAAGCCACCAACTAGAAAGGAGCCAAGTGATCAAAGCATCACGTTCTCAAGTCAACATGTCCCACCGGGTATGCCAACTTGATGGACCCGAAAGAGGGGGAATCTTCCGTCCTCTCCCTCCGCACCCCAGGGGCTGACCTGGGTTTCGGCGGAGGAGGGAAGATCTTGGGCATCAACATTTTTGTACGGGTATGCCAGATTTACTTTCTACTTGGAATTTGGAATGGTGATAATCCGGAGATTCACCTTCACAAGTGGAAAGGAAATCAATCCTTTTTTCTAACTTTTCAAATTGCATTAATATTAAGAAAAGAGACAAGTTTGTTTTTGTTAGAATGCCGTAGGAGGCGTTTTTGTTTGTTTGCCATGCAAGGCGATTTTGCCGTGAAAGGCGATTTTACAAAACTCATCAAATATGAAAGACAAGAATTGTGATTTCTTTTTGTCTCTTTAAGAAATACAAACTACAATAGAAAAGGAAGAAAAGGGATCTAACTTCTCAGGAGATTGTGGAGACACGTTGAGATCAACGGTCGCAAGTCATGTATGGGCTTCACCATCGTCCTTCAAATGAGAACATGTGATGCTTTGATTCTTTGGCTTGCTCCTAACCTCAGTTTTTTAAAGGACAAGGACCAAGAGAAGGTCCTATATCTAATGAAAAACCGAGTAAACGGGCTGAAAAGCCGCGTTTAGGCCATGTTGGAGAAGGAGGTGACCTTGGGGGGGGGGGGGGGGGGGGGGGGTGGCCCCCCGAGGGACGTTGATCACCTTGTGGTGCTTCCGGGAGCAAAGTAGCAGGACTTCGTCTCGATTTCTTTGGGAGAAGGGCAGAACTTCAAGTTGATAGATGTTGATCTAATGATCCTTCGATGATCTCCTCTCTCTTGGAAATGGATCTCCTTTTATAGGGTTCTGGTAGCCATGGGATGGTTATGGGCATTGATAGCCATGATGAGAGCATTGATGAGGAGTTACAAGTTGATTTTGTAACTCCTTTTTCATGGCTTGTGATTGGCCGATGAAGGTAGTGGGCTTTTAATTGCCTTCATGCTTCATGATGATGGGAGTTTCATGGGTTTAATGCCATGATTACTTGGATTTTTAACTCCCAAATGCTTGAATCTGAATGGGCTGTCCAAAATAATGAGTTAATGACCGCATTAAGTTGTCATAAACGGGTCAATTAACGTCATTAAGTGGTCGCCCAGGCATGTGAAGAGTCGCGGGCAGCGCTGTGCCTTTGGAGATTCTTCTTGCGATCATCACAGGTGGATCCACACATTGTTTGATGTCGGATTGCAGTGCAATTTCAGACATTGATTGATGTTGGCGGGCCGGTGACATCTGTCTTGTCGATTTCACGATCGGTCGGATAGAAAGTGCACTTTCTTGGTCAGCCGGTTGGCGATCTTGAGGCGATCGGTGATGATTTCATGCTTTTGACGGCGGATCCGAGATGTGGACGAAGATCAGTCGTTTTCAAGCATGAAACATTGCATTTTCCGAAAATCACAGAGGCCGGAACACCCGAAACGCGAAAAGAATCGGAAAACGGACACTTTGGTGCAAAATCCGGCGACCCGGATTTCCAGGGTCGCCGGGCGACCATGCACCCAGGGTCGCCGGCGACCTTAGGGTTTTTTGCCCTTTGGTCGCCGGCTCCGTTTTCGGTCGATTTTCCGTCTTTTTCGTTCCTTTTTCCTTCTATATTTTTCTTGACAATTTTCCTCAATTATTGACTTCATTTTCTTGAAGAAAACTTGACGAGAACCCGCGCGAAATCGAAGCACAAAGTTTTCCACTTTTCGGGAAAGCCGAAGACTTTGTAGCCGATTTTCCGTTAAGAGTCGAAACTAGGTCAAACGATGTCGGAATGACCTGAAAATTGAGGTGAAGCTTCTTGAGCAGTGGATAGGACAAACCATGGGCTTTTATTTGAGTTTTGAAGCCGTTTGGGGTCCCATCGATGCTTCACTTGATTTTGCTGCGAGGAAAATGCTGAGCTTTGATATGTGGTCAAACGATGTCTGATTGACCTGAAATTCGACGAGGAGCCTATTGGAGTCATTTTGAGACGTTCCATGGGCTCCATTTTGGATGTCATGGTCCCGGGTTGCTCCGCCGCCGGTAGGCTTGATTTTCTCTCGAAGGATCGAAACCTGGTCAAACTTTGTCGGAATGACCTGAAATTTGACGTGCAGCCCTTTGGAGGCATGTTGAAGCCACTCATGTGTTTTGTTTGATGAGTGATGGCTTCGGTGGTTCCCGCCGCTGGGAGGCTTGATTTTGTTGCTCGAGCATTGATGGAGGGTCAAACGTTGTCGGTTTGACTTGAAATTTGGTATGGAGCCCTTTGGAGACATTCTGGAGTCATCCGTAGGCTCTGATCAAAGTTTTGGTGTCTATGATGATGTCGCCGCCGGGAGCGCTTGTTTAGCTGTCGGAGCAGTGAAGTTAGGCCAAGCGCTGTCGGAATGACCCGAAACTTTAGGTGTACCCCTCTTTTGGTTGCCTTGAAAGATCTTTTAATTTTTGTCTGATTCTGACAAGATCTGATGCTTGAATTAGCTTTGCCTGTTTTGTAGCAGGATGCAGCTTGACGAGGCTTCTTGATGTTGAGGAGACATAGTGACTTTTTTGGTGTCAACATACTTAAACAAATTTAAATGGTGCTATGTTCTCAAATAGAAAATTGTACATGATCATGTAGCACTTGCCATCTCTCGCTCTCAACACCGGTCGCGTTTTGATGGAATTTCCTGCCCAAGTTTATGTTTCTTATCAGAACTGCAGCAAGATGATTTATAATCAAGAAGATGATAAATGAAAGAATCCTCATTGCCCAAACACTTCAATCCTTTACTCAATTAGTATTTGCTTCCATATGACATCAAAAAGAGATGACTCAAATGTAGTTTTTAGTCATTAAAAAAAAACCAAATAGTCATTATAAATTAACTAAAGCCTACCACATGAAGCAAAGCACTTCCAGCCAAAGAGTGATGAATTATAGATTGGCACTCTTTTATGGATTTATAGGCTTTGCATACTTAAATTTCGTTGATCATAATTGAAACTAACTTAAATATAAAGGTGAAGTTCATGGTATAGTCTCTACCTTCTAGCCTAACCATTTCCCTGGAATGTATCCTAATTCTATGCTTAATTCTTCCTTTTGATGATCAAGTCAATCTCTCATAATTCATAAATATATAAAATACGAGTGCTCCCCCAGCTAAACAACTGCTGGGGCTCACCTGGCTCACCTTATCTACATTCTAGCCTATTAAGAAGGCAGACAACATATTTACAGGAAAAACTGCTTCTAGCGGGGGCCAAGTGGTTGCTAGTAGAGGTGATATTAGGCGCCGGTAAAACCCCTGACCGCCGATGGGCGACGGTATATGTTTGGTGGGTAAAGGTTTTGGCGGCGGCTGATGATTGCCGCTATTAATTTTTGTTGCGGCGGCCCTGATCGCCGGTAAAAGAATTCTGTGGTTAGTGGGACGACGATGGAAACATTCGGCGGAAGCCTTTCGCATGTAATAGTGAAAACGGTAGCTGGTAAAAACCTTTGTTTTGTGGCGGCGGTCACGCAGCCTCCGCTAAAAGCAACCTTTTTTGAAAAAAAAATACTACTTTTAGTGTAGGTCCTAGGGCAGCTACTAAACGTAGTAATAATTAAAAAAAAAAAGAACACATATATAAAATACATTTGATTTATAGTAACTTGTTTTCGGTTCATAATCGATGCTTAACAAATCTTGCTCATCATCAAAGTATTTCATAGCAGAATACTTAAACAAATTTAAGTGGTGTTATGTTCTCAAATAGAAAATTGTACATGATCATGTAGCAGTTGCCATCTCTCCCTCTCAACACTGGTTGCGTTTTGATGGAATTTCTTGCCCAAGTTTATGTTTGTTATTAGAACTACAGCAAGATGATTTATAATCAAGAAGAAGATAAATGAAAGAATCATCATTGCCCAAACACTTTAATCCTCTACTCGATTAGTATTTGCTTCCATATGACATAGCTTTTAGTCATTAAAAAAAAAACCAAATAGACATTATAAATTAACTGATGCCAACTACTTGAAGCAAAGCACTTCCAGCCAAAGAGTCATGAATTATAAATTGGCACTCTTTTATGGATTGGCTCATCATATTTGCCTTTTAGCCTAATATGAAGACAGGCAACATATTTACAAGAAAAACTACTTTTACGGGGGCTAGCGGCCACCAGTACAAGTGATATTGGGTACCGACAAAACCATTAGCTGCGGTCAGGGTGGCCGTCGGTAGGCGATGGTTTATGTCTATGTTGATACCAAAAAAAGCCACTATGTCTCCTCAACATCAAGAAGCCTCGTGAAGCTGCATCTTGCTACAAAACAGGCAACACTACTTCAAGCATCATATCTCGTCAGAATCAGACAAAAACTGAGAGATCTTTCAAGACAGCTAAAAGAGGGGTACACCTGAGGTTTCGGGCCATTCCGACATCGTTTGGCCTAACTTCATTTCTCCGACAGCTAAACAAGCGCTCCTGGCGGCTACATCATTAAAGACACCAAAACTTTGATCAGAGCCTACGGATGACTCCAGAATGTCTCCAAAGGGCTCCATGCCAAATTTCAAGTCAAACCGACAACGTTTGACCCTCCATCAACGCTCGAGTAACAAAATCAAGCCTCCCGGCGATGGGAACCACCGAAGCCATCACTCATCAAACAAAGTACATGAGTGGTGATGGAACGCGCTCCGAGGCGCCGTTGGGGCGGCTACCGGGGTCGGCGGAACGTGGGAGTCCGTCGGGTCCGGCCCTTTCGCGCCCTGGCGGGCCCTGAAGCGTGCATCAACATTTCTTTTATGTGGGTGTGCCAGATTTTCTATTTTACTTGGAATTGCAAGTGGTAATCCGGAGATCAACCTTCGCAAGTAAAAAAGGAAATCAACTTCTTTCAAGTTTTCCATTGCACAAATATTTAAGAAAAGAGACATTTTCTTAGTTTGCCGTGAAAGGCGATTTTGTTTGGCATTTATAGCCGATTTTGGCGTTTATAGCCGATTTACAATTCTCATCAATAATGAAAGACAAGAGTTGTGATTTTTGTCTCTTTTAGAAAAATACAAACTACAATGAAAAGCAAGAAAAGGAAGATCTAACTTTTCAGGAGATTGTGGGGGACTCGTTCAGATTGACGGTCGCAAGCCATGTATGGGCTTCGCCATCATCCATGCAGATGAGAACAGAAGATGCTCTTGATTCGCTTGGCTTGGCTATAACCTCAGGTTTTTAGAGGACAAAGACCAAGAGAAGGTCCTATGTCCAATAAAAAGCTAAGTAGACGGGCTGAAAAGCCACGTCTAAGCCATTGGAGGCAGCGGGAGAAGGCAAGGACCTTGGGGGGGGTGCCCCCCAAGGGACTTTTGTCACCTTGTAGTGGTGGCCGGTGCAGAACTTCAGCAGAGTTTTTCTCTCTTTTTCTTTCTCTCAGATCTCTTTCTGATCTTTTTTTCTGATCCTCTGATTTTCTCCTCTTTTTTCTGATCTTCATTTCAATGGAATGCTCTCCTATTTATAGGCTTTTGGTAGCCATTTAGGAGGGTTTATGAGCCTTAATGGCTTTAATGGGAGGAGTTACAAGATTTATTTCTTGATTTTGTAACTCCTTTTTCCTTGAATCTGATTGGCCGATGGAGATTAAGGGCTTTTAATCACCTTAATTACCATAATGGGAGGAGTTTCATGGTTTAAATGCCATGAATCAATTGACTTGTAACTCCCAAATGCTTGCTTCTGATTGGGCCGTCCAAAGAAATGAATTAATGACTGCAATAAAGCTAGTCAATTAACCACATTAATTGGTCGCCGAGCAGTCGAAGAGTCGCGGGCCATGCCGTGTTTTCTGGAATTCTTCTGGCGATGATCATCGATGGATCTACATGCTGATCGACATCGGATGAACATGTAACTTCAGACATTGATAGCTAAGAGCGGGCCGGTGACATCTGTCTTGTCGATTTCACGATCGGTCGGACAGAAAGTGCACTTTCTTGGTCGACCGGTTGGCGATCTTGGAGCGATCAATGATGATTTTATGCTTTTGGAGGTTGACCCGTGATTTTGACGGATGTCGGAGGATATGAGTCAATTTCAAGCACTAAAAATCACATTTTCAGGAAACCACAGGGGCCAAAGTGCACGAAACGCGAAAAAAGACGGAAAAATGGGTCACCGGCGGAAAATCCGGTGACCCGGACCTCCATGGTCGCAGGGGTCTGCGACCCTGGGGGATTTTTCCCCTTCGGAGCCCGTTTTGCGGTCGTTTTGAGGTCTTTTTCGTCGCCGTTTTCTTCTGTATTTTTCTTGACATTTCTTCTCATTTATTGGCTTGATTTCCCTGTAGAAAACTTGATGAGAATCCTTGCATTTTTAGAGTGCAAAGTTTCCAATTTTCCGGGAAAGCCGAAGACTTTGTCGCGTAGAGCTGCTGATTTTCCGCCAGAAGCTGAAACTTGGTCAAACGATGTCGGAATGACCTGAAATTTGAGGTGAAGCCTCCTGAGCAATAAATAAGACCAACCATAGGCTTTTGTTTGAGTTTTGAAGCCGTTTGGGGTCCCGTCGATGCTTCACTTGATTTTGCTGCGGGGAAAATGCCGAGCTTTGATATGTGGCCAAACGATGTCCGATTGACCTGAAATTTGACGGGGAGCCTATTGGAGTCATTTTGAGACGTTCCATGGGCTCCGTTTTGGATGTCATGGTCCCGGGTTGCTCCGCCGCCGGTAGCCTTGATTTTCTCTCGGAGCATCGAAACCTGGTCAAACGTTGTCGGAATGACCTGAAATTCGACGTGCAGCCTTTTGGAAGCATGTTGAAGCCACTCATGCACTTGGTTTGATGAGCGAAGGCTTCGGTGGTTCCCGCCGCCGGGAGGCTTGATTTTGCTGCTCGAGCATTGATGGAGGGTCAAACGTTGTCGGTTTGACTTGAAATTTGGCATGGAGCCCTTTTGAGACATGCTGGAGTCATCTGTAGGCTTTGATCGAAGTTTTGACGTCTCCGATGATGTCGCCGCCGGGAGCTCCCGTTTAGCTGTCGGAGCAGTGAAGTTAGGCCAAATGTTGTCGAAATGGCCCGAAACTTCATGTGTACTCTTCTCTTGGCTATCTTGAAGGATCTTGCAGTTTTTGTTTGATTCTGACAAGATTTGAATTTTTGGAGAAATTGCATTGCCTATTTATGGCAGGTTGCGACTTCATGTAGCTTTCTTGATGTTGAAGAGGCAAAGTGACATTTTTGGTGTCAACAAGTGGCTTCAACATGCTTCCAAAAGGCTGCACGTCGAATTTCAGGTCACTCTGACAACGTTTGACCAGGTTTCGATGCTCCGAAAGAAAATCAAGCCTGCCGGCGATAGAGCACCCCAGGACCATGACATCAAAATCAGAGCTAATGGGTCATCTCAAAATGACTCCAATAGGCTCCCCGTCAAATTTCTGGTCAATCGGACATCGTTTGACCACATATCAAAGCTCGACATTTTCCCCGCAGCAAAATCAAGTCAAGCATCGACGGGACCCTAAACGGCTTCAAAACTCAAATAAAAGCCTATGGTTGGTCCTATCCATTGCTCAAGAAGCTTCACCTCAATTTTCAGGTCATTCCGACATCGTTTGACCTAGTTTCGACTCTTGACGGAAAATCGGCTACAAAGTCTTCGGCTTTCCCGAAAAATGGGAAACTTTGCGCTCCGGTTTTGCACTGGTTCTCGTCAAGTTTTCTCCAAGAAAATCAAGTCAATAATTAAGGAAAAATTTCAAGAAAAATACAGAAGAAAGAAGGAACAAAAAAGACGGAAAAACGGCCGAAAACGAAGCTTGGCGACCAAAAGGGCCAGAGCCCTATGGTCATCGGCGACCATGCACCCAGGGTTGCCGGATTTCACACCAAACGGCCCGTTTTCCGATCCTTTTCGCATTTCGAGTGCTCCTGTCTCTTGATTTTCTGAAAATCCAATCTTTGATGCTTGAAAACCACTGATCTTCTCCGACATCTTGGATCCGCCGTCAAAAGCATGAAATCATCACCGATCGCTCCAAGATTGCCAACCGGCTGACAAAGAAAGTATACTTTATGTCCGACCGATCGTGAAATCGACAAGACAAATGTCATCGGCCCACCAACATCAATCAATGTCTGAAATTGCACCGCAATCCGATATCAAACAATGTGTGGATCCACCTGTAATGATCACAAGAAGAATCTCAAAAGACGCGGCGCGGCCCGCGGCTCTTCACATGCCCTGGCGACCAATTAATGTCGTTAATTGACCCGTTTATGACAACTTAATGCGGCATTAACTCATTATTTTGGACGGCCCAATCAGATTCAAGCATTTGGGAGTTTCAAATCCAGACAATCATAGCATTAAACCCATGAAACTCCCATCATCATGAAGATTAAAGGCGATTAAATGCCTACTATCCTTCATCGGCCAATTACAAGCCATGAAAAAGGAGTTACAAAATCAAAGAATAAAAACTTGTAACTCCTCATCAATTCTCTCATCATGGCCATCAATGCCCATAATCACCTCATGGCTACCAAAAGCCTATAAAAGGAGGTCCAAAAGAAAGAAAGAGAGAGGAATCGATACACACATCGACTTGAAATTCTGCACTTGCACACTTGCATTCTTCCGAAGAAATCCAGACAAAGTCCTGCTGCTCTGCTGCAAGAAACACCACAAGGTGATCAAAGTCCCTTGGGGGGCCACCCCCCAAGGTCCCCTCCTTCTACAACATGGCCTAAACGGGGCTTTTCAGCCCGTTTACTCGGTTTTTAATTGGATATAGGACCTCCTCTTGGTCCTTGTCCTTTAAAAAACTGAGGTTCGGAGCCAAGCCGAAGAATCAAAACATCAACCGTTCTCATTTGAAGGACGATGGCGAAGTCCATAAATGACTTGCGACCGTCGATCTCAACGTGTCCCCACAATCTCCTGAGAAGTTAGATCCCTTTTCTTCCTTTTCTATTGTAGTTTGTATTTTTTAAAGAGACAAAAATAAATCACAATTCTTGTCTTTCATATTTGATGATTTTTGTAAAATCGCTTTTCACGGCAAAATCGCCTTCCACGGCAAACAAACAAAAAAACGCCTCCTACGGCATTCTCAAAAAACAAATTTGTCTCTTTTCTTAATATTTATGCAATTTGAAAAGTTAGAAAGAATGATTGATTTCCTTTCCACTTGTGAAGGTGAATCTCCGGATCATCACTGTTAGACCCCAACCCAGACCAACTCGATTAGCACTAATTAAGTGAGTATTTAGTCTTAAGTGAGTCTTAGTACTAGTTGGGTTAGAATGTGATTAGACTTAGTCTGGATTATAGCTTTGGGGATTTTGAGGACGTTTAGTATGAGTCAGACACGCTCAGGGACGCCTTGAGTACACGAGTAAGAATGAGTTTTTGTTCTAGATCTTTGGTGTGGTTGTGATTTTTATTGATCTTGAATGGTTTTATTATTTGTGACAACTTTCATTTTTAACCTGCATGTGTTTGAGGCCCAGAAACCCGAGTTTTGGCCCAATAAGGGTAAATCTATCTATTCATGCTAAATCTGGGCACACTTTTTGAAGTCGTGAAACTATGTCAAAATTATACTTTTCCGAAACTAGATTTTTCGACGATCGTTTTGTTCTTCTTCGTCATTTTCATCCGGGGTCCACAAGACCATGTTTTAAGCGTTTCAAAACTCAGCTGCCAGGGACCCACTTCCAGACACTATATAAGTTTTCTTTCCACTTCATTTCCCTTTTCTCCCAATCTCTCCAATAGTTTGACCTAGAGTGAAGAAGAGAAGAAGGGTTTCTTCTTGATCTCTTCCCCCTTGAATGATCTAGTTAGAAGGCTCCAACCTCAGATCCAAGACTACCAATCTCTTCCTCTCTTCTCAAGCTTCGTTTGGGACGTTTTTGGAGCCAAACCTTCACCACTATTCATCATCTTTAATCTCTCTTCTTCTTGTTCAGCTAGCTTAAGGTTAGAGCTTGGACCCATCTTCTCATTTGATGTTCTTTAGCTCATTTAGAGCTTATTTTCTATGGTTTCAAACCCATTTTTCGAAATGGGGGTTTGTAGTGACCAAAATGGTGATTTTGTGTGCCTTATTTTTGGGGCTTTTGTGTAGATTTCGTGGATCTCCATTCTTGTTGAGTTTTGTGAAGATTTCCTTGACATTGGGCCAAGGCAAGTAGACATTTTAGTCCCTTTTTGGACATTGCAAGTTTTGGGTATTTTATCTTTAGAAATGTGGTTTTATTATCAAGCTTACCATTTCCCTCATGTCAACAATCTCTTTTAGTGTGTTTAAGCTTTATAAGCATGGTTGCTAATTACTCTATCTAATCTAGAAGTTTTATCTTGAATGGAAGCATGATTTTCAATGGAATGCTTTGCAAGTTATTAATACATGATTTGAATATGAATGGTTTAGTGATTTTGATGTTTTGAATGAAATGAGAATGGATTTTGATGTGAAATCATCCCTTGGAAAGCATGTAGGCTTGGGGAGTGCAGGTGTTTCAAATGGGGAAGTGAAGAAGGGAGAAAAGTGCAGTTTCTGCCCCCAATCGCGCACAGGCGGAAGCCTGTTCGCTTCAGCGACCATAGGGTCCGCTCGAGCGAACATGCTGAAAGTCCGGGATCCTAACCCTAGAGGGGGGGGGGGGGGGGGGGGGTGTGAATAGGGTGATCTATAAATAATTGCCCAAATTTAGTTTTCTTCAAATTAAACTTCAACTAGTGATGATTACATGAAAAGGTGCGGAAGATAAACAAATCAGTCACCACAAGTCATTCACCATTGCACAATGTTTTATAGTGGTTCGGCCTCATTGCCTACATCCACTACCGGCTTGTGATCTCACCCCCCACCGGATTTCCACTATTTGTGCTTTTCACTAGGCTAAGCAATAACATCTACAACGATGTTTTTAAGGCTAAACAACAACCTAACTATGTGCTTTTCTAGGATAAGCAATAACCTTTATAATTTGCTTTTCTTAGGCTTAGCAATAACCTTACATACAAATAGTTTTTCTTTCTCAAGAAGGTGTCTAAATACTAGGAGAGAAATACATTGAGCACAATATATATTGCTTCTAAAATAGGCGAATGTGAAAGTGAAAAATCTTACTCACACAAAACACTATGAAAATGCAAAGATGAATGTTCATTAAGTGTGTGTGTGAAACCTTCGATCAATTTAAAATTAAAACTCAAACAATTTATGCTAGAAGCATTTGTGAGCTAAAAGCAAGTAAAAGATTTTGATTGAGGGGTTTTGCAAATCACATGTATAAAATTAACTTAAAGAAGATATGAAAGTCTAGGATTCAAGTTGTATCAAAAGTTATGTCTAATCATGTGATGCTAAACCAATATTGTTTTCAAAGAACAAGATTTAACTAAAGTTTAAATGATTGAAAACAACAAGGAAAGATTCAAACAAGTTAATGACACATGCTTTTAAAAGAAAACAAGGATTGAAAATTAACTTGCTTTGAGGGAAGGTATGGAATTCAAACTAGTAAATCAAAGATTAAATTTGTTATGAATTCCACACAACATAGTTATCATGCTATAAAACATTTTTCAAAGGTTTAAATTGAAGCATGGAACATATAAGAGAAAATTAAAGCTTACTAGAATTTTAAACTTCTTAATCTTCAAGCTTTAGCTTTCCATTTGGACCTTAGAGCATCCTTAGTTCATTCTCTTTGCCTGGGCTCTCAAAACACCAAACATGGACTCCCCAATCTGTCTTTTTTGCTTTTGGAATAAACTTGCTCTTTATAAAAAAATAGGTCCAACGGATACTTGTCGGTCAACCGACAACTAGGGGTCGGTTGACCGATGGCTCAACGATCTAATGGCAACGGTCATATATTTGAAAATTTTCTGACCTACTTGCTATTGTCGGTTGACCGCCATTATCGGTCGACCGACCATGGACCGACAGCTGAACCGACAGCACAAAGATGTACAAAATGATGCTCTCTGGGTTTTGAACTGACAAGCTCTCGGTCTGGTTTTTACAAACTGTCGGTTGACCGACATGAACTGACGAGAGGACCGACAGAGAAGATCTGAAATTTGTGGCTCTCTGGAATTCGGACCGACATCCATCGGTTGACCTCGGCTCGCTTTGTCAGTTGACCGACGTGAACCGACAAGTTAACCGATAATAGGTCAGTTGAATTTCTGAGTTCCTTCAGTTTTGAAAAAGTCTAACTTTGAAATCATTTTTGAAAACTCAGTAATGAAGGGTGTCTTGGCAAACTAATTCATTAAAAATAAATTTAAATTAACCATAAAGTAGTTTTAACAAAACATGTGTAGGTTAATTTAAAGAAATGATTTTCAAGATAAAAATAGTGAAATGAGGGATTAAGAGATGAGATGAATATGATGCAAATGTTGGACATCAAATTGCAAACACAACTTAGGGTCTAACACATGCCTCTGTTTGAAAGATTTTGAGCAGAAACCTGTCCGCTCGAGCGAACTTTTGGGTTGGCTCGTGCGAACAAGTTTCTGTCTAGGGTCTGCTCGAGCGATGGTTTGACCGCTCGAGCAAACCTGATACTCACAGCTTTGGATTTTCAATCTTTTTCTAAATTTCTTGGAAATTGAAAACTAGAGTATGCTTTAGACTTTTAATTGAAGTTGTGTAAATTGGAATTCCAAAATGTACCTTACCTTCGGGGACATCAAGCTATGTAAATTATGACATTTGGGGTTTCAACTTCACAAAGGTCAATGAACAGTCTTAGCCTATGCTTGATGGACTTTGTTTGCACTCTTGTTTTGGTGCTTCATGCATCATCATGTTTTGTTTGAGTTTCAAGTATAAGCTCGTTTTAAGACGTGTTTCAAGAATAAGAAAAAGGGAATCATTTCTTAAGTTTGTTAAGCATTAATATTATACTATTTTGCTAGTCTTGACGCGTTGTGCTTGATAAATGATTTCCCACTTGTTTTGTCGTGTTCTCGAACGTGTATCGCCGTGTTTTGTGCATTCATGATATAAGTGAATACGACTGAGCTTGGACTGCCCTTTTAGCTTGATCCACTACCTGGGGGTCCTTAAACATGTGGACTGTCTACAGACTAGTCGTGTATTATATTACACATAGTGCGTGTTCGTGATCCGGTTCCACGGCCGGATGCCCCGCCTACCTTGTGTGGCGTGGGATCGTTTTTTTCGTGTCGTGCATGCTTGCTCTTGTCATCATGTATGACGGAGAAAGGATGAGCTCAATGTGGATTTATCTTTTCATAATATTATAAGTATTCATGCTAGTTTCGTAAACTTGAAACGTGTATATAAATCTTGAACTGTTTTAGCATTATTTCTCATATGCATGCCTAAATTGTTTATTTGCCAAACCGTCGTGTTTGATGCTTGTTATTTTGGTGTCCAGGTGCAGGAGGTGTCACGCTTGACGAGGAGTGCCCGGATGAGGCTTTTGAGCCACCCCCAGCACATGAGTGGCATCCCAACGACGTCATCTAGACGCCGAGCGGGATCTTGACTTCTTGTTCACCTAGCTTTGGGGCTATCTTTTGGTTTCTTTTTATTGTTGTATTGGCCTCTGTTGGCTTCTCATGGTTTTGTAACTTGAATTAACATACTTTGTTTAAATGTTGAACCTTAATCATGATAGGAATGCTTTGTTGACATTCTTTTTTGATACCAAGTCTCGGTATTATAATGTCTCTTGCATCTTGTTGTTTAAGAATTGTGTGATTCGTTTTGCTACACGCTTCCGCATACCTATTTGTGTGAGCTCGACCCGTGTCTTGGGATCCTCACCCCAGAAACCTGTGGGAAAAACAGGCGGTATGTCTTATGTTAATTAATCATACCGCCGCATCGCGGTCCGGGTCTCGGTCCATGGTCGCTACAGGACTGGTATCAGAGCGGGACTTGTTTCAGGCACTTAAAAGAAACTAGAAAATCTTAGGAACATGGCGAGGATTCGTGAGTTCGTTAGAACGTTTGTTTAGACAAGTTGACCAACCCAATTATGCTTATATATGTGCTAACAAATTGTCTTGCAGCATCATGCCTCCAAGAAAAGCTCCAGACCATCATGATTCGGGTAGTAATCACAATGAGACAGACTCGTCTGAGAATCCTACCGCTACTCAATTCCAGGCACTAATGCAAGCTATGATAGATCAACAGAAACAAGCTAATGAAACTCAAGCCAAATTTCAGGAACAGATGGCCAAGAAAGATGAGGAGATGGCACAAGTTCAGAGACAACTTCTGGAAGTCCTCCAAAACAGACCTCAACATCAAGCTGCACAAAATGTGGTGTACCACAATCGAGTGGATGACATCAATGTTCTCTTCGAGAGATTCCGGAAGAGGGGACCCAAGGAGTTCTCAGGCCAAGAGGACCCTTTAATTGCAGATGACTGGCTAACTAACACCGCGAAGATCTTTGATGTTTTCACTTGCACGGGCAGGGAGAGGGTGAACCTCACAGCTTCTTTGTTCTATGGGCTTGCTGACTCTTGGTGGCAGACAGTTAAAGAGCCATACCAGGTCATGGCAGATGAGGTAGTTTGGACGACCGTCAAGACACACTTCACCGACAAGTATGTCCCTTCTCATGTCAAGAGACAGAAGGCAGTCGAATTTCAACAGTTGAAACAAGGAAACATGTCAGTTTTGGAGTTTGTTACGAAGTTTGAGAGGCTTGCTCGCTATGCTACCGAGTTGATAGAAACGGAGCATAAGAAGATCACCAAGTTTTTGGAAGGGCTGAATCCCATTCTCAAGAGGGATGTCACGGGAGTGATTCCACCAGCCATATTTGATGAAGCAGTTAGTCGGGCATATAAATTTGAAGAGTTCAACAATGAGATCGTCCAGGATAGGAAGCAACACTACCAGCAGCATAACCAAAGGCAACAAAGTGGCAAGAAGCCAAGACAAGAACAGAACCAAGTTAGACAAAATAGTTGCAATCATTGTGGCAAGAATCACCCTACCCACGAATGCCGCAAGGCAACAGGTGCTTGCTTCAAGTGTGGAGGAATGGACCATGCAATCAAAGATTACCCACACCTTCAAGGTTAGGCCAACAGATATCAGCAGCAAAGGCAGGCAGCACCCCAGAATCAGGCAGTACCAGTTCAGAATCAAGTGAGGCCACCACAGCAACAGCAGTAGCAAGGCAGACAAGTGCAGAATCAGAATGCTCATCCACCTTAGAACAAGAACAATCAGGGCAGGCAGATTCAGCAACAGAATAGGCCAAACCAGTAGGGACGCGCGTACAATATCAACCGTGCTGATGCTGAAGCAGCAGGTGACGTCATAGAAGGTAAACTTCTTGTTTGTGGAGTAGAAGCACATATCTTATTTGATCCAGGATCCACACACACTTTTCTATCCCCTTTGTTTGCAAAGAAGATTGATGCACAGCATGCAGAATTGGATTTCATTTTGACTGTTACTACACCAGTAGGTAGACATGTTGTTTGTACTACCTATTACCCTAGTTGTCCGATTTTGTTAGGAGATATCAGTTTACCAGCCAACCTCATAATTTTAGACATGCATGATTTTGATATTATCTTGGGCATGGATTGATTAGAGACCTGCCATGCTACCATGGATTGCTTTGGTAAGACCATCACCTTCAGATTACAAGGGCCACAGACAGAGTTGATGTTTCAGGGTAACAGGAAGAAGTCTTCCAGCAGTTTTATTTCAGCTTTGAAATCTAACAGATTGGTGGGCAGTGGTTGTGAGGCATTTATAGCGTTTATCACGGAGGATAAGCAATCCCAAGGGGCGGAGGATATCCCCGTAGTGTGTGAATTTCCGGATGTTTTTCGGGAAGAAATCCCGGGTTTACCACCAGTTAGAGAAGTTGAGTTTACCATTGAACTCCTTCCAGGGACTGCACCGATCTCAATTGCACCTTTTAGGATGGCTCCTGCAGAGTTAGGTGAATTGAAACTTTAGTTGCAAGAATTGTTGAGCAAAGGCTTTATTAGGCCAAGTGTTTCACCTTGGGGAGCGACGGTTCTTTTTGTGAAGAAGAAGGATGGAAGTCATAGAATGTGCATCGACTATAGAAGGTTGAATCATGTGACAGTCAAGAACAAATACCCCTTGCCAAGGATAGATAAATTATTTGATCAATTACAAGGAGCAGTACACTTTTCCAAGATAGACTTGAGGTCAGGGTATCATCAGTTGCGGGTTAGAGAGTCTGATGTGGCGAAGACAGCTTTCCGAACGAGATATGGGCATTATGAGTTCTTAGTGATGCCCTTTGGCTTGACAAATGCACCCGCAGTCTTCATGGCTCTCGTCCATTGCAGCTCCATTGACGAAGTTGACCCGGAAGAATGTACCTTTTGTTTGGACTGATCAGTGTGAAGGCAGTTTTCAAGAGTTGAAGAAAAGGCTAACCACAGCCCCAATCCTCACATTACCATCGGACAGTGGTGGATTTGTTGTTTTTACGGATGCTTCGAACGTGAGATTAGGTTGTGTATTGATGCAAGATGGCAAAGTGATTGCCTATGGCTCAAGACAGTTGAAGAATCATGAGGTAAATTCTCATGACTTGGAGTTGGCGGCAGTAGTTTTTGCTTTGAAGATGTGGAGGCACTATCTTTATGGAGAGAAGTTCGAAGTCCATTCAGACCACCGAAGTTTGCAATATTTGTTTTCACAGAAGGAATTGAATATGAGGCAGAGACGGTGGATGGAATATAAAAAAGATTATGACTTCCCAATCAAGTATCATCCGGGCAAAGTGAATGTTGTAGCAGATGCATTGAGTAGAAAGTCGGCAGTTATGGCTAGTTTAAGAGGAGTTAGTGTTTTCCAACAGTTTGAAGAACTTGGAGTGGAAGTACAACACTTGAGGAGAGGTGTTTTATTGGCAAATATGACAGTTTCTGAGCCTACCTTCATCCAGAGGATCAAAGATAGTCAGTTGCAAGACCCATAATTGGCCAAGACTGTAGATCAGATTGCAGAACGTCCAGATTTCAGGATTTCTGATGGAGTGTTGTATTTTCGTGACCGGTTGTGTGTACCAAATGTTGATGATTTGAAGAATGAAATTATGACTGAAGCCCACCATACTAGATACTCTATACATCCGGGTAGCACGAAGATGTACCATAACTTGAAGAATAGATTTTGGTGGAATAACATGAAACGAGAGATTGCAGCTTTTGTGTCTCGTTGCTTGACTTTTCAGATGATTAAGGCAGAACATCAGAAGCCTCCTAGTTTGTTACAGCCTTTAGAGATTCCGGAGTGGAAATGGGAGCACATCACTATGGATTTTGTCTCCGGTTTGCCTAATACCAAGAGAGGAAACAATGCGATTTGGGTTATAGTAGACCGTCTTACGAAGTCTGCTCACTTCCTTCCGATGAAGACTGGGAATATGATGCATATGGCACCACTTGCAAGACTATTCGTCGATGAGATCGTTAGTAAGCATGGCCAGCCCGTCTCCATCACTGCTGACAGAGATAGTAGATTTGTTTCGAGATTTTGGAAATCTCTTCTTGAATCCATGGGTACCAAACTTCAGTTCAGCACAGCGTATCATCCTCAGACAGATGGTCAGTCAGAGCGGATGATACAAACTCTTGAAGATATGCTACATGCTTGTGTATTGGATTTCAAGGTTCAGTGGGATGAGAACCTACCTCTTTGTGAGTTCGCGTACAACAATAGCTACCATTCTAGCATTGGAATGGCACCTTTCGAGGCACTCTATGGTAGGAGATGCAGAACTCTAGTTTGTTGGGAAGAAGTCGGTGTGCGTAGCTTTCTTGGACTGACGATAGTTGGAGAGACAAGCGACAAAGTTAAACAGATTCAGGACAGATTGAAGATTGCTCGAAGCAGACAGAAGAGTTATGCTGATACTCGCCGGAGAGAATTACAGTTTGATGTGGGTGACAAAGTATTCTTGAAAGTCTCACCGGTCAGAGGCACTCTAAGATTTGGAAAGAAAGGAAAACTGTCTAGCAGATACATTGGCCCATATGAGATTTTGAGCAAGATTGGAAATGTTGCATACAGGCTTGCGTTACTGCCGGAACTCTCCGGGGTACATAATGTTTTTCACGTCTCCATGCTCAAGAAGTATGTTCACAGTCCTTCTCACATTATTCCACATGAGCTTTTAGAGATTCGAGAAGACGCGTCGTATGTGGAGAAACCGGTTAGAATCATTGACACCTGTCGCGACCCCAGACCGGGCTTAGGGACCAAATTTGGGATCGGGACTAATGTGATAGGCATGCGATGTGATCATATGGAGTGATGACAATAATTAAAAATATGTCTATGATCAAGCGTACACTGGTTAATAAATGAACACACATTACCTGTGCACGTGATTTCCCACAAGTGTCCGCGGTGAGGATTTTCCAACACACATAAACATTTAGTATGATTGCAGAAGCGTATGGTAAATCAAGCATGTAATTTCATTTCCATAATAACAAGACTGGTTGCATCTAAATAACAAGTATCAAAATGAGCAATGTTCTATAGCGTAAACCCAAAATATACTGTTAAAGTTAGAACATATATCATTTAATTACAATTCCCACAAATAGAGGCCAACAAAGGCCAATATAGACAAAACAATAACCACCAAAAATATAATTTCTAACATTCCCTAAAATGTTTCGTAACTCGACGACCGGATGTTTACATAACATCATCTGCATGCCACTCCACTAGCACTACAAACTGGTCTAGATACTTCGCTGGTCTTGGAGTACACCAAAATATCATCGATAAACACCACTACAAACTGGTCCAGATACTGCGCAAAGATCTTGTTCATCAAAGCCATGAACACTGCTGGTGCATTTGTCAACCTAAATGGCATCACTAGAAACTCATAGTGGCCATATCTTGTCCGGAAAACTGTTTTCAACACATCTGATTCTCTAACTCTCAGCTGATGATAACCGGATCTCAAATCAATCTTCGAAAAGTACGAGGCACCTTGTAACTGATCAAACAGTTCATCTATCCTCGGCAATGGATACTTGTTCTTGATGGTCACTTGGTTCAATCTCCGGTAGTCAATACACATTCTCATCGAACCATCCTTCTTCTTAACAAACAAAACCGGAGTTCCCCATGGTGAGATGCTCGGTCTCACAAAACCTTTATCCAACAACTCTTGTAATTGTATCTTCAACTCTCCCAATTCCGCCGGAGCCATTCTATATGGTGCAATCGAAATCGAAGCGGTCCCCGGTAACAACTCAATGGTGAAATCAATTTCTCTCGTGGGTGGTAAACCTGGAATCTCCTCCGAAAATACATCAGGGAACTTCCAAACAATAGGAATCTCCTCCACCCCTTGGGACCGTTTATTCTCCGTGATAAACGCCAAATAGGCTTCACAACCACTTCTCAAATGTCTATCAGCCTTCAACGCTGAGACAAACCCTGCACGAGGATTTCTCCTCTCTCCCTGGAATAATACCCCTGCTGGTGTCTCATCCAACTTGAATGTGAGGGTCTTATGGAAACAATCCATTGTGGCATGGTACCCTGCTAGCCAATCCATCCCTAGGATGACATCAAAATCCTTCATCTCCAACAGAATTAGATCTGCGGGTAACACAACTTCTCCTATCTGGACTGTACAACTAGGGTAGTAACTAGTACACACAACTTGTTTTCCTACTGGGGTTGCCACAGTCAAAATGTATTCAAGTTCCCTACCATGCACAACAATCAATCTAGAAAATGCATGGGATATGAATAAATGTGTGGAGCCAGGGTCAAACAATATCTTAGCTTCTATCCCACTAACAAGAAGTGTACCTTCCACAACATCACCTACTGCTTCTGCATCAGCTCTGTTGACTGCATACACTTGTCCTCGCTGCTGTGGCCTGATAGGAGCTTCCTGCTGCCTTCCTTGAGGGGCATTTCTATTCTGTTGCGGGGGACGCTGATTCTGCTGTTGTCCCTGCTGACGGACCTGCTGATGCTACTGCTGGGGTCTATACTGTTGCTGTGGTGCCTGTTGCTGGAGTGGCCTTGCCTGGTTCTGCACCACTAGTGCATTCTGTGGCGGTGCCTGACGCGGTGCTCCTTGCTGCTGTTGATTCTGCCTGTTCTGTCTTGGACAATTCCTCATCTGGTGATCGATGGAGCCACATCTAAAGCATGCTCCCGAGGCTGTATGACACTGGGCACTATCATGGTTCTTCCCGCAATGAATGCAAACAGGCTGCACATTTTGGTCTTGCCTCTATCTCCTGTTCTGTTGATTCCTCTGCTGGTTGTGCTGCTGTTGGGGTTGCCCTTGTCCTTTGCCTTGGATCTTAAGAATCTTGTGGTGGAAGTTCTCAAACTTATAGGCTCTCTTGAGAGCTTCTTCAAAGGTGAGAGGTGGTACTATACCGGTGGCATCCCTCTCAATGATGGGGTGAAGTCCTTCTAAGAATTTAGCTATCTTCTTCTCTACCGTGTCCACCAACTCCGGAGCAAACTGTGATAACCTCTCGAATTTGGTGAGGTACTCTAGCACTGTCATACTGCCTTGGACAAGCTGCTGAAACTCCACTGCTTTCTGCCTCTTGACATGGGTGGGCACATATTTGTCTCTAAATTGCCTCTTGAAGTTTGCCCAAGCCACTGCGTCTGGCATAATCCTGTACTCCTCCCTCACTGTCTTCCACCAATTGTCTGCTAAGCTGGTGAAGAGTGATGCTGCTAGTTGTACTTTCTCACCTCCATTACATCTGAAAACTTTAAATATATTCTCTGTATGCTCTAGCCAGTCATCTGCAGCCAAGGGGTCCTCTGTCCCCACAAACTCCTTTGGACTTCTCTTTCAGAACCTCTCAAACAAAGCGTTGGGGTCATGCTCCCTCTGATTAATAACAATTGCATGCTGAGGTTGAATAGGTTCAGGTCTCCTTTGTAGCACCTCCAACAACTTTCTCTGCATCTCTGCCAATTCTTGGGCATGATCTTCATCTTTCTTCAGCATTTGTTCTTGAAGTCTAGTCTGATTCTCATTGGCTTGATGCTGCTGGTCAAGCATAGCTTGCAACATTTGCTAAAACTGATTTGGCATTGTATTGTCGACTCTTGTATTTCAAGTTCTATCTTCTTCAATCGGTTTGGTAAAATCACTGTTACTCGCTGTGGGATTGCCATTTACCGGTAGCTTACGAGGTGGCATGATGCTGCAAAACAAGTTGTTAGCACATAAAAATCCAAAACAGGGTTACACATTGCTCACGCGGTTCTAGCCAACGAAAGATCTAACGAATCCTCGCCACGTCCTTAGGATTTCTAGTTTCTTTTAATTGCCTGAAATACGTCTTGCTCTGATACTAGTCTGTCGCGACCCCGGACCGGGCTTAGGGACCAAATCCGGTATCGGGACTAATGTGATAGGCATGCTATGTGATCATATGGAGTGATGACAATAATTAAAAATATGTTTATGATCAAGCGTACACGGGTTACTAAAAGAACACACATTACCCGTGCACGTGATTTCCCACAGGTGTCTGCGGTTAGGATTTTCCAACACACATAAACATTTAGTATGATTGCGGAAGCGTATGGCAAATCAAGCATGTAATTTCATTTCCATAATAACAAGGCTGGTTGCATCTAAATAACAAGTATCAGAATGAGCAATGTTCTATAGCGTAAACCCAAAATATACTGTTAAAGTTAGAACATATATCATTTAATTACAATTCCCACAAATAGAGGCCAACAAAGGCCAATATAGACAAAACAATAACCACCAAAAATATAATTTCTAACATTCCCCAAAATGTTTCGCAACTCGACGACCGGATGTTTACATAACATCATCGGCACGCCACTCCTCTAGCTGCTGCGGTTCTCCGACTGCCTCCTCTGACTCCTCCTTGGGGAAACCAACAACGGGACCTGAGTACCAAAGCAAAGGGTCAGACACGTCGGTCTGGCAGGTGGAAGAAAAGATATAAACATTTAATATTAAAAACATTTACCTTGGAAAACATTTAAACCTGTCTACACAATACTGTCATGAAGTAAATGCATCATTTGATTAAAAACATATATGCGAGGTAAAATAGGTAAAGGTAACCAAGGAAATCGGGAAACAAGAAAGATGGCAACCACACGAAGCTAAATCCTCTGTCACCGAAGTGATAGAGCAAGCATATCAAGGCGTTGACCTCAGTCACCGAAGTGAGGAGGTACAACGAAATACATATACATATATACTATATACAGGACATGACCACGGTAGCGAGCCGTGCATCAGTAACCACAGTAGCAATCTGCGGTATCAGGACAAGACCACGGTTAATAAACCGGGTAGCAGGATCCAAACTGCAGTTGGCGGGACAAGAGGGGGATCTCCTAGTCAGTGGATCAGACTAACAAGGTATCCAAGCTTAGTGGTGCCGACTCATAGGTCAAAACATGGAAATCGAGACATGTGTAAAATAAATCAAGTGCAAGACTATAACCGGGCAAGACGAGGGTGCTCAAGGCACAACTGTCATATCATGTCGGGCATCCATGTCAAGACTAGTAAAACAATACAAATATACTTTCAATGTTTTCGGGATTGATAGATGACAATTCAAAAATTTCGGGAATAAAGAGGTGAAATAACCTTTCTAAATGTCGGGACAGTGTCGGGTTTAAAACTAATTCAAGTGAATAGGGATCCCGTATGTCTACTTTGAATTTACTCGGTATTCTTTGAATTGAATACATTTCAGGTTCCTTAGACACTTGGAAGTTTCCAAAGCTTCAATGAATTTTTGTGATTATGGTTTCTTTCTCATCCGGGCTTCATACATCACTTTATAGTTCTCCGGACACAACAGGACTCCCAATGAACCTCTCACAACATATAAATGTTTTACTTCAGCTCCAAATATGTCCTCAGTGAAACAACACCCATCGCTCGAGCAGACCTTACAGTTCGCTCGAGTGGAGGAGTCTCTAGAATGGTTTCTGGGAGGGTTCGCTCAAGCGGACCCAAGTTCGCTTGAGCGAACCTGCCCAGGTTCAGGTTGGCATGAGCAAAGCACCAGTTCGCTCGACCCAACCACTCTCTGGGTGGCTGCTGGGAGAGTTCGCTCGAGCGGACACTGGGTTCGCACGAGCGAACAGCTCTCTGGAATGACACGAACCCTTTCCTGGGCAGCTCGCTCGAGCGAAGTATTAGGTTCGCTCGAGCGAACTGTCCAGAACTGGGTTCAGGACATCTCTGTTCTTCCCTTCTTCTCTTCTCCTTTCAACTCCCTTGAGCCCCATTCCTTCACATCAATGGGAGATTCAAATCTCTACCAAACCTACTACAATCTCCATCAAACCTCCCACCAAGGATCCACCCAAACAACTCCATACCTTTTCACATTCAATCACAAGAAAAGAGAGAAGATAATAACCACAACCACATGGATTCATTCAAGCCTTAACCAAGAGATAAAATAAAAACTACAATTACATTTCAAGCAATAAATGGGCTAACCAACCCTTTTCAAAAGCATTTAATAGCATAGTGAATGCAAGTAAAACCAACCATTAATGAAATAATAAATCAAATATGTTGATCATGGAAATCATTGAAAACCAAAACATCCATCAAATCCACATGCCTCAAGGTCTCTAATCAAGAAGATCAAGTCTCTAAACACTTCCTCCAAGCCAAGAATGCAATCTATACAAAACCTCCAAATACAAACCCTAAAAATGGGTCAAACAATGAAACAAGAAGAGAGAACTCTCAATAAGGACAAAAAAATAGAGCTCCTCTATAGCTAGGAGAATACAAAACAAGAAGATTGGAAAGGAAAACTTACTAGGAAGTTCTTCAAAATCACCAAACTAGTTCAAGGAGAGTCTAGATGTAAGTGGGTTCCTCCAAAAATGGCATCAATGGATAGCTCTAGTAGGGAGGAAGAAGAAAATGAGACTCATTTCTTGATTGGTGCAAGGTGGGTGGTGCTTGATGGTGGAGAAGCAAGAAGAAGAAGAAGAGAAAGAAGCAAGGAAACCCTAGGTTGCTCTTGTGCTGGAAAAAGAGTAAATGGAAGAGGATGGGTTCTATATAAAGCAATTTGAAGTGGGCTCCACCACTTAGAAACTCTATGGGCTGAAATCACTATTATCGGGACCTCAGACGAAATCGATGAAGAAGGGAAACGTGATCGTCGAAATATCTAGTTTCCAAAAAGTATATGTTTCGTGGGTTTCGGGAATATCAAGGTTTGGGTACAGATTTAGTGTAAAAAGACTGTTTTGCCCTCAATGCAAGAAAATCGGGTTTCGAGGTTCCGGACGGGTACGGGCTCAACATGAAAGTTGTAAGGATCGACAAAATAAGTAAAACGGGTTCAAGACAAGAATTAGGAGAATATCAAGTAACCTCCAAAAGCAAGCAAGACTATAAAAAAGGAACCCCCCAAAGGATCCCACTAAACACAAGACACTAAAAGTTCCCCCAAAGCTACAAAAGAACTATACTAATCCAAGCTTATTCAAAACCACTAATCAAGCTTAGCACTAACACACAACTTAATTAGTACTAATCGAGTCACTCGGGTAGGGGTCTTACAACACCAAAGAACATGATCTGAGAAATCGGACTATCCATTGGGTCAAAGTACTTTGGGAGAATCACGAGCCAGAAGAAGCCACATGGGAATTGAGAGATCAACTCCAGAAGAAGTATCCACACCTATTACCAGAGGTAAAATTATTTATATTTGGTGGACCAAATATCCTAAGGGTTGGAGGATGTTAGACCCCGACCCAGACCAACTTGATTAGCACTAATTAAGTGAGTGTTTAGTCTTAAGTGGGTCTTAGTAATAGTTGGGTTAGAATGTGATTAGACTTAGTCTAGATTATAGCTTTGGGGATTTTGAGGACGTTTAGTATGAGTTAGACACGCTCAGAGACGCCCTGAGTACACGAGTAAGAATGGGTTTTTGTTCTAGATCTTTGGTGTGGTTGTGATTTTTATTGATCTTGAATGGTTTTATTATTTGTGACAACTTTCATTTTTAACCTGCATGTGTTTGAGGCCCAGAAACCCGAGTTTTGGCCCAATAAGGGTAAATCTGTCTATTCATGCTAAATCTGGGCACACTTTTTGAAGTCGTGAAACTATATCAAAATTATACTTTTCCGATACTAGATTTTTCGACGATCGTTTTGTTCTTCTTCGTCGTTTTCATCCGGGGTCCACAAGACCATGTTTTAAGCGTTTCAAAACTCAGCTGCCAGGGACCCACTTCCAGACACTATATAAGTTTTCTTTCCTCTTCATTTCCCTTTTTTCCCAATCTCTGTAATAGTTTGACCTAGAGTGAAGAAGAGAAGAAGGGTTTCTCCTTGATCTCTTCCCCCTTGAATGATCTAGCTAGAAGGCTCCAACCTCAGATCCAAGACTACCAATCTCTTCCTCTCTTCTCAAGCTTCGTTTGGGACGTTTTTTGAGCCAAACCATCACCACTATTCATCATCTTCAACCTCTCTTCTTCTTGTTCAGCTAGCTCAAGGTTAGAGCTTGGACCCATCTTCTCATTTGATGTTCTTTAGCTCATTTAGAGCTTATTTTCCATGGTTTCAAACCCATTTTTCGAAATGGTGATTTTGTGTGCCCTATTTTTGTGGTTTATGTGTAGATCTCGTGGATCTCCATTCTTGTTGAGTTTTGTGAAGACTTTCCTTGACATTGGGCCAAGGCAAGTAGACATTTTAGACCCTTTTTGGACATTGCAAGTTTTGGGTATTTTATCTTTAGAAATGTGGTTTTATTATCAAGCTTACCATTTCCCTCATGTTATCAATCTCTTTTAGTGTGTTTAAGCTTTATAAGCATGGTTGCTAATTACTCTATCTAATCTAGAAGTTTTATCTTGAATGGAAGCATGATTTTCAATGGAATGCTTTGCAAGTTATCAATACATGATTTGAATATGAATGGTTTAGTGATTTTGATGTTTTGAATGAAATGTGAATGGATTTTGATGTGAAATCATCCCTTGGAAAGCATGTAGGCTTGGGGAGTGCAGGTGTTTCAAATGGGGAAGTGAAGAAGAGAGAAAAGTGCAGTTTCTGCACCCAGTCGCGCACAGGCAGAAGCCTGTTCACTTGAGCGACCATAGGGTCCGCTCGAGCGAACATGCTTCTGTTTGAAGGATTTCGAGTAGAAACCTGTCCGCTCGAGCGAACTTTTGGGTTGGTTCGTGCGAACAAGTTTCTGTCTGGGGTCCGCTTGAGCGATAGTTTGACCGCTCGAGCGAACCTGATACTCACAGCTTTGGATTTTCAATCTTTTTCTAAATTTCTTGGAAATTGAAAACTAGAGTATACTTTAGACTTTTACTTGACGTTGTGTAAATTGGAATTCCAAAATGTACCTTACCTTCGGGGACATCAAGCTATGTAAATTATGACATTTGGGGTTTCAACTTCACAAAGGTCAATGAACAGTCTTAGCCTATGCTTGATGGACTTTGTTTGCACTCTTGTTTTGGTGCTTCATGCATCATCATGTTTTGTTTGAGTTTCAAGTATAAGCTCGTTTTAAGACGTGTTTCAAGAATAAGAAAAAGGGAATCATTTCTTAAGTTTGTTAAGCATTAATATTATACTATTTTGCTAGTCTTGACGCGTTGTGCTTGATAAATGATTTCCCACTTGTTTTGTCGTGTTCTCGAACGTGTATCGCCGTGTTTTGTGCATTCATGATATAAGTGAATACCACTGAGCTTGGACTGCCCTTTTAGCTTGATCCACTACCTGGGGGTCCTTAAACATGTGGACTGTCTACAGACTAGTCGTGTATTATATTACACATAGTGCGTGTTCGTGATCCGGTTCCACGGCCGGATGCCCCGCCTACCTTGTGTGGCGTGGGATCGTTTTTTTCGTGTCGTGCATGCTTGCTCTTGTCATCATGTATGACGGAGAAAGGATGAGCTCAATGTGGATTTATCTTTTCATAATATTATAAGTATTCATGCTAGTTTCGTAAACTTGAAACGTGTATATAAATCTTGAACTGTTTTAGCATTATTTCTCATATGCATGCCTAAATTGTTTATTTGCCAAATCGTCTCGTTTGATGCTTGTTATTTTGGTGTCCAGGTGCAGGAGGTGTCACGCTTGACGAGGAGTGCCCGGAGGAGGCTTTTGAGCCACCCCCAGCACATGAGTGGCATCCCAACAAAGTCATCTAGACGCCGAGCGGGATCTTGACTTCTCGTTCACCTAGCTTTGGGGCTATCTTTTGGGTTCTTGTTATTGTTGTATTGGCCTCTGTTGGCTTCTCATGTTTTTGTAACTTGAATTAACATACTTTGTTTAAATGTTGAACCTTAATCATGATAGGAATGCTTTGTTGACATTCTTTTTTGATACCAAGTCTCGGTATTATAATGTCTCTTGCATCTTGTTGTTTAAGAATTGTGTGATTCGTTTTACTACACGCTTCCGCATAGCTATTTGTGTGAGCTCGACCCGTGTCTTGGGATCCTCACCGCGGAAACCTGTGGGAAAAACAGGCGGTATGTCTTATGTTAATTAATCATATCGCCGTGTCGCAGTCCTGGGTCTCGGTCCGGGGTCGCGATAGGACTGGTATTAGAGCGGGACTTGTTTCAGGCACTTAAAAGAAACTAGAAAATCTTAGGAACGTGGCGAGGATTCGTGAGTTCGTTAGAACGTTTGTTTAGACAAGTTGACCAACCCAATTATGCTTATATATGTGCTAACAAATTCAATTTGCTAAGCGCTGCCAAAAATGCCAGATTCATGGAGATTATGTCTACATGCCTCCAGAATTGCTACATCCAACAACAATCTCATGGCCTTTCGAAGCCTGAAGTATGGACGTCATAGGTCCTATCTCTCCCCCATCAAGCAAAGGTCATCGCTTCATCTTTGCCACTACGTATTATATCTCCAAGTGGTCAGAATCATTTGCGCTCAGCGAAATGAAAACCTCATCAGTCCTTCAGTTCTTCCGCACCAACATTATTTGTTGCTTTGGCATACCTAAAAGATTCGTCCATGATAACGAACCACAATTCCGGGATCACAGATTCTACAGGTTCTGCGATAAGTACAAAATTCAAAGTTGTCCTTCGACTCTATATAATCCAGCAGCAAACGGACTAGCAGAAGCCTTCAACAAGACACTCGGCAAAATTCTCAAGAAAATGGTCTCTAGTCACAAAAGAGACCGGGGCGACAAACTACCAGAAGCCTTGTGGGCCTATCGAACCACCGTTCGAGGACCAACCCATAGCACACCATTCTCCTTGGTCTATGGATGCGAAGCTGTTGTCCCTTTGGAAGTACAAATTCCTTCCTTAAGGGTATCTCTGCAAAATGACATGACACAAGAAAGTAATGTCAAATTGAGACTCTAAGAGCTGGATAATCTCGATGAAAGACGACTCGAAGCTTTACAAAGCATTGAGTTGTACCAAGCACGCATGGCGGGATCTTTCGACAAGAAGGTCAGGCAAAGCGCCTACAAAAAGGGCGACTTGGTTCTTGCAATAAAAAGACCCATAATCTTTGCCCACAATTCCAAAGGCAAATTTGAACCAAAATGGGAGGGACCCTTCGTCATCGACAAATTCTTCTCCAATGGTACATACGCTCTTCTAAACATGGAAGGAGACAGATGTATGCTACCCATCAACGGCAAGTTCTTGAAGCGGTACTACCCTTGAAAACTTCCTCAAACGGGTCAGAGCGATATCTACACTACCAAAGCCTATTTCCAAGGTACTTGCTCGTCAAACCCACCCCTTTTGAAATTTTCATCTTTATGCTGAAGTTTTCAAAAAAAAATACTCTCTCAAAACAATGCTTACTTCCAGCATTTCATTGTTAAAAAAAAAATCAAAATCCAAAAATCCAAGTTTAGGAGCCTCTTCCCAGACTTGACCAAAAATTTCGATCCTTGAACCCAAAATTCTCGGTTTGAAACGAAAACTAGGACTCAGGACTTTTCACCCTAGACCGCCTCGGCTTTTACAACCAAAATGGTTTTAAGTCAAAATTTATGACCCTCGTGTCTATAAACAAAAAATGGTTTTTTAGAAACCACGGGGAAGCGACACTTAGTCGATACTCGCAAAACCAAAAAAACCGGGAAGGATGCGAACCCCATTCGATACTTCCAAAACCCAAAAACCGGAAGGATGCGAACTCCATTCGATACTTCCAAAACCCAAAAACCGGAAGGATACGAATCCCATTCGATGCTTCCAAAACCCAAAAACCGAAAGGATACGAACCCCATTCGATACTTCCAAAAACCCAAAAATCGCAAGGAAGCGAACCCCATTCGATACTTGCAAAACCTCGAATTTCAAAATCGTGGAGACGCAATATTCCAATTGATATCCACAACCCAAATTTCAAATCGTTCAAAAAATCCCAAATTTCAAAAATCGCGAAGAAACGACATCAAGTCAGTACCCGCAAAACCAAAAGTTTTGGGAAAAGCAGGGAAGCGACGCTTAGTCGATACTTACACCCCAATCCGAGAGGAAGCGACATTCCATTGATACTCGTAAACCCAGCTCGCGAGGAAGCGACATTCCATCGATACTCGTAAATTGAATGAGCAAGGAAGTGACATTCCATCGATACTTGGAAGACCATTCAGTGGAGAGGCGACATTTAGTCGATACCTGCATTTTGAAAACAAAATTCGGCTATAAACGACAAAAATCGGTTATAAATGCCAAAACCCGGCTATAAACGCCAAAATCGACTATAAATGCCAAAACCCAGCTATAAACGTCAAACTTGGCTATAAACGCCAAAATCGGTTATAAATGCCAAAATTCGGCTATAAATGCCAAAATTCGGCTATAAGCGCCAAAATTGGCTTTCATGCCAATAAAACAAAAATTGGTTTTCAAAAATCTGGCTCCTATGCCAAAACAAAACAAAACAAACAGCAAAACAAAACTCGGCTTCTATGCCATTCCAAAAATTGGCTTTCATGCCATCTCAAAATTCGGCTTCTATGCCATTCCAAAAATCGGCTTTCATGCCATCTTAAAACTCAGCTCCTATGCCATTCCAAAAAATCAGCTTTCACACTATTCAAAAACTTTGGCTCTCATGCCCCAAAAAAAAAAAAAAAAAACTTTGGCTCTCATGCCACAAACAAAAAAATCCTTGGCTCTCATGCCACAAACAAATTTGGCTTCCATGCCAAAAAATAAAATTCGGCTTCTATGCCATTCCAAAATTCGGCTTTCATGCCATCTCAAAAATTTTGGCTCTAATGCCATTTCAAAATTTTTGGCTCTCATGCCGCAAAACAAATTTCGGCTCTTACGCCACAAAATTAGGCTTCCATGCCGTTTTAAAATTTGATTCTCAAATCATAAAAAAAAAAAAAAAAAACCAGGCTTTTTGCCACAAAAATTGGCTTTCATGCCCAAAACCAACTCTTTGACAAAAATTTTTCAGAAAATGACAACCTTTTGATCAAATTCTCAAACAAACATTCCCATCAGTTTTTACTCAAATTTGTTTTCATCAAAAAATGATTTTAAGTGAAAAGAAGGGGATACAGAAATATAGTACCAAAATTATTTATACATGGAGGTTGTTGACACCAAAAATGTCACTTTGCCTCTTCAACATCAAGAAAGCTGCATGAAGTCGCAACCTGCCATAAATAGGCAATGCAACTTCTCAAAAAATCAAATCTTGTCAGAATCAAACAAAAACTGCAAGATCCTTCAAGATAGCCAAGAGAAGAGTACATATGAAGTTTCGGGCCATTTCAGAATCATTTGGCCTAACTTCGCTTCTCCGACAGCTAAAATGGCGCTCCCGGCGGCGACATCATCGGAGACGTCAAAACTTCGATCAGAGCCTACAGATGACTCCAGCATGTCTCAAAAGGGCTCCATGCCAAATTTCAAGTCAAACCGACAACGTTTGACCCTCCATCAATGCTCGAGCAGCAAAATCAAGCCTCCCGGCGGCGGAAACCACCGGAGCCTTCGCTCATCAAACCAAGTGCATGAGTGGCTTCAACATGCTTCCAAAAGGCTGCACGTCAAATTTCAGGTCATTCCGAAAACGTTTGACCAGGTTTCGATGCTCCGAGAGAAAATCAAGCCTACCGGCGGCAGAGCAACCCGGGACCATGACATCCAAAACGGAGCCCATGGAACGTCTCAAAATGACTCCAATAGGCTCCCCGTCAAATTTCAGGTCAATCGGACATCGTTTGACCGCACATCAAAGCTCGGCATTTTCCCCGCTGCAAAATCAAGTGAAGCATCGACGGGACCCCAAACGGCTTCAAAACTCAAACAAAAGCCTATGGTTGGTCTTATTTATTGCTCAGGAGGCTTCACCTCAAATTTCAGGTCATTCCGACATCGTTTGACCAAGTTTCGACTTCTGGCGGAAAATCAGCAGCTCTACGCGACAAAGTCTTCGGCTTTCCCGGAAAATTAGAAACTTTGCACTCTAAAAATGCAAGGATTCTCATCAAGTTTTCTACAGGGAAATCAAGCCAATAAATGAGAAGAAATGTCAAGAAAAATACAGAAGAAAACGGCGACGAAAAAGACCTCAAAACGACCGCAAAACGGGCTCCGAAGGGGAAAAATCCCCCAGGGTCGCAGACCCCTGCGACCATGGCCCATGGTCGCAGGCCCCTGCGACCATGGCCCATGGTCGCCGGTCCATGGTCGCCGGCGACCATGGAGGTCCGGGTCACCGGATTTTCCGCCGGTGACCCGTTTTTCCGTCTTTTTTCGCGTTTCGCGCACTTTGGCCCCTGTGGTTTCCTGAAAATGTGATTTTTAGTGCTTGAAATTGACTCATATCCGACGACATCCGTCAAAATCACGGGTCAACCTCCAAAAGCATAAAATCATCAGTGATCGCTCCAAGATCGCCAACCGGCTGACCAAGAAAGTGCACTTTCTGTCCGACCGATCGTGAAATCGACAAGACAGATGTCACCGGCCCGCTCTTAGCTATCAATGTCTGAAGTTACATGTTCATCCGATGTCGATCAGCATGTAGATCCATCGATGATCATCGCCAGAAGAATTCCAGAAGACACGGCATGGCCCGCGACTCTTCGACTGCTCGGCGACCAATTAATGTGGTTAATTGACTAGCTTTATTGCAGTCATTAATTCATTTCTTTGGACGGCCCAATCAGAAGCAAGCATTTGGGAGTTACAAGTCAATTGATTCATGGCATTTAAACCATGAAACTCCTCCCATTATGGTAATTAAGGTGATTAAAAGCCCTTAATCTCCATCGGCCAATCAGATTCAAGGAAAAAGGAGTTACAAAATCAAGAAATAAATCTTGTAACTCCTCCCATTAAAGCCATTAAGGCTCATAAACCCTCCTAAATGGCTACCAAAAGCCTATAAATAGGAGAGCATTCCATTGAAATGGAGATCGGAAGAAAATCGGAAAAAAGAGGAGAAAATCAGAAGATCAGAAAAAAAGGGATCAGAAAGAGATCTGAGAGAAAGAAAAAGAGAGAAAAACTCTGCTGAAGTTCTGCACCGGCCACCACTACAAGGTGACAAAAGTCCCTTGGGGGGCACCCCCCCCCCAAGGTCCTTGCCTTCTCCTGCTGCCTCCAATGGCTTAGACGTGGCTTTTCAGCCCGTCTACTTAGCTTTTTATTGGACATAGGACCTTCTCTTGGTCTTTGTCCTCTAAAAACCTGAGGTTATAGCCAAGCCAAGCAAATCAAGAGCATCTTCTGTTCTCATCTGCATGGATGATGGCGAAGCCCATACATGGCTTGCGACCGTCAATCTGAACGAGTCCCCCACAATCTCCTGAAAAGTTAGATCTTCCTTTTCTTGCTTTTCATTGTAGTTTGTATTTTTCTAAAAGAGACAAAAATCACAACTCTTGTCTTTCATTATTGATAAGAATTGTAAATCGGCTATAAACGCCAAAATCGGCTATAAATGCCAAACAAAATCGCCTTTCACGGCAAACCAAGAAAATGTCTCTTTTCTTAAATATTTGTGCAATGGAAAACTTGAAAGAAGTTGATTTCCTTTTTACTTGCGAAGGTTGATCTCCGGATTACCACTTGAAATTCCAAGTAAAATAGAAAATCTGGCACACCCACACAAAAGAAATGTTGATGCACGCTTCAGGGCCCGCCAGGGCGCGAAAGGGCCGGACCCGACGGACTCCCACGTTCCGCCGACCCCGGTAGCCGCCCCAGCAGGCGCCTCGGAGCGCGTTCCATCAGAGGTACCAAAAAAAAAGAAGAAAAAAGAGTTTGTTACAACTCAGGAGCTCAATCCAGCATGGTCTTCAACCAAAGGTTCAACTCCTCAAGCAGACCCTTGGCCTTAGCTTCCAAAGTTTTCAGGCCTCGCTTCTTCAAAATGTTCCAATAAAATGCGGCCGAACGCCGCGACCCATCTGCAGCACGAGGAAGTTCTTTCCAGAGGACCTGCCACTGCTCATGCTCCTGAGTCCTCCTCCGGAAATTACCTTCAGCTTCCTCAACCTGATGAATGAGAGTCCCCTCCTTGTCACGAGCCTTCACAATGGCGGTCCATTTGGCAGCAGCTTCTTCCTCCAAAAGCTCAAGACGCTGCCTAGCCTCGACAACCTCCTTATCAAGGCGGTCCAAGTCTTGCTTCAACCCCATGATGGATAACTCGGTAACGTTCTTCTCCCGAACGAACTACTTCCGAGTCTTCGTGACCTCAGTCAGCTCAGCTTTGACTTTGCTGGAAGGCTTCATAAACATTTCATCAAAGAAGTCACCATCTGGGAAACTTCAAGATCAGAAGGACTAACGTGCCGTCTCATGTTACGGCATTGTCCTCTCCTCCTCTTGCGTCGGCGGGTCAATCTGCTTGACGATCCTGCCCCACTATCAACATCAGGCCTCTAACAAGAGTCCTCACTGGATGGCCTACTTTTCTTAGTAGACTCTATGGAAGCATTCGTATGCTCTGCTTGTATCATAGCATCGATCTCGGCCTCCTCCTCCTCCAGCTGTCTCAAGACCTCACTAGGAATCCCTTGTGCAGCTCCTGATCCGATGACGTCCTGCTCATTGAGAAAGCCTATCTTATGCTTCTCTCCAGAAAGGAAGGCCAAAACTTCCTCCCGACGGACACCATCTGATTTGCCAAGACCTTTCCCAGGAGATTGCTTGACATCAAGCTCCTTCTTGGAAAGCCCCCGGTACACTGAGAAGCTCTCCACGAACCACTTCTTGAAGCCAGAAGTCCGGAAAGTGGGCAACTCAGGATAGGAAATCATGGCAGTAGTGTCCTCTGCACTGTAAAAAGCCCATGCATTCCTCCCATCATGCAGACCTCCAAAACGCTTTACCATGCTCGAAGGCGCTCCAACAACGCCTTGAGAGAAGCCTAGTTGCAATGCAAAACGTGAAGTGACATACGGCTGGATGTCGACGAAAAGATGTCTACGGTACACCATCGTACCAACCCGTATGTTGAAAAGCCATCTCTTCTCTGCGTTTGTCAAAGCATAGTGTCTTCCCGACCCTGCCCTGGTCGAATCACGGGAGACACCAAAGTCAAAAGCCTTTTTCCGCAAACCCGGAGAAAGCTTCATTGAAGACTGCCCAATCTCGACGTCCCTAAATCGTCGGATCCTCAAACGGGCAGACAAAAGCGATTCGGAAACGACTGTCCCTCTAGCCAAACGAATCATAAAAGGATCTTCGTACTGTGCAACTCCCAACCGATGGAGGCTTGGACAGTGGTATACATACCACGAATAGAAGATGTGGGTAGAAAATACCTTGTTCAAAGGGAGCCCAAGCCGAACCAGGAAAGCAGCAGCCTGTAGTTCGGTGCACAAATAGGAGTAAAGAGCAAGTACCAAAGCCAGCCGCTCTCCAAACACCATCTGACAAGCCGGAAAAATACAGTGCGGCCTGATGTGCGTTCCATCTCCTCCAGTAAAAATAGCCTCACCCAGCCAGTAAGTGAGGTAAACAGCGAGATCTCTCCGCAACGCAATGTCGGAACAAATGGCATCAGTGCTTGCGAAGAAGTTCCTCAAATCTTCTCACATAGCGGCGATCTTCTTCAAACTTGATGTTTTAGCCCTAGCATCCTGGACCATGCCATCAGAAGACTCCCTGCTGTCAAAAAAGTTGGAGCTGCAACTCTTCCAACTGCTGCATCTGACTTTTGAGTCCTTCTCCTTCAAAAAATCATAGAAGGCGACGAGCTGAAAGTACACAAGCCTGAACTCCTCAGAGTTTGCTGAGGATAGACAATCCGGTGATGGCGCTAAGTTCCTTCAAAGAAAAACCAATCTCACCATTCCTCATAATGAACGTGTTGGTTTGTGGAAGGAATGACTCCAGCATGGCCATGAAAGCCTCATCGGAGAAAACGACGGTTTGCCGAAAAGCGCGAACCGCATCAAAAATCTCGGCCTCCCACAGAATGGCATCGCCAACCTTCAGGGTGTGATCAGTCCATGATTCTCAGCTCGAGTCAGCATTGAAAGGGCCACGAAGTCGAAAAGGCTTCACCCAATTGCTGCCGTCACCCCGAAAAATGCCAAGGCCCACCGGTCTCAAATCAACCGATGGATGATCAGAACCTTGGTAGCCACTGGCTGGCATCAACATGTCCATTCGGACAGGCGACTTCTCTGCAAAACCGGAAGGGCCACCAACAAAAACCCCGGTCTTGGTCACTCTCGTCTTGTTCACCCAGCTCGGAGGATCTTCCCTCTTAGGGCACGTGGGAGAAAGGCTCAAGATCGAGATGGTCCGATCAAAAGTCGACCGGGTAGAAATAGTCATCTCCTCACCATCTGATGTGTAAGAGAACTGAAAACATCTCCTTTGGTATGTCAAGTCATCGGGGACTACATCACCAAAGAAGAAGGTTGGCTTGGGCACAACGCTTTGATCGCCCGTAACCCAAGGACGGCTGCTTACCATGATCTTGTAGAATTCCTCATTTTTGAGAGCGATCAATCGCTGTCTCATCTCATCACGATTGAGGGAATCGCACTCTTCTAAGTTCTTCTCGACAAACTGGACCTTCTCCCAAGCCTGCTGAACAGCTGCATTGGAAGATCTGGCAGACCGACGAGGTGCGTCAGTAACAAGACCTTTACCCTTGTTCGTTCTGGAAGAACTACCTGCAAAAGATGGAAAAGAAAAGATCAATCATCATCAAAATGACAGGGTTTTGCTACAAAAAATTCTAGTAAAAATTTGACATGGTTCCGGGGCAATTTCGAAGAAAAGGGAAATACTCCGAAAAAGACAGGAAGCCTGAAGATGAGCTAAACATCGCTGCGAGCTCATAGTCAGTGGAAAATTCTCAAAGAAGGTTCGAACTCAACATTGCTGGGAGAACGAGCCAATCTCATCAAATTTCCGCAAAATTTGGAAAAGAGCTCAACATTGCTACGAGCTCCAAACTCCAAAAATTGCGAAGTTCCTTAAAATCCAGCAAGACCGAGAAAGAGCTCAACATCGTTGCGAGCTCAAAATCCCAATACTTGCAAAAGATTTTCAGGTATGCATCGTCATGCTTCCAAGTCCATTTATCAAAAATCAAGCATCAAAGAATATCATCATGCATTAAATGCTAGGAAAACCTTGACCAAAGTTTGACCAATTCCAACCCAATTTGGTCAAACTTTGTCCAAGTCAAAAATTATGCTGGCTTGACCTAGAGACTCTAGCCTTCTATCTTGATGCATCAAAAAAAAAATGCATGAACATATTGAAATTGCATGATCCTCATTATCATGGTGAGCAAACAAAGGAGGAAAGAAAAAGAGAGAGAAGAAATCTCAACAAAAAAAAAAAAAAAATTTGGCCCACAGGCCGTGGCCCACTGCCATGTGGCAGTACGGCCAGGTCCGTACAGCCAAGGAAAAAAACGGAAAACAAAAAAAAAAGGAAGTCGCTGAAAAAAAAAAAAAGAAATCAACATGTAAAAAAAAAAAACACTGACAAAAAAAAAAAGAGAGGAAAATCAGCGTGTGAAAAAAAAGAAAAAAGAAAAGAAAAACCGTGAAAAAAAAAAACAAACACGGTGAGAAAAAAAACAAGAAGAAGCACGAAAAAAAAAAACATGCTTGGGGAAGAAGAAAAAAAAAAGAAGAAGAAAAGAAAAAAAAACAGAAGAGAAGAAAAAAAAGAGAGCAAAGAAAGAAAGAAGCTATTTCTACAAATGGAGTTTCTTGTGGAGGAAGAAAACTTACTTGAAGCCATTGATGGAGAAGAAGAAGAAAAGCTTGGAGATCCTTGAAGAAGAAAAAACACTTCTTATCTTGGAGAGCACTCTTGAAGATTTCTTGCAAACAAAGAAAGCAATGGAGCAAAAGAACCAACCCCTCTTGCCTTTATAGAAGAGAGCAAACCAAAAGAGGAAACAAGGAGAAAAGAAAAGAGGTAAGTGCTAAAATCTAGCTACTTTACCAAAAGAAAGATATTTTAAGAAAGTCTCTCAAAAAAGAAGGAAACTTGAGAGATTCTCTCCAAGTAAGGATATTTTTAGATATTCTCTACACCAAAGAGATATTTTTAGATATTCTCTACAAAAATGACACCATATGAGATCTAGGCCTTCTCCAAAGCCTAAGGTCCCATGGGTTAACCCATATGAGCCAGGTTTGACCACCTAGGCACTAGAAGTGGCTTTTAGTCAAAATATTCCTCTTACCAAGAGCAAAAAAAAAAAACAAAATGTGTTCCATGCCTCTTTTGAGTTGATGGGACCATTCAAAAAAAAGAGAAAGAAAAAAAAAGCCTCATGAGTTTCCAAAAACCAAATCATCCAACATCATGAACCAAATTGAGCCAAAATCTTGAAATTGACATTTCATAAAACAAAATTCCGGTCCTCTAGCTCGCCACATAAAGCTTGTTAGGTCACAAGACCAAAACCAAAATAAAAATCGAATCCAAACCAAAACCAAAACCAAAAAACCAAATTTGACCCCCCAACCTGCTACATACAGCTTGTTGGGTCACAAGGTCAAAATAAAAAATCAAACCCCCACCCCCTAACCTGCCACATACAGCTTGTTAGGTCACAAGGTCAAAAACCAAAATCCAAAAACCAAAAATCCAAATCTGTTAGACCCCGACCAAGACCAACTCGATTAGTACTAATTAAGTGAGCGTTTAGTCTTAAGTGAGTCTTAGTACTAGTTGGGTTAGAATGTGATTAGACTTAGTCTGGATTATAGTTTTGGGGATTTTGAGGACGTTTTGTATGAGTCAGACACGCTCAGGGACGCCCTGAGTACACGAGTAAGAATGGGTTTTTGTTCTAGATCTTTGATGTGGATGTGATTTTTATTTCTCTTGAATGGTTTTATTATTTATGGCAACTTTCGTTTTTAACCTGCATGCATTTGAGGCCCAGAAACCCAAGTTTTGGCCCAATAAGGGTGAATTTGACTTTTCATGCTAAATCTGGGCACACTTTTCGAAATCGTAAAACTATGTCAAAATTATACTTTTCCGAAACTAGATTTTTCGATGATCGTTTTGTTCTTCTTCGTCGATTCCATCCGGGGTCCACAAGACCATGTTTTAAGCGTTTCTAGTTCAACTGCTTAGGGGACCCACTTCCAGACACTATTTATAGTCTCTTACTCTCTCTCCTCATTCTTCTTTCCCCATTTCCATTTTCCTACAACGGTTTGCCCTAGAGTGGAGTTGAGAAGCAAGTTCCTCTTGATCTTTTTCCCTTGAAACCATCTAACAAGAAGACTCCAATCTCCGATTCGTTTTCGCCATTCTCTTCCTCTCTTCGTAAGCTTCGACTGGACACGTTTTGGAACCAAACCATCGCACTATTCATCATCTTCAACCTCCCTTCATCTTGTTCAACTAGCTCAAGGTTGGTGTTTTCCTTTCATTCCTTCTTTTCATGTTCTTTAGCTCACCTAGAGCTTGTTTGTCATGGTTTCAAACCCATTTTCGAAATGGGGATTTGTAATGGCCAAAATGTTGCTTTTTGTATGCTCCATTTTGGGGGTTTTTGTGTAGATTTCGTGGAGCTCCTATCCTTGTTGGATTTAGTGGAGTTTGGCTTGGCTTTGGTTAGAGGCAAGTAAACCTTATAGGTTTTTCATGTACATTGCATTGTGGTTTCATTTCTTCCATTAAGACATGATTTTTCTTTGCCTGAACCTATTAATGTATGTTATGTTTATGTTTTCTTAAGTTAGTGTGAGTTCCTCTACTTGTGTTATTATTGATGATTCAGCTAAGTTCATAGAATCATGTTGGTTTTGTAAGTTTCATGAAATTGTTATGGGAATGTCTTGATGTTTCTCTTTGGAATAAATGGACAAATTGTGGATGGAATGCTCTATAATGTGTGGAATGAATCCCTTGGAAAGCATGGAGGCTTGGGGAGTGCAGGTGGTAAAAATGTGGAAGTGAAGAAGGGAAAGAAAGTTGTGAAAATTCTGAACAGAATGCACTGCCCGTGCCTGTCGGTTCAATTTCCAGAGAGCAACATTTTTGTCAGGTCATCCATCGGTTCGCCTTCGGTCGACCGACAACCAACCGAGGATCTGTCGGTTCAATTTCCAGAGAGCAGCAACTCTGGGCTGGGATCTGTCGGTCAAACCTTCGGTCGACCGACAGATCGACCTCGGTTAACCGACGGTTAACCGAGGGTTGACCGACAGTTACAAAAAGAACTGTGTTTGAAGAAATTTTGCAGGAATGAAAACTAGACTATGCCTTAGACCTTCATTTGACATTGTGCACTTGAAATTCCTAAATGTATCTTACCTTCGGGGACACCAAGTTATATAGAGTTTCGACGTTTGGGTTTTCAAGTCCACAAGGGTCAAAGATTTGGTCTTAGCCTATGCTTGATGGATTTTTTGTTTGGACTCCTGTTTTGATGTTTTATGCGTCCTCATGTTCTTGTTTGATTTTTCAAGTATAAGCTTGTATTTAAGACGTGTTTCAAGAATCGTGTTTCAAGAATCAAAAAGGGAATCATTTCCTAAGTTTGCTAGTCTTGCCGTGTTGTGTTTGGTAAATGATTTCCCCCTTGTTTTGTCGTGTTCTCGAACGTGTATCGCCGTGTTTTGTGCATTCATGATATAAGTGAATTTCACTGAGCTTGGACTGCCCTTTTAGCTTGATCCACTACCTGGGGGTCCTTAAACATGTGGACTGTCTGCAGACTAGTCGTGTATTTTAGTACACATCGTACGTGTTCGTGGTCCGGTTCCGCGGCCGGATACCCCGTCTACCTTGTGTAGCGTGGGATCATGTTTTCGTGTCGTGCTTGTCGTGCGTGCTTGCTCTTGTCATCATGTATGACGGAGAAAGGATGAGCTCAATGTGGATTTGTCTTTTCATGATATTATAAGTACTCATGCTAGTTTCGTAAGCATTGAAATGTGTATTTTAAATCTTGGACTATTTTAGCATTATTTCAGATATTCTTGCCTAAATTGTTTATTTGCCAAACCGTCGTGTTTGATGCTTGTATTTTGGTGTCCAGGTGCCGGCGGTTTCGTGCGTGACGAGGAGTGCCAGGAGGAGGCTGTTGAGCCACCCCCAGCACTCGAGTGGCAGCCCAACGACGTCATCTATACGCCGGTCGGGATCTTGATTCTCGTTTCACCTAGCTTGGGTTATGTTGGGTTGTTCTTTTGAGATTGTAATGGTTGTATTGGCCTTTGTTGGCCTCTCAAGGTTTTGTAACTTGAACAAAAATACTTTTGTTAAACATTGAACTTTAATCATACTAGGAATGCTTTGATGACATTCTCTTTTGATACCTTGTCTCGATATTCGTATTCTCTTGTATCTTATTGTTTAAGATTGTATGAATTGTTTTGCTACACGCTTCCGCATATCCATTCGTGTGAGCTCGACCCGTGTCTTGGGATCCTCACCACGGAAACCTGTGGGAAAAATAAAAATATAACATAAAGGCGGCGGCGGCGTGCTTTGTTTGTCGGTTGATCATGCCGCCGCGGCGCAGTCAAAGGCCCGGGTCCCGGTCCGGGGTCGCAACAAAATCCCCTATGTCGTTTTCAAAACTTTGCCTTGAGATGGTACTGATGGAACGCGCTCCGAGGCGCCGTTGGGGCGGCTACCGGGGTCGGCGGAACGTGGGAGTCCGTCGGGTCCGACCCTTTCGCGCCCTGGCGGGGCCTGAAGCGTGCATCAACATTTCTTTTGTGTGGGTGTGCCAGATTTTCTATTTTACTTGGAATTGCAAGTGGTAATCCGGAGATCAACCTTCGCAAGTAAAAAGGAAATCAACTTCTTTCAAGTTTTCCGTTGCACAAATATTTAAGAAAAGAGACATTTTCTTGGTTTGCCGTGAAAGGCGATTTTGTTCGGCATTTATAGCCGATTTTGGCGTTTATAGCCGATTTACAATTCTCATCAATAATGAAAGACAAGATTTGTGATTTTTGTCTCTTTAGAAAAATACAAACTACAATGAAAAGCAAGAAAAGGAAGATCTAACTTTTCAGGAGATTGTGGGGGACTCGTTCAGATTGACGGTCGCAAGCCATGTATGGGCTTCGCCATCATCCATGCAGATGAGAACAGAAGATGCTCTTGATTCGCTTGGCTTGGCTATAACCTCAGGTTTTTAGAGGACAAAGACCAAGAGAAGGTCCTATGTCCAATAAAAAGCTAAGTAGACGGGCTGAAAAGCCACGTCTAAGCCATTGGAGGCAGCAGGAGAAGGCAAGGACCTTGGGGGGGGGTGCCCCCCAAGGGACTTTTGTCACCTTGTAGTGGTGGCCGGTGCAGAACTTCAACAGAGTTTTTCTCTCTTTTTCTTTCTCTCAGATCTCTTTCTGATCTTTGTTTTTCTGATCCTCTGATTTTCTCCTCTTTTTTCTGATCTTTTTCGATCCCCATTTCAATGGAATGCTCTCCTATTTATAGGCCTTTGGTAGCCATTTAGGAGGGTTTATGAGCCTTAATGGCTTTAATGGGAGGAGTTACAAGATTTATTTCTTGATTTTGTAACTCCTTTTTCCTTGAATCTGATTGGCCGATGGAGATTAAGGGCTTTTAATCACCTTAATTACCATAATGGGAGGAGTTTCATGGTTTAAATGCCATGAATCAATTGACTTGTAACTCCCAAATGCTTGCTTCTGATTGGGCCGTCCAAAGAAATGAATTAATGACTGCAATAAAGCTAGTCAATTAACCACATTAATTGGTCGCCGAGCAGTCGAAGAGTCGCGGGCCATGCCGTGTCTTCTGGAATTCTTCTGGCGATGATCATCGATGGATCTACATGCTGATCGACATCGGATGAACATGTAACTTCAGACATTGATAGCTAAGAGTGGGCCGGTGACATCTGTCTTGTCGATTTCACGATCGGTCGGACAGAAAGTGCACTTTCTTGGTCGACCGGTTGGCGATCTTGGAGCGATCAATGATGATTTTATGCTTTTGACGGCGGATCCGAGATGTCGTCGGATATGAGTCAATTTAGAGCACTAAAAATCACATTTTCAGGAAACCACAGGGGCCAAAGTGCGCGAAACGCGAAAAAAGACGGAAAAACGGGTCACCGGCGGAAAATCCGGTGACCCGGACCTCCATGGTCGCCGGCGACCATGGACCGGCGACCATGGGCCATGGTCGCAGGGGCCTGCGACCATGGGCCATGGTCGCAGGGGTCTGCGACCCTGGGGGATTTTTCCCCTTCGGAGCCCGTTTTGCGGTCGTTTTGAGGTCTTTTTCGTCGCCGTTTTCTTCTGTATTTTTCTTGACATTTCTTCTCATTTATTGGCTTGATTTCCCTGTAGAAAACTTAATGAGAATCCTTGCATTTTTAGAGTGCAAAGTTTCCAATTTTCCGGGAAAGCCGAAGACTTTGTCGCGTAGAGCTGCTGATTTTCCGCCAGAAGCTGAAACTTGGTCAAACGATGTCGGAATGACCTGAAATTTGAGGTGAAGCCTCCTGAGCAATAAATGAGACCAACCATAGGCTTTTGTTTGAGTTTTGAAGCCGTTTGGGGTCCCGTCGATGCTTCACTTGATTTTGCTGCGGGGAAAATGCCGAGCTTTGAATGTGGTCAAACGATGTCCGATTGACCTGAAATTTGACGGGGAGCCTATTGGAGTCATTTTGAGACGTTCCATGGGCTCCGTTTTGGATGTCATGGTCCCGGGTTGCTCCGCCGCCGGTAGGCTTGATTTTCTCTCGGAGCATCGAAACCTGGTCAAACGTTGTCGGAATGACCTGAAATTCGACGTGCAGCCTTTTGGAAGCATGTTGAAGCCACTCATGCACTTGGTTTTATGAGCGAAGGCTTCGGTGGTTCCCGCCGCCGGGAGGCTTGATTTTGCTGCTCGAGCATTGATGGAGGGTCAAACGTTGTCGGTTTGACTTGAAATTTGGCATAGAGCCCTTTTGAGACATGCTGGAGTCATCTGTAGGCTTTGATCGAAGTTTTGACGTCTGCGATGATGTCGCCGCCGGGAGCTCCCGTTTAGCTGTCGGAGAAGTGAAGTTAGGCCAAATGTTGTCGAAATGGCCCGAAACTTCATGTGTACTCTTCTCTTGGCTATCTTGAAGGATCTTGCAGTTTTTGTTTGATTCTGACAAGATTTGAATTTTTGGAGAAATTGCATTGCCTATTTATGGCAGGTTGCGACTTCATGCAGCTTTCTTGATGTTGAAGAGGCAAAGTGACATTTTTGGTGTCAACAAATGCCCCCTCGAGGTACAGCGACGAATTGCTTGACTTTTGTAGTCGATGTGCCTCGAAGAGATTTTTGAAGGAGAGCTTGTGTCTTGACTAAGAGTCTTTGAGCAATCTTTCCTTTGGTAGAGGTGCCTTTGAGCTTCCAGGGGAATTTTATGGTAGTGAAAGGAATCACACACCATCTCGAGGCAAAGTTTTGAAGATGACATCAGGGATGTGGATTTGGGTTTCTGTTTTTGATCTTGTGACCTAACCAGCTATATATGGCAGGTTAGGGGATCGGGTTTTGGTTTTGACCTTGTGACCCAACAAGCTGTATGTGGCAAGTTGGGGGATCATGATTTGGTTTTTGGTTTTGGTCTTGTGACCTAACAAGCTGTATGTGGCAAGTTAGGGGACCAGGATTTGGTTTTTGGTCACTCTTTGGGACTGTGTGGGTCCATTGGAGTGGTTTGGATTTTTGTGGAATGTCAATTTCAAGATTTTGGCTCAACTTGGTATATGAGGCTGGATGGTTTGATTTTTGGAAGCTCACGGGGCTTGGAATTTTTTGTATGGTTCAATCAACTCAAAAGAGGCATGGAACCATTTTTGTATGCTCTTGGGTAAGAGGAATTTTTTTTCCTGACTAAAAGCCCATTTTTTTTTTAGTGCCTAGGTGGTCAAACCTGGCTCATATGGGCTAGCCCATGGGACCTTAAGCTTTTTAGGATGGCTTAGATCTCATGTGGGGCCATTTTTGTAAAGAATATCTAAAGATATCTCATTTGGATAGAGAATATCTAAAAATATCTTTATGGGAGAGAATCTCTCATATTCCCTTAATTTGGGAGAGAATATCTCAAGGTATCTTTCTTTTTGGGAAGAAATCTCCAATATCCTTTTTTGTTGGAGAGAATCTCTCATTGATTGATTTTGGGAGAAAATCTCTCAAAGACATCTTTCTTTTTGGGAAAGAATCTTTCTAATTCATTCTCTTTTGGTAAGGTTACTAATTAGTAACACTTACCTTTCTTCTTTGTTTCCTTCTTTGATTTGCTCTCTCCTATAAAAGCAAAGGAAGGTAGGATCTCTTGCCCTTATTGCTTTCTTTTGCAACAATCTCAAGAGAGCTCCAAGGCCAAGAGTTTTTCTTCTTCAAGGATCTTCAAGCTTTTTCCTTCTTCTTCTCCATCAATGGCTTCAAGTAAGTTTTCTCTCTTTTTCTTTCAAGAAAGCTTTATGTAGAGAATAGGATGGTAAAAAAAAGTTTCTCTTCTTTTTTTTTTCTTTCTTCTTTTTTTTCTTTCTTTCTTTTCTTTCTATTCTTCTTCTTTTTTTTTTCTTTTCCACGTGATTTCTTCTTTTTTTTTTTTTTTTTTTTTTCACACGTTTTTTTTTTTTTTTTTCTTCTTTTTTTTTTGTGGGCCGTACGGACAGATCCGTACGGATCTGGTCCGTACGGCCACGTGGCCTGATTTTTTTTTTTTTTTTTTTTTTTTGAGAAAGTTTCTTTTTTTTTTTTGCTCATCATGATAATGCGTTTTTATGCAAATCTAGATGTTCATGCATGTACTTTTTGTAAATTGAATTGAGTAGCATGATGTGATAGCATACCTGAAAATCTTTGCAAATTTGGGAATTTGGAGCTCGCAGCGATGTTGAGCCCTTCTTGATTTTGCGGAGATTTTGAGGTTTCGAAAGTTTGGAGTTTCGGAGCCCGCAGCAATGTTGAGCCCATTTTCAAACTTTCTATTTCCGTCGGGGTATTTCCTTTTTCTTTGGAATTGCCCCGGAGTCATGCCAAAATTTCGCCAGATTTTTGGTGGGACAAAGTGACCCCTTTTTTTTTTTTTTTTTTTTTTTTTTTAGCGAAATCCTGTCATTTTGATGACGATCTTTTTCTTTTCCAACCTTTGCAGGTGGTTCCTCCAGAGCGAACAAGGGTAAAGAGCCTGCTACAAGCGTACCTCGTCGATTTGCTAGATCTTCCAATGTGGCCGTTCAGCAGGCCTGGGAGAAGGTCCAGTTTGTTGAGAAGAACTTGGAAGAGTGCGGTTCCCTCAATCGCGATGAGATGAGACAGCGATTGATCGCTCTCAAGAATAAGGAATTCTATAAGATCATGGTAAGCAACCGTCCTTGGGTTATGGACGATCTGAGGGTTTTACCCAAGCCTACCTTCTTCTTTGGAGATGGAGTCCCTGACGACTTGACATACCAAAGGAGATGTTTTCAGTTCTCTTACACAGCAGATGGTGAAGAGAAGACTGTTTCTACCCGGTCGTCTTTTGACCGGACCATCTCGATCCTGAGCCTTTCTCCCACGTGCCCTAAGAGGGAAGATCCTCCGAGCTGGGTGAAGAGGACCAGTGTGATCAAGACCGGGGTTTTTGTTGGTGGACCTTCCGGTTTTGCAGAGAAGCCACCTGTCCTTATGGACATGTTGATGCCAGCCAGCGGCTACCAGGGCTCTGATTATCCGTCGGTCGATTTGAGACCGGTGGGCCATGGCGTTTTCAGCGGTGACGGCAGTACTTGGGTGAAGCCTTTTCGACTTCGTGGCCGTTTCAATGCTGACTCCGATTGGAAGTCATGGACTGACCACACCTTGCTGATTGGGGGCGCCGTTTTGAAGGAAGCCGGGATTTTTGACGCGGTCCGCACTTTTAGGGAGACCGTGACTTTTTCCGATGATGCCTTCATGGCTATGTTGGAGTCTTTCCTCCCTCAGACCAATACCTTCGTTGTCACGAATGGTGAGGTTGGTTTTTCTCTGAAGGAGTTGAGTGCTATTACTGGATTGCCCATCCTTGGCAAACTCTACGAGGAGTTCATGCCGATTGACAGCGTCCTTGAGGAGCAGTCAGAGGAATTCAGGCTCCTATACTTTCAGCTCGTCGCCTTCTATGATTTTTTGAAGGAGGGCTCGAAAGTCAGATCCAGCAGTTGGAAGAGTTATGGCTCTTCATTCTTCAACTTCTTTGACAGCAAAGAGTCTCCTGATAGCATGACCCGGGAAGACAGGAAGAAGACTTTGGCCATGCAGGAAGAGTTGAAGGGTTTCTTCGCGAGCACAGATGCCCTTTATTCTGACATTGTACTGCGGAGAGATCTTGCTTTTTACCTCACTTTTTGGCTAGGTGAGGCTATTTTTGCTGGTGGAGATGGGACGCACATCAGGCCGCATTGTATTTTTCCGGCTTGTCAGATGGCGTTTGGAGAACGGCTTGCTTTGGTGCCCGCTCTTTACTCCTACCTGTGTACCGAACTGCAGGCTGCTGCTTTCTTGGTTCGGCTTGGGCTCCCTATGAATAGGGTATTTTCAGCCCATATCTTTTATTCGTGGTTTGTATACCACTGTCCTGGCTTCCACCAGCTGGGTGCTGCACAGGATGATGATCCTCTGATGATTCGATTGGCTAAGGGAAAAGCCGTATCCGAATCACTTTTGTTTGCCCGCATGAGGATCCGACGATTCAGGGACGTCGAGATGGGGCAGTCTTCAGTTAAGCTTTCTCCGGAGTTGCGGAAGAAGGCTTTTGATTTTGGTGCCTCCCGAGACTCTACCAGAGCAGGGTCGGGAAGGCATTACTCTTTGACCAATGCAGAGAAGGAGTGGCTTTTCAGCATACGAGTCGGCACGATGGTGTACCGTAGACATCTTTTCGTCGACATCCAGCCGTATGTACCTTCTCGCTTTGCGCTTCAGTTGGGCTTCTCTCAAGGCGTTGTTGGGGCGCCTTCGAGTATGGTGAAGCGTTTTGGGGGTTTGCAGGATGGCAGAAATGCATGGGCTTTCTATAGTGCTGAAGACACTACTGCCACGATTTCTTATCCTGAGCTGTCGACTTTCCGAACTGCCGGCTTCACGAAGTGGTTCGCGGAGAGCTTTTTGGCATATCGGGGGCTTTCCAAGAAGGAGCTTGATGTAAAGCTGTCTTCTGGAAAAGGCATTGGGAAGTCGGATGGCGTCCGGCGAGAGGAAGTTTGGGCCTTCCTTTCTGGAGAGAAGCACAAGATAGACTTTCTCGGTGACCAGGGCGTCATTGGTTCTGAAGCTGTTCGGGAAGTACCTGATGAGGCTTTGGAGCAGCTAGAACAGGAGGAAGCTGAGCTCGACGCTTGGATGCAAGCGGCACAGAAACGAGCTTCCGTGGAGTCTACTGGCGAAAGCAGACCATCCAGTGAGGAGTCAAGTGAGAAACCTGACTCTGATAGTGGGGCGGGTTCTTCTAGGAAGCGAACCCGTAGAGGTAAGAAGAGGAGGAGTCATCATCGCAGCGAGGGGCCACATGAGGACTCTCCTGACATGGAAATCCCTCTTACCATCAACGAGGAGGTGCCAGAGGCTGTCGACGAGCCTCCAGAGAAGAGGAGTCGTGGGGAAGAGACCATTGGTGAAGGTATGATTCTTCCTTTTTCTTTTTCTACTTCTTTCATGGGGCTTTCCATGTTTTGATTTGTTTTCTCACCCTGCTGCTGCTTTTTCTTTTTTTTTTAGCAGAGGATGAAGACTTGCCGATGCCTGAGGTTCCGACCGATGAGGCGGTGATGGAGCCGGTTATGGCATCTGAAGAAGAACCGAGGGACTCTGGAATGACTCCGGAATCTCCAATTGGTATAACTTCTTTCGCTTTCTCTTTTTTTTTTTTTTTTTGCCTGCGACTTGATTTGCTAACATTTTTTCTTGTCAGCTGACTTGCCACAGGATTCCGATGACTTTGAACCATCAATGGACGCAAATGTCGATGATGCTTCTGATGAGTTCATGGAGGAAGAGAGTGTTCCGCCAGTCGTCGAAGAAGGTACTTTGTAGTGATGACCCTGATGATTTTTTTTTTGAACAGGATCATATTCATACCTTTTTGTGTTTCATTTGCAGGTTTTGAAGTGACAGAAGAGAGTCCATCGCTTTCTTCAGAACCAGAGCAAGGGATGCCAGAGGTCGATCCGGAGGTAGAGACCAGTTCTGACATGATTGAGGAGATGCCTCGTGTTGAGATTCCCTCTCCAGTGGCTCCAAGTGAAAAGAGTTCTTTTGTTACTCTTCCAATGGGACATGACATGAGCAGCCGATCAGCGGAGAAGGGTGAATCTTCATCCAGTTCGTCTCTTCAATTTGCGAAGAAGGTGCTGGCTCGGGTTTTGAGTTCTTGGGTCAAGACTCTCCTTTCTGGACACTTGGAGGCAGGATTTGGCATGATCCCACATGTACAGGAGATTCTGACTGACACCGAAGAGGTTGGTCTGGATGTCACAGGTGCCAAGGCGATCGTTGATAGGATCATTGCACTGGGTGACAAGTGGTTTGAGACCATGGGTTTCCCTGACGACCAATTCTTCAAGGAGATGTTCTTGGACCCTGCTGATAAGGCTAAGTCTGACCTGAATGAGGCTACACAAAGCAAGAAGCAGCTAGTTCGGGAGAAGAACAAGGAAGAGCTAGCCATCATCGGATTGAGGCATGACCTTAACGTCCTTGATAGGGAAGTTGAGGAGGCCAGGAAACGTCTTGAGCATTTGAAGGCACAAGTCGATGCTAAGTGGGCTGCTATAACAGAGGCTCGTGGCAGGGAGAGTACTCTGATCCGCAGGGTTGCAGATGCCGGTCAAGTTCTCGAGAGGAGGACTCTAGAAAACGAACGATGGCAAACTGCTGGGGAAGAGCTTCCTGGTGTAAAAGAAGGGTTACGGCATTCGCCAGCATCTCATGGCAAGTTCCTGAAGAAGCGTGCCTTGGAAACTCTGACGGCTGAGGCCAAAAGTTTGCTTGAGGAGCTGAAGCTTTGGCTGGAGACCATTTTTGGCTGAGCTCCTGATTTTTTATAGCAGAAACCATTCTTCTTTTTTTTTTGGTACCACATGTATTTTTTGGTACTCTTTTTTTGTAGTGCTTGTGGACACTTTCTGTTTTTTTTTTGGTACCACATGTATTTTTTTTTTGGTACTTTTCTTTTTTTTTTTTGTAGTGCTTGTGAACACTTTCTATTTTTTTTTTTTTTTGCTTTGGTACCACATGTATTTTTTGGTACCTTTTTTTTTGTTCCCTACGCTCACTCAAATCTTTTTGTGATGAAAGCAATTGCTAAATGGGATTTGATCAAAAGCTTTGTCATTTTGTGAAAATCTTTTGTCAAATAATTGTTTTGGCATGGGAGCCTGATTTTGGTTGTGGCGTGAAAGCCGATTTTGAGATGGCATGGAAGCCGAAATTTTATGGCGTAAAAGCGAAAATTTGGGTTGGCATGGAAGCCGAAATTTTGTGGCATTTACAGCCAGTTTGGTGGCATTGATAGCCAATTTGTGGCATTTATAGCCGGTTTTGTGGCATTGATAGCCATTTTTTGAAAGCCAAGTTTTGGTTTGTCGGCGTGAAAGCCGGTTTTGGCGTTTATAGCCAGAAATTTTTGTTTTGGCATTTATAGCCGGATTTTGGCATTTATAGCCGAGTTTTGGTTTTCAAAATGCAGGTATCGACTAAATGTCGCCTCCCCGCTGAATGGTCTTGCAAGTATCGATGGAATGTCGCTTCCTTGCTCATTCGGTTTTGCGAGTATTGATGGAATGTCACTTCCTCGCGGGTTAGGTTTTGCAAGTATCGATGGAATGTCGCTTCCTCGCGAATTGGGGTGCAAATATCGACTACGCGTCGCTTCCCTGCTTTTCCCAAGACTTTTGGTTTTGCGGGTACTGACTTGATGTCGTTTCTCCGCGATTTTTGAAATTTGAGGTTTTCTCGAACCATTTGTAATTTTGGTTGTGGATAGCAACTGGTATGTTGCATCTCCACGATTTTTGAAATTGGGTTGTGGATATCAACTGGTTTGTTGCTTCTCCACGATTTTTGGATTTCTCGAACCTTTGAAATTTGGGTTGTGGATATCAACTGGTTTGTTGCTTTTCCACGATTTTTGAAATTGGGTTGTGGATATCAACTGGTTTGTTGCTTCTCCATGGTTTTGGATTTTGCAAGTATCGACGAAATGTCGCTTCCCTGCGATTTTGGATGCAAGTATTGATGGAATGTCGCATCCTTGCTTTTTTTTTCAAAAATTTTTGTTTTGCGGGTACTGACTTTGATGTCGTTTCCCCACGATTTTTGAAAAACCATTTTTTTTTTGTTTAAAGACACGAGGGTCGTAAATTTTGACCTAGAACCATTTGGCGGTAAAAGGTAAGGTGGACTAGGGTGGAAATCCCTGAATCCGGATTTTTGTTTCAAACCATGAATTTTGGTTCAAGGATCGAAAGTTTTGGTCAAGTCAGGGAGAGGCTCCTAAACTTGGATTTTTTTTGTTTTTGAACAATGAAACAATGAAAGTAACCATTGTTTTTGAATCTCTAGAAATTTTGACATTTGATATGAAAATTCTAAAGAGAGTGGGTTTGACGAGCGAGTACCTGAGAACAGGTTTTGGCCATACAGGCATTGCTCTTACCCAGTTGGGTAAGTCTTCAAGGGTAGTACCGCTTCAAGAACTTGCCGTTGATAGGCAGCATACATCTGTCGCCTTCCATGTTTAGGAGGGCATATGCGCCGTTGGAGAAGACTTTGTCGATGACGTAGGGTCCCTCCCATTTTGGTTCAAATTTGCCTTTGGATTTGTGTGCGAAGACCATTGGTCTTTTTACCGCAAGAACCAAGTCACCCTTTTTGTAGGCGCGTTGCCGGACCCTTTTGTCAAAAGATCCTGCCATGCGTGCTTGGTAAAGTTTAATGCTTTGTCGAGCTTCGAGCCGTCTCTCGTCGAGATTGTCCAGCTCATGGAGTCTCAATTTGACATTGCTTTCTTGAGTCATGTCATTTTGTAGAGATACCCTCAGAGAAGGAATTTGTACCTCTAGGGGCACGACAGCTTCGCATCCATAGACCAAGGAGAATGGTGTGCTATGGGTTGGTCCTCGAACGGTGGTTCGATAGGCCCACAAAGCTTCAGACAGTTTATCGCTCCAGTCTCTTTTGTGACTAGAGACCATTTTCTTGAGGATTTTGCAGAGTGTCTTGTTGAAGGCTTCTGCTAATCCGTTTGCTGCCGGATTGTATGGAGTCGAAGGACAGCTTTGGATTTTGTATTTGTCGCAAAACCTGTAGAATCGATGATCCCGGAATTGTGGTCCGTTATCATGGACGAATCTCTTGGGTATGCCGAAACGACAAATGATGTTGGTGCGTAGGAATTGAAGAACTGATGAGGTCTTCATTTCGTTGAACGCAAATGCTTCTGACCACTTGGAGAAATAATCCGTTGCGGCGAAGATGAAGCGATGACCTTTGCTTGAAGGGGGAGAGATAGGACCTATGATGTCCATGCCCCATGCTTCAAAAGGCCATGAGATTGCTGTAGGATGCAGCCATTCCGGAGGCATGTGAATGTAATCTCCGTGAACTTGGCATAGCTGGCAGCGTTTGGCAAATTGCATTGCATCAGCAACCATGGTAGGCCAATAGTAACCTAACCTTTTTATCTGATCATAGAGCTTAGGACCTGCCTGATGGGCTCCACAAAGACCAGCATGAACTTCTTTAAGTGTTTCTTCGGCCTCTTGTTGTGACAAGCAGCGTAGAAGTACTCCGTTGAAGGATTTCCTGTAAAGGATCTTTGAAGGGATATCCAAATGAAAGTTTGGGGCTCGCCTTTGAATGCTTGCCCGTTCTTTTGGATCTTCAGGTAGGATTCCGAACATAGTGTAATCAATGAACGGATCCCTCCAGTCGCCGATTGAAGGTTGAAGGATAGAGATCCGACTTCCAACCACTCGGTGGCATTCAGCAACTGCTTGGTGTGTGTTAAGAGGAGGGAGGATCCTTCTCTCATTCACTGTAATTTGCATGTTTTCCCCTTCTTGAATTGCCATAGATGCGGCAAGTCCGGCCAGGGCATCTGCACGGATATTTTCACCTCTACGAATGTGGGTGATGTTGCAGATGTCAAACTTTTGCAGAAGCGATTGTGCCTTGTTGTAATAAGGCAGCAGATCGGGCTTCCTGACTTCATATTTCTGATTCATCTGGTTGACGATCAGTTGAGAGTCTCCAAAGACTTCCAGCATAGTGATACCGGATTCGATGGCGAGTTCCAATCCTAGGATCAGAGCTTGGTATTCAGCTGCATTGTTTGTGCATGATTCCAGTAGCGAGAAAGCGTGTGGAATCATGCATTTGTCGGGGCTAACAAAGAGGATGCCAACTCCCGAGATCAGCTTTCTGTTTTCATTTGTCCTGGTTGCACCGTCAAAGTACATGTCCCAGGAGGCATTTGGTAAGGAAGTCTCCACGTTGTAGACAGGTTCGTTTGGGAGATCATCTCTAAGTGGTGAATCTTTAGGCAATGGATGCTCTGCGAGGAAATCTGCTAGAGCTTGGCCTTTGATTGCTTTTTGTGGCACATACCTAATATCAAATTGTGACAAGAGGATGGACCATTTTGCCAGTCGGGCATTAAGAGAACCTGCCTTTGTGACAAGGACCTTCAAGAGGTTGATCCTTGAGACGAGGTAGACTGTGTTGGAAAGCAAGTAGTGACGTAGCTTTTGTACGGCAAACATCACTGCAAGGCATTCTTTTTCGACTGGAGAGTAGCGATGCTCTGCACCTACTAGCATGCGGCTGAGGTAGTATAGAGCAGCTTCTTTTCCCTCACCATTCTCTTGTGCAAGCAGAGCGCCTACAGAATGATCAAGAGCTCTTGTGTACAAGATGAATGGTTTTCCAGTGGCAGGGGCAGCTAACACTGGAGGTTTGGTCAGGTATGACTTGATATCTTGAAATGCGGCTTCGCAGTCGGCATCCCAGACAAAGTCTACACCTTTTTTCATCAATCGAGAGAATGGACGGCATTTCCCCGAAAGATTGGAGATGAACCGTCTAATGTAGGCCAATCTCCCTTGGAGCCCTTTTAGTTCTCTCAAGGTTCTTGGAGAGGGCATTTCTAGAATAGCCTTGACTTTTATGGGGTCAAGTTCTATTCCAGCTTTCCGAACAAGGAATCCGAGAAACTTACCCGACGAGACGCCGAAGAAGCATTTTAGAGGATTCATCCGCAGTTTGTGTTTGCGAAGTCGGAGGAAGACTTCCCGAAGATCTTTGAGATGGTCTTCTTTTCTTCTGCTTTTGACGGCGAGGTCATCAACGTAACATTCGACCGTCTTGTGCTGCATATCTTGGAATATTTTCATCATAGCCCTCTGATATGTGGCACCAGCATTTTTCAGACCAAATGGCATGACAGTGTAGCAATACACGCCAAATGGAGTCCGAAATGAAGTGTGTTTTTCATCCTCGGGATGCATCTTTATCTGATTGTAACCAGAGAAGCCATCCATGAATGTCATTCGCTCGAATCCGCAGGTATTGTCAATCATCACCTCCGGTATGGGGAGCGGGAATTCATCTTTAGGGCAAGCGCCATTCAAGTCTCTATAGTCAATACAGACTCTGATCTGCCCATTTTTCTTTGTCACGGGGACAATGTTGGCCAACCATTCTGGATGTTGTTCCTCACGGATGAAGCCAACGCTTTTGAGTTTTTGAACTTCTTGTTCAATTTTATCCATCACATCTGAACGGAATCTTCTTTGGCCTTGTTTGACAGGCTTGATTTCTTCTTGAAGATTGAGTTTGTGGACTGCTATTTTGGGGTCTAAACCAGGCATTTCAGCGTAGGACCATGCAAAGCAATCAACGAACTCACGAAGAAAAGCGATATACTCGGGTAACTCATCATCCTTTATATTCTTGCTTATGAATACAGGACATGGGTTATCAGGTGTTCTCAAGTTTATCTTTTGAACAGGATCTTCTGTCGGAAGGTTCGAAGGTGGTTCCTCCACAATATTTTCGGAGGCTTCCAACTCAACGAAACCTTCTGGAGTTTCAACTGCATTACCAGACCAAGGCCCTGTTCCTTTCCATGGATTTTCTTGATTGGTGATCTCCTCAAGGCTTGCTATGAGATAGTCCCAATCGCCTGTTGAGTCTGGTATTTCTTTTGGAGACGAGGGTTCTTCTGGGTCAGGATGCCACAAGTCTGTATTATCGGACGATTCCTCTTTATCATCAGAGAAATCATACCAATTGGATGAGCTTCCTGGATCTTTGTCAGGTAACTCTTTAAAGAGATTTCCAGGGAGATCGATGTCTTCGTGGACTTTAGATGTTGAGGCTTGGTCGGTAAAACGACTTTTAAGCCTTTGTGTCAACTGTCTCAGAGGAGTATCAGGATCATACCCTAACCCATATGAAGACTTTTCTACATGACCGTAGAGTCTCCAATCTTCCAGCTGGCTTTTGGTCAAGGCGGGCTCCAATGGCGTGAGAATACCGCGTCTTTCTCCCAAACCGACTGGGTTTTGAGCGTCAAAGCCCATTTTCTTCATAATTGCTTGTGCCACAGGACTATATAGAGATAGCTGAGGCATACCTTCATTTTGAAAAGGTTCCAGCATGGAGTTTGATGAAGAAGCGTCCGATCTATGGAAGAAGATCGGCCTTTGCTTTGGTGATGTTGCCGGAACAACAAAGGTAGCTGACGTAGGATCTTCTACATCAGCAGGTGTCTCCATCGGAGTGAGAGCAGGCTGAACTTGCTGAGTGTCAGCTTGGCTTGACGATGCATCGTCTTCTGGCTCTGAGTCCGAGTCTGTGTCTTGCATGATAGACACGAGAGAAACAACAAATTTGCCCCCAGGCTTTTGTTTCGCCTTCTTCACTTTAGTCGTGATGACCAAAGGTTTTGAATTCTTGAGGGAGATAACGAAGGGAGATTGACCACTCTCTTCTAATTTGCCGGAGGGGTTGTTTTCTTCCGGTGATTTTTGAGGAGCCTTGCCTTTATCTTTCTGGAGATTTTCAGCAGGGGGTGCTATTTCCTCTTCTTCTTTTTCTCCTTCATACATCTGGGAGTCTGCGAAGTGGACTTCTTTACCTTTGAAGGGTTTTCTGTCCGCAAAGACACGATGTACCATGCCGTCGTCGCCGACGAACTTGATGCATTGATGTAGAGTTGAAGGGACAACACCGTTCTCGTGTATCCAAGGACGTCCGAGAAGGATGTTGTAGCATGAGGTGGTTTTTATTGCATACACAGTGACCTCAGAGATAAGATCACCGATTTGCAATTTGAACCTGATTTTGCCGATAGGCCTTTGAGCGCTCCCAACGTATCCAAAGATAGATACAGATGTGTGGCTTAGCTTGCTGGGTGGGATGCCCAACTCTTCAAGAGCCGAAGTGGAGATAAGGTTGAGTGCAGAACCTGGGTCGATCTGAACTCTATGTATCGGCATTTCTTTGATGTACCCTGTGAAGTACAGGGGTCGGTTGTGCCTTGCTTCGCCAAGTAGGAGGTCTTCCTTAGTGAAGGCGATGGTTGCACTGGCTGCCTTTTGAACCGAGAGGCATTGGATGCATGATCCCTCAGTTTTCTTTTTTTCTTCTTTTAGGGAAGTTTCAGGGTTTTTGACCCGGTAGTCCATTTCAATTTGGAGGACTTGTGGGGCATGTTTGTCGACATCCTCATTCAGTTTTTGTAATTCTGAGATGAGATTATCACGAGTGCGTGGAGACATTCGTAATAAATCCAGGATGTGAAGACGTGCAGGTATGTGTTTGAAGTGCTCAACCAAGTCATACTTGAAAGCCTCCTTAGGGCCTGCATGTTCATCATTGTTGCCACTGGGGGCGCTTACAACATCTTTTCCCGAAGGATTTACATAAGTAAAGGAAGATTGGTTGTAATTTTTGTGGTAGTCCCGGCCCGAACGGGTGCCTCTACCAACTTCGAGAGCTTCTTGAGAAGGATCTTCGTTTGGAAGATTGTCCTCAGGATCAAGAGGCTGTCGTTTTTCATCTACTGGGGATGTATCTGCAGCAGAGTTGCCATCCTCAGTGATTGTGTTGCACGGAGCATTTTCCGGGAGCAAGTCCTGAACAGCATCCAGCAGCTTTTCTTCTTCGTTGACCCATCCATCACCCCAAGTTGGGTTTTCTTCATGATGATGAGTCGGGAAGAATGTGTATCCTGAAGTCACAGTCTCAGGAGAAGAAACCTGAGAGGGTGTCATCTCTGTGAAAGTCACGTGAGACGAGGTAGCTCCAGAGGATACATTGCTAGGCGTCGTCGGAGTATAGGTAATCTCATCAGACGACGCTTCAGAAGAGCTATAATCCTGATATATTACATTACAGGAAGCTCTGATAGAAGATGTTGCCTGCTCGGAGTCAGACTCATCCTCGGATGTAAGAGGATCGTCAATCCAGCAATGTTCTCCATTTTCAGGAGTTGAGGGAGGAGGTACCTGATGGGCTTCAGGGACTTCCGGCTCTGGATTGTGAGGAATCTCGTTGACGCGGTCTTGCTCTTGTTTTAGAGCGAGACGCTGCAAGATCCTTGCATATTCTTCAAGATCAGGCATGGGAGCCAGATCCTCTTCTTCGTCTTCTCCGTGTGGCTCAACATAGTTGATTTCCACTGGAGCAATGACAGGTGCTGGGTTAACAGCATCTTCTTGTGCAGCCTCTTGGTCTTCTTCATCATCAGACCAGGATCCTTGTGGTTGCAAGGGGTTATACCAGATTACTGGCATAAGGTGAGTTTCAGGAACCCATTCTTCATCGGAGAGATATTCTCCTGTTTCAAGAGATTCCTCCCACTCATCGGTGTAGTTGGGCTCGAATCCATCGTCGGTGTCGCTGGACTCGTATCCATCAATGGAGAATCCAACTACCGACTTGCAAGAGTATGATGCCCCCTGCATGGCTTCTTTTTTGAATTGAGGTGGCATGAAATCACTAAGAGTGAAGTTTCTTACCGCCTTTGAAGTCTCTGGAGGGGACGTTTCTGTTGCCCCGAGTGAAGTGGTAGAGGAGGCCTCTGCCTTTTCATGAACTTCTTGTTTTGGCTGGGTCTTCTCTTGCCGTTTGAGCCTGAGGAGATGTTTCCTAGCCTGCCTTCGCTGCTGAGCGGTCGGCTTTGTTTTGACGATCTCCCAATTTTCATCTTCCAGGAGATCGGGATGTACCCATATGGGTTGTCCGTCTGGTGTCGGGCAAGGAACCAACACTTCGGACGTTTGAATTCTATTTATCACCTTGAAGGAAGTAGTGATCTTCTTCTTCGGTGACTTTGGTGTTTGTCCATATGACACCATGTTGACGGAGGCGGTCCCATAGTTTTTGTCAAAGGTGATGACTCCGTTTTTCCACATCTCGTTTATCTTCTCTCTCACAACAAAGCATTGATTGAGAGGATGCGAGACCATCTGGTGGTATGGACAGTACCGAGGATCATTGGTTTTGCCAACGTCTCCAGGTCTTTTGGGCTCTGGCAAAATGAGTTTGCCATTTGCTAGGAGAGCCTCAAAGATTTCTTTGACGTCTTCATCGAACGGATATTTCTTTTCTACTCGCTCTTTGAAGGCATCAGAGAGTTCAGGTCTCTTACCTGCAGCTCTATTTTCAGCTTTCTTTGGTTGCTGAGGAGCTGACTTAGTCTGCACATTGAGAACCTCCTTCTTCTTTGGTTTAGAGGTTGCAACAGCAGTCGGCTCTTTCTTTGATGATTTCTGACTGTTGAGGTCTTTGATCACCGTTTCAGCTTCCATGGAAGCTTCCAGGAGTTCTCCCAGGTTTTTTGATTTATTGCCGATGATCATGGAGCGGATTTTAGCTCTCATGTTGTTTCGGCAGATGTCGACTAGCGACGCTTGTGGCAGTACATCTGAGCATTTGTACGCCATTGCTTTCCACTTGTGAATGAAGTCATAAGTTGACTCATTCTCTCCCTGTTTTAGGCTGCAGAGCTGAGCCATAGTAACAGGATGATCCTCACCTTGGAAGTGGGTCAGGAAGCGTGTCTCCAGGATAGCCCAATTCTGAATGGAGTTCTCCGGCAGAGTGGAGTACCAATCGAAGGTCGTACCTTTTAGGGTACTTGCAAAGAGGCGGATCTTGAGTGCATCTTGATCCGCGATAGCTCCCGTCAAGATCTTGAAGTGGATGACGTGCTGTCTGGCTGATCCTTTCCCCGTATATGTTTGGAGAGTAGGATGCTTGAATTTTGTGGGGAACGGGACCGAGTCCATCCATAAAGGATATGGTGGCTTGATCCCATGCTCCTTGAGTATATCCTCTTCTTTTGCTTTGGCGAGGATACTGTCTACGTCCTTTTTGGTGAGGGCGCGTGACTCATTTTCTTCTCCATTTCCCTCGTTATTGCTATGATTTGGAGGAGGCTCATTGTTCACCTGATTTTGGACGACAAGGAGAAGGTTTTCCATCAGAGTTTCAATCCTCTGCTGGCCTTGTTCCAACTGCTGGATGCGTGTGAGCGCATCATCTCGAGGTGGATTCTGAGGTGGCGGCTCAGAACTTGTAGCCAAGACGTTCATCCCTCGGGATTCGAACGAAGAAATCGTCCTGGTGACCGAGCTGGGGCTCATTCTTTTTGATGAAGAGCTTGATGAAGGATTACTCTCCCGTCCTTGGCTGGAAGGGGCAGGAGATTCTTCGGGATGTCTTTGTGTCCTGGTGATGCTACGGGTCACCGGACGTCGGACATGGATTTTTGATGCTGACCTTTGGCGTCTTCTGGTTTTTCCAACCATATGGACGGCAGCAACTTGGTCGGGTCTTTCTTTTTCGACCCATTTGTGGGAGACTTGAAGTGTAGGAGGCTGGGTCCTTTGCTTCTCTAGTCTCTTTTGTCGATATGACGCACGGCGGCGTGCTCGACGAGCGATTTGAGCTTTGGTCAGCTCCGGCTGGGCTCTGACGATGAAGGATGTGCTCCCTCGGGCGCAGCAGCCGAGCTTGTCTTCTTTGTGGTTGGGCAAGGACAGGATGCGGACCCGGTCCTTTGCCTGTTGCAGCGAAGCTTTAAACCTTTCGAGTTCGGCCCCTGTAGAGATAAAGGGTCGAACTGAAGGGGTGTAGGCCTTAGCAGGTGCTTGGAGAGGCCTGGTGATGCGTGATCTGATTCTGGGCCTGTAGGAACAAGCCGGCTCATGCTGGGTTGACTTGGGAGTCAAGTTGGAGATGGGTCTCTCCTCTTTCATGTAGGCAAGAGGGTAGAACTGGTTCTCCTTGAGTGGGGCCAGGTATGCTGGCTTGGTGGAAATTTGAGACCTTCTTTGTTTTGGGGAAGGTCTTGGAGACCAAGTCTTGGGATAGACCTGGTTGTTTGTGGGTCGAGGCTTCGCGGGGGTGCCGCGGGCTTCAGGCTTTTGGGCGCTCGCCTTTGGTGTCACGGGAGTGACACGTTGAGAGGCGATCTTCTGCCTTTTGGCAGGCGCAGTTTGTTCTTCGGGAAGTGGGAATGGTCCCAGTGTCCCGAAGACGATGGTCCGGGGAGTCGAGGTCGACCCGGAGTTCAAAGAGTTGCCGAGGGAGTTGACGCTTCGGCAGCTGGCGGGGCGCTTGTAAGTGCGCTCGGTTTGCTTCTGTTGAAGCATGAGTTGGTGCTTGTTCTCATCGAAGATAATGGTTAAGGCTGCCATTGTTAGTTTCGAAAAAGTTCTGAAACAAGACCACATCCATTAGTAATCACAAGAATATAATGATCATAAATGGGAATTTCTATGGTTGTCTTTTCAAATCGCTCAAGGGATATGACCCAAGCGACATGAAGAAGGCAAAAAGCCATAGATGGTACAATTGTTCTGACAGCAAGTATGGTGAGCCCAGAATGAGCGTTCCAGTGACTGCTAGAAGCAATTGTAAACCTAAATTCGACTTATCGAGAAGCAGGGCTTGCTCGAGATAAGAAGAATATAAGGTAGGAGTTACAAATGTGCCGGTCACAGATACAGTAGACCCTGAAAGGGCGTACCAGTATTGCTATGCACAAATGTTGGAGATCGCATCCATGAGATGGGATTCTTTGTTTTGAAATGTCAGAAATGGATTCGTCAAAGAGAGCAGGTGGCATTCCGATTCAAATACGGGCTCAACGATTTCCGCGAGCGCCAGTACTCAGAAGGGAAGAGACCACAATTTCTCGAATCTGAATCCAAAAAGTGACGAGTTTTTGGAGATTTTTTTTTTTGAAATGATTTTTTTTTATTTTTATTTTATTATTTTTTATTTTTTATTTTTTTTTTAAATATTTTTTTTTATTTATTTTTTTATTTTATTTTATTTTTGAAAATTTTTGTTTTTTTTTTTTTAAGATTTTTTTTTTGAAAATCTTTTTTATTTATTTTTATTTTTATTTTTTTAATTTTTTAAGATTTAAAGACGAGAGAGTACACATAGGCCTCCTAACCCGGTCTTATGAAACCTCAATTGATAGAATTGCCCCCAGGTAAGGGTAGGATTACTTAATGAACCCGTTTGGAGGACCCTTGCCTAGAACAGTCAGGCTGTCTCCACACTCTGGACAAGGCTTTTCTTGAATCAATCGTGGTCAAAGAACGCAATTGGTTTAACCTTAGTGGTCTATGTCCCCTTTTCTTTTATAAAAATCCCAAATAGACTCATCGAAGAGAAACGATGGCCCAAAACCTTAGTCGAACGGGCTCAACATTTCTGCAAGCACCAAAGAACGATAGGATAGGAACAAAGTTTCTCAATTTTGAATCCAAACTAAGAAAACTAAATTTTTTTTATTTTATTTTTTTTTAATATTTTTTTTTTTGAAATCTCTAATGAACTCATCGAAGAGAAACGATGGTCCAAAACCTTAGTCGAACGGGCTCAACATTTCTGCAAGCACCAAAGAACGATAGGATAGGATCAAAGTTTCTCAATTTTGAATTCAAACTAAGAAAACTGATTATTTTTTTTTTTTTATTTTTTTTTTTTGAAATCTCTAATGAACTCATCGAAGAGAAACGATGGCCCAAAACCTTAGTCGAACGGGCTCAACATTTCTGCAAGCACCAAAGAACGATAGGATAGGATCAAAGTTTCTCAATTTTGAATTCAAACTAAGAAAACTGATTATTTTTTTATTTTTTTTTTTGAAATCTCTAATGAACTCATCGAAGAGAAACGATGGTCCAAAACCTTAGTCGAACGGGCTCAACATTTCTGCAAGCACCAAAGAACGATAGGATAGGATCAAAGTTTCTCAATTTTGAATTCAAACTAAGAAAACTGATTATTTTTTTATTTTTTTTTTGAAATCTCTAATGAACTCATCGAAGAGAAACGATGGTCCAAAACCTTAGTCGAACGGGCTCAACATTTCTGCAAGCACCAAAGAACGATAGGATAGGATCAAAGTTTCTCAATTTTGAATTCAAACTAAGAAAACTGATTATTTTTTTTTTTTTTTTTGAAATCTCTAATGAACTCATCGAAGAGAAACGATGGTCCAAAACCTTAGTCGAACGGGCTCAACATTTCTGCAAGCACCAAAGAACGATAGGATAGGATCAAAGTTTCTCAATTTTGAATTCAAACTAAGAAAACTGATTTTTTTTTTTTTTTGAAAAGAGAAAGAATGGAAACAAACTCAAAGAAATAGAAATTTCCAAAAAATCCCATCTCATGTATTTTTTTTTAGGATGCAAAATCCAACATAGGCTACCAGCTAGAAAGTAGCCAAGGAATCCGGAAAAGAAGTATAAGCATAGAGCAAAAAGTATGATATGCAAATATTTCATTTCCAAGCACCGTGTTCTCAAATGAACGAGTCCCACCGGGTGTGCCAGCTTGATGGAACGCGCTCCGAGGCGCCGTTGGGGCGGCTACCGGGGTCGGCGGAACGTGGGAGTCCGTCGGGTCCGACCCTTTCGCGCCCTGGCGGGGCCTGAAGCGTGCATCAACATTTCTTTTGTGTGGGTGTGCCAGATTTTCTATTTTACTTGGAATTGCAAGTGGTAATCCGGAGATCAACCTTCGCAAGTAAAAAGGAAATCAACTTCTTTCAAGTTTTCCATTGCACAAATATTTAAGAAAAGAGACATTTTCTTGGTTTACCGTGAAAGGCGATTTTATTTGGCATTTATAGCCGATTTTGGCGTTTATAGCCGATTTACAATTCTCATCAATAATGAAAGACAAGATTTGTGATTTTTGTCTCTTTAGAAAAATACAAACTACAATGAAAAGCAAGAAAAGGAAGATCTAACTTTTCAGGAGATTGTGGGGGACTCGTTCAGATTGACGGTCGCAAGCCATGTATGGGCTTCGCCATCATCCATGCAGATGAGAACAGAAGATGCTCTTGATTCGCTTGGCTTGGCTATAACCTCAGGTTTTTAGAGGACAAAGACCAAGAGAAGGTCCTATGTCCAATAAAAAGCTAAGTAGACGGGCTGAAAAGCCACGTCTAAGCCATTGGAGGCAGCAGGAGAAGGCAAGGACCTTGGGGGGGGGTGCCCCCCAAGGGACTTTTGTCACCTTGTAGTGGTGGCCGGTGCAGAACTTCAGCAGAGTTTTTCTCTCTTTTTCTTTCTCTCAGATCTCTTTCTGATCTTTGTTTTTCTGATCCTCTGATTTTCTCCTCTTTTTTCTGATCTTTTTCGATCCCCATTTCAATGGAATGCTCTCCTATTTATAGGCCTTTGGTAGCCATTTAGGAGGGTTTATGAGCCTTAATGGCTTTAATGGGAGGAGTTACAAGATTTATTTCTTGATTTTGTAACTCCTTTTTCCTTGAATCTGATTGGCCGATGGAGATTAAGGGCTTTTAATCACCTTAATTACCATAATGGGAGGAGTTTCATGGTTTAAATGCCATGAATCAATTGACTTGTAACTCCCAAATGCTTGCTTCTGATTGGGCCGTCCAAAGAAATGAATTAATGACTGCAATAAAGCTAGTCAATTAACCACATTAATTGGTCGCCGAGTAGTCGAAGAGTCGCGGGCCATGCCGTGTCTTCTGGAATTCTTCTGGCGATGATCATCGATGGATCTACATGCTGATCGACATCGGATGAACATGTAACTTCAGACATTGATAGCTAAGAGTGGGCCGGTGACATCTGTCTTGTCGATTTCACGATCGGTCGGACAGAAAGTGCACTTTCTTGGTCGACCGGTTGGCGATCTTGGAGCGATCAATGATGATTTTATGCTTTTGACGGCGGATCCGAGATGTCGTCGGATATGAGTCAATTTAGAGCACTAAAAATCACATTTTCAGGAAACCACAGGGGCCAAAGTGCGCGAAACGCGAAAAAAGACGGAAAAACGGGTCACCGGCGGAAAATCCGGTGACCCGGACCTCCATGGTCGCCGGCGACCATGGGCCATGGTCGCCGGCGACCATGGACCGGCGACCATGGGCCATGGTCGCAGGGGCCTGCGACCATGGGCCATGGTCGCAGGGGTCTGCGACCCTGGGGGATTTTTCCCCTTCGGAGCCCGTTTTGCGGTCGTTTTGAGGTCTTTTTCGTCGCCGTTTTCTTCTGTATTTTTCTTGACATTTCTTCTCATTTATTGGCTTGATTTCCCTGTAGAAAACTTAATGAGAATCCTTGCATTTTTAGAGTGCAAAGTTTCCAATTTTCCGGGAAAGCCGAAGACTTTGTCGCGTAGAGCTGCTGATTTTCCGCCAGAAGCTGAAACTTGGTCAAACGATGTCGGAATGACCTGAAATTTGAGGTGAAGCCTCCTGAGCAATAAATGAGACCAACCATAGGCTTTTGTTTGAGTTTTGAAGCCGTTTGGGGTCCCGTCGATGCTTCACTTGATTTTGCTGCGGGGAAAATGCTGAGCTTTGATATGTGGTCAAACGATGTCCGATTGACCTGAAATTTGACGGGGAGCCTATTGGAGTCATTTTGAGACGTTCCATGGGCTCCGTTTTGGATGTCATGGTCCCGGGTTGCTCCGCCGCCGGTAGGCTTGATTTTCTCTCGGAGCATCGAAACCTGGTCAAACGTTGTCGGAATGACCTGAAATTCGACGTGCAGCCTTTTGGAAGCATGTTGAAGCCACTCATGCACTTGGTTTGATGAGCGAAGGCTTCGGTGGTTCCCGCCGCCGGGAGGCTTGATTTTGCTGCTCGAGCATTGATGGAGGGTCAAACGTTGTCGATTTGACTTGAAATTTGGCATAGAGCCCTTTTGAGACATGCTGGAGTCATCTGTAGGCTTTGATCGAAGTTTTGACGTCTCCGATGATGTCGCCGCCGGGAGCTCCCGTTTAGCTGTCAGAGAAGTGAAGTTAGGCCAAATGTTGTCGAAATGGCCCGAAACTTCATGTGTACTCTTCTCTTGGCTATCTTGAAGGATCTTGCAGTTTTTGTTTGATTCTGACAAGATTTGAATTTTTGGAGAAATTGCATTGCCTATTTATGGCAGGTTGCGACTTCATGCAGCTTTCTTGATGTTGAAGAGGCAAAGTGACATTTTTGGTGTCAACAGGTACGTGATCCCTCTCACTACCATAAGATTCCCCCGGAAACTCAGAAGGCTATTAAAAAAAAAGGTTTTTGCTCAAGACTCTTGGTCAAGTTGGAAACTCTCCTTCAAGTTTCTCTTCGAGGCACATCAACTCCAAAAGGCTACTCGTCATTGTACCTCGAGGGGGCATTTGTTGACACTAAAAAAAGTCACTATGTCTCCTCAACATCAAGAAGCCTTGTGAAGCTGCATCTTGCTACAAAACAGGCAAAAATACTTCAAGCATCAGATCTTGTCAGAATTAGACAAAAACTGAGAGATCCTTCAAGACAGCTAAAAGAGGGGTACACCTGAGGTTTCAGGCAATTCCGACATCATTTGTCCTAACTTCACTTCTTTGACAGCTAAACAAGCACTCCTGACGGCTACATCATTAAAGACACCAAAACTTTGATCAGAGCCTACGGATGACTCCAGAATATCTCCAAAGGGCTCCATGCCAAATTTCAAGTCAAACCGACAACGTTTGACCCTCCATCAACGCTCGAGCAGCAAAATCAAGCCTCCCGGCGGCGGGAACCACCGAAGCCATCACTCATCAAACAAAGTACATGAGTGGCTTCAACATGCTTCCAAAAGGCTGCACGTCGAATTTTAGGTCACTTCGACAACGTTTGACCAGGTTTCGATGCTCCGAAAGAAAATCAAGCCTACCGGCAGTAGAGCACCCCGGGACCATGACATCACAATTGGAGCTAATGGGTCATCTCAAAATGACTCCAATAGGCTTCCCGTCAAATTTCAGGTCAATCGGACATTGTTTGACCACATATCAAAGCTCGGCATTTTCCCCGCAGCAAAATCAAGTCAAGCATCGATGGGACCCAAAACAGCTTCAAAACTCAAATAAAGCCCATGGTTGGTCCTATCCATTGCTCAAGAAGCTTCACCTCAATTTTCAGGTCATTCCGAAATCGTTTGACCTAGTTTCGACTCTTGACGGAAAATCGGCTACAAAATCTTCGGCTTTCCCGAAAAATGGGAAACTTTGCTCTCCGGTTTTGCGTGGGTTCTCATCAAGTTTTCTCCAAGAAAATCAAGTCAATAATGGAGGAAAAATGTCAAGAAAAATACAGAAGAAAAAAGGAACAAAAGAGACGGAAAAACGGCCGAAAACGAAGCTCGGCGACCAAAAGGCCCAAGGCCCTATGGTCGCCGGCGACCCTGGCCCAAGGTCGCCGGCGACCCTGGGTGCATGGTTGCCGGCAACCCTGCAAATTCGGGTCGCCGGATTTCGCACCAAACGGCCCGTTTTCCGATCATTTTCGCGTTTCGAGTGTTCCTGCCTCGGTGATTTTCTGAAAATCCAATCTTTGATGCTTGAAAACCACTGACCTTCACCGGCATCTTAGATCCGCCGTCAAAAGCATGAAATCATCACCGATTGCTCCAAGATCGCCAACCGGCAGACCAATAAAGTATACTTTCTGTCCGACCGATCGTGAAATCGACAAGACAGATGTCATCGGCCCACCAACATCAATCAATGTCTGAAATTGCACCGTAATCCGACATCAAACAATGTGTGGATCCACCTGTGATGATCACAAGAAGAATCTCAAAAGATGCGGCGCGGCCCGCGACTCTTCACATGCCCTGGCGACCACTTAATGTCGTTAATTGACCCGTTTATGACAACTTAATGCGGTCATTAACTCATTATTTTGGACAGCCCAATCAGATTCAAGCATTTGGGAATTATAAATCAAAGCAATCATGGCATTAAACCCATGAAACTCCCATCATCATGAAGATTAAAGGCGATTAAATGCCCACTATCCTTCATCGGCCAATCACAAGCCATGAAAAAGGAGTTACAAAATCAAAGAATAAAAACTTGTAACTCCTCATCAATTCTCTCATCATGGCCATCAATGCCCATAATCACCTCATGGCTACCAAAAGCCTATAAAAGGAGGTCCAAAAGAAAGAAAGAGAGAGGAATCGATACACACATCTACTTGAAATTCTGCACTTGCACACTTGCATTCTTCCGAAGAAATCCAGACGAAGTCCTGCTGCTCTGTTGCAAGAAACACCACAAGGTGATCAAAGTCCCTTGAGGGGCCAGCCCCCTCAAGGTCCCCTCCTTCTACGACATGGCCTAAACGCGGCTTTTCAGCCCATTTACTCGGTTTTTCATTGGATATAGGACCTCCTCTTGGTCCTTGTCCTTTAAAAAACTGAGGTTAGGAGCCAAGCCAAAGAATCAAAGTATCAACCGTTCTCATTTGAAGGACGATGGCGAAGTCCATACATGACTTGCGACCGTCTATCTCAACGTGTCCCCACAATCTCCTAAGAAGTTAGATCCATTTTCTTCCTTTTCTATTGTAGTTTGTATTATTTAAAGAGACAAAAAGAAATCACAATTCTTGTCTTTTATTTTTGATGAGTTTTGTAAAATCGCCTTTCACGTTAAAATCACCTTCCACGGCAAACAAACAAAAAAACGCCTCCTACGGCATTATAAAAAAACAAACTTGTCTCTTTTCTTAATATTTATGCAATTTGAAAAGTTAGAAAGAAGGATTGATTTCCTTTCCACTTGTGAAGGTGAATCTCCGGATCATCACCATTCCAAATTCTAAGTAGAAAGTAAATCTGGCATACCCGTACAAAAAAGTTGATACTCGCGATTTCCCTCCTCCGCCGAGACCCAGGCCAGCCCCCGGGGTGTGGAAGGAGAGGACGGAAACTCCGAGGGTCCATCAGTCTGGTGGGTGAAGACTTTAGCCGTAGCCGGTGACTGCCGCTATTAATTTTTGTTGCGGCTACCCTAACCGCTAATTAAAGAAAATCGTGGTTAGTGGGACGACGAAGGAAACGTTCGGCGGGATCCCTTGGCCGCCGGTAATAGTGAAAATTGCAAAACGACTGTCGAGAAAAAACTTTTTTTTTTTGTGTAGCTGCGGTCACGCGGCCACCGCCTAAAGCAGTGTTTTTCGAAAAAATTCTACTTTTAACGGCAGTCCAACTAGAAACAGTATTTTTTTAAAAGAAAACATATATGAAATACATTTCATGTGTAAGACCCCGACCCAAGTGACCTCGATTAGTGTTAATTGAGTCGTGTGTTAGTTCTAAACGTGATTAGCGAATTTTGGTTAAGTTGGGAATAGAATAGCTTTTGAGGTAGCTTTAGGGAATTTTGAGTCCCTTTGTGATTAGTGGGACCCTTTGGGGGTTCCTTTCGTGACTTTGCGTGTACTTGAGGGATTATCCGAGAACTCCATAATTCATGTTTTGATCCCGTATTACTTGTTTCGTTAATCTCTTCAACTTTTATGTTGTTCCCGTCGCCGTCCGGAACTCCGAAACCCGACTTTACCACCTTCAGGGGCAAAACAGTCTTTTTACACTAAATCTGGATAGAAAAATTTTATATCCTCGAAACCCTTGAAACATATACTTTTTGGAAACTAGATATTTTGATGGTCATTTTCCCTTCTTCGTCGAATTTGTTCAAAGTCCTGAAAGCCGTGATTTCAGCCCACAAAGATTTCAAGTGGTGAAGCCCATCTCATTTGCTATAAAAATGAGAACTCTCCTTCTCTTTTCCCTTTTCTAGCACAAATGCTTGAACTCCAGGCTAAGGTTTCTCCTTTCTCTTCTCCTTCTTGCCCTCCCATCTCCCAATCCACTACCAAACTTTTGCCAATGGAGTAATGCTTGTCATAATCTTCTTCATCTTTTTTAGAGCTCTCTCTTGATAGCATTTGTGGAGAAAACCTTCCATCCTAAGACCCTCTTTGAGCTAGCTTAGTGTTTTTGAAGAATTCAAAGTAAGTTCCCTCTCCAATCTTCTAGATATGTGTTCTTCTAGCCTTTGAGAAGCTCCATTCACATTATTACAAGCTTTCTTCTTCTTGTTCCTTATTTTGACCCATTGAGGGTTTGTTTTGGGGGTTTTTGTGTAGCTTTTGTTCTTGGCTTGGAAGAGGTGATTAGGAGTTTGTTTGCTTGATTAGAACCCAAGGCAAGTGGTTGATTTGATATTTTGAGCAATAAATAGTTTTTATGAGAAATGTGTTGGATTTTGTCATTTCTACTCTTGTTATTATTGACTTGCATTGATTTGAAATAAATGCCCATTAATGAATCTTGTTAGTTCATTTAATGTCTTGGAAATATTGGTTTATACAGTGCATTTATCTCTTCTTTTTAGCTCAATGAATCCTTGTGATTGATGGTTCCTCTTTTCTCTCTCTCTCTCTGATTGAATGTGAAAAAGGAGTCGTTTGGATGGATTCTTGGTGGGAGTTTTTAATGGAGATTCATGAGAAGTTGTAGGAGATTTGAGCCTCTCATTCGTGTGTAGAAATGAAGCTCAAAGGAACTTGCAAGAAGAGGAAAAATGGGAAGAGCAGAACTGTCCCTGAAACCATTTCTAGACAATTCGCTCTAGCGAACTTGACACTTTGCTTGAGTGAACTGCCCAGAAAGGGACTCGTTCCATTCCAGAGGACAGTTCGCCCGAGCGAACTTTGGTCCGCTCAAGTGAACTTTCCTAGCATCCGATCCAGAGGGTGGTCTGCTCGAGCGCACTAATTGTTCGCTTGACCCAACCCAAACTGGACAGGTCCACTAGAGCGAACCTTGACTCGCTCGAGCGAACCCTTCCAGAAAGCAGTCCAGAGACCACATTGCTCGAGTGAACTGTATCATCCGCTCGAGCGATGGGCACTGTTCACATGGGGTCAAGTTGAGAGCAATAATGAAATGTTAAAATGTTTGGGTAAGGTTCATTGGAATCCCCTTGTACAGAGAAGATTTACTAGGTGATGTAAGTGGCCCGGTTGGGAAAGCAACCACATCACGAAGATTCGTTGAAGTTTTGGAAAAATTCACCAAGGTGTATAAGGAGCCCGGAATGTCCTCAAACTCAAAGAGTACTAAGTTCATACCAATTTGACATACGGGACCCCTATTTACCTTGAACTAGTCTCGAACCCCAATACTTGTGCTGAGATTTCAAAAGTCCATTAGTATTTCATTGTTCCCGAATTTTGTTATATACTTCCGAAATACATGATTTATGATTTATCATGCCCGAAGACACTGGAATCACATTTGTAGCATTTTACCAGTCCCGATATGCATTACTTGATATTGAAAGGACACTTGTGCCTTGAGCACCGTCGTCCTGCCCGGTTACATACTTGCACTTGATGTATTTATTCATGTCTTGATTTCTGTTATTTGACCTATGAGTCGGCACCACTAAGCTTGGATAACCTTGCCGGTTTGATCCATCGACTTGGAGATCCCCCCTTGTCCCGCCAGCTATAGATTGGATCCCGCTACCCGGTTATTACCGTGGTCTTGTCTTGATACGCCAGATTGCTACCGTGGTTCCTGATGCCCGGCTCGCTACCGTGGTCATGTTCCATATATTATATGTATATGTATATTTTCGTTGAGTCTCCTCACTTTGGTGACTGTGACCAACGCCCCGATATGCTCTTATCACTTCAGCATATAGGATTTAGCTTTGTGTGGTTGCCATCTTGCTTGTTCCTGATTCCTTGGTTACCTTTACATGTTTTATACTACATATATGTTTTTCAGTAACTTATTCAATTCTTTTATGAAAGTTATTGTTTAAACAAGTTTTAATGTTTTCCAAGGTAAATTCGTTTATTGTTTTATTGTTATATATTTTCACCCACCTGCCAAACCGTCATGTTTGACCCACTTTTTGGTACTTAGGTCCAGTCGTCGGTTTTCCCGAGGAGGAGCACGAGGAGGCGGCCGGAGAACCACATCAATTAGTTGAGTGGCATGCCGATGATGTCGTCTAGACATTTGGTTACCCAAGTTACGAAACATTTTGGGGATTGCGAAAATCTTTTCTTTTGGGATTTTATGTTTTGTTTATATTGGCCTTTGTTGGCCTCTACTTTTGGGAAATATAATTAACTAATATATCGTATAAACACTTAACATTACTTTGAGGAATATGCTAATGATCATTGCTCATTCTGATACTTCTTATTCACATGTGTTAACAGTCTTGTTATTTTGGGAATGAAATTGTGAATTTGATTTGCGACATGCTTCCGCGCTTAAATAAAAATATTACGTTGTTGTGATATCCTCACCGCGGACACCTGTGGGAAATCACGTGCACAGGTAGTATCATATTCTTATTGACCCGTGTACGCATTGTATGTTCTATGGTACTAACCATATCATTCACATTCATTACCATCCCATCTTTCAATTAAGTCCCGATCCCGAATTAGGCCTGCGGGCCCGGTCCGGGGTCGCGACATCATGTATATTAACCTGTTTCCATACATAATCGATGCTTAACAAATCTTGCTCATCATTAGAGTATTTCATAACTGAATACTTAAACAAATTTAAATGGTGTTATGTTCTCAAATAGAAAATTGTACATGATCTTTAGCACTTGCCATCTCTTGTCATCAAACGCCTATCGCGTTTTCATGGAATTTCCTGCCCAAGTTTATGTTTGTTATTAGAATTGCAACATAGAAGATTTATAATCAAGAAGATGATAAATGAAAGAATCCTCATTATCATGAATTTCGTTGATCATAATTGAAACATCCCGATATATAAAGGTGAAATTCTTATATATTCTTTTCCTTCTAACCTAATCATTTCCCTGGAATGTATCCTAATTCTTTGATTAATTCTTCCTTTTGATGATCAAGTCAACCTCTCAATTATAAGTCATAAATATATAAATATAAGGAGTGCTCCCCCTGCCAAACAATTGCTGGGGCTCACCTGGCTCACCTTATCTGCCTTCTAGTGTAATATGGATACAGATAACATAGTTACAGGAAAAACTGCTTCTAGCGTGGGCCAACGGCCGCCGATATATGTTGACACAAAAAAAGTCAATATGTCTCCTCAACATCAGGAAGCCTCCTGAAGCTGCATCCTGCTAAAAATAGACAAGGCTACTTCAAGCATTAGATTTTGTCAGAATTAGACAGAAACTGAGAAATCCTTCAAGACAGCTAAAAGAGGGGTACACCTGAGGTTTCGGGCCATTCCGACAGCGTTTGGACTAACTTCACTGCTCCGACAGCTAAACAAGTGCTCCCAGCGGCGACATCATCAAAGACACCAAAACTTTGATCAGAGCCTACGGATCACTCCAGAATGTCTCCAAAGGGCTCCATACCAAATTTCAAGTCAAACCGACAACGTTTGACCCTCCATCAATGCTCGAGCAGCAAAATCAAGCCTCCCGGCGGCGGGAACCACCGAAGCCATCACTCATCAAACAAAATACATGAGTGGCTTCAACATGCTTCCAAAAGGCCGCACGTCGAATTTCAGGTCATTCCGACAACGTTTGACCAGGTTTCGATGCTCCGAGAGAAAATCAAGCCTACCGGCGGCAGAACAACCTGGGACCATGACATCCAAAACGGAGCCCATGGAACGTCTCAAAATGACTCCAATAGGCTCCCCGTCAAATATCAGGTCAATCGGACATCGTTTGACCACATATCAAAGCTCGGCATTTTCCCCGCAGCAAAATCAAGTGAAGCATCGATGGGACCCCAAACTGCTTCAAAACTCAAATAAAAGCCATGGTTGGTCCTATCCACTGCTCAAGAAGCTTCACCTAAATTTTCAGGTCATTCCGACATCGTTTGACCTAGTTTCGACTCTTGACGGAAAATCGGCTACAAAGTCTTCGGCTTTCCCGAAAAATGGGAAACTTTGTGCTCCGATTTCGCACGGGTTCTCGTCAAGTTTTCTCCAAGAAAATGAAGTCAATAATTGAGGAAAATTACCAAGAAAAATACAGAAGGAAAAAGGAACGAAAAAGACGGAAAATCGGCCGAAAACGGAGCTCGGCGACCAAAGGGCAAAAAACCCTAAGGTCGCCGGCGACCCTGGGTGCATGGTCGCCCGGCGACCCTGGAAATCCGGGTCGCCGGATTTTGTACCAAAGTGTCCGTTTTCCGATTCTTTTCGCGTTTCGGGTGTTCCGGCCTTTGTGATTTTCGGAAAATGCAATGTTTGATGCTTGAAAACGACTGATCTTCGTCGATATCTCGGATCCGCCGTCAAAAGCATGAAATCATCACTGATCGCCTCAAGATCGCCAACCGGCTGACCAAGAAAGTGCACTTTCTGTCCGACCGATCGTGAAATCGACAAGATAGATGTCACCGACCCGCCAACATCAATCAATGTCTGAAATTGCACTGCAATCCGACATCAAACAATGTGTGGATCCACCTGTGATGATCGCAAGAAGAATCTCAAAAGGCGCAGCGCGGCCCGCGACTCTTCACATGCCTGGGGGACCACTTAATGACGTTAATTGACCCGTTTATGACAACTTAATGCGGTGATTAACTCATTATTTTGGACTGCCCAATCAGATTCAAGCATTTAGGAGTTACAAATCCAAGTAATCATGGCATTAAACCCATGAAACGCCCATCATCATAAAGCATAAAGGCAATTAAAAGCCCACTACCTTCATCGGCCAATCACAAGCCATGAAAAAGGAGTTACAAAATCAACTTGTAACTCCTCATCAATGCTCTCATCATGGCTATCAATGCCCATAACCATCCCATGGCTACCAAAAGCCTATAAAAGGAGATCCATTTCCAAGAGAGAGGGGATCATCATCGAAGGATCATATCGACATCTATCGACTTGAAGTTCTGCACTTCTCTCAAAAAAATTCAGACGAAGTCCTACTGCTCTGCTGCAAAGAACACCACAAAGTGATCAACGTCCCTTGGGGGGCCACCCCCCCAAGGCCTCTTCCTTCTCCAACATGGCCTAAACGCGGCTTTTCAGCCCGTTTACTTGGTTTTTCATTGGATATAGGACCTTCTCTTGGTCCTTGTCCTTTAAAAAACTGAGGTTAGGAGCCAAGCCAAAGAATCAAAGCATCACATGTTCTCATTTGAAGGACGATGGCGAAGCCCATACATGACTTGCGACCGTCGATCTCAGCGTGTCCCCACAATCTCCTGAGAAGTTAGATCCCTTTTCTTCCTTTTCTATTGTAGTTTGTATTTCTTAAAGAGACAAAAGAAATCACAATTCTTGTCTTTGACATTTGATGAGTTTTGTAAAATCGCCTTTCATGGCAAAATCGCCTTTCACGGCAAACAAAACAAAACGCCTCTTACGACATTATAAAAACTTGTCTCTTTTCTTAATGTTAAAGCAATTTGAAAAGTTAGAAAAAAGGATTGATTTCCTTTCCACTTGTGAAGGTGAATCTCCGGATTATCACCATTCCAAATTTCAAGTTGAAAGTAAATCTGGCATACCCGTACAAAAATGTTGATGCCCAAGATTTTCCATCCTCCACCGAGACCCAGGTCAGCCCTTGGGGTGCGGAAGGAGAGGACGGAAGATTTCTTTCGAGTCCATCAAGTTGGCATACCCGGTGGGACCCGTTGACTTGAGAACGTGATGCTTTGATCACTTGGCTCCTTTCTAGTTGGTGGCCTATGTTGCATTTTGCATCTAAAAAAATATGAGATGGGATTTCAATTGTTCTTTCTCACTTCAAGAAAAAACAAATCTGATCTCCTTTTCTTAAAAACTCAACTCTGAGAAGTTTTGATCCTTCCCTCTTCGAACTTGATAGTTCACAGAAATGTTCGCAGCTATCATTCATATCGGAGATTGGGCCATCTTTTCTCTTTGATGAGTCCAATTGGGATTTAAAAAAAAAACACCTTCATTTCAAATTCTTTCAAAAAAAAAAAATGATCTCTTTTTCTCAAGATTCAACTTTGAGAACTTTTGATCCTTCCCTCTTTGAACTTGATAGCTCACAGAAATGTTCGCAGCTATCGTTCATATTGGGGATTGGGCCATCTTTTCTCTTTGTTGTGTCCAATTGGGATTTCAAAAAAATTATAATTTCAAAAGAAAATTAGTTTTCTCTCTTTTGCATTCAAATTTGAGAAACCTTGGTTCCTTCCCTTTCGGATTTAGCGCTCGCAGAAATGTTGAGCCTTTGTTCGGATTGGAACACCATTCGTTCTCTTTGATGAGTTTATTAAAAAACCATTCAAAAAAAGAGTTAAAAAAAAAACACTAAGGTTCCACCAGTTGCGTTCTTTGACCAAAGTGGATGTAAGAAAAGCCTTGTCCAAAGTGTGGAGACAGCTAGACTGTTCGAGGCAAGGGTCCTCCAAACGGGTTCATTAAGTAATCCTACCCTTACCTGAGGGCTGATCTATCTACTAAGGTTTCATAAGATCGAATTGGAAATCTATGTGCACCTTTCAAAAAAAGTCCTCTAAAGAAAAAATCTTTCAAAAAAAAAAAAATTCCGTCACTTTGAATTCAGAGTTGAGAAATCTTGGTTCTTTCCCTTTCGGATTTAGCGCTCGCAGAAATGTTGAGCATTTGTTCGAAACGGAACACCATTTGCTCTCTTCAATGAATTCAATCTTGACCTTTCAAAAAAAAAACCTCCGTCACTTTGAATTCAGAGTTTAGAAATCTTGGTTCTTTCCCTTTCGGATTTAGTGCTCGCAGAAATGTTAAGCCTCTGTTCGAAACGGAACACCATTTGCTCTCTTCAATGAATTCAATCCTGACCTTTCAAAAAAAAAAAAACTTCCGTCACTTTTGAGTTTAGGGTTGAGAAATCTTGGTTCTTTCTCTTTCGGATTTAGCACTCGTAGAAATGTTGAGCCTTTGTTCGAAACGGAACACCATTTGCTCTCTTCAATGAATTCAATCTTGACCTTTCAAAAAAAAAAAAAAAAGCTTTTGTCATTATTGGATTCACATCCGAGAAATTCTGGTTCCTTCCCTTTTGAATTTAGCGCTCGCAGAAATGTTGAGCCTTTATTCGGATTGGAACACCATTTGCTCTCCTTTATGAATCCAAATTTTGACCTTTCAAAAAATCCCATCTCGTGTCCTTTCCAAGGATGCGATTTACAACATTTGTCCCTAGCGGTGCTAGTACGCCCTTTCGGGTCTACTGTATTCGCGACCGACACATTTGTATCTCCAACCTTATATCATTTTACCTCAAGTGAGCCTTGCTTCTCGGTAATTTGAATTAAGGTCTACAATTGCTTCTAACAGTCACTGGAACGCTCACTCTGAGCCTACCATACTTGCATTTTAGAACAATTGTATCCTCTATGGCTTTTTGCCTTCTTCATCGTCCTTGGGTTGGGCCATGTCCCCTCAAGTGATTTGAAAAGACAAAACCATAGTTGTTCTCCATTTACGATCACCATATTCTTGTGATTACTAATGGATTTGGTCTTGTTTCAGAAGTTTTCCAAAACTAACAATGGCAGCTTCATTAACCATCACTTTCGATGAGAACAAGTACCAGCTTATGCTTCAAGACAAGCAAAACAAGCATAAGCGCCCTGCCAGTTGCCGAAGTGTCATCTCCCTCGACAACTCTCGAAACACCGGGTCAACTTCAACTCCCCGGACCATCGTCTTCGGATCACTGGGACCATTCCCACTTCCCGTAGAAGACACAGTACCTGCCAAGAAGCAGAAAACCGCCCCGCAACGTGTCACTAAAATGGCACCAAGGGCGAACACCAAGAAGCCTGAAGCCCGTGGCGTTCCCACGAAGCCTCAACCCACAAGAAATCAGGTTTACCCCAAAACTTGGTCCCTGAGATCTTCACCAAAGCAACGGAGGTCCCAAACATCTGCAAAGTCAGCATACCTGGCCCCTCTCAAGGAGAATCGGTTCTACCCTTTCTCTTACATGAAAGAGGAGAAACCTACCCTCCACCCAAAAAACAAACAAAATCATCATGAGCCGGCTTGCTCCTACAAGCCCAAAATCAAATCCTGCATCGTTAGGCCTACGCAAAAACATGCTGAAGCCTGCACTCCCTCGAGTCGACCCTTCATCTCAACAGGGGCTGAGCTCGCAAAATTCAAGTCTTCATTACGACAGGCGAAGGACCGCGTCCAGATTCTGTCCTTGTCCACCTTCAAAGAAGACAAACTCGGCTGCTGCGCACGAGGGACTACATCCTTCATTGCTAGAGCCCAGCCAGAGCTGACTGAAGCTCAAATTGCTCGTCGTATGCTTCGCCGCACTGCATATCGACAAAAGAGACTCGAGAAACAAAGAACCCATCGTTCTACTCTCCACGTCTCAAACAAATGGGTCGAAAAAGAAAGACCCGACCAATTCGTTGCTGTTCATATGGTTGGCAAAACCAGAAAACGCCGGAAGTCAGCAACCAAAATCAGTGTTAGACGACCAGTGACTCGCAGCGTCTCTCGGACACGAACACATCTGGAGGAATCTTCCACTCCTCCAAGCCAAGAACACCGGGGTAACCACTCTTCAGATTCTTCATCCAGAAGAATGAGCCCCAGCTCAGTCACCAGGACGATTTCTTCGTTCGAATCCCGATGGATGAATGTCTTGGCTACAAGTTCTGAGCCGCCTCCACAGCATGACGATGTAACCGCACGCATCCAGCAGTTGGAGCAAGGACAACAGAGAATTGAGGCTTTGATGGAAAACCTCATTCTCACTCTACAGCGTCCACCACCTAACAATGAAACCCCTCCGAATCATGAATATGACGAGGGCAATGCAGATAACAATGAGTCTTGCGCCCTTACCAGAAAGGACGTGGACGATATCCTCGTAAAAACAAAAGAAGAGGATACATTGAAGGAACATGGGATCAAGCCACCCTACCCTTTATGGACGGACTCGGTTCCGTTCCCTGCAAAATTCAAACAACCTACTCTCCAGACATATACTGGGAAAGGTTCAGCCAGACAGCATGTCATCCATTTCAAGATCCTCACGGGAGCTATTGCGGATCAAGATGCCCTCAAGATTCGCCTCTTTGCAAGTACCCTAAAAGGTACAGCCTTTGATTGGTACTCCACTCTGCCGGAGAACTCCATCCAAAACTGGGCTATGCTGGAGACACGCTTCCTGACCCACTTCCAAGGTGAGGATCATCCTGTTACTATGGCTCAGCTCTGCAGCCTAAAAAGGGAGAGAATGAGTCAACATACGACTTCATTCACAAATGGAAGGCAATGGCGTACAAATGCTCAGATGTACTGCCACATGCGTCGCTAGTCGACATCTGCCGTAAC